>CP136068.1:143881124-145081124 GCA_032622095.1 Siphonodentalium dalli | reverse complement strand
AACATGTTCTCAGTTTATTACACTGAATAAGTTGATAATACAATATTTTGGAGCTTCCTCTTTCAAATGGTATATATATAACATGGCATATATTTATATAAAATTATCTTGGGGTTAGAAAATGAAGTGAGCCTTTAAGTATTACTAATTCTCGCCTCTCTACTGTGGTTATTATCATAGATCAACAAACCAATCACCGAACAATACAATTGTAGAAGGGTTGCTTCACAAGTGCAACGGAGTGAGATTCTACAAGGTTGGCCAAGATTTTACCACAATCTCCGGGGAGTTCCGATGATTCCGGAAGTCGGCGGAGCTCCTCGGAGATTGCGGCTAGAAGTAGAGTTATCCCACATTAGTGGAACCACGATACACTAAGTCTTGATCTCCGGGATTGTGCATTGGGTGAATCGGGGCTGCACTGGGCACTCTAATTGCACGTTAGGGTGCAAATTTCAAATTGTGTGCTTACCACACCATCGTTTGGCTCATTTGCAAAATAAGTAGTCTGGGCTCTTTTTATCTTTCAGCTCTTCGATCTGGTCACAAATCGACAATTGAACTAACAGTTTCAAAGGTTAATATCTATTAACCAGGGACCAGAGGGTTTATATTTTCCATGGAATAAATGTTGAACACCTTCAACAAATTCCAACTATCTATATTTGCGAATGTCTGTCTGTCCGTGTTCTATAAAAATTCACAGGGGGCCACCTAGATGGCACCAAAGGGGTCTAACATGGGTAACTTTTTACGAGAAAGATAACGGTGAGGGTTAGAATTTTCTAAAGTGACGCCGTTGTTGTCAGGGGCTAAACAGGGGGAGGGCAGATTTTGTTTTGGTCGCCGATTGCCACCCAACTTGTATATAATCATCCCAATGATATGTGGAATCTAATGGTGTGGTTTAAATATGTCAAAAGTGGCGCCGTTCGAGTCAGGGATGCACGGAAGGGGACAGGGGCACCAAAATTGATCAAATAATTTTAGCGCGTATTTCCACCAAATTGATACACATTCTTCTTGACACAAAGAATCTAATTGTGTGATTTAAAGATGCTAAATTGGTGTTGTCTGGATGAGAGATTGGAGGGGGTGGGCAATAAATTTGATAAGAATTGGTTTAGTCGCCGATTGCCACCAAACTTATACAAAATCATCCACATGGTATGGGGAGTCTAAAGGTGTGGCTTAAAGCTGTCAAAAGTGGCGTCATTCAAGTCAGGGGTGCACTTAAAGGGAGAGGGGCACTAACATTGATAATAAATATTTACGCCGATTTCCACCAAATTGATACACATTCTTCTCAATGATACAAGGAATCTAATTGTGTGATTTAAAGACGCCAAATTGGTGTCGTTTGGGTGAGAAATTCGGGGGGGGGGTAGGGACTAAATTTGATAAGAATTGGTTTAGTCACCGATTGCCACCAAACTTATACAAAATCATCCACATGGTATGAGGAGTCTAATGGTGTGGCTTAAAACTGTTACAAATGGCGCCATTTGAGTCAGGGGTGCACCGAAAAGGAGAGGGATACCAAAATTGATACATAATATTTTTAGCGCCAATTTCCACCAAATTGATACACATTCTTATCCATAATACGAGGAATCAAAACATGTGATTTAAAGACGCCGATTAGCACCAAACTTATAAATAATCATCTCCATGATATCATGAGTCTAACTGTGTGATTTAAAGATGTCACTGTGGTGCCAATCGAGTCAGGGGTCCACAGAGGGTGGGAGAGATACAAAAATTGATAAACAATATGTTTAGCGCCGATTTCCACCATACTGATAAATATTCTTCTCCGTGATTCGAGGAATCTAATCGTGTGGTTTAAATACGCCAAATTGGTGCTGTTTGGGTGAGAGGTGTGGGGGGGGGGGGGGCGCTAACTTTGATACGATTTGCATACTCGCCAATTTTCAACCAATTTTATATATATTCATCTCCATAATGAGTCCAAGTGCGTGGTTTAATGATGTCAAAAGTGACGCCGCTTGAGTCTGAAATAGGGACGGGCGGGTCACCAAAAACTGATCAAATATGTTTAGTCCAAATTAACACCAAATTCATACACGTTCTTCTCAAATGATACGAGGAATCAAATCGAGCGTGTTAAAAACGCCTAGATATATTTTCAAATATATATCTGTCTGTATGTGTTCTATATATAACTTCATGTGGTACAATCGAGATGGCACAAAGGCATTCTAACAGGGGTAACTTTTTACGAGGAAGATAACGGTGCAGGTTCAAATTTTCTAAAATGACGCTGTTGGTGTCAGGGGCCAAAACATGGGAGGGCCAGTAAAATGATTATGAAAGAGTTTTGTCGCCGATTTCCACCAAACTTATACATAATCACCTCCATGATATGGCGCCATTAGAGTCAGGGTGCACTGGGTACCAACAATAATTTTTTGATTTATAAAACTATTTTTAGCGCATATTTCCGCCAAATTGATATATTATTCTCTTCTCCATGATACGAGGAATGTAGTCATGTGATTTAAAGACGCCAAATTTATGGCGTTTGGGTCAGATATGGATGGTAATAACTATGATAAGAACTGATTTAGTTGCCGATTACCACCAAACTTATATATATATATAATCATCTCCATTATAGCATGCATGCATGAGTCTAATGGACGTGGATTAAACATGTCAAACTCGGCGCCGTTTAAGTCATGCATGAGAAAGGGAGTTGAACCAAAACTGATACAAATATATTTAGCACTAATTTCCACCAAATTCATGAATGTTCTGCTCTAACGCTACGATGAATTAACTCACATTTTGTGTCCTTTGTGTTATGGAGAGGAGGAGATGCACTAGCATTGATAAGATTGTTCTATTCGCCGATATCCACCAAAGTTATATATAATCATTTCCCAGGTCATCTCCATATCGTTCTCATGAGTTTTAGACGTTCAATGTTCACAGTCTCGACAAATGGTGATCGAATTAAGTCACTTGAACAATTATATCTTTTCATCTGTCATATTTATATGGGGATGGGAATCAGGGCATTCATATAATGAACTAGCAAAACAGATACATAGAAGAAAGCATTAAAAGTGTATTTATCATTCTGTTTAAGAGGTAGATATATTCTTGCAAACTGAGGGACCTTGAACCGTCAGAGGATCGCATATTAGAATGGATCATGTTAATATTATAGCACAATTGCGTCTTCCCCATTCAATATAGTCTCCACAAAAAATTTAAAATTGGTCAAGAGATATGGAAATGTATAGAATGCCTGTTCAACAATAGTGGTAACCGTGTGCAGTCAAATATAATTTCTTCTGATATAAAAGAAAAGGCAGTCAGTGACACATGACTTTTCAGAATCCTCCTATACTGACATCTGACAAGGTTATATCTGCCCAATACAGTGGAGTTCTTAGAACAGACTCATCGACTGACAGAAACAACTCAAAATTCCGCTCTGTGTCGAGCACATGTAGCTGATATACTTGCATAGCAAAATTTCTTTAAAACTGAGAATAATTAGCCAGTATATATAGCACCATGAACAGAGGAGCACATGGACATTTCTTTAAAATATCTGCATGTGCCTTCAGATATGATAACCAGGTGTCCTCAAAATCTTAGTCAAACCCACTAGATTGATTGATACATCTCTATGTAAAACCCAATTGTCGTCTTTTATTTTTGCGAACTAGTGTGTTTATGATGTTCATGATTCATGGTATAACGTCTGAAGTATACGCAGTTACAAATAAATAAATAGTTCTTTATTGGTGGGACGGATTAATCGCGATAAACAAAATGACAATCGCTCCGATCCGACAAGGTGAGCCACTACTGATATTCCGTGTGTAAGAATCATGTGTTGTGATGCCATTTGGATATACAATTTATGAGAATATATGTAACGCTTTGAGCAAGAGTATCCTCTATTCCCACCAAATATCCACAGTATGCAGAGGGTTTCGCACCACTTTAACCTGTGCAAGGCCGTGTAACCCTGCTAGTATTAAAGGTACTAAATCCGATCAGAGGGTCCTATATTACTATTTCTTTGGCTTTGGGCGTAAAACATATTTGATTCGAGTCGAGGAACCCACCCATCAAAGTTCAGAATGATTAGATATCGATTTTTGAAATCTATTAATTTTTGGAGATCTGTCCCAATAGGATAGGATAGGATAGGATATTTATTTGCAATACACATATCTATTATATAATAGTGGCGAAAATTATGGAAAATTATGTCGTATATTGTGGGGGATGGCATAGTCTGGCAAGACTGTCTTCCTGCCATCCCCAGTATGGTGAAGATAGAAATTAATAACAATAGTAAGATGGCTTCGGGTGAGCCGTGCACAGATTGTGTATATGTAATTTATAAGTTAGCCGAACCACGTGATCAAAACAGACAAATTGCGGGTGTAAGATGGATAAAAACTCTAAAATCAAGTGCTTTTCTATTAACAATAATAACCACTTGATTGGTTGTTCTTAAATAGTGTGTTATAGTTATCGCTTAACAAAATTTCCTGACATAATTTGAGAAAATCCATTTTGTAATACGAGGAAATTTTGCCAAAGCGAACCTGTCGCCGTAATTGTTCTGAACATGACCTTAGATAAAATTAGCAATCTGCATAAGCATTGTCCTTTTGTCAGCGACAATCATACTAAATGTTGTACTAAAATTACCACTTATGTCATATATACGCATGCGTTTACATTTTGCTAGTTGTCACAATACTCACGATAAAAAGTGCTTCCACATTCCACGTGCATAGGCTGGCAGACTGAGATTCACAACTATCAAGCAATATAGTTAACGCGCCACTAATTCACAGTGCTCTTGTATATATACACGTAGAAGCATGTACATGTAGTACTGAGTACATGCACACTGTAATTAACACGCCACATGATCTTTGTTGCAACTTGAGGTGGATGTGCAACGTTGAAAAGATATAAACAGCACGTCCACACAATGGGTGCAATGCCTATTGAAATCAATATCAATTCTGCAATATTTCATGCACAACGAAATACAAGAAAACCATAGTCAGAAATGGTAACGCCCTCAAGATCATATTATTTGCCGTATATACAATATAACAACTTTAATGTGGTGATTGTGAAAAATATGTATATAGGTAACGCCTATGTAGTTGATTATTAACACCACCAGGTGTATACTGTGGGCCAAATTATAAAACTCCGTGGTCCCGTGTAGGTTTTATGGTTTTTCCGGTTTATAAGTTTAAAAGTCGAACTGCGCGACCAGGAAGCCGGTCACCGGTAAAAGGTGTAGTTGAGAATTTCAATTTCGTTTATTGTCCTTTACATTATTATGTCAATAATGTTAATTTTTGGTTTGTGACAAGCTATGTCAATTACCAATAAAAGAAATTTAAAAGATAATTTGTAAGTCTTATATTTCAACTTTTATAGATATTTTTCGTTCTGCAGCCCGCTGATGGTTGTGTTGTGATGGTATTATAGTTGCAGTATAATAATTATGACCGCGTTAATTGCTTTCGATCTTTAGGTTTGAACAAATTAATGGCTGGACCATGCACTCTTGGCGGGAACACAATACCTCCGATTTTTTTTATCCGCATTTAGAAGCTTTCTGGTGTGGTGAATGAGAAACCTGCAGTAATAAGCCGTAGTTTTTTTTTTTAATTTGCAGGATTAGTTGTTTTAACGGAAATCTGAGGCGGTGAATTCATGTAACCAATATATTTTATATTATAATTTATATTTGTGGCTAATGATATGATCTTGGTGGTGTTACCATAGCCCATGAAATAGCATGTAGAATAATAATCGGGCAAAAATAATTTGCGATCTTTGTAAAAACCCCTGTCACACTCCGCTGTGATCAGGCCGGCGCTTGCATTGTGCTGAAAAATTATCAAAGCTCTACACATGTACGGGTACACCCCCTGGATGATATCCATATTTTTTATTGGTAAATACTCTCTTCTGTGTATTCCCCATATTTGATATGTATTTGATATGTATGTATTTATGTTATTTTGTAATTGCAAATGAACACTCATAAATGTCACATTAGACGATGAGTTTACAACAATAAATTGATTGATTGATTGAAGCGCATTCAGGTATCCAAGAACCGATTGGTGACGCAGTTGATACTGGCTATAAAACAAGCGCAGAGGTTCGGCGTTCTGACCAGGGCGCAGTACTGCCGCCGTGGCAACGAACATCCAGCGACGTGAGCGTCCCGTTGACGTAGCAATGATGCATACAAGCTACTCGAGGTCTCAGTAAGAAACCAATCTTGTCCTCTGCGACTACAGTAATCTTAAAACCCCTGTCACACTCCGCTGCGATCAGGCCGGCGCTTGCATTGCGCTGAAAAAGTACCAAAATATGAGTAACACGCAGGAGGAGCGCGGAAAACTATGCCGCTTATCACGTTTTATTGCGCTCTTATTACGACCCATTGCGTTTCTACTTTGTCAAGTCTCACGCTCTCATTGTGCTTCCTCTAGGCTATAAACGTCCTTAGTGCGTCCAAGACGCTGTCATTGTGTTGCTAGTACGTTCTCAATAAGTTTGCAAAACGGTATCTGCGTGGGCGCGGAGAGTATAAATAGCGCCTCCTGCTTGCTCCAGTCATAGTCAGTATTTAGGTTGTGGGAATATATTCGGTGGTGACTCGGGGTACCCTGGCGGATGTTATAATGGTATTAGTTTTTCAAAAAAATGGTTTTGTTAAATTGAGTAAGGAATTCAATCTTTAAAAACAAATATATTAAAACAATATACATAAATCAAAATGTTTCAATGACCAAATGTGCGTGAAGCTCACAGAGGGGCCGCCGCTTAATGAAGGCTCTGTCTAAGATCAAAATGTGTGCGAATTCCCACAGGTATCTCCGATGCTGAATATAGGCTCCCAAAGGGAGCCTGTTTCAGCTAGTTTAGTATAATAGGAGAAAGTTGCTCCAATAGACTAACATAAATGGTATGGAATATGTTAGATAATGGACTGGTTGACAGGCTAATCAGGAAATAGTTAGAAATTTGTGCATTCTGCAGATGATCAGCAATTTATAAAACATTTTTTGTTCAATTGAAACAGCTTCTGAAACAGGTGAAACTGTTATTTGAACTAATTGAGATAATTTCCAGTGATATGAGTGATATAGTAGAGTTATATGCGATCTTAGACCAATTTTAGTGAAAGTCGGGTGGTAGGTGTAAAAAAATTGGGACTAATAAATATTTTTTTTGCAGGTTTGGGTGTGGTGAGTCCCCGAAAATGCCAGATATCAATTTTAGAACTCATGATTATTACGAGAATTTATTATAATGTTGTATATATTATGTTATAATATTCAATTGTACTTGTCAGAGACCAGTACTTGTATTATCAAATGTTTTTTTAAATTTACTTTCTTTACATGTGATAAAATAGATCATATATAGCCTATTAAAGGTACTCAATCCGATCAAAGGGTCCTATATTACTATATCTTTGGTTCGAGTCGAGGAACCCACCCATCAAAGCTCAGAGTTATTAGTTATCGATGTTTGAAATCTATTAATTTTCAGACATGTAGCCCACAAGTGGGCTGACCACGTGATCAAAACGGGCAAATTGCGGGTGTAAGATGGATAACTCTAAAATCAAGTGGTTAATATTGTTAATAGTAAGCACTTGATTTTAGAGTTATTCATCTTACACCCGCAATTTGTCCGTTTTGATCACGTGGTTCAGCCAACTTGTGGGCTAAATCTCTGAAATTAATTGATTTCAAAAATCGATATCTAATCATTCTGAGCTTTGATGGGGTGAGTTCCTCGACTCGAACAATATACTTTTTACCCCCAAAGCCAAAGAAATATAGGACCCTCTGATCGGATTGAGTACCTTTAAACTAACCATAAAATTGTGCTATAATTGTTTTTTAATTTGATCAGGTCCTCAGGCCAGTGCATGTACTATAAACATTTTTTAAATTTTAACTAGGGCCCCCGGCCAGTACAATTGATTTAACATTACATGTATATTATAATATAAAATTTTAAGTAAGGTATGCCATTTTTTTGCGTCTGGCATTTTCGGGGACCCACCACCACCAACCTCCAAACCTGCAAAAACTATTTTTTACTCCCAATTTTTTGACACCCACCCCCCCCCCTCCCCAAATTCTGTTAAAACAGAACGTATTTTACAAAAACTATCGCTAGATTGTGTCTTTGTGCGTAATTATTGGTGATAATAATGCGAAGTCGGCTATTTTTTTGCACTTTGCACACTTAGAAGCGTAATGTGTTTGTGTGCATTTCCTTTGTAAATTAAGCAGCATTTTGATGCTCCTTTTATCGGCCTTTTTACCTTTTAATTAGACTGAAATATGTCTTCTTGTATGATCGAACACCAGGACACGATTACAGCACAGCTCTCGATGGCTCCTCACAGTAAAAGACCCTCAAATTAATCCATCAAAAGAAGCAACGCAATGTTCCGATTCTAATGTGATTTTTATGTTCACGATCGGTTCTTTCGCCCCCCTATTTAATGCAATATTATATTCGACCAGATAGTTCATTTGTGTTTCTAGTTGCCATATTACCATATATGGTTCAAACTATAGTCACAGCAACACCAATATGAGGTTTTCAGTAGTCCCAAAGCATCATAGGTTGGATATTAAAGATTATCGGTCGATCATCTTTAATATCTGACCTATGATAGTTTGGGACCACTACAACTCATCTATTGATTTACTATGGCTACATTTTAAACCATATATGACCATGTATTCTCATTGGGCAACTATAGATGTACAATCAACTAATCTGATCGAATATGAATGTACTGTAAACAGGAACGAAAGAACCGATCGTGAACATAAACATCACAATAGAATCGGAACCTTTTGTTGCTTTTTGAGGCACTAATTTGAAGGACTTGTACGGCGAGGAACCGTCGGGAGGTAGTGTGTTATAATTATCTAATGTTCAACCATAAAATTTGACAAGTTTCAGTCCAATTTAAAGTTGACAAGGCCGATAATCTGAGCATCAAAGTGCTGCTTAATTTGCATGGGAAATGCACCCAAATGCACTAAGTCTCTAACTGCGCACAACATGCAGCCGATTTTGCATTACTGTCACCAATAAACACGTATAAAGACATAATCTGTCGATTGTTATTGGAGAATACATTCTGTTTTGACATTCAGTCTATAAACAACGGTCAAAACTTTGAAAATATGTTTTATAAATCGCGAACGAGTCGGAATTTAATTCGATAGAGACGGAACCGGAAGGGCGATAGAATCGATTCTGGTGAAACAGTTTCCCCCCAGTGACATAAACACATACATGAAATCATGCATTGGAGTTTCCAGGTGAGTGGGTGAGTATGCTAGGTCTACCTGGGCGGTCAAATTGGACACTACTAAATCTCATATATATTTTGAAGACCTCTGTTTGTTTGTCTGTCTGTCTGTCTGTCTGTCTGTCTGTATGTATGTTTGTTTGTCATTTATACAAATCTACGATTCTCGACCGATCGGGACGAAACTTGGTACGTGTGTGTAGTTTGACCAGGCGGTGGACGTTGTCGTATTGGCGAGCCCGTGCGGCGCCCGCTTCGCGCATGCGCAGATGAGATCTCGGAAACGGGTGGAGCTATCGACTTGAAATTTGCTATGTGAATGTATCTTGCCCCGGATACGAATTTTATCGGGTCGCCGAGCCAGTGCGACGCCAGCTTCGCGCATGCGCAGACCATATCTCGGAAACGGGTGGAGCTATCGACTTGAAATTTGGTATGTGAATGTATCTTGCCCCGGATACGAATTTTATCGGGTCGCCGAGCCAACGTATCTTGCCCCGGATACGAATTTTATCGGGTCGCCGAGCCCGTGCGGCGCCAGCTTCGCGCATGCGCAGACCAGATCTCGGAAACGGGTGGAGCTATCGACTTGAAATTTGGTTTTTGAATAGCCCGGACAACGTCGGGCTCATCAGCTAGTCTCATATATATTTTGAAGACCTCTGTCTGTCTGTTTGTCTGTCTGTTTGTTTGTCATTAATACAAATCTACGATTCTTGACCGATCGGGACGAAACTTGGCATGTGTGTGTAGTTTGACCAGGCGGTGGACGTTGTCGTATTGGCGAGCCCGTGCGGCGCCGCTTCGCGCATGCGCAGACGAGATCTCGGAAACGGGTGGAGCTATCGACTTGAAATTTGCTATGTGAATGTATCTTGCCCCGGATACGAATTTTATCGGGTCGCCGAGCCCGTGCAACGCCAGCTTCGCGCATGCGCAGACCAGATCTCGGAAACGTGTGGAGCTATCGACTTGAAATTAGCTATGTGAATGTATCTTGCCCCGGATACGAATTTTATCGGGTCGCCGAGCCCGTGCGACGCCAGCTTCGCGCATGCGCAAACCAGATCTCGGAAACGGGTGGAGCTATCGACTTGAAATTTGGTTTTTGAATAGCCCGGACAACTTGCGACGCCAGCTTCGCGCATGCGCATACCAGATCTCGGAAACGGGTGGAGCTATCGACTTGAAATTTGCTATGTGAATATATCTTGCCCCGGATACGAATATTATCGGGTCGCCGAGCCCGTGCGACGCCAGCTTCGCGCATGCGCAGACCAGATCTCGGAAACGGGTGGAGATATCGACTTGAAATTTGCTATGTGAATGTATCTTGCCCCGGATACGAATTTTATCGGGTCGCCGAGACCGTGCGACGCCAGCTTCGCGCATGCGCAGACCAGATCTCGGAAACGGGTGGAGCTATCGACTTGAAATTTGCTATGTGAATGTATCTTGCCCCGGATATATATACTAGAAGGTGACCCGACTTCGTCCGGGCTATTCAAAAACCAAATTTCAAGTCGATAGTTCCACCCGTTTCCGAGATCTGGTCTGCGCATGCGCGAAGCTGGCGTCGCACGGGCTCGGCGACCCGATAAAATTCGTATCCGGGGCAAGATACATTCACATACCAAATTTCAAGTCGATAGCTCCACCCGTTTCCGAGATATATATATTGCCCATGAAATCGGGGATAATTCATGAAATTTGTTGTCCGGATGATAACTTTATTATAGTTTATCGGAATGAATCCAAATTTGGTATATTACTTTCTGCCACCAAAACACAGGTCAAGTTCGAACTTGGGTTCTGTCCGACCATTTTTGGCAGAGTTATGCCCCTTTTTCGACTCAGAAAATTCAGATTTCTTATGTTTTTGGTTTCCGGATGATAACCCGATTTTGGAATGTTTATACGCAAAACCCGTTTTTTTGTGGATTACATATATAGAAATACAGCTCAAGTCCGAATTTCGTTTTAATCCGATAATTTTTGCGAGAGTTATGGCCCATTTGTTGACGTAATTTGACTTAGAAAATCCCTGAAATGTGTTGTCCGGATGATAACTTTAGTTAGAGTGAACCGATTTCAATCAAATTTGGTATGGGGGTTTATTAGGAGAAAAGACAGCTCAAGTTCGAATTTTCACCGGAGTTATGCCCCTTATTTGACGTAATTTGACTTAGAAAATCCCTGAAATTTGTTGTCCGGATGATAACTTTACTAGAGCTCATCGGATTCAATGATAATTTGGTATATTACTTTCTCCCACCAAAACACATGTCAAGTTCAAATTTGAGTTCCGTCCGCCAATTTTTACCAGAGTTATGCCCCTTTTTTTTACCAGTTTCCGCCGACCCAAGAGAGGGCGTATTTTGCACGCCCAGCGTAGCTCTTGTTAATTTATTAATTTTAACAATAATATATTTATACCGTTAAAGGTACTCAATCCGATCAGACGCTCCTATATTACTATTTCTTTGTCTTCGGGGGTCAAAAATATTTGATTCGAGTCGAGGAACCTACCCATCAAAGCTCAGATTGATCAGATATCGATTTTTGAAGTTTGTGATTTCTATTGTTTTTGGGACAGAAACAAACAGAAACTCGAAATCAAACGGACGGTCTTGCAGCTAAAGATGAATAACTCTAAAATCAAGTGGTAATAATATAGGAGCGTCTGATCGGATTGAGTACCTTTAAGATTCATGTTTTCCTTTGGAAGAAACTTGGGCAGAACCTTTTCTTTTGATATTCCCAAAATCATATCGAACGCATTGATGCGCTCATCCTTCCTGTTTGTACTGTTTCACTTTCAGACACACTCTCAGTCAGTGTAAATTTAACAAATTTGAGTGTTTTTTCGTGGCCGGGCCGCTATTACCCCCTAACTTGCCAAAATTTCAATATTGTCACAATCGTACCACCAATAACTCAACACATGTAGGTATCACGGGGTTGCTGTTTGATGTGCACGCAGACTCAAATTATCTGGGACACTGTCGGGTCTGTTTGAAAATTGCATGTGCATGCTCTCAAACTGGTCACACGTAGGGACGTGGCGACATGGGGTTGGTGTACGTACTAATATTGCATGGGACACATCTGTTCTATTTTATAAAGTCATGTGTATGTTCCAAGGCAGGTCACAGGGACCTGTCATATGGGGTTGGTGTGGGTACTTATATTGCATGGGACACTGTCGGGTCTATTTTAACAGTTCATGTGTATGTTCTCATGGCTGGTCTCTTAACTGCATGCCCCTTGAACCAGACCGTAATTTCCAAGTTTCATTATCACCCCTCCCCTCTGGTTGAAATCTTATACAGCAAGATATACAGCAAGTTTTAATTGTTGGACATTTCCGACCGGTTAACACCACCTCTGGACACTCTATATATCACATCTTTCATCCGATTAATCTGATTTATTGTTTTAAAATCATGACAGCCATTAGCTATCTTGGATTTCTACATTTGATTTAATTGAAACTGCAGCCGTCATTTTAGTCCAAGTCTTCTTGTACTAAAACCAGCTAAGATATTGGTATGGCGATTTGCTGGTGTTTAGTCCAAGCCCGCCTGCATAGGCTTCTTATAACACGACTTACGCCCAGGATCTGTGGCGGGAATTTGTGGTGTATTTTACTCGATTTACCTAAAAAATCAATACATGATGCTAAATACATCGGAAAGGGTGACATCTTATGGTCATAATGGTGTATAATAATTTAACTTTCATGTTAAATTACGCATAGAATATTCCGGTTGATTATCACCGACATCGCATTTTGTGACATCGCTGTATATTTTGTTTACGTTTTAACCGAAAGCCGAAGTCGTACGGAAGAACTCCGGCACATTCCGGAGTTTGTTCTGGCTATACAAACAAAATGGCGGCCCCCATATTATTCTAATGCTCGTAGTGTTTACACTGTTTTAAACTGTGAGATGGTTGTAATTCCCGCAATTTATTTAATGTATTACATTTATATCTTCAATATTTACTTAATCTATGAATTTATTTATTTATTGACACGTACAATTACGATTACAATGGAGAATTCATCGTGCGTGGTTGATCGAAAATCTACGGAATATTTTCCCCGGAAAATCATTCCGAACGCAGTTCGCGAGGTCAACTGAGTTCGCATACTTTTAAATTTATGTAAACATTGCGTTAAATGTCTCTTTTCACATTAAATTACCGCGTTCAAATCGCAAATGATGTGTGTTTCAGATCAAATAGCACGTCTTCTGCGGAAAATATCCGTTTATTGTCGCAATTGTGATATTTATTTCATATAATTGTGGTTTTATTTGAGCGGGTCACTAACGCTTAAGTCGTGTTATAAGAAGCCTATGCAGGCGGGCTTGGACTAAACACCAGCAAATCGCCATACCAATATCTTAGCTGGTTTTAGTACAAGAAGACTTGGACTACCGTCATTTATGAGCGGATTATTCGGATTATTTACAGGCGAGCTATCGAATTGGAATGTTTTTGGATCAAAAACATTGCCACGTGCAGCCATCTTTGATAGTGTATAATTAATTCCTATGGCGCTCTCTACAATCAAAATTTTTCATTAGATCGATCCTCGATTTAATATGAATGTCTGTGATTTCATCTGTAAAATATTTAATTCGTTGGCGTTTGTTATTCGATATTCGAAATCAACAACCAACGAAATAGTTGACGCTTGCGTTTATGGAGGGTTATTAGGGTCACAATACTAACTTCACATTTTAATTCTAACTTAACATTTTAATTCTTATATTTTAATTCTAACTTAACATTTTAATTCTTATATTTTAATTCTAACTTAACATTTTAATTCTAACTTAACATTTTAATTCTTATATTTTAATTCTAACTTAACATTTTAATTCTAACTTAACATTTTAATTTTTATATTTTAATTCTAACTTAACATTTTAACTCTAGCTTAATCTTTTAATTCTTACTTAATATTTTAATTATAACTTAACATTTTAATTCTAACTTGATATTTTAATTATAACTTCATATTTTAATTCTTACTTCATATTTTAATTCTTACTTAAAATTTTAATTCATATAATTTAATTCTAACTCTAACTTTATATTTCAATTCTTACTTAATAGTTTTATTTTAATATTTTAAATCTACTACAAAAAGCTCTAATGTTGGAATTAAAATATTATATTTAAAAAGTTTAAATTGAAATGAGCATAAAACGGATCTCAGAATTGAAAGGCAAAAATTAAAATAAACATAAAATGGATTATAGAAGTTGTAATTGTGACCCTAATAACGCGCCTGCACTTCTGTAACAATTATAACGAAAGGCGTCACTGCGATCGAACGGCGGGACATGACAATCTGCGGGATGGGATGGAATATGGAATAGAATGACAATCTGCGGAACAGAATTTCAAATTGCGTGGAACGGCCGATATCTCGAGGAATACAACACGTAGAGGGCTCCTTTTTGTGACTAACTATCCACACATATTTACCCCGCCACTGAGCGGACACAGAAGTTGCATTATTCGATCGACAACTGACCTAACATAAAATTGTCGAAGTCAAGGCCGTAGAACAGCTGTAGAAATGTATTTTTACAGCGATAACGCTATGCCCACAAGCAAACTTGGTATTAAAATGAAGTTTATCATCGACCGATTAACCCACCCATGCGAAGGTGCCATGAAACACGAAAAACTGCGTTCGACGTCAATGTTTAGAATTTAGATTTCTCGATGAATACGCTAGTAAACAACAAATTTTAGGTACCAAATGACACAGTGGAATACTGCGCATTCGTTTTAGCTACAATATGGCTGTTTTAGTACGAATAATGTAATGGCGAACTCGCAAACACGCGCCGATGAAAACAGCTAAACATAGACTCGATGTTTACAATAACAGGATCGATTTCAGCTGATATATTCCATATAATGGGGCGTATAGTGTATAAAAATGTAGGATTAAACACAGGGAATGTAATTTTGTCCAAATGGGTCCTACACGCAGTGAAATTGTTGCAGAAATTCGCTCCAAGAAAGAGCGCTACTTTTTCTCGTAAAAAATAGAATGGCCCACTGAAGCCGTTTTATCATTCCAACTAAGCCTGTTCTTAGCAGCACTTCGTCAACAAAATACGAATATACACCATATATCAGAAGACGTATCAAATGTGATTTTTTAAGGGCTTTACGCTCTTCATTTGTTATAATTCGCACTTATTTTTTATTTCAGTTGTGACTAAAAGCCCAGATGCCGGAAGCCGGTGTCCGGCGATTACAAGCCAAGTTACAAAATAGATTAACTGGGTTGAACGCATGAATATGTCAATGGTGAGACTGTTCGAAAGAATATTCAAATCAAATAGTGTTTATAGACTTAAAAACTTATGTGTCCGCCGGTCATACGCGGTGGAGGTTCTCATAGTATCTGCCGGTCATACGCGGGGGAGGTTCTCATATGAACATATTATCTGCCGGTCATACGCAGGGGAGGTTCTCATATGAACATATTATGATTATTATCCGCCGGTCATACGCGGTGGAGGTTCTCATATTATCCACGGTCATCTGCGGGGGAGGTTCTCATATTATCCTCCGGTCATACAGGGGAGGTTCTCATATGAACATATTATCCGCTGGTCATATGCGGTGGAGGTTCATATTATTCGCCGGTCATACGCGGGTGAGGTTCTCATATGAGAAGCACCCCCGCATATGACCGGCGGATAATATGAGAACCTCCCTCACGTATGACCGGCGGATAATATGAACCTCCACCTCGTATGACCGGCGGATAATACGCGGTGGGGGTTCATATTATCCGCCTGTCATATGCGAGGGAGGTTCTCATATTATCCACCAGTCATACGCGGGGGAGGTTCTCATATGAGAACCTCACCCGTGTTTGACTGGCGTATAATATGAGAAGCTCCCTCGCCTGAGTAATATGAACCTCTACCGCGTATGACCAGCGGATAATACATGTATGTTTATATGAGAACCTCCCCCGTATGACAAGAGGATAATATGAGAACCTCCCCCGCAGATGACCGCGGATAATATGAGAACCTCCACCGTGTATGACCGGCGGATAATATGTTCATATGAGAACCTCCCCTGCGTATGACCGGCAGATAATATGTTCATATGAGAACCTCCCACGCGTATGACCGGCAGATAATATGAGAACCTCCACCGCGTATGACCGGCGGACACATAAGATTTAAGTCTATAAATACTATTTGATTTGAATATTCTTTCGAACAGTCTCACCATTGACATATTCATGCGTTCAACCCAGTTAATCTATTTTGTAACTTGGCTTGTAATCGCCGGTAACCGGCTTCCGGCATCTGCCCATGGGATTTTAGTCACAACTGAAATAAAAAGTGCGAATTATAACAAGAAAAAGTAGCGCTCTTTCTTGGAGCGAATTTCTGCAACAATTTCACTGCGTGTTGGACCCATTTGGACAAAATTACATTCCCTGTGTCTAATCCTACATTTTGATATACTATACGCCCCATTATATGGAATATATCAGCTGAAATCGATGCATGAATTTATTGGTAGTGATTGATCAATATTTTCGACTTTCTTGAAGATTAAAAAAGTGACTTGCCAAAACTTTTGCCAAATGAACAATATGCTCTTGGTACCTGAAAATAGTTGACTATTCTATATTGTTCAAGCCATAAAAGTACACGTAGTAAATGGTTTAACAATATCAATTTGATTGGTTGTTCTTAAATAGTGTGTTATAGTAATCGCTTAACAAAATTTCCTGACATATTTTGAGAAAATCCATTTTGTAATACGAGGAAATTTTGGCAAAACGTGCCTTTACATGGTCCTTAACATGGATGGCGAACCTGTCGCCGTAATTGTTATGAACATGACCTTAGATAAAATTTTGCAATCTGCATAAGCGTTAATGTCCTCTTGTCAGCGACAATCATACTAAATTTTGAACTAAAATTACCACTTATGTCATATATACGCATGTATATACATTTTGCTAGTTGTCACAATACTCACGATAAAAAGTGCTTCCACATTCCACGTACATAGGCTGGCAGACTGGGGTCATAACTATCAAGCAATATATTTAAAGCGCCACTAATTCACAGTACACGCCACATGATATGTCTCTTTGTTGCAACTTGGGCTACATGGGCAACGTTGAAAAGATAAAAACAGCACGTCTATCTATCTATGGTTACTGGAGACCCCCTTATCGGGTATTATATCGCGCGTCTGTGCAGAATGGAGATAGTGTGTGTTCAGAAAGGAGATGACAGTGAGATAGGAGAGTCAAGTTTAGGTTTTATGTTACAGAAGAGAGATAAAAACAGTTAAAAACACTAGGTTAAAAGAATGGTAATTTGAGCCAATTATTTGATATGCTGGTACACACCCTTTCTGAACATGTCAGGGTCTGAGAGTGTGACCAGGTCAGAGTTTAGATTATTCCAGAGAATTGCAGTGACAGGGAAGAAGGAATATCTGAAGTAATTTGGGCCTGTATGAATGCGTCGGAATGTTTTCTGATGGTGGAATCGAGTTTTTCTTGTAGGCTTTTCAAGATAAGTTGGAATTTGAATTACCACATGGCTTTGGATGGTTTTTTGGAAGAGACACAACCGTGATATAGTTCTTCTAGCCTCCAGTGATTTCAAATTTAGATCAGAAGTCATTGCCGAAACACTTGCATATCTTGAATATTGATTTTTTATCCACCTTGCAGCCCTGTTCTTAACTTTTTCAATTTCTACAATATTTGTGGCTGTGTAAGGTGACCATGCGCTTGCTGCATATTCTAATTTAGGCCGTACCACAGCTTGATATGCTATTTTACGAATAACTTCATTTTTGGTTTTTATATTTCTTTCCAGGAACCCAAGAGTTTGATTTGCACTTGATGATATTTTATTTATATGTTCGTTGAATGACATGTTTGTGGTTAGGTCATCCCCGAGATAGCGCGCTGTGCTGGTATGTTGCAAGATTTGCTCATGCAAGGTGTATTGGTGGTAAACTGGGTTTTTCTTGCGAGCCACTGTTAATACTTGGCATTTTCCCGGATTGAATGACATGTCACATTTTCTTTCCCATTCCCTCAATTTAATTAAATCGGTTTGTAGAGTGTTGTGATCTGAGGGGCTTTTGGTGGTTATATATATGGCTGTCATCAGCAAAGAGTCTGGCTTGTGATATTAAGTCCTCATGGAAGTCATTAATATACAGTAGAAACAACAGGGGGTCCAGGATAGAGTCATGGGACACCACTGAGGTGACAGGGACTGAAGCAGAGGTTTCCCTTTCCATGACAACCACTTGACTGCGACCATATATGAAGGATATAATCCAGTTTAAGATTGGGCCTCTGATGCCGTGTTGATTTAATTTGTAGAGTAGCTTTATGTGGTTGACTTTATCAAAAGCTTTGCTGAAATCTAACAGTATTAAGTCAGTTTGGTGTCCTGAAAAAAGGTTTCCAACAAGGTTTCCAATTAGTTGTACTAGCTGTGTTTCACAGGACCGGCGTTCACGAAAACCATGTTGTAGGTCGTACAGGATGTTATGGGTTTTGAAGTGTGTACTTATAAGAGATGCAATTATATACTCTGCGATATTACACATGATACATGTTAAGGTGATTGGCCTGTAGTTTGAGGGGTCGGTTTTATCTCCCTTTTTAAATATTGGAACTAAATTACCTTTTATCCAGTCATTTGGTAATGTCCGAGTGTCAAGGATTTTCTGGATGAGTATTGTGAGGGCTGGAGCTATTTCGTAACGCATTTGTGTCAGAGTGGTAGGATTAAGGTTATCTGGTCCGGCAGTTTTGTTGGTTTTGAGGTCAGATAGTTGTGTAAGGACACCAGATTAATTTACCTTAATGTCCTTGATGGTCGGATAGCCATGATTATTTGACTGGATATAGTTATCAAGGTGTATTATTCCGTAAGGTCGTCAGGCAATTTTGAGACATAATCTCAACAGTGTAAGGGGGTTTAGTGGGGAAAAGACTGACTGAAATTGATTGTTTAGTACCTGGGCAATTCGGCATTTGAGTTTTTCAGAGTACCAGTGGTTGGGTCATTGATGGAGTTTATTGTTTGGGATTGTTGTTGTGTGCTTTTAATGTAATAAAACAGCTTTTTGGTGACTGGCTTGTAATTTCTTTCATTATGGTCTTCATGGATATTTTTGTCAATTTCAAGGATGTTTTCAACATAGGTTTCATGTGCCAATTTCAATTTCTTTTTGACCAACATTTTAAGACTTCGTTGTTTCTGTTTTAGATGGTTATTTGAGGTCATTTTCATTTGTAGGTTTGCTCTGTCGCGCCTATGTATAAGTCTTTTTATTCCTGATGTGATCCATGGTAGTGATCTCCTTGGTGTGAGAATTTTTGTAGGGACAAATATTTAGATGCCTTTCTCTAATGTTGTTTTCAATATTGTCCAAATGTCTTCAACAGATTTGTTATGAGTTGGGTATATGGAACAAAGTTCTGATGCAGTAAAAAGCCTGAAATTTTCCCAGTCTGCTTTATTATAGGGTTTAAGTTTGCAACTAAGGAGACAAACTCATGATCTGATATGCCAGAATATGTGCTTGTGCTATTGATTAGTTCAATATTGTTAGTTAAGATGAGATCAAGTATGTTATCCCTTGTGTTCTCAGTAACCATTTGTGTTAATGAGAAATCCCCAAGAATAGCATGGAAGTCCCTGTATATCTGGGGATTCGAACAGCCTGGTTTGACAGTTGGAATATGGGCATTTCTTTGCATGACTTTTTCCAGAGATAGCTGGAAATGGTTCAGGCTATCACCATCACCTCCCTCAGGCCGGTAGTATCCCCAACATACAGTGACTTACAGGCTCTCATGTGTAGCTTGATCCACAGGAGTTCACATTCCATATTTTCCATGAACTGTGGTTGTTCTGTTGCTATTAATGTGTCCTTGACTATAATCATGACACCGCCACCCTTTTCCCCTAGCCTATCCGTCCTAAATAGTGTATAGCCGAGAGACTTTGGGAGGATTTCACTATCTGATATTTTCGGTTTGAGTCAGGTTTCGGTTCCCACCAAGATGTCTGGTTTGTGAGAGTATAAGATGGTGTGGAGTTGCTCTTTCTTATTTACAACTGATCGGAAATTTACATTTAGGAGTTTCAAAGTGTTTGACCTGCGGCTGAGTTTTGGTTTTCTAGTGGTTGTTTTTCGATGTAACTTATCAACCAAAGGCAAGGTAACAGCTTCAAAATTGGGTGTTTCTGATTCGTTGTCGCTCAGCGCAGAAAAACTATTTTGAGAAACAAATGGATCGAGCGACGATGAGGACATTGAGTAATTTACCTCGTCACAGACTATAAATGACCAGGATAAAGAACTATTCAGGTTTTGGAAAAGTTGGTAGGTGTTGGTACTAACATTTTGGCACTCAATGTGGTACCACTGGGAGCATCCATCGCATTCAAGTGCAGGTTGGTCATCACGTACTTCTAAGCTGCAGCTACCACAAGGGTAGTCTATGTCAGTACAAGTACTTGAATTTTGTTCAAGTGTAGGACCATTAATTGATCCTGGGCCAGGGTTGGTTTCTACGTCAGAAGAAATGGTAATGAGGAGGAGACCAAGGTAGGCAAGAAGTTTCCTTCTTCTTGTTTTGGTTTGGAACATGGCCTGCAGACCAAATGGGGCTTTTCTCAGTTTGAGAAGAGTGCCAAGTGTCTTTTGTTGAATGCCATTTCTCCAACTTTGAGACATTAACAGGTATGTGGGGAGGGTTTCTGACCATTTTGAATTGTTTGCCAGGCTAAGGCGTGCCAATCCTACCTGTAAAAAAAGAAAACTACATGCAAACATGTCCTTCTACGAAGATTTAACTCAACTTCCTATTTGGCCGGAAAGGTCAAGGACGTGTGAAAATAAACTAGAATGAATGAAATGAAGAAAGTCTCAAAAAAGTCAGAATTTTTACTTTTTGGAGCCCTACTTGGCTCAGTTTGGAACTTAGATGCTGATTCAGAAAATCATCACAAAATAAGCTCAGATCAGTCTTTGAACTTCGAGTTTTTGGAGAAAAAAGGACGAGAGAAGATCGAGATATGTTAGTAGCACGACGCAATGGGTGAAATCAATATCAATTCTGCAATCTTTCATGCACAACGAAATATAACAACGAAGTAAACAGAAAAAAAAAACGGGACATGACAATTTCCGTGATGGGATGGAATATGGAATAGAATGACAATCTGCGGAACAGAATTTAAAACGTCCGATATCTCGAGGAATACAGCAGAGGGCTCCTTTCGGTGTCTAACGAAAGCCCGATATTCGCCCAGCCACACATATTAACCCCGCACTGGCCGGACACCACAAGTTTCATTATTCGGTCGACGACTGACCTAACATAAAATTGTCGAAATCAAGGCCGTGGAACAGCTGTATACATAGAAATAATTTTTTTACAGCGATAATGCTATGTCCACAAGCAAACTTGGCATTAAAATTAAGTTTATCATCTACATGTATTGCACAACAGAAATCTATTTATTCGAGCGATGCGGTGACTTGTGTACATCTAGAGACCGAACATGGAAAACTGCCACGGAACATGGAAAACTGCGTTCGAATATTCACTATTTCAAATACCAACATATATCTTTGAATTTACATACCTGCATTTATATGCCCAATAAAGAGCGTTTGTTGAAGAATTTATTGCGAGGGTCTTAATTGCAAGTCCTTTACCATCATGCCGTTATAACAACTGGTAACTTGTTTACTTTAAAGTCACGCCATACATGGTAGCTTTGGTAATTCAATTTCCGAGAACAGGCTAATGATGATAAACGATGCTGTTCTTTTTTCTTTTTCTTTTTTTTTTGCATTAGAATTATAGCAACTACCAGATAAAATAATAAAATATTCCTGATTCATAATGCCCGACTATCGGTATGTTTGTTACAGTCTGTCGGGATGCCCTGAGATGTTACTGGTTTTAACGATTATCCCGCACGCAGAGGTGTGTTAATTTTCTATTGTTTGTGGTGTTCTTGTGCTTCAGATACTGATGAAATAATGCAGCTAAGCTGATAATCTGAAATTCAGTGATTTCATTGGCCGTGTCATGCTGTGATATGATACAACTCAATTATCCGAGATGGTCACCATTACATGGGATGTATTCCAGTAAAATATGTGCGCGCAACGTTCGTGATATTCGAGGGACTACATATGTATTATACAATCATGGATTTAATTAAAATTCGAGTGCCATAGTGAGTTTGTCAGTATATATACACTGTTTGATTTGAATATTCTTTCGAACAGTCTGACCAATAAATATTCATGCGTTTAAACCAGTTAAACTATTTAATCTAACTTGGCTTGTAATCGCTGGGCACCGGCTTCCGGTCTGGGCTTGTAGTCACAACTGAAGTAGAAAGTAAGTGAGAATTATAACAAAATTAATGAAGAGCGCAAATCCCTAAAAATCACCTTGATGCGTCTTCTGATACATGTACATAGTGTATATTCGTATTTTGTGGATAACAGGGCTGCTATAAGAACGGCTTAGTTGAAACGATAAAACGGCTTCAGTCGGGCATTCTATTTTTACGAGAAAAACGGACCTTCCAGACCACACGTGCTATTTTGGTGTTGGGCTTTTCTATTATGGCGAAAATACACGAAGGACTGGCATCGATGTACTATGTAGTTTCCCATCTAATCGGTATAAGTTATACATTGGGACTTCTGTTGACTTAAGACTACTATCACCAATGGCATCTTGCGATATATGCATGCATCATTGAATGATGAATCCGATAGTAATGATATAATATTTCAAACTATTTTCTATTCTCTTCTATATGTATGGGATATGTGCATATATTGACAAATGCCAGCGATGTCTGAGACTGATTGAATAATAATATAATTGAAGACAACATGTCCTCAGTTTATTACACCGGATAAGTTGATAATACAATCTTTTGGAGCTTCCTCTTTCAACTGGTATATAATATAGCATATATTTTATAATGTAATCTGGGGGTTCGAAAATTAAGTGGGCCTTTAAAGTCCAGCGTAACGGGAGACTGAACTCCGCCTTGCAGTTGATCTCAAATGTCACCACCATTATCTGTTTCGTGTTATATCAATCAGCACATATGGATCGATATTGTATATGCATAGCAACACGTGGCCTATTTGTTTCTTTCAATCTCGTGTTACATTTCCGAATAGAACATTAAAAAATTAACAATATTAGGCAAGGCCAATTGTCGCTTTCGGTCACTTCAATAAAATTATCAGTCAAGTGTGGTAACGAATCTGCCGAAACACAGTTTCATTCGAGTGAGTCTCGAGTGTTGTCGTTGCATGGTCAGACAAGACAGTCTGCTACTAAGCCGTGACACAAGTGATGTTTTGACAGGGACGTGGCGACAGGGGGAGTCTACCCCGCCTCAACTTTGGTAAAAAAAATCAGTTGAAAATGTCATGCCTGACACAACATTATAGTTAGATATCTTACACCATATACAATTTTATATTGGTTTAATTTTTCTTATTGTTCGATTTTCAAACCAGTAATTAGTGGGTAATATCTTGTGGAAATGGTTATCAGTTGGAAACTCCAACCTTGTGGTGTGTGAGGTTGGAAATTTCCAATGGTTAGTAAACTTGGTTCAAGGGGGCGGGGTGCCAGTTGGAAATTTCAAGTCGGTCACCAAATTTCCAATGGTTGGTAAACTTGATTCAAGGGGGCGGGTGTATAGTTGTAAATTTCAAATGGGACACCCGAGCCCTCTATCCACATCCCTGCGTGTTGGTGATCATAGTTAACAACATCATCTAAACATGTGGGTCTCGACTTAATAGCTAATTGGGAGCAGAAGGTGTGTTTTTGGTTCTGTACAATGTTGTATTTTCTTAACTAATACGCAGGATTCAGCCCTGTAACTGTTTTGCATGATGCGTTAATGTACGGTGGCAACATCTTAATTGAGACATCATATTCCATTGAATCTAAACCTTGCACCAATTTGTTTGCATTACCAGAAAGTTATTTAATATTATGCATATATATCTTGTTTTAGCATCGAAAAAAAAAAACACGATTACGATTAAATATAGGGAGTTGTTATTAGAAGCTAATAGCTTGCTTTATATCCCGTGAGAATCATGCTATGAAGTATGAACAGCAACGAACAATATCACATAAATGCCCTTGCTCAAGATCTAAGATAGGTGTTAGTTAATCAAGCCAAAATAGTATACTGATTTGGTGGTCCATGAAGTATATATGAAACTTGATATTACGAAGACGTAGCATGTGTGGTAGTCTTCACAAACGCCCGCTGTCTTGGCAATGGATATCATCCTTGTATTGGAAACATGGATATAGAAATAGACGCGTGAAAGTTTTCATCTGAGTTCGAACTAAGAGATATTTTTGGACAATTTCACAAGTCCATGCACCATGCAGAGGCGCATACCGATTAAGTTTTCATTGTTGACTGTTCTGTTTCCCATGCTGTATCATGTAACGACGCCGGTAAGTAACTTATACCATTTGCCAAAATTTGAAAAAATTAGTTACAATTGGCACAAGAGCAATGTATGGATTACTAAACAAAGTGAGATCTCTCAAGCTTCCAATCGATATTATGTTAAAACTATTTGACTGTATGATAGTACCCATCCTATTATATGGGAGTGAAATTTGGTGTCACGAAAGAACTAAAATTATTGAATCGCTTCATCTTAAATACTGCAAAATTATAGGATATCTGAAAACAAGTACACCAAATTATATGGTTTACGGTGAATTTGGCAGACACCCTCTGTCCATTGAGATAAAGTGCAGAGCACTATCTTACTGGTCCAAACTACTATCACACGATGGCTCAGAACTTGCAAAAAATATATATATTCTTGTTAAAGAATTGGATCACAACTCTGATGGCTCCTTCAATAGCCCATGGCTATTTTTTATTTCTAAAACACTGAAAGAACTTAACATAGAAAGAGTATGGACAAATCAGTCAGGTTTAACAAAGGCTGAAATTAGAAATATAAAATCAGAGCTTATTGAGCGACACACAACAGAACTATTTACTGAAATGCAGAATGCAAACTCATCTAGAGCACGTTTTTATATGAGTATTAAAACGAGGCCGGGCATGGGTCGCTATCTAAGTTCCTTACCGGCTCACTTAGCAAACATTTTGCTAAAATTTAGAACCGCAAATATAAAACTGCCTGTCGAATATACAAGATGGAAATCGAAATCTGTGGATAATGGTGACAAAACCTGTGATATTTGCGGTGATGGCACGGGTGATGAATACCATTTTATTATTATTTGCAAAGAACTACAGATAATTCGAGCAGACTATATCCCGAAATATTACTGGGAGAATCCTACGAAAGAAAAATTCGAACGACTATTATCTTTGGAAAATCAACTATTACTGAAAAAAGTTAGTATTTTTATCAAATTGGCATCAAGAAAATTAAAATATGACTGAGCCGATTATTCCAAATTGAAAAACGTATGATTAGGTGCATTATTTATATCCGTGAATAATTATTTCAGGCAAAATATTATGATAATGATATTATAAAGGATTAAATTATAATATAATATATATAAGATATTATAATACATATTACCATATATCTATACATTTATCATATTATATATTAATATATGTATGATTGTGTAACAATTGTTTTTTGTGACCTATTGTAAATATTGTAAATATTGTATATATGTTATAGCATGTTTCGCCTTAATTGACGACTTTGCAATAAACAATCAATCATCACCGAAAAACTACCCAACGCGCTGGAGTTAGCAAACCTGAGTTTATATAGTGTGTCTGTCATTTGCGGAATGAGGTACCCAGAGAGTGAATTTAGTTACGATGTCCTTCATGGCGGACAAGCATCACTAAATTCACCCTCTGTGGACCTCATTCTGCTTAGGTCTCATCTTTTCGCGAAAGTTTCTTTATTATCAAATTTATATAGAAACTTCTTCACATAGATTATATTTCTTTTTTAGTTTAGTTTCTCTATATCCCCAAATTGGCAGACGACATATTGCATAAACGATGTTCCCAATGGGTGTACATCACAATATTAACAATTTTGAGAACTTCAATCTGAGTCTATGTCTCCCATAACAGATGGGGTCATGCATAATAAGGTCCCCAGAGGGTGAATTTGGTGATGCTAGCCCGCTGCATGTGCATGATAGCGTCACTAAATTCACTCTCTAGGGACCTCATTATGCAAATGACAGTCATACTAAACTCAGGCTTGGAAATTAGGCCTATATACTATAAATTACCTAATTCTAGGTTCTTTCGATGTAAACCGGTTGTTGAAATCGGTTGGGATAATGCTAGTTTTATGTCGAAGTCCAGTTCATATACATATATATATACGCCCAAATCCAGTGGATGGTTTTTCGTCAGTTTTAATTGATTGTATGCACAAATAAATACATGCTGATATAATTATATATCGGAAAGAGTGACATCTTTTGTTCATAATTATGTATTATTGTGAAGACTTCCAATCAAAGATAATAGGCCAATTACCTATATTTCGTGGATGAGTTTTTCAACAAACTGTTAGCGCATTCTTCAGCATTCTTCGAATATTATTATAACCGTTGGAGAAAAAAAAACATTGGGACTTGCCACTGTATATATGGATGGTTAAACTTAAGACACCACAATACCGCATGGGGCACAATGGCGGTATTGCAACGTACATGGTTTTGTGCTCACAACGCACACATGTTGGAATTTTTCCGGTCACATATATAAGGGTGTCGTGGTTAGTGGAAAATTCCCATCATGTATAGAAACTTGATGTGTCAGTTAATAGAGCAACTGCAATGAAATTTTCAGAAGATGGGAATATTAAATACCCAAACAAATCACCTTTGAACCTGAGCAGCATAACAGATAACCGTCTACAAATCACACACATGCTCACCCACCCTCACATGACCACAGACTCACACACAAATCTAAACGCGGTTGGGTTGGATATTACGGTGGGTGTTTCGAAAGGGTGTCTCTGTGGCCAACCTGCAACACCCTTTGTTTGTCTGAAATTGGTCAAGCTAGGAGCTGCGAAACGACATCGGTACACTATATCGGACCCCTCTGGGCGGCGGCCTTTTGGTTCGGTGTTGTGTTGCAGTGTTTCGAAAGGGTGTTTTGGGGGGTCACGCTATACAACAACCTTTGTTTGACCGAAATACAAAATTACCGAATTAGGAATGAATAACGATAGTCACCTTCGTAATGTAGGCATCTGCATATTATATATATGATTGCTATATATCTGTTATGATTGCTATATAAACAGACAGATTAAACAGAGTCTATAGATAGAACTGTAGATATGCATGTATTAAAATATAACCAATTCTTATCTGTTTAAATATAAGTCTATATGTGACCCGCCATATCAAATCCAGTCGTAAGTCGGGATTTTTTTTTACCCTGTGCCAATGCATTCTCTTATATATGCGAGTCGACCATAGGTCGCCTCGCATATATAAGAGAATGCATTGGCCTAACAATTTTTATCATTTTTTTAAAAATAAATGTTTCTGATAATTTTTAGGACATAAAATAAAAAACATCCATTACCCTGCAGGGAGCCCCACACATATATAGAAGCATATAGAAGAGTGTCGTCTGCTCATGTTTGTCTGGGGCTCTGTATGGGTGAAATTATAAAATTGTTAAAGAATACAAGAAAATATTATTAAAATTGTAAAAAATTGTTAGGCCAATGCATTCTCTTATATATGCGAGGCGACCTATGGTCGACTCGCATATATAAGAGAATGCATTGGCACAGGGTAAAAAAATCCCGACTTACGACTGGATTTGATATGGCGGGTCACATATATACTGCTTATAAAATGTCAGTTAGACTGTTTTATTATTTCTTTCCAGCAACAAGAGAAACAGTTCGATGTATTTTGCCAGCAAGGTAGGACCATCATAATCAAGGATCGTGGACTAAAATGTATCGCCAGAATCTTGAGGTGGGGTGGGGGCCGCAGTGGGGGCGCAAAATTAACCTTTTCTTTACTGAATGGATGCTAGCTGTCATTCAGTTATATAAGTATACATTGCAACGGTCTACATCTGGGGGGATGGATGTTCGGGAATATAAGCAGACAACAGACATTATTATAGAAAATACAACTGCAGAAGGATTCCTATCATGAGAAATTTTAAGCATATAATACAGGGGGGGAAGGGTCGGAAAAAAAATTCAGGCACGTGTGGCATTTTTTCCCTTTCGATCATTTTTTGTACCCACCCACCCCCACCGCCAAATTTTTTTCCGTTTTCGGCAGTTTTTTCCGACCATTTTTTTACACCACCCCCCCCTTTTAACACTAAAACAGAGATTTGCGGGGGGAAATTCACTGTAAACAGCTGTATATGAATTTCTGTGCATACTATTTATCATGGATGTTAACATGGACATGTAAATAGGAATGAGTCATTTTGAGGTCATTCGGCCAAAAAAACATGGCTGCCAGCGGCCATCTTGGATTTCAAAATTTGCAACAAAATACAACACGATAACTGCCTGCAGTCAGTTTACCAGTTAGAATTACATTATTTCTCTCATTCAAAGTGGTTTTGAAGCCCAACTCATTGCCAAAACACTAAAAAACAAGCAGGAATTTGTTTTTTTAGTTGCGGAAAAAATTGCTTGTTGGTGGCTTTGACCACCCACCCACCCCGGCATACGTGCCGGAATTGTTTTTTCACCCCCCCCCCCCTGTATAATATATAAGTTCAACAGACGGCGTATGGTATAGCTTTTATCTGAACATTCCTTGCGCTTCTGCATATCACTTGCTTTTTTAATAGTGCAATTTATTCATTTGTACTGAAGCGTGAATCGGTTGCACAAATGTATTATTAGCGCTACCTTTAGTTGCACTGGAACGAAAATTATTTGAGATAGCTAAGCTTTACTGAATCATGCAATTTAAATGCCTTTATAACATCACGGCACGAACAAATTAGTACTAAAATGTAAATTAATTAATATTAAGTATTTACGTTTCAACGCTGATCAATTACATATACATGATTTACGATGAAGAATAAATAAGGAATACAGTCGAAAACGGCCTCCCGTATAATCTACCACACGTGACATCGAAACGGTAACGGTAACTGAATAAATGATCGAATAAGTATATTGTTAGACGTCGAGTTTTGGCGGGAAAATAGTGTGCGCACCAAAGACCAGACATGAGAATCACAACAACAATGGCCGATGGCAGCTAATATTGAAATGTTCATTCTCTCAGCATTTTTATCTGCTATGAGATGAAAGTATATTATTCCAATGTATTGTTACTTTACACGAAGTACAAACCAAGACTGCTGTTGCCGAATTTCGCGAATTAGACTGGTCCCAGTTGAACCTACTATTGTAGCCCGATTCGTGAGACGATTGGTTATGACCTGGTCCCAGTTATGACAATGAACTCTTTACCCAACAGAACGGCCCTGTGCCAATGGATTCTCTTATATATGCGAGTCGACCATGGGTCGCCTCGCATATATGAGAGAATGCATTGGCTTAACACATTAAAAATTATAAAATTGTTAAAGAATGTAAGAAAAAATGGTAAAAAAAGATTTTTTTTAGGCCAGTGCATTCTCTTATATATGCAAGGCGACCTATGGTCGACTCGCATATATAAGAGAATGCATTGGCACAGGACATAACTGTAACCATCACAATGTGGTCAATGACCCGGTTCCAATGATATCCATATTTGTATGGTTCTATTGAGACAGACCCAAGATATTTTAGGCTGTTGAAGCTTTATTTGGCCGGTTTGTGGGGTAAAGGGTTAATGGACTGCGTGCGTCGAGATAATATTTCGGATGCTATAAAATAATAAAACAACTGTTTTTCGGGTAATTATATTTGGAAAATTTAATGATGGACGGAGGTTTTTTATCATCAAGTTTACAAAACTTGTGCTGATCGAAGCGGAATTAAATTGCACTGAAACGCAACTCAATTAAACTGCAGCGCAACTCAATTAAACTGAAGCACAACTCAATTGAACTAAAGCACAATTCATTTAAGAGAAGTCAAATTCACTTTAGCGCTATTCAATTCACTCCCCGGGGACCTCATTCTGCAAATGTCCAGCTGCAAGCACCATATTTTGAGGCCTGAATATTTTGCCTATTTCCCATTCGTAACAGGGCCTATGTTCGGTCCTGTAACAGGGCCTATGTTCGGTCCTGTAACAGGGCCTATGTTCGGTCCTGTAACAGGGCCTATGTTCGGTCCTGTAACAAGGCCTATGTTCGGTCCTGTAACAGGGCCTATGTTCGACCCTGTAACAGGGCCTATGTTCGGTCCTGTAACAGGGCCTATGTTCGGCCCTGTAACAGGGCCTATGTTCGGTCCTGTAACAGGGCCTATATTCGGTCCTTCATTACCCAAACCATCTCTGAACTGAGACATCATTCTTTACATTTTGTAGGTTGGTCATATGAGTTTGGATCATGCTACCTTGTGGTTTTGGAATGGATGTCATGGACAGATGCCGGGAAAGTATGCCAGAGGTAATTATACCATCACCTGCATGTCAGATAGGGCTTCATGATAAGACCTAAAATATTATTGATACAATATCCATTTTATTTATCCCATTATGGATATTCATGTATATATCGATAATCCAAATATCGTGATGTACACACATTGGGAACCTCGATTACCAGTATGCAATGTGTCAACTGCCAATTTTGGGATATGGAGAAACTAATCTAAAAAAAGAAATAGAATCTATGTTTTATATAGAAATTTGATAATAAAGAAACTTTCCAGAGAAGATGAGGCTTAAGCAGAATTTAGAGGGTGAATTTAGTGATGGCAGTCCGCTATGCGGGATAGGGTAACTAAATTCACCCTCTGTGGACCTCGATCTGTCTGCAAATGACAGGCACACTAAACTCAGGCTTGCAGCCATTAATGATTAGAACAATTCAATGAGAAAACCTAAGCTAGGATGATGCCAACCAAAATCCAGGCAGAGTTATCGCCCATCACTCCATTGAGATACCACTGCCACAAGGACATTTGGTAAGGATTTCTGACATGATCTTAGTTCTTATGTTTTAGGATTAAATTTGTTTATTGTCTGGCTCATTTTATATTGTTCTTATCAATACCTGAAATAATTACCATTATTGCAAACTTGGGGTGGTCAAAATAAGATAATAAGTGACTAAATATAGTTCCGACGATACGTAAAAATAGATGTATCAGTCCGCAAAGTACCATACTTGTGGCACTGATCTATCGCAGTTATAATGGAGAGGCACTGCATGGAGTTTGGATGCCAGCATCAATAATATAGAATAATAAATTTATGGTTTCACGACAGATTATCTCCCACAAAACAAACCGTGAAGACACTGCTTACACCAAAATTGGTGATAATCAGCAATCTAAATTACTGAATGAGTAGCCCTTCTCGTCACAACACCTTCAGTGATAAACATGACTCTTTGTCTCACCTTTGATGTATGCGCGGTTGTTTATGCAGCAGGACACCATTCTCTCATAATACTCAGGATCACTGGAAACAATTGAGGGCAAGGGGGGAGGAGGACATAACTTCCAGAAAAGGCCACTTTTTTTAGTCAGAGTTACTAGTATCGGCCAACTCTCGATGTATAAGACCAGATGGTGTCTGCAATGGAATTGATAACTGTGGAGATCTCTCTGATGAAGCAGATTGTGGTATGTGCACACAGGATAATTCCTAATTAAGTATTTCTGCTAAACCTCTTCATTGCTCAATATTATGCTAGTATGTGCTGATCTGTTGTCATGGAAACCATGCATGATCAAGCCTGGATTTAGTGTGTCTGACATTCACAGAATGAGGTCCCCAAAGGGTGAATTTAGAATGTATTTTATATATATATGTGGGGTACGTTCCCTATGGGAGACATACATAAATTGTGAGAATGCATTGGCACAGGGTCTTCTCACAATTTCAAGAAGCTCCAGGAAGGGTTATACCAGTTCCATCTCATTTTTATACGCCGTTTTTATAAAACAGGTCGTATTATGTTATTGGTTTGTCCGTTCCCTTTGGTTTCGGCATGATAACTTCAGATAGTCTCAACTGATTGGAATGAAATTTGGTACGTGGGTTTACTAGCACAAAATACAGGTTAACACTTTGAATTTGGGTTCTGCCTGCAAAATTTTCACCAGAGTTATGGCCCTTTGTTGTAAATACCACAGGTTTATTTTGCCATGACCTAGCATTGCTCTTGTTTACTCTTTACAGTAATGCCCTAAATAATCAACTCCTTAACCACAGCAGAATTATGGGTAACTTTTCAGGATTTAGTCGGAAATATGGCTTGTTGCCATTCATCGGAAAGCTCTCACTGAGCCATATTTCCGACTAAATCCTGAAAAATTACCTATAATTCTGCTGTGGTTAAGGAGTCGATTATTTAGGGCATTACTGTAATTGTTTTTATTCTTCCAGAATCAGCCTGTTCTTACTTACTGAATGGAAACGAAGGTAACATTACGTCACCAAATTATCCTGCAACCTACCCAGAGAAGAAAACATGTGTCTGGACGATAGAAGCTCCACTGGGTCACAGAATCAATTTAACAGTATGTGATTATGATGGAGATGTGTATAATACGTCCATTATGCTAATGCTTAATAAAACCTCAAACAACTCAGTTTTAAATAATATTTTTTCATATTGTTACTCAAAATAGTAAAATATGATATTTCACTCATACCAAAGTTATGTTGGTCTAAAACATGTAGACAGAGGTGTCATTTATCACCTCAAGTTTACATTGGTCATGTAAACTTGACATTAAACAAGGAAACTGTATAAAATTCATAATAGGACGAGATAGACCATCTTTAATTATATCATATTGATATTAATTCTGAGGAGAATATATAGCGTCTTTTAGGTTTTCCATGATACGCCATAAAAGATACATTAATTTAAAAGACAGATAAAGAACGTATATTCTTTCATTATGTGAAGGTAATTCATTAATCACAGAATATGTTTTCAGCCAAGTCTGAATTTAGTGTTTGACATTTGCAGAATGAAGTCCACGGCGGGTGAATTTAGTGACGCTACCCTGCGCAGCAGGCTAGCATAACAAAATTTACCCTCTGGGGACCTCATTCTGCTTAGGCCTCATCTTCTGGGAAGTGTCTATAGTCTCAAATTACCATTGTTTTTAGGTTACTTTTTCCCAACTGTTCAGTTTATATTTCCTTTAATTTGCAGAACATAAAATACATAACTGAGGTGACTATTAAATGGGTGAACATCACCAACTTCAACTGGGGAACTTAAATCTGATACTAGGTCTCCCATAGCAGTTGAGGCCTAAGCAGAATGGGGTCCCGAGAGGGTGAATTTGGTGATGCTAGCCCACCGTGTATGATAGCAATACTAAATTCACCCTCTGGGGACCTCATTCTGCAAATGTAAAACACACTAAATTCAGGTTTGTTTTCAGCAAAATATGGACAACATTTCTTGATATCTTCCACAAAAATAGATGTTTTGATTGTTTTCTCTGTCCAATTACAACAAGCCATATTTCCGACTAAATCCTGAAAAATTACCCATAATTCTGCTGTGGTTAAGTGGTCAATTACTTTGGGAATTACTGTATATGATGTGTATATCAAAGGAAATTTTGAGCTTTCCAATGAATGGCAACGAGCCATATTTCCTACTAAATTCTGAAAAGTTACCCATAATTCTGCTATGGTTAAGGAGTCGATTATTTAGGGCATTACTGTATATCATAGGAAACTTTTGAGCAAACTCTTTCGAATTTTACAGAATTGTTTTTCTAATTGTTAATAGGATCTATTTATACTCAATACATCATGCTCATTTTCAGTTCCATGAATTTAACACCGAGAAAGATGTTGACTTTCTGGATGTATGGATGGGCGGCTCAACATTTCAGACGAGCAGTTTGGTTCGCCGGTTGTCTGGTCATATCGCCATGGATACGGATTTACTCAGCACCAATAACCAGATGATTCTGAGATTTGTTTCTGATGGAAGTATATCACAAACTGGTTTCTCGATCAGCTTCTCCGTCAGTAAGTAAGAAGAATATCACAAACTGGTTTCTCAATCAGCTTCTCCGTCAGTAAGTAAGAAGTATAAGAAGTATATCACAAACTGGTTTCTCGATCAGCTTCTCCGTCAGTAAGTAACAATTTAAGGTCAGAGGTTAAAATTATGCCATTATTACAGAATATAATCTTCAAGCCTAAACTACATTTTCTTTTATCCCGTTTAAAGAAAGGGAGATATTACCTTATTTGTCTGTCCATCCGTTCACTTTTTGTTTCCGGTTAATAACTTTAGATGGTTTCAACTGAGAAATAACAAAATGCAAGTCAAGTTCAAACTTGTGTTCCACCTGCCAATTTTCACCAGAGTTATGGAACTTTTGTTGGAATTTGCTCTCAAGTTTCGTTTCCGGATGATAACTAATATTAAGTCTGAACTGAATGGAAATGTTTTTTTTTGGTGACTTTCCCAGATAAAAAACAAGTCAAGTTCAAATTTAGGTTCCTCCCGTCAGTTTTGACCAGATTTATAGCACTAGCCCTAGCTATGCTCTTGTTTATTTTCCCCTGAAAAATGTATTTTTGGGGGACTATTGTAATCAGCCCCGTCCGTACGTCTGTGCGTGCATGCGTCCGTCGTACCGTCCTTCCGGAGTTATAACTCCAGTAATGATCATCCGATTTGATTGAAACTTGGTATGTAGGTGTTGTCTCAACCAAGAACACAGTTGCTCTGCAATTCTGGGTTTGATCCGATGTTCTTTTATGGAGTTATTTCCCTTTTTTTTTACTAAGAAAATTTCTCACTTTTTCGGTTTCCGGATGATATTTCAAGTTTGGATCCTTTAAGTGCAAACACCGTGTCTCAGAGTTATGGGCTTTTCGACTTAGAAAATTCAATTTTTCTTGTTTTTTTCTTTGATTTCCGGATGATAACTCAATTTTGGATTGTTTAATTGGAAATTTGTGGGTCGTTCATATCAAAATGCAGGTCGAGTTCGAATTTGAGTTTGATCCAATGATTTTTCCCAGAGTTATGGGCCTTTCGACTTTGAAAAACATTTTTTATAATTTTCTGTATGAGGGTATCTTCATGGTGTAATCAACTCCTCCTACAGTTTTGATCGTAGATATTTGAAACTTCAGAGTATTGTTACCCACATATTGGAGATGTGCAACATGTATATAGATGACGGAATTTTTTTTTTAAAGGAATTATTAACTCTTTCGACTTAGAACATTTCAACATTATTTTAAATTTCTTTAACAAAGCGGCATCGACTTGCCACGTTGTCGGGGGACACTGTGGTCAGCCGACCTTTATTGGATATTGATTTTGTTGCGTTCCATGGAGTATGGATGCAATTTGGTTTGACATTTTGTGTGGGATGCAAAAGAGTTCCATATTAAAAAATGTCAGACCAACTTGCATCCATGTACTCCATGGACAAGTCTGGATATAGTGTGTCTGACATTTGCAGAATGAGGTCCTCAGAGGGTGAATTTTGTGATGCTATCCCATATGTGGGCTAGCATCACCAAATTCACCCTCTGGGGACCTCATTCTGCTTAGGCCTCAACTGCCATGGGAGACCCACAGAGTGAATGCAAGTAGGAGTGTAAATATAACATTATATTTAACACAACTTGAATGAGGTTGGTTCAGGACATAAGTTATATTTAAAATGGTAATTATGCACAACATAAATATATTACAACAAAGATTAATATTGAGTGCAACAACAGCTGTTTTACAGGGATTTTTTAGCCAATAAAATGGGCCGAAAATGGGAAATTGTCAGGTTTTTCCGAATTTTTGACATTGAGATTCCCAATTCACAAAGAGTTTATTGTTTTGTGAACAAAAGACAGGACTTCCCCTTCTTTTAAGGAATATTTTCAAGTCGCCTCACTCCATTTTGTACAAAATAGGAATAAATAAACAAAGAATTACATTAACCCTTTACCCAACAGAAGGGCCCTGAGCCAATGCATTCTCTTATATATGCGAGTCGACCATAGGTCGCCTCGCATACATAAGAGAATGCATTGGCTTAACACATTAAAAATTATAAAATTGTTAAAGAATGTAAGAAAAAATGGTAAAAAGTGTTTTTTTAGGCCAATGCATTCTCTTATATATGCGAGGCGACCTATGGTCGACTCGCATATATAAGAGAATGCATTGGCACGGGGCATAACTGTAACTATCACAATGTGGTCAAGGAGCCGGTTCCAATGATATCCATATTTGTATGGTTCTATTGAAGCTTTATTTGGCCGGTTTTGGCCGGTTTGTTGGGTAAAGGGTTAACCCTTTAATGATGGGAGCTGCGCTGGTGCAGCATTAAAGATCCTGTGTGAGTGCATTCTCTTATATATGTGAATCTCCCATAGGGAGCCTCGCATATATAAGAGAATACACTGGCTTACAAGGTAAATATTGTAAGGCCACTGTATTCCCTTATATATGCAAGGCTCCCTATGGGAGACACGCATATATAAGAGAATGCACTGGCATAGGGCTTTTGCAAAATGTCAGAAAGCTCCAGTCATGAATGGGTTAAACTGTTTGCTTACACTGAGTTTAGAAATGAAAATTTTGTTTCTACATTCTCTATATACATGTATTCCCAATTATAAGCCTTTATGACACAAATTTTCCCAATAGAAATGGCGCGGGACACTTTCATACAAAACACAAAACTGGTAGAAATATCACGGATTTAAAATTTCCAAGATTGAGTAGTGTTTATGTTTTATCATACTGGGAAATGTTAGAAGATACACATCTGTCATTCTGTGTTGAGAATCAATGGGTCCTGGTTAATCCTTGTTTATAAGGCCATAATATTTGTAAATTCAGTCAATCTATCAAAATCTGTCCTAAATCCTATTTATTCATTGACCAATGGCTGTATGATTGTGTACAGTAATGCCCTAAGTAATCGACTCCTTAACCACAGCAGAATTATGGGTAATTAAGTCGGAAATATGACTTGTTGCCATTCATCGGAAAGCTCTCACTGAGAGCTTTCCAATGAATGGCAACAAGCCATATTTCCGACTATATCCTGAAAAGTTACCCATAATTTTGCTGTGGTTAAGGAGTCGATTATTTAGGGCATTACTGTAAGTATAGATAATTTGCAGGAACTTCTTCCAAGTTTAAGATGTCTTAACCCTTTCTATATGGAATGGATTCTCCCACTCAGTTATAAAAGTGTACATTTGAATGGTCTATTATTTATCCACCTGGAGGTTTGTTCAGGAAAAATAAGCAGACAATAGATAATAAAAGTGCACAAGGAACTCTATAACATAAGGAAATGTTCAGATAATAAATTTAACAAATGAACATTTTCTATGGGATTACTACTGTCCAATGAGTATTTAGTTTAGAAAGTAGACAGCTTTATCAGGAGATGGGACTTCTATATTACTGATGGCCAGGATATGTCACGTCACGTTTCCACCAAATATGGATGCAAGCTGTCGTATTACTGATCATTTTCTAAATGGCGGACAATGAATGGAAATGGCGGACAAAAATTATTGAGTTAGTCCACCAAAGTAGACTAATTGGATAAGACTAAGAGATATTTTATTATTTTGGACATTTACAAGTCTCTTATCCTCATATGGAAAGAACAGTCGTAATGTAAAATATAAAATAAGTTCCTTCCCAAAAAGTCTAATTTTGTGGACTGATTGAATGAATGAAAAAAGTGAATGTGTGGTTGATAGATTTTTATCTTTGGTTAATTTTCAAAATACATTTATCTAATTTCAAGAAACAATTTTGGAAAGGTGGAGTTTATTGTTAATTTTATGATTAAATTACAGGGAATACATATTGTTTGTATTGGATACTGAAAGTCGCATTCTTTGCAGCTATAGCCACTGTTATCATAAAATAAACATGTACTGACATACATGTATTTGCGATATCGGCTATAACCAAAGCTGCAGCTGGTCTCGAAAGTCACTCCTGAATTCTCAGGGGTGCACTTTTGTTCTTCTAGAAAATGCAATGTCACAAATATTGTTTACTTCAAATAGGACATCCATATGATTCAACAATTATTTTTAATGTTTTGTATCATCCGATGTATTTTAGCCACACTGTTGGTGCGGACTGAATCTGCTGACACAGAGATCATAGCACAGTCATTGGCTTCATCTCTTAGCACTCCATTCTATCCAGCATTGTTGCCTGGCAACCTTAGATACACATGGACCATCAGGACAATAAGGGTTAACATCATCACTCTGGAGGTATGACTGAATGTAGTTTTCGATATGATTCTGGACTAGTCACTAGTCAGGAGAGTATTTCCACGAACACTTTACTTTGGATTTGTTATTTCTTACCCATCTGCCTACTTTCCTGGATACATCCATCAACAAAATAAAGTGTCGTGTTAATGAAATCTGAAATAATATATGCCACAAATATTAACAATATCTTATCATATCTTTATGTTTACAAATTTTCCATACAATTCACTATAGCGTTGATATATTAATTTGTCACATGAGTTGTATATTTTTATTTGAATCATATTAAAGTTCATGTTGACAAGTATATCTGTCATAACGAGAGAGATATAAGTGCGGGAGTTGCACTGAAAGTTGGCAGTCCCAAGCCGGTCACCCATCCAATGACTAACCGAGCTCGACATTGCTTAACTTTGGTGATCACACAAAGCACTAACAACCTGTGACCAAGAGATCTAGACCTCTTGTGCAGAGAAGTCATCGGCCTTCTATATTTACACCGCACCTGCTACACTACTCCCTCGTTCTTTTTGAGATTCACCGAATCTCACCTGATTCCTCAACCAGAGCGATCGCTTCATGACGACCCCCAGTGTAATATAATGAGAGAGAGAGAGAGAGAGAGAAGTGTGGGAGTTGCACTGAAAGTTGGCATCACCCGGAATCCTTAGCTGGTCACCCATCCAAGGACTATCCGAGCTTGACGTTGCTTAACTTCGGTGATCGCACAAAGTGTCTAATGACTGACCAAGAGATATACGTACTAGACTCTTGTTTTATTATTCGATTGTACCGAGATATTGATTCAAATTTGATTAGACTTTTAACCCTTTACCCAACAAACCGGCCAAAACCGGCCAAATAAAGCTGCAACAGCCTAAATTATCTTGGGTCTGTCTCAATAAAACCATACAAATATGGATATCATTGGAACCGGCTCATTGGCCACATTGTGATGGTTACAGTTGTGCCCTGTGCCAATGCATTCTCTTATATATGCGAGTCGACCATAGGTCGCCTCGCATATATAAGAGAATGCATTGGCCTAAAAAAAATCTTTTTTTACCATTTTTTCTTACATTCTTTAACAATTTTATAATTTTTAATGTGTTAAGCCAATGCATTCTCTTATATATGCGAGGCGACCTATGGTCGACTCGCATATATAAGAGAATGCATTGGCACAGGGCCCTTCTGTTGGGTAAAGGGTTAAACACCCATTAGTAATTTTGAAATTTTCAACATGAATCTCATACATACATACATGCAGGTGCCAAGACTATAGACCATTCAATTCGATATATGATTTAAAATTTCTGAACAAATGGTATCCAGCTAACTGGGACCTTAAATTGGCTAACTAAATAAAGATGGTGAGCGATGGGAAGCTCACTTGCTGACTGAGAAAAGAGACAGAGATGGTGCAGGGAAATATCTTCCATTTAATCCATATGGGATTAGTACGACGAGAAGGAGATATCTATCAGTGAACTACTCAGATAAGCCTGCAAATAGTGTATATGTCATTTGCAGAATTAGGTCCAATGTCCCAGCTATTCAAGGTCCCAGTTAGCCAAGTTCCCAGTTGGTCGAAGTCTGAACTAGCAGCCAAACATCCCAGTAGCCAAGGTCCTAGTTAGACAAAGTCCCAGTTGGCTAAGGTTCAAGTTGGTCAAGGTCTGAATTAGCAGCCAAGGTCCTATAGTTAGCAACACATCACAGTCAGTTATGGTCCCAGTTAGCTATGGTTCCAGTTAGCTTTCGTCCCAGTTAGCTATGGTCCCAGTTAGCTAACATTCATGAAAAAGTGGTATTTGCAGGGCCCTATCAGTTCTATTAGTCACTTGATAAATTCATTAATTCATTGATATTTTTATTTTCAGATTGTAGATGCTGATTTTCCAAGAAGTAATACAAATTTTGTCAACATATACGATGGCGATGTGGTGTCTAATGATATTCTGGCATCTATCACGACAGAGGAATACCCGCCATTGATCATGTCGACTCACGATGCTGTCCATGTCTACGTGCATCTGGACTCTTATTCCAACGAACATCGAGGCTTTAACTTCACATACAGATCAGGTAAGACAAAACATATATTTAATTACTAGCTGGGGTACCCGGCGTTGCTCGGGTGAATAATGCATAAACTGTTCGTGGCCCTTCAAGTCATTTTAAATAATTAATAGTCATCAGGGGTAAACAGCACCTATTGCATGACTGACACTCTGTATACAAACTTACATCTATCTTTTAAGTTGATAATAAAACTCTTTATTGCTAATTATTAGTGCCTCTTTAAGTCATTTGAGGTCAACAGCACCTAACCGTGACTTTCTCCACATTATTTTACTTTTGTACAGCAATTTTCCCACATTTCTTCTGGGCCGATAGCAAACGCTCTTTATTGATCATATAATTTATTAGCCACCTATAAGTCAGAGGTGAAAGGTGCCTATCCCATGACACTCCATGGCCAATTTATCTGGCATGTTTCAATTTTCACTGACCAGATTGCAACAAATTTGTGTATGTAATTAATTATTTAATTAAATTCATTATTATTGCCATTTTAAGAAATTTTATGTCAACAGGACCCATCTAATAAGATTCCCGGGTCAAATTACCCATATGTACAAATTTTCATCTCCATTTGATCACTTATAAACGGACAAACAAACAAACAAAATTGAGTTTTATTAGTATAGAGGTCAGGCACAGGAACATTATTAGGCCTGAAAATATGATGCTGGACATTTGGAAAATGAGGTCTCCAGAGGATGAATTTCGTGAACAAATTCATCCTCTAGGGACCTCATTCTGTACCCATTGGGCTCCTCAATTATGCTTTGTGCCATCTGCCTATTTGGGGATATTGAGAAACTAGAAAGGGATAATGAGGCCATGGTAGTATTTTTAAGCAAAGAATTTTTTTGAAGAAGTTTCTAAAGAAACTAAAAAAAACTTGTTAACACGTTCACTGCCACTACGAGTTAACTCGTAGTAAACGGTTCCATGGGGACTGCTACTATGAGTTAACTCGTAGTAATGTTCATACCACATAACTAATAACACAAACCGCAAGCAATGCTGGTGTATGCGCCAACACATGCCCAACGATCCCATTGATCGATTTTATATGTATAATTACGATGGCTTGAGATACAACTATTCCCACAGCCCGAACAAGGGGTGGGGTCCCGATAGAAATCTTGGTAGGATACTTCAATTGACCAGGACCTCTTCTGTACGTCCCTGAACCATGATATACATGTGCAACTAGACCATTCCCGGACACATTGTGTATATACACATTTTTTGTCGATCAAATCCGGGTCAAATGAAAGATGAAACGTGTTATAAAGCTCCTAAGAGATAACTCATAGTCGGCACCTGGGATGAAACTCACCAGTGGTCATCGCTGGTGCCAGCTACGAGTTATCTCGTAGGTAAATACATATTATGTTTTTTTACATCTTAATCGACGTAGCCTGTACCAATTATCATATATAAATTCATTTACCATGTCTTAAATACGATATGCTTGTAAATGTATAGCACTCTTCACAATCTAAGACACTGACAACGTAATTGTATTTACCTACGAGATAACTCGTAGCTGGCATCAGGGATGAGACACTAATAAATTCCGTCCCAGGTGCCGACTACGAGTTATCTCGTAGTAGTCTTATAACATGTTTCAGCATCATATGACCCGATATTGGTCGAACCATTACTCATACATACGTAAAATATCATCTACTATCGGCAAAACATCAAATCCCATGTTGGCATACGGGATGGAATTACCCATTGGTTTTCGGCAGTGAACGTGTTAATTTGATAAAAAGATACTATCCAGAGAAGATGAGCACTAAGCAGAATGATGTCCCCAAAGGGTCAATTTGGTGATGCTAAGCCCACTGTTGGGCAGCATTAATAAATTAACCCTCTGGGGACCTCATTCTGCAAATGACAGGCACCTTATTTTCAAGCCTGATAAGGTATCCATTGCTTTATAGTCTGGTCGATAAAAGGTTTGACCTAGAAAAAATTTGGACTAAGTTGGTTTTTATATCATTTTGAAGAGGAAGCTCTCCTCCATAACATATCCAAAATCCGCTAAAATCCGCTTTGAGCATTTTTTGTAATTCAAGATGGCGTCCAAGATGGCTGCCATTTTCATATAAGTCAGCTTGATGCAATTATAGTGAGAACATCTTGTCATATGTATACACATGTATACATTTTTGTGAAGCTAAGACATAACGCCACCTTTATGTGCCAAAATTGGAACTCCCGGTCCAAGATGGCCGCTAAAATGGCGACCGGAAGTGGATTTTTTACGTTTTTTTAATAATATCTTTAAGATAAGTGTTCGTGGTTTGGAACTGGTTGAGAATTTTGACTTTATTTTGTATATAGCATGTTAACTGACAATTGGAGCAATTAAATATGCTGTTCCTGAGGTCCACACCCTTCTGGTCACTCAAAAAATCGATTTTACAAAACGCGGTATAACATTTCACAAAAGATCCCCGATATTCTAATCATATTTCATCAAGAAGTGGGAAGAACTGTGCAATGTAACTGATCCATTCTATATCTTATTGATATTCGAATTCAAAGGTACCAAAATTGTCACTTTGGCTCAAAATGGCTGCCAATATGGCCACCAAAATATGGAAAATGGTAATTATTATCCCAGCGTGCCACGCAACCGCTTACAATGTAGGGTGATGCACACAGTTGACTAGTATGTCTTATATAGCTTGAGTACTAACATTTCTGATGCACCTTTGGTATTTTGTTACTATTTTAACCACTGAAATTACCAGAATCATTCGAAATTTTCTGTCACAATCCTGATATCAAAATCGGCAAAAAATCGCTGTTCAGGTTTGAGCCATATTTTGAAAGTAAAATGGAACTATGTTTGGTATCAAAAGATGTTTATTGTTTTGATATGTGGTACATGTGTCACACTGAGTTGTTTTAGACAAAATTACTCAAGATGGCTCCCAAAATGGCAACCAAGTTTGGTAAACATTATTATATACATAAACATATGTGTATATACGTGGTGTATATGTATACATAATCAATTGTGACTCACATGCTACTTAATCAACTAAATGTTCTATTCTGATTGTCCCGGTACCCTACGAGTCATGACAAATTCATTTTGATGAATGCAATATGGATTTTGCCTAAAGCTTCCTTGTTTTTGAACGGAAATGGGCAGAACGTTGAAACCGAACTGAGATGGATCATATTAAGTGGCTATTCCGGTCCATTAGCATCAACATTGATCAACTTAATACAGTGTGTATGTCTGTTGATTGTCTGGTCATAGGCGATGTGAGTAGGTATACATGGAACTATTGTATTCATGAATGGTGTGAATAGTTATACAATGTGTGACTATATGGTCATGGATGGGATGTCCATAGTGAGATGTATATGTATATAAGGAGTAGCTGTATGCTGATGTGTGAGGTGAACATGTTTACAGTGAGTGGCTGTCTGGTCACTGAAGTGGTGTATGGTCATAACGAGAGCAGCTACACTGTCCTGTATGTATACATGGAGTGATTGTGTGGTCAGTGGTGGGCTGTACATATGTACATTGGGTGGATGTATTGTCATGGGCGGGTGTATATGTATACACATGTTGGATGTATGGTAATGTTTGGGTGTATGTATAAATAGGGTGTGGTTGTGTGGTTATGGGAAATGTGTATATGTATACATGGAATGACTGCACGGTGATTGTTGGAGTGTATATGCATACCTGGAGTACACTTTGATGGCCATTGGCGGTTAGTGTATATAGAGAGCAACCTCATGGTGATGGATGGTATGTATATGTTAATATGTACTATTGTATTGTCTTTGGTGGTGTGAACAAGCATACAGTAACTAGCTGAATGCTCGTGGAGAGGGTGTATATGTATACAGCGAGTGGCTGAATTGTCACGATTGAGCTGTATATGCAAGTCTGAAGTGTACGAATGGCCGTGTGTGCGGGGTATTGGTATATCTAGAAGGGTTGTATGGCCATTGGTGAGGTATATATACACACCTGGAGTGACGCTGTGTCATGGGTGAGGTGTATATGTATATCATGAGTGACTACATGGCCATGGCACGGCCAATAAGGCCCAATATGTACATATGTATATGGGGATTGACAGTATGACAAAATTAATGGTGGGGTGAATTGATATACAAGGAGTGACTATGATCACGAATGTGATTTATGCGTATACAGCGAGAAGCTGAAATGTCATGGGTCAGGTGTATATGCAAGTCTGGAGTGTATGAATGGCCGTATGCGCGGTACGAGACATTGATATATCTAGAATGGCTGTAAGGCCACTTTTGTGAGGTTATATGTATATACCTAGAGTGACTCTATGGTTTTGGGTTGGGTGTATATGTATATCTTGAGTGGCTATATGGCCATGGGTGTCGCAAATATGTATATATACAGGGAGTGAGACTGTATGACCACTGGTGAGGCAAATAGATATACAAGAAGTAATATATAACACTGGATGTAGCGAACATGTATGGAGTGACTGTATGGTCATCGGTGAGGTGTATATGTATATATTTAGTGGCTGTATAGCTATGCATGTGGCAAATACATATTCATGGAGTGACTGTATGGTCTATGGTTAGGCGAATAGGTATACAAGAGGTTACTTTGTGTTCATGTATGTAGTGAATATGTATACATGTCATGTGATGTGTGGGAGTATACCTGGTGTGTCTGCAATGTTATTCACGGCTATATGACCATGCGTTGGTGTATGGGTAAACCCAATTGTGGCTGTATGGTAATGGGTGAGGTGTATGTCTATACAGCGAGTGGCACATGGCCATTTACGTGGTATTCATGTATGTATATATCGAGTGACTGCATGCTCATGTGTGATTTGTACTGGTGCACCTTTGTGTGACTATCACTTTCCACAATAACTCAAGGATATGTTAATCGATAGAGGTAATATCAGAGTGTTCTCCACATTAATTGCGTTTTATATGCAATGTGAAGAAAACGGTTTTCCTGACAATAGTTTATAAGTTAATCAATTTTGATGCTAATGGGCCAGAGTAGCCACATAATATGATACCTGTCAGTTCAGGTTCAACGTTCCGTCCGTTTCCGTAAAAAACATGGACATAATCCCAAAAGAGGTGTTCGGCAAAATTCATACTGCATCCCTTAAAATTAATTTGTCGTGCCCCATAAGGTTTTGGGACAACCATAATATAAGATTAAGTTGTCCATTGATTAAGTAGCATGTTTAATAACCAAGTGAGTCACAATTTGCTACCATTTCGGAACAGCCGAAAATAATGTTCGGAATATAAACTTTTTATTAAATTTGGTTGCCATTTTGCATGCAATCTTGAGTAATATTGTCTAAAACAACACACTATGTCATATTTAAGGCATATCAAAATAAAAAGAACCTTTGATACTAAAGATAGTGATTTTTTGCCGAGTTTGATGCTGTTTGTGATAGAAAAATCCCATAATTCTGATGATTTCAGAATGGTAAATAGTAAAAATTAATCAAGGTGCATAAGAAATGTTGGTATATAATACGGAATAGTCATTTGTGTACATCACCATAACATGTAAGCGGTTGCATGGCACGTTGGGATAATAATTAACATTTTTCCATATTTTGGCGGCCATTTTGACAGCCATTTTGAGCCAAAGTGACAATTTTGGTACCATTGAGTTCGAATATCAATAAGATATAGAATGGATCACTTACATTCCACAGTTCTTCCCACTTCTTGGTGAAATGTGACCAGAATCACAAAGGGGATCTTTTGTAAAATGTTATACCGTGTTTTGTAAAATCGAATTTTTGAGTGATTGGAAGGGTGTGGACCCCCACGAACAGCATATTTCATTGCTCCAATGGTCAGTTAACATGCTATATACAAAATAAAGTCACAAGTCTCAACCAGTTCAAGACCTCAGAAACTTATCTTAAAAGTATTAGTAAAAACGTATGAATTCCACTTCCGGTCGCCATTTTGGCGGCCATCTTAGACGGGAAGTTTCAATTTTGGCACATAAAGATGGCGTTATGTCATAGCTTCACAAAAATGTAAACAAGTGTATACATATGACAAGATGTTCTCACTATAATTGCATCGAGCTGACTTATAGGAAAATGGCAGCCATCTTGGACGCCATCTTGAATTACAAAAATTGCTCAAAGCGGATTTTAGCGGATTTTGGATATGTTATAGAGGAGAGCTTCCTCTTCAAAATGATATAAAAACCAACTTAGTCCAAATTTTTTCTAGGTTGACCCTAAAATTTGAGTTTATCGACCAGACTATTATGTATGAATATATCTTATCAAAAGAACCAGATTTCGTTTGGATTAGTGATGTTTCTGTCAATGGAGATAAAAAATGTAGTCCAGGGCTTAATTTTTTTTTATTTTGAGCATCCATATATGAATATAATTCATCTGAATATGGCAGTACAAATGATATAACAGGACACAGTGAGCACATTACTCCAGGTAATGAAAGGGATAATGAGGCCATGGTAGTATTTTTAATAAAAATCGATCGCGTAATTAACCGCTAGTCAAACCGGGCCAATACACAATGCGTCACCATCTTAAAACACTGACTTCTGGTGTAAATAATGCAAATCCGGGACTGATCAGCACAGTTTACTATGATCGGGGATCGATAAATGCAATATTTTATTTTGGTTTTTGCATTTATTTATTTATTTTCAACACACAAAATTTCATTATTGGAGAACTATCAATAATGAATATAAGAACAAACTTCATCTATTTCTCATATTTTTTTCATATTTCTCATGATCTTCATTGTGGTGAATTTTATATCTTTTGCATAGTTACCCACTTTGAGTGTTCTTTAAATGGTGTTCAAACTTCTGGGACTTTTTTACCAGCCATATTTGGCCCTTCATTCAAACTAATTTTGACTTTCTAAGTTTTTTCTTGTAGGATGCTCATTTGTGATCACAGAGGTCCAGGGAGTGATTATGTCTCCAGGATATCCAGTAAAGAATTACCCAAACAGAACTGAATGTAACTGGAACCTCCAGACCACAGACCGACCAATCAGCATAAAGTTCAATGATTTCAATTTAATCTCAGAGGAAGACTTCCTTGAGGTATACTGGAAATTAATTATGATAATCCAACAGACTGATGAAAAATATTATCAATGTTTTCTTTGATGAGCAATATCTCACTGATTTTTTACCCTTCCATGACTGGAGCTTCCTGAAATTTTGTGAAAACCCTGTACCAATGCATTCTCTTATATATATGTGACTCCCACAGCCAAGCAATATTTACCTTGACAGCCAGTGTATTCTCTTATATATGCGAGGCTCCCTGTGCGAGACCCATATATCAGAGAATGCACTGGCACAGGATTTTTAATGTTGCACCAGCACAGCTCCCATCTGCTTAAATTTCTTGAACATCTAAAAATGAATAATAGACCATTCCAATGTATACTTTTATAACTTGGTGGGAGAATCCATTTAGTGAATAAAGGGTTAACAGTGTTAATTGTGTCTACACTCCTGATAATAGCCTCCATTTGAAATCAGTTACTGCAATTTTACAAATACCCTTAACACTTTCATTGATGAGAGCTTTGCTGGCATCATTAAAGATTCTGTGCCAGTGCATTCTCTTATATATGCGAGTCTCTCATAGGGAGTCTCGCATATATAAGAGAATGCACTGGCTTACAATGTCAAGGTAAATATTGATAAGCTAATAAATTCTGTTATTTATGCCAGGCTCCCTATGGGAGACTCGCCTATATGAGATAATACATTGGTGCAGGTTTTTGAAAAAGCTCCAGCCATGGAAGGGTTAAAATGGGCCCCTTTACATTTCTTATTTATCTTCTTCACAATGGCCATGATATCAACATCTCAGTACACAAAGTAATGGCGACATTTAGGTTGTGGGATTCATAGGCAGAACAACATAGGCATGTGATTGTGGTGAATGTTATCACATGAGTTTGTTGTGGGGCAATGTTACAGCGAGTACCATCAGGCTTTAGTTATAACTTGTGGCATAACAAACGAGTGTGATAATGTTCACCTGCTTAAAATGCCAGTGTACTTCTGTGTTTATTACACACCAGCAGTAAAAACTCTCTTTAGTATGAAATAATGCTTTCTGTTTGGTTTCCTCCATGCTAGTAAGTCATCAGGTCAACACAACACAGTGTTGTTTTTTTTTTACCCAATTCTTTTCAGTGGGGGGGGGGGGGGGCTATAGAATTCAGTGATGTCCGTTTGTCAGTCTGGCCCTCTGTCCATGTGTCCGTTTGTTTGTCTGAACTGTTTGTTGTCCAATGAAAACTTGAAAAATATTTGACAGAATTTTATGAAACTGGTATTTAGTATTCAATGGAGAAATTCCCGGTCAAGATCAAATTTCGGTCTGGTCTGACTATTTCTGACTAAGTTATGCCTATTTTTCGACTTAGAATTAGCTGATTATTTTTGTACGGATCTTATCTCAAGTTTTGGTTATCCCATAGCTTTCAAATTTAGTATCTGGATAACCACATGAAAATACAGGTCAAATTCGTATTTGGGTTTGCATTGTCTGACCATTTCTGACTGAATTATATCCGTTTTCATGAAAATAAAAGTCAAGTTAAAATTTGAGTTCAGTCTGATTCACAGAGTTATGTGTTTCCCGAATTAGAATTTGCCAATTATTTTGTTGTTAATTGTTTCCAGAATAAAATATTTTGTTTCTTAAAAAGCCGCCTGTCACTTGGAATAAAAAATAACAGATTTTCAATAAAATAATGCCTAGCTGTGAAATAAAACACGAAGTCCAAAACATAAGTATTACATGGTCATAAGTCAATATCCAAATGAAGACATTAATGGATATATTGAACTATGACTTTGTTAAACCTTTCTACACAGAATTTTTGGATTCTCCCACTCAGTTATAAAAGTATTCATTGGAACAGTATATTATTCATTTGGAGGGGTGTTCAGGTAATAAAAGTAGATGGAATACTGGATCAATGATAATTCAAGTACAGAAGGATTCATATTCATCGTAGGGAAATGTTCAGATAACAAGTTCAAGAAACAGCCTATGGTGGATAAAGGGTTAACCCTTTCATTACTGAATTTTAGCGAAACCCTTGTGCCAATGCATCCTCTTATATTTGTGAGTCTCCCACAGGTCGCTTCGCATATATAAGAGAATGCATTGGCCTAACACTATTAACTTTGACCTTGTAAGCCAGTGCATTCTCTTATATATGCGAGGCTCCCTATGGGAGACTCACATATATAAGAGTATCCACTGGCACAGGTCTTTAATGCTGCACCATCGCAGCACCCATCATGAAAGAGTTAAACATTTTATTTGATATATTAGGTGTTTCTGGATCCTAATTCAGAGAATAAGCCGGCGCACACTGGTGCTGGTTTGACGGGAAAAGTTCTACCTGGTCCGATAATGTCTGAATCAGGAGGCATGCTAATCAAACTCAAAACCAGTGCTATTAATGGTGCCAATGGATTCAATATCAGTTTCTCACAAGGTGGGTGCATAGTTCGATTTTATAGCATGCTGAAATATAGTCCAAGTTTACTTTGACGTAAACCATTGTTAGAGATAATACTGATTTATTTCAAAGTACGGTTGCCAAACCCTTATGCAAACTCCATGCAGGGTTTACTTCCCTTGATGACTCGGTAAGACCGCTGCTACCAGCGACATTTCACCCACATTTGGTGGACTTCCGCGATATTAAAATATATTCTAAGCGAGCAGAGCAAAATGCTGCCCTTATTAAGCACACCAAATTTTGAAAAAAAATTGAGTGGTTTCGTACCTTAAGTTTGGAAAGTCCCACCAGAACCGAAGAACTATATTTCGAAATGGTGTGATTTGGTTCTCAGATTATTTTATCAACACAAAAGTCTAAGCGCACATGGACGACAACGTCCCGACAACACGCATGGCAATTCAGACACAAGAGTTCTAATTTGTACAATTTTGATGAGTTGCTTGCGAAAATTGTCAACAAAACTACCGCCCTGATCCTCCATTCTGTCATTAAGTTTTTAGTGCGGGAATTGTTCTCTTAAGCACATAGGAAATTTGACTCTTGGGCAATTGGGTTTCGCCATTTTGTTTGGAAAAATCTAGCGCTAAATATAGAAATGGCAGACGAGTACCCAGCCGGTTACAGAAAGGAAGTATGACTGGGGTGCTCTGGTAGAGATTGACTCTTCTGTATAGCTAACTTTATGCCCAGATCCAGTGGTGGGATTTTTTCATCAATTATAATCGACTTTATCATACAAATCAATAAAAAATCTATTTTTATTGGAAAGAGTTATATCGTAAGGTCATAATGATGTATTATAATCTAAATGTCTCGTTAAATTATTTACAGAATATGCCATGTAATTAGGAGTAAATCACATTTTATCTGTGTTTGTTTACATCCAGAGAAGAGCCGAACTGTTATGAAGTTTGCGAGGTCAAATGAGTTTGTATTCTTTTGAAAGTACAGTAATGCTCTAATTAATCGACCTCTTAACCACAGCAGAATTATGGGTAACTTTTCAGGATTTAGTCGGAAATATGGCTTGTTGCCATTCATCGGAAAGCTCTCGGCGAGAGCTTTCCGATGAATGGCAACAAGCCATATTTCCGACTAAATCCTGAAAAGTTACCCATAATTCTGCTGTGGTTAAGAGGTTGATTAATTAGAGCATTACTGTATGTTAACATTGCGATAAAATATATTTTTCACATTAAATTACTACTTTCAGCTGGCAACTCTTGTGGAGTACAGAACAAATATCAAGTTTTCTATGGAATAAACCAGGTTACTCAGGGTTACTTTCACAACTGTGACATTTTTTTTACATCATTGGTGATTTTAGATGAGTGCTATACTTTGCGCTTAACCCTTTCAGTGCCAAGTCCGATTTTTGTATCAACCCATATTTCCTTGATCATTTTTCAAATTTATTGATTATAATAATGTGATAAATTGATGGAAAGAGCTCTTAGAGCTCTTTCCATCAATGTATCACATTATTATAATCAATAAATTTGAAAAATGAAAATGATCAAGGAAATATGGGTTGATACAAAAACCTAAACCAGTATTATCCCTAACATTTCACTAGCAGGTTTGCATCACAGGAAACTTGGACTAACTGAAATCTTAAATATTGTTTGCAAATCCACTTTAAATTAATTAAAGGCACTTTGTGGTTTGAAGCTTCAAATTATATATACTTAGTAATTCTCACTTTTGTCACATTACAATTACAGTCGTAATAACGGTCCTGTTCTGGGGATCAAAATATGTTGGTGGGACTGTACTAAACATTTATTTAGATCAGACTCCTGTCCTAATAATTTATTTTTCTTGAAGTCTATAATCTTTTTAATAATAAATTAGTCTTCTACTCATATCTGTTTTGCAGGCTGCAGTCGCATCCGTGACCATGATTTGATTGTAGACCCAGTGAATTATGATAGGGGCTGGGAGTCATCGGTGACTGTGAGCTGTTTAGTTGGCTATGTATTTGCTGATAAGGTGTATGAGGGTTTTCGTACCATAACACTTACATGCACTTACGGTGGATTATGGGATAAGGAATTCCCTACGTGCAAAAGTTAGTAATATATTAACAAATTGTTGGAATGATATTCTTCCCAGGAGACAGGAGCCATGGCTCTCACACCTGTATGCACTCGCAATTTTTAATTTACTGGTGCTAAAATTCGCACTCGTCCCTCTTGTCAAAATGTTTATGGTCATGCGCCGTGATAGTTTATTCAATTTTGAAATTTTTGAAGGTATATATAGAACTTTTCCCATCTCAGTTAATCTAGGAGCATGTGAAAGTGTAACTGGACATAGGTCCTTCCCACAATGACATTTTGTTTGAGAAAAACCCAACTTACGTCTTCAGAATTGTGAGAGCCAATAATTAGTGCTCTCGTATTTTTTTATTAATCAGCTATATATATTTAATCGGCCTCAAGAAGCACAAATCGGCCCTAATCATAAGTAACAAAAGTCTGCCAACAAGTGGAAAACAAGGCCAATAAGTAACAAAGTTGACCGATTAGTAGAAATACGGCCAGTAAGCTTACGTACGTACGGTAATGTAAATGATGTCATATATTTGATTGCAACATTCCATACTCTCTCTTTGACCATGGTGAATCACATATATGTATGCTCGGTAAAGATTATTCCGTTGACAGAAGATATATTGCTGGCGAATAATAGCTTGACACTGGAAGAACACTATACATGGAGGAACAATCGTTCTCAGTACTTTGAAATCACAACGCCTGAGAATAATGTGCCTGTACGTCATTTGCAGAATGAGGTCCCCAGAGGGTGAATTTAGTGACACTATCCTGCATAGAGGGCTAGCATCACTAAATTCATCTTCTCTGGAAAGTTTCTTTATTATGTCTGTCTGTCCGTAGACACTTTACCCATGGTGCGATAACTTAAACATTTTCTATCCGATCGGAACCAAAATACAGATCGAGTTCGAATATGGGTTTGATCTGATTTTTTTTAATCGAGTTATGGCCCTTTTTCGACTTAGAATGCATGCATGCTGCCATAACCCAAATTTTTTTATCTGATTGGAACCAAATTTGGTATGTTAGTTTATCAGCCCAAAATACAGATCATAGTCGAATATGGGTTTGATCCAATTTTTTTAAATGGAGTTATGGCCCATTGACATAGAATTCATGCATGCTTCGATAAATCACCACTTTTCATCTGATGGGAACCAAATTTGGTATGTGAGTTTCTCAACTTAAAATACAGATCGAGTTTGAATATGGCTTAGATCTGATTTTTTTATACTAGAATTGAACAGATGTGAGGTTTGATTAATTACCAGTAGTACCAGCTTAGCTGCAAGAGAGACCGGAGATAATGTGGCTTATTGAATTAGAATTATTTTTAGCCCTATAAATTGGATAATCAAGGTTCCCAATGAGTGTACAACACAATATTCACCTTTGGTAACTTCAATCTCAGTCTATGTCTCCCATAGCAGATGAGGCCATGCAGAATGAGGTCCCAAGAGGGTGAATTTGGTGATGCTAGCCCACCATGCAGGATAGCTACACTAAATTCACCCTCTGGAGACCTCATTCTGCGAATGACATGCACACTAAACTCAGGCTTGGATATCACAAGAATAAGAACACCTGGAATTGTTTTTAAAATTATTATATATTTATGTTAATATTTACATCACAATTTTCCATTGCAAATTAATAAAATACTTATTGATTGGTTGTTTCCACACTGACCGCGTTATGAGTCCTCGTTCTGTCATATTAGCCACAGGTTTCAGTCCAATACAACATACCTCGGCCTCATAATTCGGCCAATATGGAAACAACCAATTAATAACATATTACATATAGTATGAAGGAAATGGCAATTGTCTATGTTGGGTCTATGTTCTCACCTATTCTCAAATTCAGTCATCATAGATCATAGGTAGTTGTGGAGTTATTGTCAAATCTTTTCTGAATTTTAAGTTATGTGTACACTTTCTTTGAGAAGGCATTACATATGTTGTAGAACGTTACAAAGATATATAAGAATTTAACATCTGCTCCTCATAATTTCCAACTTGCCAATGTCACACCTTGCTACAGTCTGGAGTAAACTACATACCCACATATAAAAAAATAGTGGGTCTGACAACCTTTCGTTCAGTTTTCATTTCCCAAACCCGGGATTCTTTGTAATTACCGCCAATCAAAACTTAGCTCCAAGAAATGTGTGCCCCAATAAAAAACTAGTAACATGTCACGTGCTCTCGGTGTGGAAATTCCGAAGGTGTGGCTAAATGTTGTTAAAATAGTATCCATGACGTCATGTTATACCGGAAGAGAAATTCACAAATCGACAAATAAAGTAGATTGTTGACGAGCGGTCGAAAGTTTAAAATCAAGAATCACCGGAATTTGGATTGCAGGCAACTGTAATTATGGTACAACTGGCCAATCTTTGGAGCTAATAATACGGCTGTGTAAGGTCGGGAGGGTTTTCGGTGGGGTTGGTGGTAGAATTGTGTTGCTCTACGCTCGTTTTGGCTGCGGTGGTACTACTGTTATGTCATTTAACTTTTTTTTAGTTATGTAGTTGTTTTAGCAGATAGTCCCGACATTCATGTATTTTTGATTTGTGGCCGTTGATTTGTGTTATTTTTTGACAACATGGGCGACAAATCGCCTGGTCAATCTAAAAAATAATTCGTTCTGAGTCCAAGAGATCCACATAAATTGACATTTTTTATAATTTCAAGAAGATCTGTCTTAGTTATTGTACATATTATTTTGGATCCCGGAAGCTAGCTGTTTCCCTTTATTGTCAGTAAAACAACCGCCGAACGAAAAGTCACAAACCCTGCAACTATTAATTCCGATTCTTAGAATCGGCTTCACAGGGTTGAAGCGGCCATGACGGCACTGGCACGTGACCATGTTTACGCCTGTCAATCACAACTAATTTCAGATTTATATTTAGTGCCGTGTGACGTAATTTGGGGGAAGCCCACAACCGTTCAGAAATGAAAAGTTGATGGGAATGCAATAGACTCAGTATCAGTATGAATCTGAGTGTATGTTTACATAGACTGACCTTGCTACTGCCAATCAAACACAATAAGTGATAATCGATCAGAATGGGGGGTATACTGGATTGACATCCAAGCCTTGAAATAGGGTGTCTGTTATTTGCAGAATGAGGTCCCCAGAGGGTGAATTTAGTGATGCTACCCCGCATAGCGGGCTAGCATCACCAAATTCACCCTCTGGGGACCTCATTCTGCTTACACCTCAGCAGAATGAGGTCCCCAGAGGGTGAATTTGGTGATGCTAGCCCGCATAGCGGTCTAGCATCACTAAATTCACCATCTGGGGACCTCATTCTACAAATGACAGACACCCTATTTCAAGGCTTGTTGACATCTTGCGTCCATCCGTCTGGCTACCCATCTGTCCGGGCAATATATCTCAGCCTCGGGTTATCGTATCTGAACGAAATTTGGTATGGATATTTGTGATCATGAACGCTTTCAAAAAAACGTAAAATGATTTTGTTTGAATTTTCCTTTCTAGAGTTATCCTTCATTGATTTATCTGGAAATCATATTTTTGTTTGTCTGTCTGCTCATTGGGTTAACGGAACTGAATGAAATTTGGTATGGATGTTCGTCATCACGACTGCTTGCCAATTGATGTTGTTTGCATTTTCTATTCTAGAGTTCTTTACAACTCTTAACCCTTCCAGTGCCAAGTCCGATTTTTGTATCAAGAGCTCTTTCCATCAATGTATCACATTATTATAATCAATAAATTTGAAAAATGATCAAGGAAATATGGGTTGATACAAAAATCGGACTTGGCACTGAAAGGGTTAAATTTGGTTTCAATTTTATAGGATTAATATGCGGTGCAGCACCTATTATTGAGAAGGGTAGTATAATCACAAACACTGGTATCTACAGCCACGACACTGTGTTATACGCCTGTCAACAGGGATTCAAGATGACAGGAAATCCTTCTGTAGAATGTGAAACAGATGGTTTGGACGTGGAATGGGGAAAACTCCCAACATGTATCGGTACGTATATTAATGAATGGTACATCATTGTCCACTGGTTCAATTCTGCTGAGCAGGGACCAGCCCAGAGTGCGACTTGGGAGATGTCTTCTCCCAAAAATATGCCTCTTTTATTTTCCCCCAAAAGGCTGAGTAAGCAGAATGGTGACCCAGGCCTCAGCCTAGGGGTCCAGAACAGGGAGACTTGAAGTCTCCCTCCAGGAAATTTAGGGAGACTTCAGGAAATTTAGGGAGACTTCAGGGTGGGGAGACTACCAAAAATTGACAATTTTCAAATATTGCTTTATTTTATAAAAACTGACAATAAAAAATTTAAAAAGATAAAATAACAAATAAAACTAAAAAAAATTGACTTTATCTGAAATTAGCTTAATTAATTGTTATTATACATTTAAAATTTTTGGAAATGTTTTGTGTAGCTATCATTTAAGCAAGACAATTATCAAGTTACAGTAATAGTTACTTTTTTAACTAAATGAAAGTAGTATTATTTCCAAGACTGCAGCTTGGAAGATACGTTTGTACAGTCTGAAATGACTGAATCATGAATGATGATGCATGTAACTTTTTAAGTTTAATTTGGTCACGGCTGTAATGTGGGTGTCCGCTAAAATAAACAATAAGGACTAACTAACAAAGGAGTTGCAAAAGATTTTATTAATTAATGGCCTCCCTTAATTAATGCCAACATCACTGGTATAATCCGATTAAAGCAATAAACTTGACATTATTTTATTTACGGAAGTCGGTCTCTTCAAAAAGTCCGACGCGGTCTCTTCAAAAAGTCTGACGCGTTTCCGAAACGAACTTCCGAAGCGCCTGGTACATACTCTGATAATGTCGTAATTGTTTTATATCTGAAAAGCGGGACGGCGGTCTTTTAAGTTAATTAAAACATTTATTTGTGACACTCACGATGGTCAGTAACAACACAGATGCGAACATCTCATCGTGTTTTCAGCGTGTCAAAACATTCGTGATTAACATTCATTACCGCAAAGGGAACAAAGGCGACGGAATAACAACACAAAAAACAATAGGTCATATTTTATTTTTTTATTTTAAACACTTGGGTCTTTGGCTCTGCATCGTCTGTTTCTTTTTGGGATGGCCGCCACAATTCATCTATATACGGACATGTCCAGACATGTCCGGAAAAAAAACTAGAAAAGAAAAAAAAAAAAAAATTCCCCCTAAAATTGAAGGCGACTTCGATTTCGCCTTAGAGCGATGGTAGGGCGAAGTCAGCGACAGTAAGGCGACAATCTCGCCCGAGTCGCCTTGTGAGCTGAGGCCTGTGGTGACCATACTCTAAGATAATTCAGACTGAACCAAAGTTGCAAGAAACAGAGGCCTTTTTATACAATTTGAGTGGATCAAGAGATGTAATTGGTCGACCAATTTGAGGTCACCACTCAAAATCGCGGACTATGAACCTTTGCTTCTTGAACACACGATTGAGTCCTATAACCTAAGTGGTGACCATTTCACCATGGCAGGGTCTTTTGAGACAAGACACCTTACAGTTAAGACATGTTTCATGGGTCCCATCACCCAACATTACCACAAAATATATTTTGTTTAAACTAACATGCTAACTGAGTTGCCTTTTTAAAATAACTACCTTTCTGACAACCTATTCAGTTGATAAAATTTACCTGCCATCTCATTTTGATTTGACTATAAATTTTGTTCAAGGTCAGCAATGTCCTGAGTTAATCATCACAGATGGACAAGTAGTGTGGGTTCATGGGAGTTTACCTGAACAGGATGCTGTTGTGAATGTGACATGTAACTATGGATACGTACTTATCGGCATCCCTCTCTTGGAATGTGATGTGATGGTGTGGTCAGCTGAAGTCCCAAGATGCAGTAGTATGTATAAAAATAGATCTCATTATATTGGGAGGGTGTAAATAATATTGTAATTCAAGTTGAATATTTGACACTGAAACACGCATTCTGATTGGCTGAGATCTGCTAACTTTAGTTTGCGATTCACCAGCATCGGCTGTTGAACAGTGCACAAATTTTGAATGGACAACGCACATTGACAACGCACATAAAATATATGTCACTGTGCTGTGAGGAGTAGCATAATTGAGTCAAACGTAACATTGTATCTATAGATATAGTTAACAGAAAGGCCATCTGGTGCTGTTACGAGTAACTCCATGGAATGTACCCAGTAACCCCATGGAATGTACCCAGAGATTTGATCACTGCAAAAATGATATATCTCACTTCAAATCATGAAATGATAAAAAGTGTTTTTCGTGAAGTTTCTTTAAAAACTTTTGGTGGATTGGATTCCCTATAGTATTATTATTACGCGTGGGGATAACTGTTTCATTGGATATTTGTGGATTCACGCATGGAAACAGTTTCTGAACTCGCCGGCAAGCCAGCTCATTCACAGACTTGAATCCCCAATTATCAAACTCATGCAACAATCTTCATTACATCATTCAAATATTCCAAATAATTTGAAAGATAGCTATATTATATCAGCTTTCCATAGATAATAATACTGTTGGTCTTTCATTTGTTAAAAACGTTGAAATATGGTGCCAAACAATTTACTGCCGATGATAGCAGACATGGATGCCGACAAAAGCCGATATGGTGGCAGACCTGGATGCCGACAAATGCCAATCTGTTGGGTAAAGGGTTAAATTATTTGTTATTGCATTGTCTCTGAGGCGGATTTTGGAAACACCAAGTCTCTTTTCACTTGTGTTTATAGAAAATAAGACAAATGTCAAAATATTTTCAGAACGGAAATGCCCTACACCTGTGATAGAAAATGCAGTATTATCACCGATTGGTCCATACTTCATTGGTGATGTGATTGGTGTGACATGTGATGGTGGTTATTTGTATGATACAAGCATTGTATGTGGATTGTTGGATGCCATTCCAGAATGTGTTAGTGAGTATAAATGTTTGAAAATGTTGTTCACCAATTGATAATTGGAATACAGTAATGCTCTAATTAATCGACCTCTTAACCACAGCATAATTATGGGTAACTTTTCAGGATTTAGTCGGAAACATGGCTTGTTGCATTCATCGGAAACTTTTCAGGATTTAGTCGGAAATAGGGCTTGTTGCCATTCATCAGAAAACTCTCAGTGAGAGCTTTCTGATGAATGTCAACAAGCCATATTTCCGACTAAATCCTGAAAAATTACCCATAATTCTGCTGTGGTTAAGGAGTCGTTTATTTAGGGCATTACTGTATATGCTGAGCCATTATACTTTGCATAATCCCCACAAATTATTTTAATTTCAAAGAACAGTGATTGACAAATGTCTGTACCTTGACTTGTGCGTACAATTTAACACTGAGTTATGCCCCTTGATTTGCACACACAAAACATCAGATTTAACCATTTTTTTTATTAAAATTGACCATTTTCAGCCCAAAAGCAAACCACGACAGAGCGAATGTCAGTAAATAAGATTCTTCTACATGATTGAGCTTTGATAAAACTGAGAAATATTTGAGATAGAAAAAAAGAAGTTATTTTTGCAATTGCAAAAAATTGTATTGCAAGCACAGATGACAAGATTCAAGGGAGAGAAATTGGGCTATTTTATTGTAACCAAACATACAGAGTTGGCCTGCACTGATTACAAAATCCAAATTTCATACTTGATTATGAAATTTAACTTTAAAAATAATTGAATCACCATACCAGTAATGACACATTAAACACAGGCTAGTTCACTGGCAATTATGTGTCCCAGATAGTTATTTCCTATTTTTCAGACCCTCTACAACCCTTCAAAATTGTGTGCTGCTACCTATATAGCAATAAACTATTATTTTGACACACATCTGATGGCACATCTAATTAATTCTTGATTGCGAATGCTTTCAGATCAGGATGAATGCCGAGACCTCACGTCTGGATGTACACATGGATGCAGAGATACGATTGGTGGATTCTCATGTTACTGTTATCCAGGATATGAGCCACAATCTCCTGATCATTCGGTTTGTCAAGGTAAATTATACACATCACGATTTGTATCCATCGTCCGGGCTACAGGTCGTACCTTTGGTTGTTTCATCATGAAATTTATTATGGACGTTAATGTTGATATGTAGATGGGAACGAGTAGTTTTGGGTACATTCTGCCATAAAACATTGCCTCCGGCAACCATCTTGTATTTTTTTACTCTTTGCATAACTAAATCCTTTGGCATGGGCTGCTGGTCGTACTTTCGGTCGGATCATTCTGAAATTTGTCATAGCTGTTGACATTGACATTGACATGTAGATGGGAACGAGTCATCTTGGGGTCATTTGGGAAAAAACAATGACATAAACGTCACATCACCGCCAGCTGCACACCCTGCAGCCCTCATTTATTGATGAAATGTTTGCAGTGAACATAATTTCATCGACACATATACAACACAAAGCCTTTTACTGCACATTTTTTATGCTCCTTTTTCATCATTCTATTCATTGCTCACCACAAAAATTTAACTTCTTCCCAAGTTGAGCTACAGTGTCATTGACACTTTTATTTTTGCAGACATTGATGAGTGTGAGTTTGGTAATGGAGGCTGCAAGACAATATGCATGAACACGATTGGCAGCTATTTATGTGGATGTGATGCTGGCAACACACTGTTTGTACAGGATGGGACCAGCGGATATTCATTAGCAGGAGGAGAGACTGGAACGGAACCATGGAATACACTCTACATCAACCACTCCTGTGTTGGTCAGTTCTGCCAATGACCCGTCCATGACTGGAGCCTAATCCAATTTGCGAAAACCCTGCGCCAGTGCATCCTCTTTCATATGCGAGTCTCCCATAGGGAGCTTCTCATATATAAGAGAATACATTGGCCTAACAATATGTACTTTGACCTTGTAAACCAGTGCATTCTCTTATACTATACCCCAATCCATTTGCCAATTTTCTTAAATTTTGGCAATAAGATATATTTAACACTTCCATGACTGGAGCTTCCTGAATTTTTGCGAAAACCCTGTGCCAATGCATTCTCTTATATATGCGAGTCTTCCATGGGGAGCTTCATATATATAAAAGAATACATTGGCCTAACAATATTTACCTTGATCTTGTAAGCCAGTGTATTCTCTTATATATGTGAGGCTCCCTGTGGGAGATTCACATATATCAGATAATGCACTGGTACAGGATCTTTAATGCTGCACCAACGCAGCTCCCATCATGAAAGGGTTAAAACAAAATATCCATGTTCAGGCATTTAGATCTAAATTTCGAGATGAGGGAGGGAGACTTTTTATTTTCTCAAAATCTGGAAAAATGTAAATTTTTTAGCTTTTAAACAGCAAGTTCATCATGGCCTTGAAACTTTTTGGCCAAATGAAATTACCTTTGGCCATATTTCCCCAAAAAATTGGCCATTGGCCACCGACCGTGTGAACCCTGTACCCGCATGGTTTCGGGACTATGTGTGCACAGCGGGTCTAATAAACAGGCCTGAGAATAAGGTGCCTGTCATTTGCAAAATGAGGTCCCCAGAGGAGGCCCCCACCCCCCTTTTTCGTACGCCGTATTCCATGCCCTGTTATGAGGTACGCTGTATTCCGGCCCCTCTGTTAGGGGTATTCGGTATTCCAAAAATACCCGTATTCGTACGCCGACCTTTTTATGTATTCCATATGGCTGTTAACTGGTATTCCGTATTCCACCCTCTGTGTTAAGTGGTATTCCGTATTCCGTGGGGGCTGGGGGTGGGGGCCTCCCAGAGGGTGAATTTAGTGACGCTATCCCGCATAGTGGGCTAGCATCACTAAATTCACCCAGAGGATGCTGATACTATGCGGGATAGCATCACTAAATTCACCCTCTAGGGACCTCATTCTGATTAGGCCTCATCTTCTCTGTAAAGTTTCTTTATTATCACATTTCTATAGAAACTTCTTCACATAGATTCAATTTCGTTTTTAGTTTAGTTTCTCTATATCTCCAAATTGGCAGACGACACATTGCATATGAATCAAGAAAATAGGTGTATATCACAATATTCACCATTTGGGAACTTCAATCTGAGTCTGTCTCCCATAGCAGATGAGGTCATGCAGAATGAGGTCCCAAGAGGGTGAATTTGTTGGTGCTAGCCCGCTATGTGGGATAGTGTCACTAAATTCACCCTCTGGGGACCTTATTCTGCAAATGGCAGGCACACTAAACTCAGACTCGCCTAAGACACATGAATTTGACTTTGCGTGGCCTTACAATTTTGAGTGATTCAGTCTGATTGATGAAACCAAACGACTGATTTGTCAATTTTTTCTTTCAGCTATGGAGTGTGAGATGCCAGGGGAGTTCTCTCATGGAGTCATCCTGACAAGTCAGCGATTATTCCACTATGGAGACAATGTATCAGTTATGTGTTCTGTCGGGTACGTGCTGGTCGGAGGTCCGACAGTGAGCTGTACCAGCAGCGGTCGATGGAACGATACCTTCCCTTCCTGTCAAGGTACACGCCTGATTTCTGCCTCAATCTATTCACTGATTGTAAAATATTTCAAAAGATTTTCATGAAAACCCTGAAAAAAATTCTTAAAATAGCCCATTCTTTCGTAACATAAAATTATTGACACAATTAGAATTGTATATTTCAGTACGAAGATAATCGAAATTAACCTTAGCTCAATAGTGTAGATAATATTTAAGACATGAAAAGCCATAAGGTGGAGTTATCCCCCTTTTTCAACTTAGAATTTTTTTTGCAACATGCATAATTTTGTCTGAGCTTTTATTGCTACATTTTGAGGTCAATGTTTTTGAAACTTGGCACAGATATTTAGTACCATGGGAACCTTTGCACCTGTGATTATGACATCTGTGCGGAGTTATTCCCCTTTTTCGACTTGAAACATTTTCGCAACATGCATAATTTTGTCCGAGCTTTTATATCTACATTTTTGGGTCAATTGGTATAGTATTTGAGTTAGGGGTTAGGGGTTAGGGTTATGCACCTGCAATGGTAATCTGTTATTTTATTATTTTAACTTAATGTTTTTTAAACATCTTAGCGTTTTAAAAATACGGGTGGGACAGTCACACCTCTAGTTATTATTATTAGCTCAACTCACTTTGTAAGTTTGAGCTATTGCCATGGTTTGGCGTCCGTAGTCCGTGTATGCGTGTGTCCGTCAACAATTTCCTTTGGCGCGGGCTACAGGTCGTACCTTTGGTCTGATCTTTATGAGATTTGTCATGAATGTTGACATTGACATGTAGATGGGAGCGAGTCATTTTGGTGTCATTCGGCCAAAAAACATGGCCGCTGGTGGCCATCTTGGATTTCGAAATTCAATCCATTGGCGCGGGCTACAGGTCGTACTGTTTGTCTGATCATCATGAAATTTGTCATGGATGTTAATATTGACATGTAGATGGGAACGAGTGATTTTGGGGTCGTTCGGCCAAAAAACATGGCTGCCAGCAGCCATCTTGGATTTTACTCTTTGCATGACTAAATCCTTTGGCGCGGACTACAGGTTGTAGCTTTGGTCGGAACTTCATGAAATTTGTCATTGATGTTAACAATGACATGTAGATGGGAACGAGTCATTTTGGTGTCGTTCGGCCGAAAAAAATCTTGGATTTTACTCTTTGCATGACTAAATCCTTTGGCGCGGGCTACAGGTCGTATCTTTGATCCGATGTTTATGAAATTTGTCATGAATGTTGCCATTGACATGTAGATGGGAACGAGTCATTTTGGGGTCATTCGGCAAAAAAACATGGCTGCTGGCGGCCATCTTTGATTTCAAAATTCAATCCATTGGCGTGGGTGATTTTGGGGTCGTTCGGTCGAAAAACATGGCCGCCAGCAGCCATCTTGGATTTTACTCTTTGCATGACTAAATCCTTTGGCGCGGGCTACAGGTCGTAGCTTTGGTCGGAACTTCATGAAATTTGTCATGGATGTTAACAATGACGTGTAGATGGGAACGAGTCATTTTGGGGTCGTTCGACCGAAAAACATGGCCGCTGGTGGCCATCTTGGATTTCAAATTTCAATCCATTGACGTGGGCTACAGGTCGTACTGTTCGTCTGATCATCATGAAATATGTCATAGATGTTAATATTGACATGTAGATGGGAACGAGTGATTTTGGGGTCGGTCGGCCAAAAAACATGGCCGCCAGCAGCCATCTTGGATTTTACTCTTTGCATGACTAGCTCCTTTGGCACTGGCTACAGGTTGTAGCTTTGGTCAATTAGCACCTTTCCTATTCCACCATTTACTGTCAATCATTAAATTATTGCCCTACCTAAGTTGAGCTACAGTGTCATTGACACTTTCATTATTAACCTTTTCATGATGGGAGCTGCGCTGGTGCAGCATTATAGACCCTGTGCCAGTGCATTCTCTCATATAATTATACAAGTATCCCATATGGCACCTTGCATATATAAGAGAATGCACTGGCTTACAAGATCAGGGTAAATATTGTTAGGCCAATGCATTCTCTTATATATTTGAGGCACCCTATGGGAGACTTGCATATATTAGAGAATGCATTGGCACAGGGGTTTTCACAAAAATTGAGGAAGCTCCAGTCTTCAAAATATTAATAAGGTTGTTGGTTATTTCTAGCTGCTGTCTGCATGCCACCACTAACGCCACCTGGTGGTGAGTTGGAGCCTAGTGGAACGATAGAATATGATGAATCATACAGAATCACCTGTAACATTCCTGGCCAGGGAAGAGTCACAACCGAGAGGAAATGTATCTATGACAGAGAAAATCATGCATATATTGTCCATGGTGTAGACAATATCCAATGTCCTGGTAAGAAGTCAAATTAACATGGTGAGCTTCAGTCTTCATTTGATAGCAGCCAGATTTAGGCACATGTATGTGCAAGCATGTATATAGTGTGTCTGATGTTCTCAGAATGAGGTCCCCAGAGGGTGAATTTAGTGATGCTATCCCACATATAGCCTCACCAAATTCACCCTCTGTTTTTAATTAAAATTTCCCTTCTGTCTAGATTCTATATCCTCTAATTTGCAAAAGATAAAATGCTGAAGTTTTCGCCAATTTTTCTTGTTAATTGTATTTTCTAATAATATAGATTCATGTAAAAATTTTTTTTATAAATTTCTAAATTCTGTTGGCACATATGTTACAATTTGACAGCTTGGATGTCAGCACCCCTGGTGTAACCTCTTTAAATAAACAGTTCATCAAAAATGTTGATGATGTTGATACAACCATGCCATCAAGGGCCATATTGAATCGGGGCTAGCGTCTCTATGGTGGGCCCAGGATAATATTACCATTGATGTTGTAAATATGAATAATATTGTCCAACAAACACTGAAGGACCAATACGTACTGCAATGGAAAATTAATATGGAACAATCAAATAAATGTACCACATACAAAAAATTGAAAACAATATTTGGCCTTCAAGACTATCTGAAAATTTTTAATCGCAAGGATGCAATTATCCTTACTAGATTTCGAATGTCCAATCACAGACTTCCCATTGAAACTGGATCATGGACTGATACCAATCGGAAAGATAGAGTATGCATGAGATGTAATATAGGGTTACTTGGAGATGAATATCATTGTATTTTACAATGCTCTTCGCTTGATTATCTGAGAAAAAAATATATTCCCAAATTCTTTCGAAATTATCCGAATTTAGTTAATTTTACTAAATTGTTTAACTCCAAAAACAAGAATATATTGATTAAACTCTCCAAATTTATACAAAACGCAAGAGTTAATCACGAATAATGCATGATATCTGCACTCAGTCACGATATCTCCAACAATTTCGAGGAGATAGCGCGATTTAGTGATGCATGTCATCAAACAACATTGTGATGCCCTATAATATAAATATTGAATAGTTCCCCCCCCCCCTCACACTGAAAAACCCTTTTCCACTGTTGCACACCATGTATTGTATTGTATTATTATGTATTATCTTCTCATAATATCATGTAACATGATTTACTTGAGAAATAAACATTTGATTTGATTTGATTTGGTGTAAATTGTGTTTGCTTTACACAAGTAGAGATTTTTGTTTTTGAAGTTGTTAAAATTAAAGTGTCATCTTTCATAGAAAACAAAGTCATGATTCTTTGTAATGATGCATACAAATTGAACATTCAGAATTATTTAGTATAAATATTGAATTTTTGCCGCGATGCTGAGTATAAGTTATTTTGTTTCAGTGATAGACTGTGGAACTCCGCAACATGTGTCTGGCACACGGGACTATGACCATACCTGTACAACTTACCAGTGTAGTTTTATGTTTCGATGCATTCCTCCAATGTTTGGAAGAGAAGGTGAATCCACTGAGGGTGATTCAACTGTGAGGTGTGGCGGTGATGGCAGGTGGGACTTTGGTACTCTTAGATGTCCAGGTAAGGTTCTGATGTAATTCTGCTGTATATTCCATCAGGGCAGCTCATTTTGATTTTGGTTTAAAACAGCATTAAAGTGATGTGAAACCCTCTAAATCAAATAGCTCAAAGTAGATAATTTTAATTTATATACATAGCCATATGAGTCTTGATCAAGTTATAAGATGACAGGAATTGAATGACAACACTTTAAAGACTTGTATAATGAGTCTATAAAGGTATTATCATTCAATTCCTGTCATCTTATAGTTAATTTTACAAATATTATATCCAAATTGACAGCAATCATTCTTATATACTAATTAAATGCAGTAACTCCCGATGGCAATATCATTTTAGTTAGTTTATCTCTGATAGTTGCATCCTGAATCAAGAAGTAAATATTTACAATTGAGTGTAGTTCGATCAGACGATGTTTCCTATGGAGTAGTATATGATCGATTTGCTTCAGATTTTCGGTGATGCTAGTAGAATGCTAAATTCCTCCTGTTGACCTATTTAGCACCTGAGTGCTAATTTATCAATTTCACGCACCAGAACAAGTCCATAATATGTCTTTAATATTCATTGTCTTTCTTAATGACAAGGTCAACATAATGTAAATGGGAATGGGACGGTTCTAAATGACAGCACTTGTACCCCAATCCCTTTGCCAATTTTCTTAAATGTTGGCAATAAAATGTGTTTAAACTAACCTGAAGTAATCTGGCTTGTATTCCACTTTTACTTTTATTAAAGAATATGGCACTGTGTCATTACTATCATATGAAACGCGAAGCTATTCAAGCAGAATATGGCCCAATGAACAAAGCGTTGTATTCACATACATTTTTATATTTTCAGGCTCATATATTTACTCTCACAAAATTAGGTGAAAATATTCTTATTTCTTTTTCTGAAATCTTGGGAGATTAAATATCATTTATCCCACAAGGTTAGAGTGAAAGACAACAACTTGAATGCGTTAAATAGCTACCTGTTTAGAAAAACATAATTATTTACAGGAAGACAATACAATAAATGTAATAGTAACAAATACAAACATGTGGGTGACAATATTTTGAGGCACAATAACCGCATATAGATGTAGGCCAAAAGGGCAAACATCAATCGAAAGTGTATTCAAAAAAAAAAAAAAGGGGGGAGGGAGGGTTTTCAAAATTTCAATTTATGGGAAAGAAAGTTAACACAACTGCTTCACGCATCCCTTCTGCCAAAAAATATAGTTCCTACGATTTTGCTCTGCGAATTATTCCAATTCGCAAACTAAATAGCATTACTGCCAAAATTCCTGTACTTTATAATTAAGTTTTAATTTCGTCTAAGTTCTTCGCAACATGAGTGTACAGCTTACTTATCTGAATGTCATGCGTTATGGTATAGTGATCAATGCCAGTGAAAGATCTCGTTACCAAACATGTTTGCGTTTGTACACAATTTTAGTTTAATTTCACGCATCTGGTTCACCCTTTGGGACAAAATACGTCGCTCTTATATGACTATATTTTTTCAGTCAAATTAGTATGTCTCTTCATTATGATGCTTTCACATTCCAGGTCCGACATGCGTTGATCCAGGAACACCTGTGGGAGGACTACAGATTTATACCACTTATGAGGAGGGAAGTCTCGTGTTTTTTGAGTGCACAAGATCTGGGTTTGCCTTAACATTCATGGAACCATTAAAATGTATCGTCGGACAAAATACTGTAACCTTCAACAATACCCAGATACCACAATGTTTGGGTAAATAGTTTCTTATTTTTGTTCTTGTTTCAATAATTTGAACTGATATATTACTAACTAGCTGAGACAGGGTCCCTTTGGGTGCCTTATTCAGCGTCAGAGGGGCCTGTGGCATCTACATATAGGAGTCCTTTGTGCGAACATTTTGATCAATTAAAACATTTTGATATTTAAAAACAAATTTAAAGAAAAAATATATTTATTAAAATATTTGTTTTTAAATTTTTGTTTTTAGATTCAACTCCATGCTCAATTTAACAAAACAGATTTTGTTTTTGTTTTTTTAATTAAATTAATTTGTTTTTAAATCAAAATTCATAAAATGTTATAAATTCCTCCAGGGCACCCCTAGTCACCACACCAAATTTGGTTGAAATCGGTCTGATCATCACCAAAAACCATATGGATCCTCGGGCTGACCTCGAGATGGGAGCTTACCATTATTTCCAAATTCTGTTTAAAAACATGGCTGCCAGTGGCCATCTTGGATTTTACTCTTTGTATGACTAAATCATTTAGCACACCCAACAGGTCACATCTCCAATCCGATCATCAGCAAACTTGACATGGATCTTCGGGGTGACCTCCAGATGGGAGCTTACAATGTTTTCCAAATTCATTTAAGAAACATGGCTGCCATCGGGCATATTGGATTTCACATTTGAATCGATCGGCACACCATGCAGCCCATTATTACATAGACATACCAACTTTCCACATTCCTAACGCTCTATTAACTTTAACATTTGACATTAGCCCATCTCTAAGTTGAGCTTCAGTGTCATTTACACATTATTCTAGGTACAGTAATGCCCTAAATAATCGACTCCTTAACCACAGTAGAATCATGGGTAATTTTTCAGGATTTAATAGGAAATATGGCTTGATGCCATTCATGGAAAGCTCTCAGTAATTCTGCTGTGGTTAAAGGTACTCAATCCGATCAGATGCTCCTAAATTACTATTTCTTTGGCTTCGGGGGTAAAAAATATTTGATTCGAGTCGAGGAACCTACCCATCAAAGCTCTGAGTGATCAGATATCGATTTTTGAAGTTTGTTATTTCAATGGTTTGTGGGCCATGAGCACGAGGTCAAACGGAAGGTAAAGATGAATAACTCTAAAATCAATTGTTATTATTTCCACTTGATTTTAGAGTTATCCATCTTTATCTGCAAGACCGCCCGTTTAACCTTTTGGCACACAAACAATTGAAATAACAAATTTCAAAAATCGATATCTGATCAATCTGAGCTTTGATGGGTAGGTTCCTCGACTCGAATCAAATATTGTTTACCCCGAAACCAAAGAAATAGTAATTTAAGAGTGTCTGATCGGATTGAGTACCTTTAAGGATTCGATTATTTAGGACATTACTGTATATGAATGCGTTCTTTTGGGGTACTAAACACATCAAACTATTCATTTTTTCTCAGATACCGACCCACCGGTATTCTACGATTGCCCAAGTGAGACGCTATTGGTGACTCAGTTACTCAGCGTAGGCATAGCAGAGCCATATGCCACTGACAGCTCTGATGAGGTCCCAATGATCACTGTTAATCCACCGAATTTTCACGTAGGACAGGCGATTACTGAAAATATGATGGTGAGCTACGTGGCAACTGATGCTTCTAAGAACAGCGCTGAGTGTAACTTCTGGGTCAGGATCGAAGGTTTGTATGTCTAAATTTTTCTACCTATATTTTACTATCAATGTTGTTTATACCTAAAGTATGGAGAGGTGATAGCTTTTGATAAATATGGTAGATAGTCTTCTTTGTAATCTCCCTGGTAACTGTAAAAGATAATCACAAACCTACAGTAATGCTCTATGTAATCGACTCCTTAACCACAGCAGATTTATGGGTAATTTTTCAGGATTTAGTTGGAAATATGGCTTGTTGCCATTCATCGGAAAGCTCTCGCCGAAAGCTTTCTGATGAATGGCAACAAGCCATATTTCCGACTAAATCCTGAAAAATTGCCCATAATTCTGCTGTGGTTAAGGAGTCGATTACTTAGAGCATTACTGTATGTCATTATTAGGCCATATCTGCGTTCTCAGGCGATTAGATCTAAATTTTGAGATGAGGGAGGGAGGCTATTTATTATTGTTTTTTTCTCAATATCTGGAAAACATACTCCAGAAAACAAAAACATTTAATTCCGTTGTTCAAATCTGTACTATTTTGGCTTCAAAATATTTAATTACATGGCCGATGACCTTTTTCATTTAATTTTGAGTTCATTTAACCTGAGTACATTTAACCTGTAACCTTTCATTTTACCTCGCCTTGATAGCTAGTCAGCCGCTGTCATATCGATTCCCGCCCATGTGGGAGGCTGGGAGCCATTATTTCTCGACTTTTCGATATTTAATTACAAGGCCGATAACATTTGAGTTCATTTAATCTTGAGTACATTTAACCTGTGACCTTTCACTATACACGACTGATGACATTTTGAGTTCATTTAACCTGAGTACATTTAACCTGTGACCTTTCATTGTACCTCGCCTTGATAGCTAGTCAGCCGTTGTCATATCGATATCGATTCCCACCCATGTGGGAGGCTGGGAGCCATTGCTTCTGGATTTTCGATCTGTTTCGACTGTTAGGCATTTTGATGTCTGAAATGATCAGCAAGGAAGGCTACCACAATCTTACACTGAATATGTAGGGCCTACAATGTTTATAAGATTTAGCTGGACAGGGACAGTCGATAACAATCTGAACGATTATTAGCTCGAAGCACTCAGGTTGACTATCCTAAAATAAAATTGTCACAAGTGAAAGATGGCTGGCAGAGGTGCACGCGCCAAGATTATCGACTATCGAACATTCAGTAGTTCCGGCGATCGTATACGTCCAAGAATGATGGTGATGAAATGCTAGATTATTCTGAAGAAAAATACGTATTGAAAAAGGATGCGTATCTAACTCAAAATGCGCACAATTGTACCTACGACTACAGCTATTTCCCTGCCTCGGACGAAAAGAGTGAGGAAGAAGATCTTGACATCACACGAGGAGAATTGGAGAAAATTCAAGCACGAATCCACGAAAATAAGCGGACAATTTGAAATTGCAACATCGGCTAGCTAAAGCTGAATTCAGGAGATCTCAACACCAATTGATTGAAGCGGAAGAAAAACATGCAAAATATACGAAGCAGAATGCAGCAGGACAGACGAGAAAGCGAAAGTAAACATAGGTGACCTCTGGATGAGATAGGTGACCTCTGGATGAGAGCCTCAAATTTTTCCCCATTTTTTTGTAAAACAAATATGACCTCAAGCAGCCATCTTGGATTTCAAATGGCAATCCATCAGCACACCCTACAGCCCACATTTATTGGAGAATTGTTTTAAAACTTTACAGTCTTGTTGTTAAATAAAAAGTAGGAATGCTTCTATAATCATTATATAGAACATTGATCAGATAAGATCAGGAAAACTGAGTAAAATAGTCATTTGAAGCAGTTTGGAGGGGGTGGGTCCCTATCCCAGAATCATAAAAAATTAAAATTAGGGGGTGGTGAGTACCCAGAGGGCGAAAAAAACATATTTGCGCCTAGTGTCTGGAATTTTTTTCCTGACACCCCCTGGGTGATAGAGAAATAATTAAATCTTGAATACGAAGCAGACTCAGCACTCGATGCAATCATACACATGGGCATTAAAGGGACTCAAGGTCTTCGCATGAGCACATGTGTGAAGTTTACCCTTTCGTTGCGGGAGTTGCGCATTAAAGATCCTGTACCAGTGCATTTGCTTATATATGCGAGTCTCCCATAGGGAGCCTCACATAAATAAGAGAATGCACTGGCTTACAAAGTCAAGGTAAATAATGTTAGGCCAATATGTTCTCTTATATATGGGAGACTCCCATATATGCACAGGGTTTTCACCAAATTTCAGCAAGCTCCAGTCATGGAAGGGTTAAGAACATCTGCAAAACTACTATCACCAACAATTACATGTAAAAATAGATCAACGTCATTGTTATTATCATTATCAATAATTCTCCATCACTATCATGCAGATAGAGAGAAGCCCACACTACTGTGCCGCTCCTCCTCTCAGTTCATGATAATAATTCTCCATCACTATCATGCGGATAAAGAGAAGCCTACACTGCTGTGCCGCTCCTCCTCTCAGTTCATGATAATAATTCTCCATCACTCTCATTCAGATAAAGAGAAGCCTTATCTGCTCTGCCGCTCCTCCTCTCAGTTCACGATAATAAGCGACAGCGACTCCAGGACTCTCCGAGTGGGAGACTTCGTTTTCAGTGCCACGGATGACTCCGATGACGTCACAGTGTCTTCAGTTCCAGAGAGCCTGTTTATCAACACTGGAAGCATCGGCACCATATATAACATGACCATAACTGCTACAGACCCATCTGGGAATATTGACGATTGTGTGGTTCAAATCACTGTGACAGGTACATATATATAGACCTATTTCAAGTTGCAAATAGTGTCTGTCATTTGCAGAATGAGGTCCCCAGAGGGTGAATTTAGTGATAATATCCTACACAGCAGCATGACCTTTGATATCTGAAATAAATCACACAAAGTTGTTGGCTTAACTGTAGTATGTAAAGGGTATCATGCATGTATACCTGGATATAACCCTTTTGTGATTTTTTGTATTTTGTGCCATGTGACCTTCCCCATGTTTGCTCATTATTAAAATGAACCAAATGGGTACTGCTATGGGCAGTCTTTTTTATGTAACTGTGGTCAATTTATGATCATCGTCAAATCACCTTGATTACATAATTATATACCTCAATGATGTCTTCCCATCGATGACCACAGATTGCTTCGTATTTTGCTTAACCCTTTACCCAACAGAAGGGCCCTGTGCCAATGCGTTCTCTTATATATGCGAGTCGACCATAGGTCGCCTCGCATATATAAGAGAATGCATTGGCTTAACACATTAAAAATTATAAAATTGTTAAAGAATGTAAGAAAAAATGGTAAAAAGTGTTAAAAAAAGATTTTTTTTAGGCCAATGCATTCTCTTATATATGCGAGGCGACCTATGGTCGACTCGCATATATAAGAGAATGCATTGGCACAGGGCATAACTGTAACTATCACAATGTGGTCAAGGAGCCGATTCCAATGATATCCATATTTGTATGGTTCTATTGAGACAGACCGAAGTTATTTTAGGCTGTTGAAGCTTTATTTGGCCGGTTTGTTGGGTAAAGGGTTAAGCATAAACCACCTAGACTATATATAAACCCAGTTGGTGAATATGAGCCCTGAAGTCACAAGTTGTGATTGTGGCCCGACCCATGTGAGCACTTGGTAAATGTGTTGTTTTCCTCTCAAGGTGCTTCTTGTCAGCCATCAGCAGTTAACATACCCAACGCTCAGGTTCATTGTGAGCTACAGACAGATACTTTTGGCTATGACTGTGCCATTCAATGTGACAGTAGATACAGTTTCTATGAAGATGTAAATCAGCAGAACATCTCTATTGGTTGCCAACCTGGGCGTGAATGGGACAGAGAAATGCCTTCTTGCTCACGTATGTTATTGATGAGTAGTTACTTAATTCCAAATGATTCATTTGTAGGGTTTTTTTCAGATAATAAGTTCTACAAACAACATTCAACTTTTTTTGAAAATTATTAGCTGAATGTAAATCATCAGAGTGGTTTTCTCTGTAATATGTCTGCATACAGGGCCAAATAAGCATACAGGGCCAAATAAGCATACAGTAGTCCAGGCACATAAGGTTTCACTAGTGTAAAAAATCGGGGAAAACTGATTTTTTCAGGGATCAATAAGAACATGTTTATGAACAACGTGGCAAAAGTCCCCTAAAATCCGAGTTGAGCTTTTTGAGATATCTTGATTTTTCGGAATGGTTCAAATTCTGAAGCATCTCCATCAGGCCATATGGGAATGCAGTCATGTGTAGATCAATTAATTCCAAATTCATAATACATTGACATACATACAAACAATGCTTAGCCGTGAACCATATAAGTTGAATTGAAGTCCCAAAATGGCCGCCAAAATGGCCAAAATAGAATGAAATTTACATTTTATGCATAATTGAATAGCTAGTCCCATAAGAGTGACAACACGCTCGAAATATGTGAGGAAGAATGATTGCAGAGAATAAGAGAAACATTTTATCGGGTATGTGCGAATTATCTCTAATATATATCGCGAGAGATATAGCGAAAAGCAAGGTCTCATAAAATGGTTAAATCTGGACTTTTTGACCGCAAAGAAACGGGAGAATAAGGCAAATTTTTCTGCACTATTTATCTTGAATCGTGTGATATATATGTACACTACACTGTAAAATGAAATTTAATAGCGAAGAATTGATTCTGTGACCTTTCATAGAAGCCGAAATATATGTGCTCATAGCAGTATCACTAATGTGACCGGTCATCGTTTCTTTTGATATATACACCATCAAACCTTTCGAAATACACTGCTATAGAGCAGTATGAGAGATATTCATAGAGTAATGGGTGAATTGTGTAGATTATATTCTCCGTGTCTTAAAATATTAGTAATTTTTGCCTAAGAATAAGTAATAAATCACGAATATTTCGCTGTTATCACAAGAATGCATGGTGGTATACTATGAAAGCAATTTATCAAAACACAAAGGAGTACCATATACTTTCTTTAAAAAAATCTAAACTTGACCAAAATTGCCCACATACTCTGTGACAGAGACTGTCTTTATACCTGGAAATAATATTTGGTTATATTCACCAAGGTCACATATACGCGAAGGGTACTATGTTTTCTGCAACCGCATTACCGTGTGTATCCCTTCTCCCTAATGTTACACATATCTGCTGAACTAACAACCATAACTAGCAACATTGAGTCAATGTTCAACGCTGAAATAACAGCTTTAAACGATGATCACCTGATATTTTGCACAAGTTCATGGGTGGTTTTGGCAAGATATTTTCAAACAACAAAATACGGAAAACTAATATTGTACATTGCGTAATAGCATATTCCAGTTGCAAGTTGCCGACTGAAGTAAGTTGAACAAATTGTTTACTAAGAGACCGGTTTGGAAGCAGCACGAAAATTAGTCGTATATCAAATGTACGATGTGCTGTCTATTTGATCTGGTGTGATGCAGTGCTAATCTTTTGAAGAGGTGGCGGTTTCTTTGCAATATAATAAGAATTGCAACATACGTGTGTGGTTTATTATCATGTACAGTGATGAACAATCCGGAAATGTAACTACTATTTATACCGCAAGGATATGCACTTAAGTTTCTGCGTTCCATTCAATAATTTATCATCACGCCGAACGAAACTACCATACATTGTGTGGCGAAACATTACTTCGTATGTTGCATGCCCGAAATTATTATTTTTGGCCCCGACTGTAAACAGAAAACCCGAAATTTTAAAGACGTAATTCATTGGGTTTGACCTGCGTTGCAATGGCCGATAAATCCTCCACATGGGCCTGTTTTAATGAACTGTGTACCTTTAAAGATATTTAACAACAGACTTGTATATTGTTAATACGTATTTTACCTACTAGGTGGTTATATAATAAGTTGCCATCATTTCGGCTTAGCTTGGTGGTTGCGGCCATTTTGACAGCCATTTCATGACCGCGTTTGTAGTATTCTGATCGTGTCACTATATTCGCTCTCGTACTCATATTTCACATATACTGGTATAACTTAGTAATGCATATGACTAGCTTAGACAAAATAGAATATCAAAATACGACCAGATCGTTGACAACCAGTTTCGGGGGTAGGGTTATGTTTTTACAAGTTTTGACAACTTATGATGTGCGTACTCGCTAGTTCTGCCTATTATAGCGACGGGGTGGTGTCTGTGCAGTTTTTAAAATAGATAGCTTGCGCCTATGTTTTGAGAAGCCTGAGAAATCCGACATCGAATACATCAGTTTGTCTTCAAAATCGTCAGTATTTTGGCTCAGTGTTTTATTTCATATCTATATATGCGAAATTCATTCGATATTTCCTTTTGAATGGGTGTCGTTGGTTCGAGAATTGTATATCGAACAATATTGAGTGCTTTTTGTATACGTTTCGGCTGAAAAATTGTTACAACATCCAATTATTTCCATCATTGTGAAAAATATTGTTTTGTTTAATTATATGGAAAAAATGATGTAACTCAGAAAGCTCAAATCGGATTTTAGGGGACTGTTCGTGACGCGTCCGCGATGTTATGGCCAAAATAATATTAAAAAATCAGCTTTCCCCGATTTATTTCCTTACTTTTCCACTTCCATGTCTAATGTGCCTGGACTACAGGGCCAAATAAGCATACAGGGCAGAATAACAGTAGTCATTGCAATTTATGATTTAGAACCCATTCAATTTTCAAATCTATGTTTTTCTTTAACTTGAACATTCACACACTTTTTGTTTCCATAGTTGATCAGTACTAATCTTAATGAAAAAATTCTCTACAGTCAATTCCAGATCAGTTTTTTTTTATTTTCATATTTTTTCAGGAAAATTATCGTATCTGTAATGTGGTATTTTAACACAACACAAACTATCAAAACTATTTTCCTTAATTAGCAGATCAAAAGAAGAGGTCATTATATAAAGTGTCGTTAAATCAGTGTGAAAATAGGCATGTTAATAAGTCTAGTCGACCAGATGTTTTGCTATGGCTGAATCTCAAATACATGAACAAATCTAGGGTTAGGTTAAATAGCCTTGATATTAATAGAGTAACGATACCTAGGCTGAGTTCCCATTTTTTCTCTTCATTGGACATCTAGCATAGAAAGAGCATTTGCCTATCATAAGTAATGAAGGTATATTTATTATACCCCTCACAATGAAGTTGTGGGGGGGGGGGTATACTGGAATCGGCTTGTCGATCCATCATCCGTCCGTCCATAGACACAAATTTGTCTGGAGTTTTTCTCAGTCGTTTTTTTTTATTAACATTTTCCGTGAAACTTGGCACAGACATCAACCACCATGGGAACCTGTGCACCTGTGATTATGACGTCTGTCTGACTTTGTTTTGTGGTACGTGTTATTCCCCTTTTTCGACTTAGAACATTTTCGCAACGTGCATTATTTTGTCTGAGCTTTTATTCCTATATTTTGTGGTCAATAGGTTTAGGATTAGGGTTAGGGGTTAGGGTTTTGCACCTGCAATGGTTATCTGTTATTTTATTATTTTAACTAAATGTTTACTGACATGTGAAACATCTTAATGTTTTAAATACATGAGGGGCGGGGTATCCTTAGTCCCATTGGGACAGTCACACCTCTAGTTTATTATGAATGAAGAGTGTAGGACTGTAGGTACCAAGTACTCCCAAAGATGCAGGACAGTGTGCTGAAAATTCATCAATAATGGTGAAAACATTCTTGCCGATCCATTTCAGCCATCAACATTCCTGCTGGATATGGAATGGCATTCACAATGAATTACGTGACGGGGATCTTAGCTGATAGCTGCATGAATGAATACCAGCAATCTTTGGACGGAACTATACCATCGCTGACACAGAGCCTCACCAGAATGTGTGAAGTCTATAGCAGAGACCTCGAGATAAATCAGTATACACAGGATGGCTCCAGTAGCGTTACCATGGAAACTGATGGTAACATGGTGAGTTTTTGTGCAGGAAAATGAGCTTTGTTTACTATTTTATTTGATGCCAGTTTGAAATTATTCCGGATTATGTCAGTCCAAATTTGTTTTTAAATTTGTGAATAGTGTAAAAATGGTTGGATAAATTTTGTTCTTCTAAATTCAATAATTTTTTCATATATAGTTCTCATAAAAGTAATTCATGTAATTATCAACCTAATTTGATTCCCTGGAATGTGACAAATTGAGAATTACTAGGTATTTTTTAGGCTTAAAGCTGATTTGGGCCTTATTACACATTGCATGTTGACAATATTCTATCTTTTATACTATTAGGGTTCACTATTTAAGCACCTTAGTCTCATCAATAATTTTAGATTCAATTTTACTCATTTCCCGTTCGCCATTTTACCCCCCCTTTTCACTGTTATTTTAAGCATGTTATCATCACCCCAACTTACCAGTAATTTAAAAAAAAAATTATTACGTCTCACTTATAGTTTCTACTTTTTTGTTAATGTCCATATGACTCTTATGTTGCAAATATATTTTAGGTTTAACATGTTCAAGCGTTTTAGAGTACTTCGGTGGATTTTACACTATACAAAACTGTTATTTATTTACTATTTGTATTATAGCCATGAAAAATTTCTGGTCTTGTGTTCATAAGCTAATGATAAGTCCCTGTGAATTACTGACGGCTGATTATTAAATGGAAACTTTATTTCTCTCCAGCTCACTGCTACATTCAGTTTACTTATGGAACCGTATGGATTGTCAAGTGAGATCTACTTGAATTGCGCTAACTCCATCACCACCGCCCTCATGACGTCTGCGGTCGAATTATCATCCATCAAGACACTGCCAACGACCCCAAATTGTCCATCAGCTACTGGTCGCTATGGTAGTGTACTCAACCAGGGCTACTCTTGTGCTGGAAACTTTGTAAGACGATCATTGACAACTGGAGAGCCTGTTTGTGGTAAGTTGTTGATATCCATATCGAAGTAGACCAAGTCTTCTTGGTCCACAACATCTTGGGATAACGGTTTGGTTGATGCTGTTTTGGACCAAGTACCATCCCGTTATTCTTCTATAACAGACTTTTCACCCAGAATCGTGGGCGGGATCGAGTTATCTTGCTTGTATGTCTTTGGATTAGGTCAAATGGACGCTTCTTGTATATGAATGTAGAGGGCTGCCTTTCCCAAGCATGATGATATCAAACATGCATATATCATTGAATGTCAATTAATGCAACAAGATTTATGAGTAAACAAAGGTATTTCCCAGAAGATCAGGCCTAAGCAGAACGAGGTCCCCAGGGGGTGAATTTTGTGATGCAAGCCTGCTGTGTGGGGTAGCGTCACTAAATTCTCCCTCTGACGACCTCATTTTGCAAATGTGCAACCTCTTGCCTAATGTGCTCTTTTATCTTTTCAAGTTGCTTGCCCACGGGGACAGCAGAAGTCTGATTCGGAGAATTGTGCCATTTGTCCTTCGGGCTCATATAAAGAAGATGAATTGACCTTGACCTGCGAACAATGTCCAAGCAACACTCGCAGCCTGGCTGTCGGTCTGACAAGTTTAAATGGATGCTATGGTAAGTCAGACATGTTTTATTCTAAGGGGTAGGCTTGGTGTGTAACAAAATCTGGTGAAAATTAGAATCATATATAAGAAATAAACCTTTTGTATACTAAATACTCATTGACGAGTAGTTTTCACAAAGGAAATGTCCATATAATATATCGTTTGTTGAACTTATTATCTGAACATTTCCCTCCAATAAATAGGACTCCTTCTGCACATGTGTTATCTGTCGTCGGCTTATTTTTCTTGAAAACCCCTCTAGATGAATAATAGACCAATCCAATGAGTGGGAGATTCCATTTAGTATAGAAAGGGCTAAGGGCAGTTTTTTTCAGCCAATTGCGTGAACACTTTCGGGATTGCTGAATTTTTTTTTAATTTGGGGCGGGCCGGCAGGTGAATGTTATTTTTTATAATTTATTCTTGCTATTAAACATAAATGGTTATGGTCATTTCTAGAAATTGAAGCAGTTTCCTACCTTACATAATACAAGATGATTTAAATTGCCCAATTTGATCAAAATAGTCTTGATTTATAATAGGTCATTATAATGTACGTTGAAGGATAAAGCATGAGAAAAAAGTTAACATCAAAATTATCCAAACAGTACAAAAATGAGGAGGGGACCAAAAATGGGGTCGGGAGAGAATGAGAATCTAGGAAATATTTTATAAATGATATAAATACAGTAATGCCCAACGTATATGACCCTTTAACCACAGCAGAATTATGGGAAATTTTTGCAGGATTTAGTCGGAAATATGGCTTGTTGCCATTCACTGAGAGCTTTCCGATGAATGGCAGCAAGCCATATTTCTGACTAAATTCTGAAAAATTTCCCATAATTCTGTTGTGGTTTAGGGGTCGATTATTTAGGGCATTACTGTAGTGTGGGGGCAACTGTTCAAAAACTGGTTCCTTCTATACTTTTTTAGTGGAGGCAAGGCATGTATATTTTAAACATTGGGATGGGTTGTGTGCTAAATAGTTCGATTCTATTCCAATTTTTTAATGTCACGTGACCTCCAAATCCAAGATGGCTTCCATCATAAGCAAAAATCAGCATATTTTCGAGGATTTTTGTGCATGTTTTTGACCAAATCTACCCCAAACAGCTGTGGTATGTCCCCAAATCATCTGATCCACTTGCCTTTATGGCTTACTGGTTCAGGTGACGCAGCAGATGTGGTTAGGAATGTCAGAGTTAACATTATGAGTTGTTTAGCGATTTTCGTTTTGAAGGCGAGGGCTCAACTCAGATTTGCATGCTGTTTTCCACCATATCGGTACCCTCTCATCTTTTCTACTTCTGGCTGCATAGAAAATTGGTGTACAGTCTTAAAAATCTCTCCAAACTGAATAGGTTAAGAAAATCATCGTGGATTGCTTCTATTAAAAAAGTATACAAGATATACATTTGCCCCCACAATATAAATCTCGGAAGTAAATCACATTGACTCTTGTCCAAATATGAAATAAAAATTGAGAATATTTGTGAACGATTTGTGTGGAGGCTACTACTTGTCATAGTCCTATCGTTTATGCCATAGGTGAGCGTCTAATTGTTCTTTGAATGCAGTTAGATTATCGGCGTCAATAACAAATTGAGGAAGTTTGTTCCAAGGTTCTACTACTCTCTGTGTGTGAAGAAGTATAGGCATCTGTTCTGTATGTGAGCAATCTGCTGGTTGCAGTTTATATGTGTGGCCTCTAGTTCGCTTCTCGTGTGCTTCCTTTAACCCTTTACCCAACAAACCGGCCAAAACCGGCCAAATAAAGCTTCAACAGCCTAAAATATCTTCGGTCTGTCTCAATAGAACCATACAAATTTGGATATCATTGGAATCGGCTCATTGACCACATTGTGATGGTTATAGTTATGCCCTGTGCCAATGCATTCTCTTATATATGCGAGTCGACCATAGGTCGCCTCGCATATATAAGAGAATGCATTGGCCTAAAAAAAATCTGTTTTTAACACTTTTTACCATTTTTTCTTACATTCTTTAACAATTTTATAATTTTTAATGTGTTAAGCCAATGCATTCTCTTATATATGCGAGGCGACCTATGGTCGACTCGCATATATAAGAGAATGCATTGGCACAGGGCCCTTCTGTTGGGTAAAGGGTTAATAGTCTGCTGATATCAATATTGTACATCCCATGTGTTATCTTGTATGTTTCGATTAGGTCTCCCAAGTGTCTGCGATATTAAAGGTACTCAATCTGATTTGATGGTGATCATATCATCAGTTCCAGCAACAATATTTTTTTTAATGCCGCTTCAGTTATCAGAATCAAGTAATTGCCCAAAATAAGGCTAATCATAGTCAACTATAGTATAAAATTGCCCAAAACCTGTTATTTATCAACATTTTGTGCAACGAAATTTTGCCGGTTTATCAAATATCTGACACAAAAAAGCTACTTGATTTTAGAGTTATCCATCTTCATCCGCTTTTTGGTCCGAGGCCGTCTTCTCTTCGGCTGTTTACTGGGCCACATAAAATTATCGGTGATGAAAAAAGTTAGATTTGAAACATCGATATCTGATCACCCTGAGCTTTGATGGGTGGGTTCCTCGACTCGAATCAAATATTTTTTACCCCCGAAGCCAAGAAAGTAGTGATTTGCGAGCGTTAATTCGGATTATGCATATTATATTGGTCTAATTATTTTTTGTCATTTTTTCCAGGTAATTGCCCATATGGGATGACATCGCTCTCTGGGTATGCACCATGCAATCAATGCCCCAAGGGGTCCTATTCTACGAGTACTATCGTATGTGAGCAATGCAACTTCGGTACAACTACCCAGGAAAAAGGAATGTCTAAATCTACAGAGTGTATCGGTATGTAAATTTATTTACCAATTTTTTAACATTTTTGCTGCGAAGATCTAATTTTATCAGGATTTAAGAATTTTAAGTTTTTTACAATGTATGCATGACCTAAATAGCTTGGGAGATGAGCAAGATATATCTATGGTGAAGATATGGTGCAGGACATTTGCAGAATGAGGTCCCCAGAGGGTGATTTTAGTGACGCTACCCCGCACTGAGGGCTAGCATTACCAATCTCATCCTCTGGGAGCTCATTCAGCATGGCCTCATCTGCTATGGAAGACCTAGAAGTCTGATTTAAGTTCCCAGATGTTGAAAATAGTGATATGCACCCATTGGGAACCTCGACTATGCATTGTGTTGTCTGCCAATTAGGGGATATTGAGAAGCTAAACTAAAAAAGAAAAAGAATCTTTCTAAAGACACTAAAAAACTTGTCAATTTGATAATAAAGATACGTTCCAGAGAAGATGAGCCCTAAGCAGAATGAGGTCTCCGAAGGTGAATTAAGTGATGCTAGCCCACTGTACGAGGTAGGAACCATTTAGGAACTTCAATCTGAGTCTATGTCTCCCATAGCAGATGAGCTAGGTCATACAGAATGAGGTTCCCCGATGGTGAATTTAGTGATGCTAGCCCGCTATGCGGGATAGCATCACAAAATTCACCCTCTGGGGACCTCATTCTGCAAATGACAGACACACTATTTTCTGGCCTGATTATACCTATTGTGAAGATTTTTAATCATGTAGTAGCTTTTGAGATAATTCATATCCATTGGCCATCGCCCGAATTTATCGTGTGTGGTGTTTGACATTGCACGGTGTAAAAAAAGCTACGGCAGGGACCAGCCGAGAGGGCTACGTGGGCGACTTCTTCGCCCTAGCGCCGTCCGCTTCGCCTTATTTTTGCAGTCGGGCGAAGTTGAAGTCGCCCTGAAAATTCCAAAGTTGACTGACGAAAATCGGCAAAATGCCCCAAATAATTTATGATAATTTACAACTGTCAACTGTGATTGCACACAATACTCCACTATCAGGGTGTATCAGGGTGTTATAAAACAATTAACACATGTATTGCTCCAATCTGGAAGCATGTTGACAACGGAGTCTGATTACTGGCACCTGTGAAAACATCGTCGGACCTCAAGTGTTAATCTGGTTGTTGTTATTTTTAGATTACCGTGATTACCACACCTTACAATGAAGATTACAACTCACACCTCTCACAATGTGTCAATTCATCACTCCCTCTATGGAGTTTGGTTAAAGAAATTTTAAAACAAATTCATTTGTGAAGCATATTAAAATTTCAAACGGGATTACTAACAGAGCGCAGTAAAAGTGTTCATGATTTCGTTTCGTTTCGGTTTGATATATTGTTGGCATTTTTAAAAACCCGAAAAATATGAAATAAAATCCTGTCATTCTCCCACAATTATGATATAAAATGCTGCTATCCTCTCACAATTATGTTTGGGTATTATTAATAGTTATTAGGGTCATGAAGTGAACATAATGACTCCATATTTCAACCATTGTTTCATAAGTTTAATTGACATATGTCATCTCTCCTATTTTCGTTCTATAGCGATTCCTGTCGTAGTACTGATCAATTTAAATTTTGTAGACTCACTTCGCCCTATAGAACGGCCACTTCGCCTTATTTTTATAGTAGGGCGAAGTCATTTCGCCCTGAAAATCTGGTCTAGGCTGGTCCCTGAGCTACGGTATCCATGTTCGTCCATATTATGCCGAATGTGGTGTTTGTTTAAATAAACTTTTAAAGGTTTATAATTAATGTATATTAAAACTGGCGCAGTTGAATGTACATGATATGTATATGAAATTTAAAGTGACATACACGTGATTATGTTTGTGTTAGTTTAATGCATAATACCTTCTAAATCTGTGTACCAGTGACAGTGACATGGTATTCTGTAAACATTGTTGATCCTGTTATCCTTATTGAATGAATTATATAAACTGTGTGTCTACTACAGTACATGTACATTCGCACCATATTCACACCTCAATTAACCTGACACAGCTTACTTCCAGTATGGAAAATTTATCTGAACTTTCATTTTCAAATAGGCATAGAGGAGGCTAATCATGAACTATTTAGATTAATCCTAATCATAAACAATGAATGAGGTTACCAGAGGGTGAATTTGGTGATGCTAACCCGCAGTGCAGTGAAATCACCCTCTGGGGACCTCATTCTGCAAATGTCAGACACATTTGCAAGGCTTCCAAACAATTTTTCAGCAAAGTGCCAGAGAGGAACGTTTTCACCGGACGGATTGGAGCCATGTAATCCCTGTCCTTGGGGGTACTATCAGACGAACCTAGGAGCAACAACCTGTGCGGAGTGTCCGTTCAATACAACGACTGCCGTATTATCATCTCTATTCCTACGTAATTGTGTGGAAACAGGTCAGTAACATTAGTAACTCATTAACCTTTTCTATATGAAATGGATTCTCCCACTCAGTTAGTAAAGTATATATTGGAATGGTCGATTACTCATTTGGACGGATGTTGCGAACTGTGTGTGATGAATAACAATTTATCAAAATTCATACCTGGTACATGCTAACTTATCAAAACAATTTCGTACAATTTGTCCCTGTGTTCCGCCTCTTAGTTTGCACGAACAAATCGCACAATTTTATCCATTTGTTTTACTAAAATTAACCATTTTCAACCCAAAAGCTGACCATGACAGAACAACTGTCAGTAAATAAGCTTCCTCTACCTGGTCGAGCTTGGTAGAGCTGAGAAATATTTTAAATAGAAAAAAGTTATCGTAGCAATTTAAAAATATTAAGTGTCTTGAAAGTGCAAATGACAAAATTCAGGCGAGAGAAATTGGGCTATTTTCTTATAACCAAGCACACAGAGTTGGCCTGCATGATAGTTCAACTGCTAGCATTCACGGTGACACTTGACTGGAGGTACGACTGCGGACATTACCGGCCTACAGCCACATTAAAGGGGTTGATTAATTAGAGCTTAACTGTAGGTTGTACAGCTCGGTGTATGTTAAAATGTGTTTATATGAGTTAAAATAGCGAGATTGTCCATTAATATGGTTATCATCGGTACATATATTGGCACAGATGAATTCTATGATATCTTATATTTTAATTCTACATCTACATACTTATATTGCAGCATCGCTGTGCCACCCAGGTGTGTGCTCCAATAGCGGAACATGTGAGCCGGATAATCACGATTTAATCTGCCATTGTTCTCCAGGTATGTTTCTCTCTCCAAGAACAAGTCTGAATTTAGTGTGTCTGACATTTGCAGTGCTGCTACAGTAATGCCCTAAGTAATCGACCTCTTGACCACAGCAGAATTATGGGTAACTTTTCAGTATTTAGTCAGATATATGACTTGTTGCCATTCATCGGAAAGCTCTCACTGAGAGCTTTCCGATGAATGGCAACAAGCCATATTTCTGACTATATCCTGAAAAGTTACCCATAATTCTGCTGTGGTTAAGGAGTCGATTACTTAGGGCATTACTGTATCCCCCAGCAGGCTAGACCTAGGATCAGATTGAAGTTCCCCAGTTGAAGTTGGTGATTTTCACCCATCAGTCACCTCAATTATGCATTATATCTTCTGCAAATTAGGGGATATAGAAACTAAACAGAATGGGAAAAAGTAACTAAAACAATTGTTCATTGGAGACTATAGATAATTCCCAGAAGATGAGGCCTAAGCAGAATGAGGTCCTCAGAGGGTGAATTTGGTGACAGTGTGGGATAGCGTCACTAAATTCACCGTCTGGGGACCTCATTCTGCAAATGTCAGACAAATTAAATTCAGCCATGTCCGAGAATATGCAGAGAATATCTCATAATACTGAGTTAGAATATTGTGCGTGCGTCTGTATGTCCGTGCATCCGTCCGAGGTTTCCGGATGATAACTTTAGTTAGAGTGAACCAAATTAAATTAAATTTGGTATGTGGGTATACTAGCAGAATAGACAGGTCAAGTTCGAATTATGGTTCCGTCCGCCAATTTTCACCAGAGTTATGCCCCCTTTTCGACTTAGAATTTGACTGTCTGTTAACATTTTTGGTTTCCGACCGATAACTCCAGTTTGGATTATTTTATCTGAACTAAAGTTGGTATGTGTCTTTCTCCCAGCAAAACACAGGTCAAATTCGAATTCGGGTTCCGCCCGCCAATTTTCACCAGAGTTATGTCCCTTTTTTACTTAGAATGTTTGCCAATTTGAGGTTTCCGGATGATAACTTTAGTAAATGTGTACTGAATGAAATTAAATTTGGTATGTAGGTTTACTAGCACTAAAGACAGGTTTTTATGCGCAAACAACGGTCATATCAAGCCGACACTTAGAGGCAGACATGAGGTCTACCGACCTTTTATTTGGTTGTTGTGATGGTTATTTCTACTATTCTTTGTCCAATAATGAAATTAAATAGTTATGGGCATTATATTGACATGGAATAAGATGATGTGTAAAAGTATCCACACAACGAGCACAAAAATAGGCTGCTACATGACTTCAGAAAAGTTATCAAGTATAGTTTTAAGTTAAGTAATACATGTATATACAGCTCATTACTCGACATAAACTCTTATTATACCCCCCGCAACGAAGTTAGGGGGGGGTATACTGGAGTCAGCTGTCCGTCCGTCCGTCCGTGGACACAAATTTGTCCGGAGTTTTTCTCAGTCGTTTTATGATCAACCACCATGGGAACCTGTGCACCTGCGATTATGACGTCTGTCGGACTTTTTTTAGTGGAGTTATTCCCCCTTTTTCGACTTAGAAAATTTTCGCAACATGTATACTTTTTTCCGAGCTTTTATTCCTACATTTTTCGGTCAATTTTTTTTAAAACGTGGCACAGATATTTAGTACCATGGGAACTTGTGCACCTGCGATTATGACGTCTGTCGGACATTTTTTGTGTGGAGTTATTCCCCTTTTTCGACTTAGAAATTTGTTCGCAACATACATAATTTTGTCCAAGCTTTTATTCCTACATTTTTTGGTCAAGGGTTATGGTTGTACACCTGCAATGCGAACTGTTATTTTATTATTTTAACTAAATGTTTACTGACATGTGAAACATCTTAGTATTTTAAAAACAGGGGGGTATCCGTAGTCCCATTGGGACAGTCACACCTCTAGTTTTCCCTGAGGATTCTTTTTGAGTCGTACAAATTTTTGTTCAGTTTTAAATTTGCACACACATGTGTGTGCAAAATAGAGTACTGCATGACTTTAAATACTAGTAAGGTAAGTATTTTCAATTTTATTTTTTTAGGGTATACTGGCAGACGATGTGAGACGCAGCTCTCCCCGTGTGACTCCAATCCCTGTTACAACAATGGACAATGTACCAACGACGGAAATGGTTTCCAGTGTGTCTGTAAATCAGGTATTTGTCTGTCAAGATTATTATTTCACACTTATTGCTATATATGGGTTGATTCTATTATTTCAGCCTGTGTGATAATTTTACCAAAATGCACTAGGGCGATCCCGATAGCGTAAATGATATCATGCATGAATACCCAACGGTCCTACAATAATGATACAACATTGTATTGTGATGAGTAGATGACTAACTAGTATGGAAACCAAACAGGAACACTTGTCTAATACTAAAGAATATTAAATGCTGGTGTCTAATAAATACAGAACCCCACAGACACAGGCCTGGAAATCTCAAGGCGGGCTGGCGGGCTGCCCGCCTACAGCCCGCCTAGAATTTTCCAAGGCGGGCTTTTTATAGCCCGCCTCGTCTACGATAGGACATTTATTATTTAGTTATTTTATTGTGTTTAATGAGTAAAATACTGCATCGAAATCGTAATTATATTGTACAGTGTGGGGACTGTGCGCATGCGTGACCTGACGGTAATGTCAAATGGGAATTATAGCGGAATCAGTAAATTCCGGAACGAACTGTTTCGTAAATCTGATCTTTTGATCGATTCTCACACATTTTATGACCAAAATAAATTATTTCTCTTCATAAGATTGAGCTTACAATATATTTCACTGGATAAAATGAACACATGTTTGTGGATAGTGAGAACCAAATGTCACTGTCCCAATTAAGTTCAACCTTTCGTTCCGTTTCCGGTTCCTATCAGTGAAAATTGTATTTAGCTTGCAGCCGTCTTTTATCGCTTCGATTGACAATATTTTAATATAATTAGCTAAATATATCCACGTATTCTAGTTTACACTGTTATTCAATTATTAAAGTTCAGAAACTATTTTCTATGTCCCCAATTGCAAACACCCAGTAAATCTATAGATAGCGACTTGACTGCTGCAAGCAGCAGTCTGCGATCGGCAATGGAATATGGATTACATTGAGAGAAAAAGCAGTCAATATTCAAGTGCAAATATACTGGATTTAATATTGTTCTTGATTGTGTATTTTATGTAAAATTACACTTTCATGGAGAATGCTTTTAACGTGGACAAACTCACCCAATTCCGTTGCATGGGTTGGACACCGACTGACAAATTGTTGAGTACAAACACTCTTACATTTTGTTTCTTGTTCATATAAATTATCATAACATATAAAACATAGTTAAATATTCACCATACCATAATTACTGTGGGGGATTTTGACATTCACAACTCTGTGGACACTTTGTTTCCACATAAAAAAATTTAATTTAGATGGAGTTATACAACATCAAAAATAGACAAACTAACGGCATTAGTAACTCAGATAAAATAAATCATAACTTTAAAAGTTGAGGAGGGCTATAGCCCTCCTAGGCATATCTAGGAGGGCTATTAATAGCCCTCCTGGATTTTCTAGATCGCCAGCCCTGCAGACATGTGAAGGAAGTGCACTTTATCGCACTCATTTGTTATGCTAAAAGTTACAACACGAGCCTCACACAGTTCTCATGCGGTGCAGTTCTATCTATTTATATCCCCATTTTTCAAAGAAAAATTAGGGATGTATTGGAGCATCTTTTTTCCATCTGGGATATATAACAGTTTCTGCTATGAGTTAGGGAATTGGACCCTAACAACTACAAATATCTGGTAGTATTACAAAATCAGGTCCTAATTTAAGCACAAATTCTGAACATCCACAGTAACATCAGTAAATAAAGTCAATGAATCGTAACTATGTATCACAGTTGTTGGCAATTCTGATCAAAATCTGCCAATATATACATATGTCATTATTTTAACCCTTCAGTAACTGGAGGTTCTTGAAATTTCGTGAAAACTCTGTGCCAATGAATTCTCTTATAAATGCGAGTCTCCAACAAGGAGCCTCACATATATAAGAGAATACATTGGACTAACAATATTTACCTTGACCTTGAAAGCCAGTGCATTCTCTTATATATGTGTGGCTCCCTATGGCACAGGGCTTTTGCAAAATTTCAGGAAGCTCTAGTCATGGAAGGGCTTACAAAGTTGTCGTTGCTACATATTTTTCATTTCCAGCTTTGGATAATGTAAGCCCGGTATGTGACAATCTCGTTAATGACTGTACTGCTCGATTATGCGAGAATGCCGGAAGTTGTAAGGATGAATATGGGAACTACACATGTCTTTGTCCATCATTTTCTGGCAAAACTGGAAAACAGTAAGTTAAGAATTAAGGAAATTAAGGAATCAAACGACATGGATATGAAATAGTTAGAGGATATTACTTGATTGGTTTGATAATAGGCCCGATATCAGCCCCAGGTAACCTCATATCAGCCTGAGGCCAAAGTTAAAATGCTGATATGAAGTTACCAAGGGCCGATATCAGGCTTATAATATCAAAATAACCAAGTAATACCATATTTTTTAATTATGTTGTCTCTCAGTAACCGTGTAAGATCAACAACTTTTTCAAATTAGCGATGCAACAAAAATATATATATGCACATTATTTAGCAGTGAAGTAGAGTTACGGCACTTGGTATGTGATGTTGTAAAACGATATTACTCAGATGGTGATGTCGTATAACAATATTACTCGGATTGGTGGTGTCGCAAAAAGATATTGTTCGGCAAATTGAAGATATGTTCACATAGTTCGATTGCAGGCCATTCTGGGATAAATTCCAAAGCTAATTAATAACACGTCATATTGAACAAATTCATATGATGAACACTAAAATTATATTACACCATTTTCATGACACAATTGAGTCTTCAGATAATTAATAGGTTATCACCACCCTGTATTCCCAAGATTGGTATTCAAGTCTCACTACCTTCTCTTGGTAGTCGAGACCATTTCGCAGGTAGCGAGACTTGAATACCAAAACAAACACTAAATTTATGACACCATTTTCATGACACAATTGAGTCCTCAGATAAATACACGTTATCTATACATGTCGTTTCTGGGTTTATTTTCTGGAAAAAGACACAAATTGTAAAATAAGACAAATTATTCAGCATTCTTTTTCATCAATGTCCATTTATGAAAGTCTCTGTTCTGTCCATGTTGTTGGTTATATGACTGAATGGCATCATAATTCTTGCGAGACATTTTAAAAATGTCAGGTATAATATAGCATATACCTTGGTAAATGGTGTCATATAAATATCAGTGAGTTTTCACTAAATGGGGAATCACCTTCATTCCTGAAATCAATAGGATTCGTAGTTTGATCTGTGTTACAGTAATGCTCTAATTAATGGACCTCTTAACCACAGCAGAATTATGGGTAACTTTTCAGGATTTAGTCGGAAATATGGCTTGTTGCCATTCATCAGAAAGCTCTCGCCGAGAGCTTTCCGATGAATGGCAACAAGCCATATTTCCGACTAAATCCTGAAAAGTTACCCGCCGAGAGCTTTCCGATGAATGGCAACAAGCCATATTTCCGACTAAATCCTGAAAAGGTTACCCATAATTCTGCTGTGGTTAAGAGGTCCATTAATTATAGCATCACTGTAGTTTCATAGTGGTCTGGTAACATGAAATTTATACTGGAAAATGGAACTACTAATATATTTGTCATTATGAGGTATTGAGTTGTTGGCATAATATGGATTGCTGATGTTCAGTTCTTGATACCAGGGAAATTTTATCAATGATTTACATATTTGATAGATGTGATGTCGATAGAGACCCATGTGTCGATGATCCTTGTCTGAACGGAGCCAGCTGTGTGTCTTATGACGGAATACGACGGACTTGTACCTGTGCGCCTGGTTTTGTCGGTCTGTCCTGTGAAATTGACATTGGTAAGACTGGAAAAAATGTGTCGGACACTTGCAGAATGAGGTCCCCAGAGGGTGAATTTATGACTATAGTGGGCTAGCATCACCAAATTTACCCTTTGGGGATCTCATTCTATAAAACAAATTATCGTCCAACAAACAGAAGCTGTAGATATGCCGAGATAGATTATATCGCAACTACAATTATCCATTAAAACATTTGATGTCGACTTACTAGATTGGAAACCATTCTGGGAGTCCTTCAATGTGGCAGTACATATGATTCCTGATTCTTCGCTGTAACATGTTCAGAAATTTCAGCATCTGAGATCACTACTGCAAGGATCTGCTTTGATGTGCATCTCTGGTTTGAGCTTAAACCTTTACCCAACAAAACGGCCAAAAACGCCCAAATAAAGCTTCAACAGCCTAAAATATCTTCGGTCTGTCTCAATAACACCATACAAATATGGATATCATTGGAACCGGTTCATTGACCACATTGTGATGGTTACAGTTATGCCCTGTGCCAATGCATTCTCTTATATATGCGAGTCGACCATAGGTCGCCTCACATATATAAGAGAATGCATTGGCCTAAAAAAATCTTTTTTAACACTTTTTACCATTTTTTCTTACATTCTTTAACAATTTTATAATTTTTTCTTGCATTTTTTAACAATTTTTATAATATTTTTCTACATTCTTTGAAAATTTTTAATATGTGTTAAGCCAATGCATTCTCTTATATATGCGAGGTGACCTATGGTCGACTCGCATATATAAGAGAATGCATTGGCACAGGGCCGTTCTGTTGGATAAAGTGTTAATAAATGGGAATTAGGGAGAGAAATTGTCACAAAATCAGGAGCACACATCTACAAGCTTTGGTGGTGACTGTATATCCTTAGGTCACTGGTTCAAGGGCCCACAATACCAGGTAGATCGAAAATATTGCATCCAGTTACAAAATATTTATTTGTATCACTCACTCTTGTTGACACAATAACTCACTCACACATATAGACACCATTCACTTGCACGAGATTTAGCAATAGTCACTTCAGGTCAGTAAATTAATGAGTCCACATAATGGATATCCCGGCCACTGATATATGCAAGTCAACCATAAGAGAATATATTGGCCTAACATTATTTTCCTTGATATTGTCAGCCAGTGCATTCTCTCATATATGTGAAGCTCCCTATGGGAGACTCGCATATATAAGAGAATGGACTGACACAATGATGATGTTTAATGCTGCAGCAGGCAGCTCCCGTCATGAAAGAAGGCAAAAAATCCTGATAAAACTCCAGAGAAAAGCTTCAACACTCAGATAACTTGCAATATAGGTCTAGCGCTTTTGTTAATGTTTAACTTCATCAGGACCGAGTTTGGCGTGTGATTTTTGAGGATTTTGCTCGCCTTTTAGACTGTTTGTTATGGGTCTCCAATTTGCTTGGTCAGTGTGGAAGGGTCAAGGGGTTGTGAGAAGGATGCACGGAAGTGCAGGTAACAAATGCGGGTACGTGGTTCGTATTGGTGTTTATCCTGTGTGGTGGGGGAGCATTTTAAATGCGGGTAGTTGGTGCGGGTAATCAATGTGGTGGTGGTGATTATGTATTTCCGAAATTGCGGGTAACAAGTGTGGGTATCTAGGGTTTGTGGCGGGAAAGCACGAAGTCACGGGAGCGCGGGTAACATCGTTTGTGCTGGTATTTGGACGGTTGGGTGTGCGCGTGGTTTGTTTGGGTAGGTTTAAAATGTCATGAAAGAGTAAACTAATGTAGAGACATAAATTAGATGCAGTATTAATGTTTATAATTTTTACAGATGAATGCCAGTCCAGCCCATGTTTAAATGGAGGATCTTGTCACCAAGCAACCAGTTCTTTCACATGCTCCTGTCGTTATGGTTACATGGGCGCCCTCTGTGAATGGAGAATAGATGTCTGCTCTGATGAGCCATGTATATCGGGGTTGTGTGTGGATGACTACAAAAGGGAGACTACTCTGTGTGTTTGTGATCAGGGTTACTATAAAGGTATGATTTTTATTTACTAACAGGCTATAAATTTAAAATAACATTAATACATGTTTTCAGATATATTTATACCCCCACTCTCGAAGCGAATGGGGGATGTACTGGATTAATTGTCCTTAAAAAAAATTGTCCATTGGTTTGTTGGTACGTCTGGACATTTATGCGTTAATTTTTCCGTGTATACGATCTATTCGTCTGCCCAGGGAGATATCTCAAACACTGGTTGTTGGATCTGAATGAAATTTGGTGTGCTTGTTCACTACTATGAGGGCATTCAACGGAGTGTTCAATTGTTTTTTCCGTATTTTTCGTTCTAGAGTTATTCATCTTTGATTATCTGGAAATGTTGGGAGTTTTTGTTCATCTGAGCAGATATCTCCACCACCGGTTGAATAATCTCAATGCAATTTGGTATGGATGTTCACTACTATGAGGGCAATCAATTTAGTGTTCAATAGTTTTCTTCCAGTTTCTATTCTAGAGTTATTTATCTTTGTCTATAAGAAATGTTGTTTTTTTTTCTAGCTGAGCCGTTATCTCAACCATACTTTGTCAGTTCAAATTTTTGCCACCATTGGGGTATGCCTACACCGCCGGTGCAACCTCTTGTTATCGTCTAAATACTCATTTTACATCATTGGAAAGGAAATGACTAAGAATCCCTGATCAGAACATATAATCAGTCATACACTCAAGAGACATACTGAGTCTATCATAGTCTAGTTTAATTATCTTTTCTTGCCAGACATAACTTCGCATGTTGACTTAATTGCCTCAAAATACGCCACAAGGTGTTATGTTAGTCGTTTCAATTTGATGTTGGATAATGACTCAGAATCTGAAATAAAAACTTTATGGCAGGTAATTGGACACAATGTTATATGGGTCTGAAGTTTACTGTTTCAGTTCTAATCCTAAAAATTCTCCCTGTGTATTTACAGTTTACAGCAGGGTCCAGGGATTTTTCTCGGACCCTTTCCATTGGGAAAATTTGTGCCATAACGGCTTATAATTTGGAAATATATAGGAATATAGGAAAAATCATTTCAGTGTGAAACTCAGTGTAATCAAAGAGTTTAGTTTATTTTGTATATTCATATTTTATGAACGAATGAAGCAAATTTCACAATTTTTGGTTTTGAGGTTATCTGAAAAAAGCCATGTACAGAGTAGACCAGAAAAATGTTTCTGGATTTCAACCTGATCTGAGCTACAGTCTTATTGATATTCTATCTTCATGACTTCATCTGCAACAGGAGACAGAGACTCAGATTTAAGTTCCCATATAATGATGTGCACCTCGATTATGCATTGTGTCGTCGGCCAATTTGGGGATAAAGAGAAACTAAACTAGAAATGAAAAAGAAATTAACAACCTTGTTTATTTGATAATAAAGATACTTTCTGGAGAAGATGAGAACTAAGCAGAATGAGCTCCCCAGAGGATGAATTTGGTGATGCTAGCTCACTGCTGGGCAGCGTCACTAAATTCACCCTCTGGGGACCTCATTCTGCAAATATCCAACACCATATTTTCATACCTGGTTTGATTTACAGATGGTCGAGGGTGTGAGAAGACGTATTATTGTGAGCCAGACCCATGCTCTAATGATGGACAGTGCATCTCGCGACAAGTTAACTCTGAATGCCGTTGCTTGGATGGTTATGAGGGAGTAACATGTCAGCATAATATCGACGATTGTGCCAGCCAGCCATGTAAATATGATGGAGAATGCACGGATCTCGTTGATGACTACCAGTGTTCTTGCACCAGCTCTGGTACCGGAGGTAGATTGAAATAATTTAACACACAAAGGCCCACTCAATTTTCGAGTGACCGATTATTTTTTTTATAGTGCCTTGATATATGGTTTTAATAACAATCTATGCCATAAAATATGATTAAAATACTATAATTCATCACCATTTGGAACGTTTGCGTCTCAGAAGGTGCCCATAGAGTAATATAAAATAGTTGAAATCATAAAATCATTTCCCCCCGTTCCCAGAATGCAACAGAATTCAAACTATATTTTATTTTCAATGGAAGGGGAATAACTTTATATCTAAATATAGAGTTATTCCCCTTCCATTAAAATAATTGACTTTGTGCAGAAACTTGATCACAGAACAGACGCCAGTATCTCACCAAAAACATGTTCACAATTTATTACATCAAATATGTTGATAATACAATGTTTTGGAGCTTCCTTTTTCAAATGGTTATAATATGGCATATAGTTTATATAATGTGATCTGGGGGTTCAATGGTTATAATATGGCATATAGTTTATATAATGTGATCTGGGGGTTCATGGTATATAATATGGCATATAGTTTATATAATGTGATCTGGGGGTTCATGGTATATAATATGGCATATAGTTTATATAATGTGATCTGGGGGTTCATGGTATATAATATGGCATATAGTTTATATAATGTGATCTGGGGGTTCATGGTATATAATATGGCATATAGTTTATATAACGTGATCTGGGGGTTCATGGTATATAATATGGCATATAGTTTATATAATGTGATCTGGGGGTTCATGGTATATAATATGGCATATAGTTTATATAATGTGATCTGGGGGTTCATGGTATATAATATGGCATATAGTTTATATAATGTGATCTGGGGGTTCATGGTATATAATATGGCATATAGTTTATATAACGTGATCTGGGGGTTCATGGTATATAATATGGCATATAGTTTATATAATGTGATCTGGGGGTTCATGGTATATAATATGGCATATAGTTTATATAATGTGATCTGGGGGTTCATGGTATATAATATGGCATATAGTTTATATAATGTGATCTGGGGGTTCATGGTATATAATATGGCATATAGTTTATATAATGTGATCTGGGGGTTCATGGTATATAATATGGCATATAGTTTATATAATGTGATCTGGGGGTTCATGGTATATAATATGGCATATAGTTTATATAATGTGATCTGGGGGTTCATGGTATATAATATGGCATATAGTTTATTTAATGTGATCTGGGGGTTCATGGTATATAATATGGCATATAGTTTATATAATGTGATCTGGGGGTTCATGGTATATAATATGGCATATAGTTTATATAATGTGATCTGGGGGTTCATGGTATATAATATGGCATATAGTTTATATAATGTGATCTGGGGGTCGAAAATTAAGTGGGCCTTTAAGATATTTCAGTTTCCAGAAATATTCCAAACCGAAGCAACCTGAGTGTGACCCACTTTCACACAAAGTTTTTATCTTCTTCTTTTAAATCCATACATGAGCGTAAGTTTGTCTTTCATCGAGAGTAGTCTGTATACAATTTTGGACATGCAGCATATTATATAAAGTTTGTTGACCCAACCATGAGTCAAATAAAACACATTTAAAACAGAGTGAATCCATCGAGGCAAGACGAAGTAAACCTTTTCTAGAGATCGCGTCAGTTTCAGGAAGTTTCTAGAGTTTGATAACTGGTTCCCTGTTTATCAACTGAACTTATTTTTACCCCTTCATTCGAAACAAAGTGATTTTCTAGTTTGTTATTTTTCAAATAAACATCAATTTATTGAACAGTCTAGTAATATTTAACGAAATGTAATAAATATAGATCTATCTTTGTTATGGTTTTTGTGATTGATTACAGCACAAAATAGCCGCCGGAGTTACACCACTCGTGCCATGCCAGCAACCGTGGTATAACTCCACCAGCTATTTCTTATCATAATTATTTACAAAAACAAACACGAGGACTGTTATTTATACGTATTGGCATTTTGGTACTTTGTCTTTTCCAGGAAGGAACTGTGATAACATAGAAGATAACTGTTCACCATCACCATGTCATATTCCATTCACTACTGGCTGTGTTAACCTTTACAAAGATTACGAGTGTTTATGTGCAGATGGTTATCAGGGTAAAGACTGCTCGGTGAGTATTAAGCTCTACAAAGATTACAAGTGTTTTTGTTCAGACTGTTATCAGGGTAAAGACTGCTTGGTGAGTATTAACCTCTACAAAGATTACGAGTGTTTATGTTCAGACTGTTATCAGGGAAAAGACTGCTCGGTGAGTGTTAACCTCTACAAAGATTACGAGTGTTTATGTTCAGACTGTTATCAGGGAAAAGACTGCTCGGTGAGTGTTAACCTCTACAAAGATTACGAGTGTTTATGTTCAGACTGTTATCAGGGTAAAGACTGCTCGGTGAGTGTTAACCTCTACAAAGATTACGAGTGTTTATGTTCAGACTGTTATCAGGGTAAAGACTGCTCGGTGAGTGTTAACCTCTACAAAGATTACGAGTGTTTATGTTCAGACTGTTATCAGGGTAAAGACTGCTTGGTGAGTATTAACCTCTACAAAGATTACAAGTGTTTATGTTCAGACTGTTATCAGGGAAAAGACTGCTCGGTGAGTGTTAACCTCTACAAAGATTACGAGTGTTTATGTTCAGACTGTTATCAGGGAAAAGACTGCTCGGTGAGTGTTAACCTCTACAAAGATTACGAGTGTTTATGTTCAGACTGTTATCAGGGAAAAGACTGCTCGGTGAGTATTAACCTCTACAAAGATTACGAGTGTTTATGTTCAGACTGTTATCAGGGAAAAGACTGCTCGGTGAGTGTTAACCTCTACAAAGATTACGGGTGTTTATGTGCAGATGGTTATCAGGCAAAAGACTGCTCGGTGAGTATTAACCTCTACAAAGATTACGAGTGTTTATGTTCAGACTGTTATCAGGGTAAAGACTGCTCGGTGAGTGTTAACCTCTACAAAGATTACGAGTGTTTATGTGCAGACGGTTATCAGGGAAAAGACTGCTTGGTGAGCTTCTGATACACGGGACATGAAGTAATGAGTGTGGCTGATATTTTTATTTATTAATAATTTGAAATTATTTTTGTGATCAGGCAGGTATTTATATATAAAATATTTCTTTTAGTCCCATATTCACCAAGGACACTAAACGTGGTCAATAAACTGAGTCGCATATTGCCCATCACATTTATCCTTAATTTCAAACCCTTAGATTTATAATACAAGCTGTATACAATATTACTTAATAATACATGGAAATTTCAACCGTATAATTATTCTTCAGTTTATAAATGCACCAGCAACAAACTTGATTCAACACGGTTGGTGTTTTATATGCAGTATTCATGAATTGTTGGATGGTGTTTTATATGCAGTATTCATGAATTGTTGGATGGTGTTTTATATGCAGTATTCATGAATTGTTGGTTGGTGTTTTATATGCAGTATTCATGAATTGTTGGATGGTGTTTTATATGCAGTATTCATGAATTGTTGGATGGTGTTTTATATGCAGTATTCATGAATTGTTGGTTGGTGTTTTATATGCAGTATTCATGAATTGTTGGATGGTGTTTTATATGCAGTATTCATGAATTGTTGGTTGGTGTTTTATATGCAGTATTCATGAATTGTTGGTTGGTGTTTTATATGCAGTATTCATGAATTGTTGGATGGTGTTTTATATGCAGTATTCATGAATTGTTGGTTGGTGTTTTATATGCAGTATTCATGAATTGTTGGTTGGTGTTTTATATGCAGTATTCATGAATTGTTGGTTGGTGTTTTATATGCAGTATTCATGAATTGTTGGTTGGTGTTTTATATGCAGTATTCATGAATTGTTGGTTGGTGTTTTATATGCAGTATTCATGAATTGTTGGTTGGTGTTTTATATGCAGTATTCATGAATTGTTGGTTGGTGTTTTATATGCAGTATTCATGAATTGTTGGTTGGTGTTTTATATGCAGTATTCATGAATTGTTGGTTGGTGTTTTATATGCAGTATTCATGAATTGTTGGTTGGTGTTTTATATGCAGTATTCATGAATTGTTGGTTGGTGTTTTATATGCAGTATTCATGAATTGTTGGATGGTGTTTTATATGCAGTATTCATGAATTGTTGGTTGGTGTTTTATATGCAGTGTTCATGAATTGTTGGTTGGTGTTTTATATGCAGTGTTCATGAATTGTTGGTTGGTGTTTTATATGCAGTATTCATGAATTGTTGGTTGGTGTTTTATATGCAGTGTTCATGAATTGTTGGTTGGTGTTTTATATGCAGTATTCATGAATTGTTGGATGGTGTTTTATATGCAGTATTCATGAATTGTTGGATGGTGTTTTATATGCAGTATTCATGAATTGTTGGTTGGTGTTTTATATGCAGTATTCATGAATTGTTGGTTGGTGTTTTATATGCAGTATTCATGAATTGTTGGTTGGTGTTTTATATGCAGTATTCATGAATTGTTGGTTGGTGTTTTATATGCAGTATTCATGAATTGTTGGTTGGTGTTTTATATGCAGTATTCATGAATTGTTGGATGGTGTTTTATATGCAGTATTCATGAATTGTTGGTTGGTGTTTTATATGCAGTATTCATGAATTGTTGGATGGTGTTTTATATGCAGTATTCATGAATTGTTGGATGTTTTATATGCAGTATTCATGAATTGTTGGTTGGTGTTTTATATGCAGTATTCATGAATTGTTGGATGGTGTTTTATATGCAGTATTCATGAATTGTTGGTTGGTGTTTTATATGCAGTATTCATGAATTGTTGGTTGGTGTTTTATATGCAGTATTCATGAATTGTTGGTTGGTGTTTTATATGCAGTATTCATGAATTGTTGGTTGGTGTTTTATATGCAGTATTCATGAATTGTTGGATGGTGTTTTATATGCAGTATTCATGAATTGTTGGATGGTGTTTTATATGCAGTATTCATGAATTGTTGGATGTTTTATATGCAGTATTCATGAATTGTTGGATGGTGTTTTATTATTAGAGAAATAAAACCATGGTGCAACTTATGTGTTGTCATTCTTTGCCATGAATCCTGCTGAATTGCTATGATACTGGGAGGGCAAACTGCTGTTACGAAATAGTACCGTATTTGTTCTAAAGTTGTCATTTTGCGGTGTTTGGTATATCAGAGCTATTTTAGAAACAACCAGTTTATGTATGAAACATTCAAGAACATTTATATTTATAAAAAAATTAATAATGGCTGCGCTGGTGTTTACAAAATGACATGAATAGCCATCTTGGTTGTAGTCAATTTGCAGCAACCAGTACTATCAGTATTAGAATATAGTATATGTTTTTGAATGTTTGATACACTTTATCACTTTTCGTGGATAATGTGGACTTCAGAAAAAATAACGTTACTTTTTCTTCACAGCATCAGTTTGCCCTAACAGTATCATAGCAATTCAGCTGGACCTATTGGTAGGACCACTTGACCATGGGTGGAATAGGAATGGGCTGTATTTATATATTAACCCTTTACCCAACAAACCGGCCAAAACCGGCCAAATAAAGCTTCAACAGCCTAAAATATCTTCGGTCTGTCTCAATAGAACCATACAAATATGGATATCATTGGAACCGGCTCCTTGACCACATTGTGATAGTTACAGTTATGCCCTGTGCCAATGCATTCTCTTATATATGCGAGTCGACCATAGGTCGCCTCGCATATATAAGAGAATGCATTGGCCTAAAAAAAAACTTTTTTTTAACACTTTTTACCATTTTTTCTTACATTCTTTAACAATTTTATAATTTTTAATGTGTTAAGCCAATGCATTCTCTTATATATGCGAGGCGACCTATGGTCGACTCGCATATATAAGAGAATGCATTGGCACAGGGCCCTTCTGTTGGGTAAAGGGTTAACTTATTTATGGAATGTTATAAACATACTTGAGGAGCAGATTTTAGTTTGGTGACCAGCCGTTCCCTGAGAAACAAACTTTTTTGTTCATCTCTTCTAATAAGTCAAATTTTTTCCAGGAGTTGATACCATATTGTGACAGCTACCCGTGCCAGCATGGAGCTACTTGCATCAATGTCAGGTTTGGATTCCATTGTCAGTGTCTAGTGGGGTGGACGGGAGACACATGCGACTCTGTGGTAGACCAGTGCTCTCTCTACAGTCCATGCCTCAATGATGCCACCTGTATAAACACTGTGACAGGGTACCAGTGTATGTGAGTATCAGTTGGAAGTAGAGTAATGTCATAAATAATCGACCCTTAACCCTTTACCCAACAGAAGGGCCCTGTGCCAATGCATTCTCTTATATATGCGAGTCGACCATAGGTCGCCTCGCATATATAAGAGAATGCATTGGCTTAACACATTAAAAATCATAAAATTGTTAAAGAATGTAAGAAAAAATGGTAAAAAGTGTTAAAAAAAGATTTTTTTTTAGGCCAATGCATTCTCTTATATATGCGAGGCGACCTATGGTCGACTCGCATATATAAGAGAATGCATTGGCACAGGGCATAACTGTAACTATCACAATGTGGTCAAGGAGCCGGTTCCAATGATATCCATATTTGTATGGTTCTATTGAGACAGACCGAAGATATTTTAGGCTGTTGAAGCTTTATTTGGCCGGTTTTGGCCGGTTTGTTGGGTAAAGGGTTAAACCACAGCAGAATTATGGGAAATTCATCGGAAAGCTTTCCGATGAATGGCAGCAAGCAATATTTCCGACTAAATCCACAAAATTTCCCATAATTCTGCTGTGGTTTAGGGGTTGATTATTTAGGGCATTACTGTAGTTAGTGCTCAGTGATAAATCATTTAAGCAAACAACAACTTGCACTATTTATAGATAGTTATACCCCTACTCTCAAAGAGAATGGGGGTATACTGGATTGTCTTCGTCTATCCGTCGTACCGTCCAGACAATTTTCCGTCTGCCAATTCTGTCCATCTGTCCATCCATCCATCTAGGCAGATATCTCAAACATGTTCACTATTATGATGGCAATCAATTGAGTGTTCAATCGTTTTGCTCATTTTTCCATTCTAGAGTTATTTATCTTTGTTTATTTGAAAATGTTGGGCTTTTTTTCTGTGCGAGCTGTTATTTCAAACATAATTTGTCGGTTCGAATTTGCCACTGTGGGGGTATGCCAGTACCGCCGGTGCAACCTCTTGTTTATTATAATATCAATCGTTCAGATGGAGAAGTGGACTGTTATCAGGGAGAAGTAGCAATGGCTGAAGTTCAATTTACACCTCAACATCACCCTTATATGATCCAATAAGTATTATACAACACAAAAGCTCATTTATAAACCATTATAGTGAGGAAGAACGCCATTATAATCAGTAAATATGCTTTAACCCTTTGGAGAGTATCTATAACGTGATATACATGATGTCATGTGTGAGTTTAACGTCAATGTCATAGCAATAATTATTAACAAATTTGGGTCAAAAGGTCCAATAATTCGTTTTAATTTATGTGTATTTTCTGTTTACGTGTGCTATCATAATCTATTGCACTTTTACATTGGGACATTATATTAATAAAAATATCTCCTATACAAATAATTTATAAATCAGTTGATCAATTGAAGTTATGTTTACATAAAAATGACACTTCCTGAAACGACATATATGTTGTTCCACTCGCGAACCACACAGCAACATATGTGTTGTTCTACTCGTCAAAGGGTTAAATATGCTATTGGGTCATATGCATACTGGTATATCACGTCTCCCTGGGACAAAAATTGTCTCTAGTGATGTCCATCTCAACCTTCACAGGGTACCGCGCATGTATATATTAATTGGAATGACCTATATAAATGAAATAATCCACCAAATTTGACATTTTCCTTTATGATCATCACTATTATTAACCCTAAATGTGTCTTATGTAACAACAATTGCTTGCATCGCCCAAGAGTTTCTAGAGACTTGTGACAGAGAAAACAAATAACGTTTCTCAATGTCACATTTTAAATAAAAAATGACTCGATGGCATTTTTTGATTAATTTAGAGCCTTACATCAGTATTATGTGGGAATAAAAAGAGGGAATGGTGGCATTTTGGCAAATCCGAAAAAAAATGGTGGGTCTTATTTGGATACAAATAATGTAATTCACAATTAGCAATAGGTCGATATCCTTTCCGTAATCATTACAATCCAATATTATATCATGATCAATTATCACACCATTACTCCAGGATGAATAATGCTCAGCCATAGTTTCATTGGTCTTATTTGTGTGAGTAGTAATTAATTAGTTTCACTGTGGCTGGATTTCGCGGGGATTTCTTGAGTCATTAATTGATTTGACTTCACAAGAGCTGGACCAACTGTGATTTGAGTTTGAATGGCTTAAAGCCAAACGATTCACCCACCCATCCCAACCATATTTTTGAGTATATTAACATCATAATTATATGCAGCTGTTTTTTATTCCTTTATTTCCATCAAGATAATAACATCATTATCCTTAATGACACTGCAGTTAGTTGTTATTTAATCATTACTTATTTATTTGAATTTGCATGAAGCTTGCTTGCTCATCATTTGTATATTTTGTTTTGTTATTATGTTTTATTTATGTTGATTCAGCTCTTGTGTGGTCTAATCAGCCGTCAATAAATCATAATTAATTTAATTAGTGTCACCCTTTTAAATTTCTAGTTCCCGGGCTATATGCAGTGAATTGTATGAAATCGGTTCATGATTCTCTCATTATCCAATCTGTCATAAAATTATTGCAAACTATTTCGATGAAAATAATGATATTAATTGGATGTAATTTTATGCAGTGTAATCATTCTGGCTTAGTAGACAGTATATGTAGTTTTTTCTTTCTAAAGATGTTGGTATTGGTTGTGCTGGTATTGTGGACAGATTTCCATCCAATTACTTTCTCGCAATAGTTGTGATTTAATACTTGTTGGAGGTATCTCATGGCAACAGCAATATATTATTCTCTGAAGATTATGTAAAAATATCTATATTTGTTTTCACATTTTTGTGGTGGCCGTCATGAATGTTTAAAATTTACCACCAAGTCTTGAAATAGTGTGTCTGTCATTTGCAGAATGAGGTCCCCAGAAGGTGAATTTAGTGATGCTACCCACACAGTAGGCTAGCATCACCATATTAACCCTCTGGGGATCTCATTCTGCTTAGTCCTCATCTTCTGGAAAGTATCTATAGTCTCAAATTAACATTGTTTTTAGTTACTTTCCCATTCTGTTCAGTTTCTATATCCCCTAGTTTGCAGAAGATAAAATGCATAATCGAGGTGACTAATGGGTGAACGTTCACCAACTTCAACCTGGGAACTTAAATCTGATCCTAGGTCTCCCATAGCAGATGAGGCCTAAGCAGAATGAGGTCCCCAGAAGGTGAATTTGGTGATGCTAGCCTGCAGTGGGGGATAGCGTCACTAAATTCACCCTCTGGGGACATCATTCTGCAAATGAGAGACAAACTATTTCAACTCTTATTTAACACCACTGTTATAAACTTTCGGTTTATTAGATGTACACCAAATTTTCGTGGAGTGATGTGTCAGGATGTTTACGATCTGTGCATCGTGGCTGATCCGTGTGTCGAAGATGGCAGTCATGGCTGCTCATTTACAGACGGCAGGCTTTCGTGTCGCTGTCAACAAGGTTGGTGTCCATGGATTGCTGAAAGTTCTCCTATGCATCAACTCATATGAAATAAAAAAAATAGATGTTTATGTTCAGCGATACCAAATTTGTTGCTCTCCCAACAGTATATACTGCAGGGACCAGCAAAGAAGGTTCAAATTGGGAGAAGTCATTTCTCCATATTTCTTATAAGGGAGAAGTGGCCTGTTATCAGGGAGAAGTCATAATGGCTGAGTTTTAATTTATATCCCATCATCAACCTTCTATGAACCAGTAAGCATTTGCAATACAAGAGTCGACCATTTATAAAACAATTATAATGATTAAATACACCATTCTACTCAGGAAATGCACATTAAAAATGCTGTGTGGACATATGTACATTGGTATTAGAGAGAGTATAGCCACTTCTCCCTATGACATAATAGGGAGAAGTGGCACAATTTACAGTGAAGTTGTCTCCCAATTCGCATTATAGGCTAGTTCCTGGTCAATACTCCATTCAGTAAAAACGTAATCTTTAAGCGATAACCTGTTTACGATTGGCGGAAAAATCTGATTTGGCCAAATTAAATCCTCATTTTCTGGTCTCACAATTAATGAATATTTTTGTTTTATTTAATATCTAACATTCTATATAATTATGTTCATACCTTCAAATATGGTATCTATAGACTTCTTTAATCCCACTGATTGCTACTTGACAATATACAACTACCCATCATCAACCATTCATCCTTATGACAGACACAGGATTCATTAGTATTAATCCTAATTAGTGTTTTATTGCATTGTTTGATAGTGTATATACAGTAATGCTCTAATTAATCGACCCGAGAGCTTTCCGATGAATGGCAACAAGCCATATTTCCGACTAAATCCTGAAAAGTTACCCATAATTCTGCTTTGGTTAAGAGGTCGATTAATTAGAGCATTACTGTACCATGAGTGCCTTTTGTTACCCATCAAGCTGTATCACCTAATCAAATACCAGATGATCACACTATAAATTTGATTCTCAAAATGAATTTGAGTTTTTGAATTATATTTCTGATCTTGGGGTAAAAAAAAACTTTGGCCAAATCAAATATTGTTTGGCCATTTCGACAATAATTGGCCGATTTGGCCTATGACAGCATGAACCCTGACCATATACCTTTTATTTCTATTATTCTCATGTTAGGTTATGGAGGACTTTATTGTGAGCGAAAGCAAGAAGCATGCCAAGATGTTGTCTGCCTCAATTATGGAACCTGTCAAGATGAGGATGGAGAATCAAGCTGTCAGTGTACAGAAGGTAATAAGAATAGTAATCCTGGTACAACAATTAATAAATGGCTAAAGTAGCATTTGGACAAATCTGTCGTGTCGACGTCCGTTGAATTGGTTCTTACTTTGCGTTGACACAATCCATTTTCTGCATTAAACCATTCACATGGGTGCATATGTCGTGTTATAACATAGCTTCTGATGAATAATTGCAGCTATTTGTAAACTCATTAAATAATGTGTCAATGATACTTTATTGGGTGAAATAAATCATATGGAGTCTATCATTACTAACTTTGATGGGCATTTGTTTGGGTAATATTGGCCATGGGCATCTGATATTAAAACCAGAGCTAGCCAATCCAGGCTGGAATTCTCCGTTGGTGTGTGCCCCAGAAATAAAAAATTACATCCTAAATTTACCCAGACAGTCTCACTTTCTCTCTATCTCTCTCTATCTCTCCCCTGCCTCTCACAACATCATCATTACTATTATTATTATACCGTAATATTTCCATTCCTTCCCGTCCAACCCCCATTTACACTTAATGAAGAGTGGGGCGAAACAAAAGGAGAGCAAACTGAACAAAAGCCCTTGGGCTTGTTGTTTAATCCCCTTTCCAATCTATACTATTCTATTTTATTGTCAAAACTTTTGTCAAATATATATATATATGTTATTATGATTGGAATAATTATGTTTACACTAATAAAAAATTAAATAAAAAATGCGCGTGCACATGCTTTAAAAAATTGTTTGTCCTGAGAAACCAGAAATTGACTGCATGGCCTCATGATTCCCTTGATTTTCAAGCCATGTCATGTATATTTCAGGATATACAGGAAGTCAATGTGAGACCGATATTAACTTTTGTGATGGAGTTTTGTGCACTGGGAATGAAGTCTGTCTTGATGGAATTGCCAGCTACACATGTGAATGTCAAGGTCATTGGAGGGGAGAAAACTGCGACAAAGGTTTGTTTTTCTGTTGTTGAATGGTATCTGAGCAGCAGAATTGTGAACAATTCAAAATAAACCATATCTTATGACTCTACACCTAATGTCCCAAAATCATTAATTAAAGGTACTCAATCCGATCTGACGCTCCTAAATTACTATTTCTTTGGCTTCAGGGGTAAAAAAATATTTGATTCGAGTCGAGGAACCCACCCATCAAAGCTCAGGGTGATTAGATATCGATTTTTGAAGTTTGTTATTTCTCGAGATCTGAAGTAATAAGTGGCCCAGAAACACGTGGTCAAACAGACGGTCTTGCGGATGAAGATGGATAATTCTAAGTTTTCTGGGCCACTTATTACTGCAGATCTCGAGAAATAACAAACTTCAAAAATCGATATCTGATCACTTTGAGCTTTGATGGGTGGGTTCCTCGACTTGAATCAAATATTTTTTACCCCCCGAAGCCAAAGAAACAGTAATTTAGGAGCATCTGATCGGATAGAGTACCTTTAAAGCAACATAATCTTCAAGCCTTAAACCTTTCATTGTTGAATGGACTATCAAATTCATTATACCCCTTTGTTTAAAAAAAGGGGGTGGTGGTATACTGTTTTGCATCTGTGCGTGCGTCGAGCCATCTATCGTAAAGTCTGTGGGGCATCCGTATGTCTGTAAAGTCTGTGGGGGCATTCGTATGTCTGTAAAGTCTGTGGGGGCATTCGTATGTCTGTAAAGTATGTGGGGGTATTCGTATGTCTGTAAAGTCTGTGGGGGCATTCGTATGTCTGTAAAGTCTGTGGGGGCATTCGTATGTCTGTAAAGTCTGGGGGCATTCATATGTCTGTAAAGTCTGTGGGGGCATTCGTATGTCTGTAAAGTTTGTGGGGGCATTCGTATGTCTGTAAAGTATGTGGGGGCATTCGTATGTCTGTAAAGTCTGTGGGGGCATTCGTATGTCTGTAAAGTCTGTGGGGGCATTCGTATGTCTGTAAAGTCTGTGGGGGCATTCGTATGTCTGTAAAGTATGTGGGGGTATTCGTATGTCTGTAAAGTCTGTGGGGGCATTCGTATGTCTGTAAAGTCTGTGGGGGCATTCGTATGTCTGTAAAGTCTGGGGGCATTCATATGTCTGTAAAGTCTGTGGGGGCATTCGTATGTCTGTAAAGTTTGTGGGGGCATTCGTATGTCTGTAAAGTATGTGGGGGAATTCGTATGTCTCAACTCAATATGTTGGATCTGAAGTCTAAAAAATGACTTTTCATGATAACGTGTTACTACAATTTTGATTTTAAAGTGCAATACGTTTTAAAGTAGCTTCTCCAATAAGATTACATTTTATTACATTTGAATCATTTTAGCCCTGAGCTGGGACCATGAGATTATTTTCACATCACCAGCTGATGAGAGCATTGGACCATATCCACTGCGTTCCTTCCATGTGGTAGAAGAGGAGTTTTCACTGACAGTATGGGTGCGACATTCCAGGAGGCAGAAAAATACAATAGTGTTCACTCTGTATGGGTCAAGGTCAGTGTCATGGCAGTCTAACTGAACCTAGATTATTCAACAATGTGTTCGATTGTCTGAAACAGATAGCAGGGAATCCCATTACTTTCAGAAAGTATTACGTCAGTGAATCACAAATTGCAGGTACTCATAGCAGGTCTCAGCTTTAGTTGCATGGAAGTTTTAATGTGAAGATGCATGGGTGGTGCATGACATCATATTGTGGATTGCCATGTATCACTTCTGTAGGAACCAGCATTAAAACAACATGAAAGTATTCAGTAATCACTTAAAGATGCATAATCCGATTAAACGCCCCTCATTTACTATTTATTTGGCTTGGGGGGGGGGGGGTAAAAATATTTGATTCGAGTCGAGGAACCCACCCATAAAAAAAGCTCAGAGTTATTAGATATCGATTTTTAAAATCTATTATTTTTCACCATCGAGACTTATTAGTTGCCTAGTAAAAAGTGGATGAGCCGACGGTCTCGGACCAAATTGCGGATGAAGATGGAAAACTCTAAACTCAAGAAGCTTTGGGTTGAAAAAAATGTTGATAAATAACAGGTTTTGGGTAATTTTATACTATATATTTTAAAAAAAGGTGGTTGTTGTTGGAAACTGATGACCATCGAATTGGATTGTGTACCTTTAAGAATTACTTAATATACTTACTTTAATACTTCCTTAACTCTTTCACTGCCACTCAGCACCACAGACGGATTCCCCACTGCCAAGCATACAATACATGTATATAAGCATTATGGGTGTATATAAGTAACATGGGGTATGTCAAGTATTGCTTGGAATAATGTGTTGAAACTTCATATATGACTAGACATAGGCGTCGCAAGTTCACAGCCACTCATGCCACCACCATAGAGGTTACGTGACCTTGGTGGCCATCTTGGTTTCACACTAATGGCTGTGTTTGATGCCTATTCATGCGTATATGGGTATATGTGGGTGGTATCGAAGCAGAAAATTGCCATAAATTGGTCATTCTCAACATTTATATCTCACGTTAGTTGTCATCTTTCAGGGAGGGACCCATACCCGTTCAAAATGTGCTATATATACCCATATTTGAATAGGTCACGTGACCGTGGTGATTAGTACCATGAACTTATGCGTGAGGGTCACATATACCATGTACATACATTTATAGGTGCGGGTATATATCCATTAACATATCAATATATCGTAAATGTCTGACTTATGTTAGACCATATAGACATATTGATATGTTGGAGCCACATTGGCCACCTGAAATTGGTCACGTGACCTTGGTGGCCATCTTGGATCTACATATAACACCAGTATGGCCGTATGTTTTGGGTATTTTCCGACTTCATTATGTTATAAGCATTTGATGAACATATCATATTGGGTAGGTTGCTGTATTTGAGTTTCTATTTTATATTATTGGTAAAAATGTGATAGCTGGAGATACACACGTGACCTATGAAAAGACCACGTGACCATGACATCACCAAGTGCCCTTATATAACGGTTCTCGTTATATAGTCCTATATTATATAAGAGAGACTGTCTCTTATCTGCCCTATCTCACACGTCTCCTGGTGTTATATAGTCTGGAACTATATGTCATGTATGTGCCCATCACTGGAACTGATACGCGTCATATTCACTGGATGGCCATATTTACACCACATGTACCCGTCCTGCTGGCAGCATGTACCCGATTTCGACTCAAGTCGCTATCGGCAGTGTATGGGTAATTCGACTGTAGTCGCGATCGGCAGTGAAAGAGTTAAACATTTACTTAAATGATTTCTTAAAACGTCATCGCCACTTCCGTTTTTTTAACAACATTAAAAATGAACTAAAATTAAATTAAAAAATAATATCATTAAAAAAAAAAAAAAATATAATAAAATAATGTGAATAGAAAGATTGCATCCGATCCCTATTCCGTACTCTCTTTTATATATTCGAAGAAAAAAATTAAGTGAAACCTGAAAATAAGTATCGCAATGAAAAGCTATTATTTTTGAGAGACAATAAAGAGAGAATTGCTGAGTGTTGTGCACATTATTTTCAGAAATGATCAGATGACTAACCCATTAGAGCTGATTGAACTCAGAGATAATACGATTACGCTGTTCCTAGATGAAGCAAGGACCGTAACTCTACCAGAGGGGTTCTCTGATGGCTCCTGGCATCTCATTGTTGTAACATGGGGACTTCATGATATTCATGTGTATCATGATGCTCAACTGATCAGCGTTATCACACAGATTACCAGAATAGATTTACCTCCCTTGTGAGTATGTTGTTGGTGCATCTTTAAAACCATTTCTTTACTAAAGCATCATTGATGAGTAGTTTCCTTAGGAAATGTTCAGATAAAAAGTTCAACAAATGACCATGAGTCTGTTTGTTGAACTTATTATCTGAACATTTCTCTCAATAAATAAAGCTCCTTTTGTACTTTTATTACCTGGCATCCGCTTATATTGCATGTACATCCCTGCAAAACAATAATAGACCATTCCGATTTGGGAGAATCTATTTAGTATAAAAATGGTTAAATGTATACATGGTGTTTGAACTTAAAAGTTATATATAAGTAATTTTGAAGGATTGCTATCAAAACATGCCTACATGGAAGATTACCAAACAAATTTGTCAATATAAAGCTAAGGTGACGCCAATTTAATTAGTTGGTTCAACCTGCCGCCATAACAACATTTTTACCAAAATTGGATTTTTTTTATATTTTTGCCTATGGTGTTCAGTTTGTGTTAGATTTCTCACCAAATCTTTCTATTAGTCATAATATCGTGGGAAAATAAGGATAATTGGGATATTAATGTGTTGGCTTTATTCAATTTTATTTGCTAACAATGAGTTCAGGTGAATATATGAGATATTAACCCTTTCTATACTAAATACTTATGGATGAGCAGTTGCCTTAGGACATGTTCAGACATTTAATTCAACACTGGCCATCATTTGTTGAACTTATTATCTGAACTTTTTCTGACAATGTAAATGAATCACTCAGCGCTTGTATTATCTGTTTTTCTGTCTGTTGTCTCCCTTTATTGCATGAACACCCCACTAAAAGAATAATATACCTTTTGAATGTATACTTTTATAACTTGAGTGGGAGAATCCATTTAATATAGAAAAGGGTAAAAAGAGCCTCGATCCTCATCATGTTGTCTACTCACGAGCTACAGTAATGCTCTAAATAATCGACTCCTTAACCTCAGCAGAATTATGGGTAACTTTTCAGGATTTAGTCAGAAATATGGCTTGTTGCTATTCATCAGAAAGCTCCCACTGAGAGCTTTCCGATGAATGACAACAAGCCATATTTCCAACAAAATCCTGAAAAGTTACCCATAATTCTGCTGTGGTTAAGGAGTCGATTACTTAGAGTATTACTGTAGTTTCTGTATCTTCTTCTGCACCAATCAGATTTGAATCTCATTATTTCAGTTTGTGGGTCGTGTATGGAGGTCAACTCAATGAAGAAACTCAAGGAATTTCAACACCAAATAGATTTGATGGAAAGATATCTCAATTCTCAATGACGACTGATGTTCTGTCACCTGAAGATGTTCTACAGATATACAATGACATGCTATCATCAGGGTCAGCACATGGGTACATGACGACTGATATGTCTGCTAATCTGCATTTCATGGTAGACTACAGGACCGAACTCTCTGAAGGCGTTTGCTTCAGGACAGAGTGCAACAGATTCTTTGATGGTAAGTTAACTCTTTCTATACTAAATAATTATTGACGAGTAGTTCTGTAGGTTGTTTTTGGCCTTCGTTGTCTTTCACTTTCTATGGCCAACTTATGGGCACTAATCCTCATTGAGGTGAGGAACTTATTAAAGGATTTTTGTATGTTATCAGATATTAGATAATACTAACAAATGAACAATCAGATATACCTTACTTGTATTTAAAGTCGCGCGCTATTATTGTTTTGTGCCCTCATCGATGCACTAATTTACAGATGCGCTCAGTCAGCTGTAATTTTATATCAATGCGGTATTCAAATCTAAGTTGATGAACGAATAATTAAGAATTATAAAAATGCCATTGGATACTGGACTTTTATTGCAATATTTTTGTCATCTTTGAATTCTCACAACAAAGTGCACAAAATCAAAGTGAGGAAATTTAAACTTAAAAAAAAAAGAAGGTAGAACCTGCATTGGATCTCAAGTTCCTATAGCTGTTGAATTATCTCCATGTATATCAATCCTAATGTTTTCTTAGCTCTTCCATGACTGGAGGTTCTTGAAATTTGGCGAAAAACCCTGTGCCAATGCATTCTCTTATATATGTGAGTCTCCCATAGTGAGCCTCGCAGATATAAGATAATACTTTGGTCTAACAATATTTACCTTGAACTTGTAAGCGAGTGCATTCTATTATATATGCGAGGCTCCCTATAGGTGACTCACATTTATAAGAGAATGTTCTGGCAGAATATCTTTAATGCTACACCAGCACAGCTCCTGTCATGAAAGAGCAAACTTGTTTTATTCAGAGGCAGTCCTTCCAGCTGTTGAAGAATGTCCAGCCGACCAGCTTGTCATTTCACAGAGAAGATTTAACCCAGACTTCACCAATCCACAATTCTCCAATGTTTACATAACCTGGAGTCAATATGTGTCAAAAGGTCAGTTGATTTTTGTTCAAAGTGATGGGGGAGTCAGATATTTAACAGCATCTCTTCGTGATTCATGCATTAATTTCTATAAATACGTCATTAGTAAAGACATTTTGGTGAAATTTTAGAAGTTAACTTGCTTAACTTCGATTAAAACGGAAATAATGTCCACTGGCATTACAAAATTAGGACTGGCCGCTTGCCAACTAAACGGACAAACTATTAAATACACTGGATAGCAATGATCGGACATTTGTAAGATCATTACAATTCACCAATAAATCTAATGATATACCAATATTGCAACAATTATCGTACAAGGTATAGTTTAAGATTGGTCATATCTGTGATATTGTGTGAGAATTGGCACCAATGTTTGATATATATAATAAATAATGAATGTCTTGTCATTGACTATGCCAAAATAGTGGTCCTCGAGGAGGAATAGTCCACTTGCCTGCGGCTCGTGACTATTCCTTATCTCGGACCACTATTTTGGTAAAGTCAACTCCAAGCCATTCATTATCTAAATAATAGAAGCCTTTCCAACAGGTGTCCCCGATTCATATCTATTTTATACCCTGGAATCTATATAAAACTTGCTGGGAAGAGATATATCTTCCAATAATTATGTCTTTTCAGATTCCTGGTATGGCTTGGGTACCCATAGCATCATTTTTGCTGGATATGATTTGGCGATGAATGCCGTTATTTGCTCTTACCGACTGACAGCCAGAGGTGGGTGGAGTGAAGATTTTTGTGTAGCTTTGGCAACAACAATTTAATAACTTGGTTTATTAACCCCTCCTACAACTTAATGTTCAATATTGTAAAAAAAATAAACTTTGGTGAGGAAAATATTTGATGGCTGAGTCTCTTTTCTGCTTTCACCCTCTTTTGAATTATTTTATACAGTTTTATGGCAAGAAATACTGAGAAATACCTCAATTTATTTTTATAAATTTGAGTAAATCTTATCATATTAAAACATCTTGGTGAAATTCAAAGACAATTCGGCTATCTGTTAATTGTTATGTTGGTGGTGCCTAATTTTAATTTTAATTTTTTCCTCCTGCTTCTACATTTTTTGAAGCCAACTGTTCGTAAACTAGGCTAAATTATTGTTGTGGCCTTATTAGCTTTTACAACCCATAATAAATGAACACCAACTGGAAACCAGCATGCCAGCAGACTATTGTCTTGCACACCATCAAACTATTGTCTTTCACACCAGCAGACTATTGTCTTGCACACCATCAAACTATTGTCTTTCACACCAGCAGATTATTGTCTTGTACACCAGCAGACTATTGTCTTGCACACCAGCAGACTATTGTTTTGCACACCAGTAAATTGTTCATTTTATTGCTGCTATTGCGTATTTGGCAAATGACATTTAAAACATAATGTCATTAAAACTTGTTAATCTCAACGGAATTCAGTTTTCTGAAAATATTTTCTTTGTCATAGAACAATTACCAGGAATACCGATGTACATGAGAAATAGATTGAAAAGTGTGTATTTATAATATTTTTCAAAAGCATTCAAATTACAAGTATTATGTACCAAAAAATTAAAAGTCAAATATTGTATCTATGAACATACTTTTTTAACCCTTTGAGTGCCAGTGGCCGATATTATCGGCCCTATACCTACACAATAAGTCTGTTAAAGAATATAATAAAATATATTAAAATTGTAAAAAAAAAAAAAAATGTTAAGCCAATGCATTCTCTTATATATGCGAGGCGACCTATGGTCGACTCGCATATATAAGAGAATGCATTGGCACAGGGTATATGGGTTGATACAAAAATCGGACCTGGCACTCAAAGGGTTTTAATGACCCTTTTTACATAATTTCTGTATACTAATGGAAGACATGGATGAGACATCCTGAACAATTAAAGGGACTCAAGTTCTTCAAAGTGGGTTCATGCATGATAACATAAAGTTTATAAAAGTCTGTAAAACAACTATCGTCAACCAGTACATGTTAAAATATATCTACTTTGTTGTTGTTTTCATTATTAATAATTCTCCAATGATGATATTTTGCAAAATGTGTAAACAGTAAAGGTCATAACATTAAAAAATATTTTGAAGAATCATATTTGGACTAAAATATTTTAACTTACTACATGATTAGCAATGTTTGTTGATAAATTACTTGGTTTACATTACAAAGGTATCAACACATGAAATTTTATTGTTGGAGAGCTATCGTAATTAATATAAGAACAAAGTTTATCTATTTCTCCATGTTATTCATGGCGGGGTTGTTTATTTACAGTAATGCCCTAAGTAATCGACTCCCTGATGAATGGCAACAAGCCATATTTCTGACTAAATCCTGAAAAGTTACCCATAATTCTGCTGTGGTTAAGGAGTCGATTACTTATGGCATTTACTGTACCTACTGCGAGCACCTTGGGGTCCCTTTAAAAGTTCTTCTGTTTTTGTTAGACGGTGATTGCCAGAAGCCTCCATCTGATCCAAAAGTGACATTGACTTGTTCTTCCCTTGACGATGGTGAGGCGTGTTCAGCACAATGTACCCAGAAGAAGCAGGAACTATCCATGCCCGGGACAGGTTTCCTGACATGTGGGAAACATTCCATATATGGTCAGGAGGATTATCGGACACCATATAACTTCCCACTGTGCTCAGGTTTGTGCATTGAATAAGAAAATTGAACATATCTGCCTTCTGACTTTGTATCAAGCCTTGAATTATATTAGTGCATGAGTCTGACATTTTCAGAATGAGGTCCTCAGAGGGTGAATTTAGTGACGCTATTCCTCACGACAGGCTAGCATCATCAAATTCACCCTCTGTGGACCTCAATCTGCTTAGGACTCAACTGCTATGGGAGATCTAGGATAAGAATTTGAAGTTCCTCAATTGAAGTTGGTGATGTTCACCCATTAGTCACCTCAATTATGCATTTATCTTCTGAAAATTAGGGAATATAGAAACTGCATGATCAGAAGGGAAAAAGTAACTATAACAATGTTAATTTGAGATTATAGATACTTTCCAGAGGATGAGGCCTGATCAGAATGAGGTCCCCAGAGGGAGAACTTGGTGATGCTTGCCCGTTATGTGGTGTAGCGTTACTAAATTAACCCTCTTGGACCTCATTCTGAAAATGTCAGACACCCTATTTCACTCCTTCCTTTGTATCATTTGGCAAACCCTACAGTAGCAAATCTGGTTGGTGTGTTTTTAGACAAATAATATACACAATCTTCAGTTTTATCTGTATTTTATTCTCAAAAGAGCTTTTTATAGTCTTGAAATCAGGATTTATAAAAAGTGTGTTATTGTAATTGCTTAATTATTACTTAAATAGAGGATCTACAATGAATCCAATGTTTATAGCAGAATTTACAAAACAAGTTCAGTAAATTATATCTGGACTGAGTCTTTGGTGAGGTCCAGACCTAATACTGGACGAGTTTTGTAAATTCTGCTATAAACTGGGGACAAGTTGTAGATTCTGTTTATTACATGCTCCAAACCTCGATAAAACATACTTAACCCTTTACCCAACAAACCGGCCAAAACCGGCCAAATAAAGCTTCAACAGCCTAAAATATCTTCGGTCTGTCTCAATAGAACCATACAAATATGGATATCATTGGAACCGGCTCCTTGACCACATTGTGATAGTTATAGTTATGCCCTGTGCCAATGCATTCTCTTATGTATGCGAGTCGACCATAGGTCGCCTCGCATATATAAGAGAATGCATTGGCCTAAAAAAATCTTTTTTTTAACACTTTTTACCATTTTTTCTTACATTCTTTAACAATTTTATAATTTTTAATGTGTTAAGCCAATGCATTCTCTTATATATGCGAGGCGACCTATGGTCGACTCGCATATATAAGAGAATGCATTGGCACAGGGCCGTTCTGTTGGGTAAAGGGTTAAATCAACAAATGGGACATGAAACTAACATCGGCTTGTATTAGGTCTGCGATGACGTTTCACATAACTATGCATTGAGGAAATAATTGAAATAGTCCCAGATAAATAAAGACTCTTTGACGTATGTAATGGCATATATTTAATGAAATAACTTTTCAACCTCTCCACCCATTATAGTTTGTTGGAAGCCATAGTATTTTGAGACGTAGCATACTTAATGTAAACAGACGACAAACCGGAATTCAAATGTCACCTGGCACTATTTCCTGTTATGCAACTAATGTTGCATATCACAATTCATGGAATTTATTTATTTAATGGAATTAAGGTAGGATCATGTAATAAATATTCATATACATCTGCCTCATAGCCACTTATTTACAGAAAATATCCTCCACACTATCTGGCCTGGGAAGTGACCACAAGGGTCTGCTTTAACCCTTTACCCAACAGAAGGGCCCTGTGCCAATGCATTCTCTTATATATGCGAGTCGACCATAGGTCGCCTCGCATATATAAGAGAATGCATTGGCTTAACACATTAAAAATTATAAAATTGTTAAAGAATGTAAGAAAAAATGGTAAAAAGTGTTAACAAAAGATTTATTTTAGGCCAATGCATTCTCTTATATATGCGAGGCGACATATGGTCGACTCGCATATATAAGAGAATGCATTGGCACAGGGCATAACTGTAACTATCACAATGTGGTCAAGGAGCCGGTTCCAATGATATCCATATTTGTATGGTTCTATTGAGACAGACCGAAGATATTTTAGGCTGTTGAAGCTTTATTTGGCCGGTTTTGGCCGGTTTGTTGGGTAAAGGGTTAATTATAGTAATCCACACGTACAGATACAATTCCTGTTACACTATACTAAAGCATCATTTATGAGTAGTTATCCCATAAGAAATGTTCAGATAATAATTACATTCAACAAACTTATTATCTAAACATTTTCCTCAATAAATAGGACTCCTTCAGCACTATTATGTATCTGCCGTCTACTTTTATCACATTAACCCTTTACCCAACAGAAGGGCCCTGTGCCAATGCATTCTCTTATATATGCGAGTCGACCATAGGTCGCCTCGCATATATAAGAGAATGCATTGGCTTAACACATTAAACATTATAAAATTGTTAAAGAATGTAAGAAAAAATTGTAAAAAGTGTTAAAAAAAGAATTTTTTAGGCCAATGCATTCTCTTATATATGCGAGGCGACCTATGGTCGACTCGCATATATAAGAGAATGCATTGGCACAGGGCATAACTGTAACTATCACAATGTGGTCAAGGAGCCGGTTCCAATGATATCCATATTTGTATGGTTCTATTGAGACAGACCGAAGATATTTTAGGCTGTTGAAGCTTTATTTGGCCGGTTATGGCCGGTTTGTTGGGTAAAGGGTTAACATTGTCCCGTAGTCTAGTGGAGAAGGTAGATTGGCCGTGTATGGGAACAAAATCAGGAGTCCAGAAGTTTTGATAACTTTTATATTTTTGTATAAATCTTTTCCGGTAAGCACTATGTATACAGGTTATATAGAGATGTTACTGGTAGGAAGGTTCCAGGAGAAGTGAAGTCCTCGCTCCCGAGAACGGGTAGTTATTTTCTAGTGTCGGTGGTATCATGTGTCCATATAAGGTCTGAGATACCATGATACCCTTGTCAATGACGTGTATCATACATTTGTACTATTGTTTACTATAGAATGATACTGGTTTGATCCTCCCTCACTTATACAATGGTTGCTACCAGTCATAACGAATTAGGTATATTATCTTGTTAATTATGTGTGTACGCTCGTATTCATCGTATTATATATCTCTCCTGTACATAGTGCTTACCACTATACAATTAACCCTATCAATACAATCACTGGGGAAAGGAAGTTTATCCTAGATCCGGGAACACATATAACAATAACTACTATCTTATGTACTATTGGACAACATCCCTCCAAATGAATAATAGAGTGTTCCATTATATACATTTATAACTGGATGGGAGAATTCATTTAATGTAGAAAGGGTTAATCAAGTGAGTTATGAATTCTATTATACTTTCAGATTCGAGTGCCCCATTAGTAGACCTAGAACTGAAAATGAATTTGGAGTTAGACTTACCATGTTCAGGTGTGGTAAATGGAATAAAGAACTCACCGCTGTATGCAGTATACAGATCAGACCTGATAACAGCGATATCGGGACTCAATACAAAATGGCATAATGGGTTATGTGGAGGCTCAGATTGCTCACAAACTGAGATAGATGTCTTCTGCTCATCTACCAGTCAGAATGAGGCTACACTGTCTATCAAACTGACAAGTTCAGAGTGAGTAAGAGTTAAAAAAAGACCTTTGTTTTCGCTAACCCGACGGACCCTATTTTGAAACGCTGAGTCTATAAATTTTATCGTGATTTTTTTTTTTTTAACCTCTTCACTGCTATATGACGTTGTGTGATGGGCTGTTGACATTATTGCCATTTTCCAGTGGGAAAATATAATAGGAATATCACAAGAACCATAAAACTGACTCAGTTGAAAGGCTATTATCGTTCACAATCGTGAAACATCATACACTGATTGAAACTTTGAGATACAGTCATTCCGATGAACCAATCTCTGAGTTCCAGTTATGTATAGTGGCCTACTGCTAGTGTGCTGAAGTAGGTCCGTAGTACCTACATACCATATAGCACAGGGCATGCACTTTTATGTCCGTAATAGTTACGGACGTCATAGCAGCGAAGAGGTTAAGTTTCAAATCTATTACAAACATCTTTTGAGGAGTTAAAGGCTGTTGTGCATCATCATATATAGACTCTTTAAAATGGGGTCATGCAATTGTTTATGTTAAACTTGGAACTTGACTTGTTTTGCCTATATATGTAGCATTATTTAACTTTTAAAAGAACTAAATGATGTTGGTAATGTTTGAAAATTGAATTCTTGAAATAATTGGAAGATATTGAGAAAAACCATTTTGTTTAACTACCTTTTTTTGCTCTAGTATGAAAGCATACTAGAGCGAATGTCTGGCACCATATTTTCAGGCATTATCATGAACACTTTGTTTTTACAGGCAGTTTGTCACCAGTAGAGATGATCCATCATTGACAGTGACATCCAGGGAGGCCCTTCTTATAGAACTGATAGATAACAATGAGCTTAAGGTATGTTTAACCCTTTACCCAACAAACCGGCCAAAACCGGCCAAATAAAGCTTCAACAGCCTAAAATATCTTCGGTCTGTCTCAATAGAACCATACAAATATGGATATCATTGGAACCGGCTCCTTGACCACATTGTGATAGTTACAGTTATGCCCTGTGCCAATGCATTCTCTTATATATGCGAGTCGACCATAGGTCGCCTCGCATATTTAAGAGAATGCATTGGCCTAAAAAAAAATTTTTTTAACACCTTTTACCATTTTTTCTTACATTCTTTAACAATTTTATAATTGTTAATGTGTTAAGCCAATGCATTCTCTTATATATGCGAGGCGACCTATGGTCGACTCGCATATATAAGAGAATGCATTGGCACAGGGCCGTTCTGTTGGGTAAAGGGTTAACGTTCCCTTCATTGACCACGGCCAGGAAACTACTTCATAATTTGCTCAAATGATGACTCACATCGAACTGAGATTATTCATTATTTTCTTCGCATATATAAACAACTCAACCAGAAAAGATAGCGATTGAGCTATGTATCGATTTTCGCTAGTCCATTATGATGAATCCCATTCTCATATAAATATGACTGTAGAGATGATATAATTTCTCAAGTGATTTCAGTCTCCATTTTTCAAGGTTGTGAAATTTGAATGCCAAAATCTCCTTAAATGCAAATCTGTTTAATATTTGGTTATTTTATAATATCCGAGATGAGTTGTTTGAATAGCTCATTGGTCTAATAGCTTGTAAACTATATAAAAACAAATTTTGAAATTGTCAGGCATGATATTTTGCCACCATTTTTGAGCAAATATGATGTAGCTTCCCAGGCCTGTTGACATTAACATCCAGGGAGATTTCTTATAGGGCAGATAGATAACAATAAGGAATGTTGTGAAACATTTCAGAGTAATCACTGGCTCCGACTCACTGTGACAAGCACATGTTCTTCATATATTGATATTGCATCATCAGGGCTGTGCAATAATAAGTTTACCCAATAATTTAAGGACTATAAGATACTTAAATTATAGAGAAGGAAGTGGACTATAATTGAGTGGGAGAATCCATTTAGAAAAGGGTTGAAAAGTGTTTACCCTTTCTATACTAAATGGATTCTTCCACTCGTTTATAAAAGTATACAATGGAATGGTCTATTATTCATCTGGAGAGCTTTTCAGGAATAATGAGCAGAAGACAGATAATACAGATACAGAAGTAGTCATATTTATTGTATGCAAATGTTCAGATAATAAGTTCAACAAATGGTCTATTGTTCATTTGGAGAGATAAAATACATGCAAAAAGATAATACAATACAAAAGCTGAATGATTCATATTCATTGGTGGGACCTATTGTTGAACTGAACATTTCCTAAGGAATAACTACTTGTCGATGAGTATTTGATATAGAAAGGGTTAAAGAGCTGACAATTTTCTCCACAGATGGACATCTCTGGAGCGACGGCTGATGTAGGAACTCTGAGAATCCAGCCATCACTGTCCTGTAGCTGGGGGAGTCATATTGTTGGCGAGAGCTGTGGTAGGTTATCATCAAATCTGATGTCTGTCATTTGCAGAATGAGGTCCCCAGAGGCTGAATTTAGTGATGATCTCCCGTATAGCGGTCTAGCATCACTAAATTCACCCTCTGGGGACCTCATTCTGCTTAGGCCTCATCTTCTCTGGAAAGTGTTTCTTTATTATAAAATTTCTATAGAAACTTCTTCACGTAGATTCTATTTCTTTTTTAGTTTATTTTCTCTATATCCTCAAATATGCAGACGACTCATTGCATAATCGACGAACTTCAATCTGAGTCTATGTCTCCCATACCAGATGACGCCATGCAGAATGAGGTCCCCAGAGGGTGAATTTGTTAAAGCTAGCCCACTGTGCGGGATAGCATCACTAAATTCACCCTCTGGGACCTCATTTGTGGAAAAACACGGAAGACGAGATGAAACGTAATCATTTCATATCAAATATCAACCATTATCGAAAACAATAATTATGTACAACATCGTATGATCCCTTCTATAATAGTTTGTATAAACAATGCTCAATGAATTGATCTCTTAATAAAGGCTAATGTTTTCACCGTAGGCAGGCAACATAAAACAATAAGTATAACTACCTCGTGTTTTTAATGATAGATTTTCTATAAAAATAATACACCCATCACAGCTGAACAGTGTAATGTTCTAAAAATAGCTTCATTTTCTGTCCCAGTTTGTATAAAATATTTGGGAAAAATATCTCTTAGTGACAGAAGCTCCTGCATGTTGATTGGTCGTTCTGACTCAAAATTATTATTTTATACCCATGAATCTCAACAAATTTTCAGTGAAAGATACGTCTCCTTTAACCCTTCCATGACTGGAGCTTCTGCAAAAACCCTGTGCCAATGCATACTCTTTTATATGCGAGTCTCCCATAGGTAGCCTCACATATATAAGAGAATACGTTGCCCTAACAACATCTACCTTGACTGTAAGCAAGTGCATTCTCTTATATATGCAAGGCTCCTTACGGTAGACTCGCATATATAAGGGAATGCACCAACACAGCTCCCATCATGAAAGGGTTAATTATTTAATTTCTATTGCAGTCAATTGTGGAGCAGGTAGTTATTATGACGCTAGTAGCAGTAGATGTCTTCTGTGTTCTAAAGGCACATATCAGGACGGTTATGGACAGGGCTTGTGCAAATCTTGTCCACAGCAGAAAACCACACCTGGAGATGGATACAGATCAGAAGCATATTGCTTTGGTGAGTTTACATGTATTGCAGTCATCAAAACTTTTGCATTCCGAGACTAGAACTAGTGTGTCTGACATTTGCAGAATGAGGTTCCCAGAAGGTGAATTTAGTGGGTCTTCATTCTGATCAGGCCTCATCTTCTGGGAAGTATCTATAGTCTCAAATTAACATTGTTTTCAGTAACTTTTTCCCTCCTGGGAAGTTTCTATATCCCCTAATTTGCGGACAATAAAATGAATAATCGAGTTGACTAATGGGTGAACATCACCAACTTCAACTGAGGAACTTCAATCTGATCTTAGGTCTCACATAGCATTTGAGGCCTTATCAGAATGAGGTCCCCAGAGGGTGATTTTGGTGATGCTAGCCTGCCATGTGGGATAGCATCACTAAATTCACCCTCCATAGACCTCATTCTGCAAATGTGTACAATGAAGTGTATAATGGTTCAATCTAAACTTCTTGGCTGCTCTGTGCTATATGTCTGTACTGAGTGCAGACCTACTTCAGCACACTGGAAGTTGGACATTTTACATAACTGAAACTAAAAGATTGGTGCATTGAAGCCATTGTATCTCAAATTTAAAACATTGTATGATGTCCCAGGATTGTGATTGATAATAGCCATTTGACGGAGTAAATTTTAGGGTTTTCGTGATATTCTGATTATATTTTTCCACTGGAAACGGTCCCGCACACAACAAAATGACATAATTTTATAGCAATGAAGAGGTTAAAATGTACAAATGTTGTGTTAACCCATCCATGAATGGAGCTTCCTGAATTTTCGCATATATGAGAGAATACATTGACCTAACAATATTCACATTGACCTTGTAAGCCAGTACATTCTCATATATAAGGGAATGCACTGGCACAGGATCTTCAATGCTGCACCAGCGCACATCCTGTCACGTAAGGGTTAATACATATTGATGTTTAGATTATTTGTTCCACAGACAGATAAATTTAATCTTTTTAGCTTAACATCCCCACAAATGAATCAATGGGAATCCATTGACTAATCAGCGAGATTTAAGTTACCAAAGGGGTAAATCCCTGAGGATGAAGATTGTTTATTCATGTTATATAATCACAAGTTATACCACAAAAAATTCATCATAATAACATCTTCTCTTGAAGATTATAAGGAAGTTTGAACACAAGTGAATTTGACCAAATGACTGAGTTTTTCTCCTTTCTTATATATAGTCACATAGTCGCACACGATTGTGATGAAACAACGGGATAGTTTCCAAGATACATGTAAATGTGATGAAATGACGTTATTGTTCTTCTTTTGTTCACAGAGACGTGTGCTGCTGGATATTTCTTCAATCTGAGTGTGAACACCTGTCAGAAATGTAACCAAGGATTCTACCAGAGCGAGGCGGGTGAATTCTACTGTGATGGATGCCCTCCAACCATGTCCACAATGTCTGATGGCAGTACAGGGCTAGATTCATGTATCAGTTAGTACTGCTATATACAGGTTTATTACAGGGCTCATCCCAAACTCCAGGCAGAGTTATCCAGGCCTGTCATTTTACGCGGGCGATTTCGATAGCCCGCGTGCAGCCCGCGTATTTTCGATTACACGCGTGCGACAGTTTCGCCCGCGTCGGCTTTCAAAATCAATGTGCTTTAAATGGCAAGTCAGGGTTTAAGACAATCTGATTGAAGCCAGTCGGGTCAAATGGGACGAACGTCATCGTCGGCATCTGTGTTCTTTGATGTTTCTAGACAGTGTCATGAGTTTAACACCCCGTGCTCTTCCTGCAACACGTGCTCGTCATACATGACTCGGTATTACGTCAGCATCGTCAGCACTTTGATAACTGAATCTGCTTGCTATTTTTACATGCCTGCACCTTCAACATGTTTTGAACTGGGGCTCTGTCCATAGTTGAGCTGTGACTCTATTCAGGGAGCCAAATTAACTATAATGCAATAATGGCTGATCAAAAAGGCTGCCACGTTCAGTTAAAAACTTTCGAAGGATGGAATACTGGAGGCCAGATTGGCTATGATATTGTTAACGCAAACGGGCGGGATTTTATAGAACGCGTGTGGTGTAAAATATGTGCACGCCACTGTGACCGATTGAGATCAACATGCCACGGGAAAGTATGAATGAATATAAAACTTTGCTGGTGGCATAACACATTGCCAGATAATCCCAGATATGTCATAATTTTGAAATTTTGTTTTAACATGATCCTGAGTTCCCTCGTTTCAAATAATTTTCAGTGTGAACAATCAATCATTCTGTTAAATTTATAATATCAATGTTCAAACCCTCCAAATTTGTCATTGTTTGCTTTCTAAACCATAACCATTTCCATAACTACACTTACCTAGGTTACCTACATTTACCTAACGTAGTATCAAACACAACATATCAATTTGATGTTGGTCAGTGTAACAATCCCAGGGGTAGGCAAACATAAACACTCAAAATAAGATTGAACAACTTTATTGATAACATACAAATACATTCTCCAGTCTGGTCTGTTCCTTTTGGAGTATATCTGGCTAAGCAAATAGCATGAATAAATCACGAGGGCTATTAGCACTCGTCACTGGGGTTCACGTGGGCGATTTTGTAGCCCTCGTCAATTTTTCATATGGACAGGCCTGGTTATCTCCCATCGCTCCGCTGAGATACCACTGCCATAAGGACATTAATTGGTAAGGATTTCTTACTTATTTTTAGTTCTTATGTTTTAGGATTAAAATTGTCCATGTCGGGCTCAGTTCATATTGTTCTTATCAATACCGAAAGAATTACCATTATTGCAAACTTAAAAAAAAAATTGGGAGTCAAAACAAGATAATAGGTGACTAAATATTGTTCCGCGACGATATGTAAAAATAGATTTATCGTCTGCAAAGTACCATCCTTGTGGTAGTGCTATATCGCAGTGATAACATAGAGGGCGCTGTATGGAGTTTGGGCTCATCCAGTGGCTTATCTACTAACTCCTAAAAATAAAGTCTGTTTCAAATTTAAATGACCCCAATCTTCCACTGGTGTTATTCACTAATATGGTAGGGTTTCCACCAGGGCTCACAGGCCCCTGGGGAAAATTACTAAAATACCAGTATAGACTATACCAGTGCCAAGGTTCAAATGATCGATTTTGGCTAAGACCAAGCCTTGAAATAGGGTGTCTGTCATTTGCAGAATAAGACCACACCAACTATCAAAACACTAATAAATTCTAGAAATAAATAATTGCAGCCATTTCATTTAACATATAACTCGGCGAAATTGAACAAAGTGAAGTCGAGATATCGTATCAGAAACTAACGAAATCTGCCGAAGAAATTGGGTCATCAATCTCCATGTCCGCTCAGAGGCCTTTGACCTAGTTTTAAAGTAAATATTTTTGAGCTATAATTTGTTGCGAATGTGTACTTAAACGCGATGACATAACCTATAAATGCTCATATATGTTCCGCAATGCACAATTTTTCACTTTTATTCATCAAGCGAATTCCAGAAACAAGACGTGTCTTTGATTGGCGATTGAGGATATTTTGGCTGCAAGTATCAATTTCTAGAATATAGAAGGGTTTTGATAGTTGGTGTGGTTTTAGCCAAAATCGATCATTTGAACCTTGTCACTGGTATAGTCTATACTGGTATTTAGTAATTTTCCCCAGGGGCCTGTGCCAGGGCTTGGGGGAATGGTACCACTATAGCCGCTGGGGGAAATTTTCACTCCATTAACAAACTCTGTATGATCTAATTGTATTTACCAATAGTTTGACAAAGATGTCAACTGTAATGGAAAAGGGCTTCACTGCAATATTAATTTAAATTTCAGTGTAAACAGATAGATAGATAAGATAGATAAATTTTATTTAAATGTCAGAGGTAAAAACATTATACAAACACAAGCTCTGAAGAGCTTTTGACTGACTGTAATACAAATACATATGTAAATTAAACACATACATATTATAGTATCAATTTTATACAAGTTAAAATAAGTTATCCTAGTTAAACTATCTAAAAGTTGTAACAGTTAAAATTTTAATTTATCGAGTAATAAAATTACTATTTTATTTTTTAAAAAACACCCGAAAAATCAGTGTAATTTAATTTGCCACTTACAGTAAAAAAAGAGAAGAGGGAATTATAATTTGCTTGAATTTCATGTTTCTGAGGTTTTGGAATGCTTTTAACCCTTTACCCAACAAACTGGCCAAAAACGCCCAAATAAAGCTTCAACAGCCTAAAATATCTTCGGTCTGTCTCAATAGAACCATACAAATATGGATATCATTGGAACCGGCTCCTTGACCACATTGTGATAGTTACAGTTATGCCCTGTGCCAATGCATTCTCTTATATATGCGAGTCGACCTATGGTCGACTCGCATATATAAGAGAATGCATTATACAGGGCCGTTCTGTTGAGTAAAGGGTTAACATACGGTCAGCCAAAAATGATCTCCTGTAGTAATAATACAGATAAAATACTAGTGGTTTTGTTATTTACCTTTATCTTAATTACCTATATAACAAGTTGTAGTCATCGGGGTGTGCAATGTTTGGGTGTGCAATAAACATTGCACGACACAGTGGTGTGAACATGTTAATGTTCTTGCATTCATTTGTCATGCAGCGAGGTAAAACAAACCTTCGGTTCTCATTGTACCGTCAGTTATATTTAGGTTAAAAATATCTAATTATGTGCCGTATAGTGAACTGTCGTTACCATATTCCTTTATTCCATTTCGGCTAGGTAAATCAAACTGTGTATGATCTAATAGTATTTACCAATAGTTTGACGACAACGTAAACTGTAACGGTAATAAACTGTTTGGTAATAACATTTACCCAACTCACTCCATGATTGACCTTCACCTTGGTGGGAGATTTATCGATTCAGAAATTTTGTTTACACTCCCTCCCACCATTTAAGATAAATATTACCCAAATTACACTTAGAAATGTATTTGCAAGATTATATGATTTAGTAACTTTAGGCTGACCAATTCATCATGTCACAACAAACTTGTGGAATAAAGTTAATGAGTTCACACACTTGCGTTGTTTATATATTTATTTATTAGACTTTTAGAAGCAATACTGTATTCATTTAGCCAATTATTTCAAAGAATTCCCCATTCTCAACTAAGAGCTGTTTTCTTGAAAACATTACCACATTGTGTGTGGCGTGGTAGGGGTTAACTTCATTTCGTGGATTAACGACTATGGTTTTATTACTGGAGCTCAGGATTATAATACCTGGGCCATGCTGCAGCCACCCACACATAATCTATAAGTCCTGACATGGTTAATTGGCTGTATTGTCATGGTACATACACTTCTATTATTGCACTACCTATAATTATAAGTCTCATGTGTACTATTGAGTATCAGATGTCATAACAGCATTGAATAATATCTGTTCTGTTCATATAGTGGAGTAGATTGTATAGAAGAATTTGGAATCTTGACTTTGTTTTCGCTATTTTATTGTTTGTATTATGGAAATGTAGAAGGAAAAAAAGTGTTTTTCACTGGATTTATAAAATAACTTTGACCATGGATGCTGGGTTAACAACAGACACTATCAGCACTAAATTTGCTGTAGTTTGACATGAGGTACATCAATTTCTCATATTTGGATTAATTTTCTGCTTGAAAATTACTAGAATACTTCTTGAAAAATTATGTTCCCATGATTTAAAAATGAATGGATTACATATAACAATAGAGGTAATTTAATATATAGTGTATTTGCTTTAAGAAATCATTATCTTATCAATAGATAATTGTTGCAATTAACCCTTTACCCAACAGAAGGGCCCTGTGCCAATGCATTCTCTTATATATGCGAGTCGACCATAGGTCGCCTCGCATATATAAGAGAATGCATTGGCTTAACACATTAAAAATTGTAAAATTGTTAAAGAATGTAAGAAAAAATTGTAAAAAGTGTTAAAAAAAGATTTTTTTTAGGCCAATGCATTCTCTTATATATGCGAGGCGACCTATGGTCGACTCGCATATATAAGAGAATGCATTGGCACAGGGCATAACTGTAACTATCACAATGTGGTCAAGGAGCCGGTTCCAATGATATCCATATTTGTATAGTTCTATTGAGACAGACCGAATATATTTTAGGCTGTTGAAGCTTTACTTGGCCGGTTTTGGCCGGTTTGTTGGGTAAAGGGTTAACTGGGCTCACGGCCTTTGAAGTGGGTTCATGCAAAATAACATAAAAGTCTGTAAAACAATTATCATCAACAAGTAGATGAAAAAATAGTTTGACTTTGTTCTTATTTTCATTATTAATAACTCTCCAATAATGAGAATTTGCATGTTAAAGACATTATTATATAAATATTACTGTTACAGAGGAATTACAGATAGATAAAATTAGTCCTTAAAATGCAAAAGTTTAATAAAAATTTGATGGTAAACAACAGAAAAGGTCAAAGCTTTGAAAATTATTCTGAAAATCATATTCAGACTAAAATATTTGAACTTACTACACAATTAGTGACGTTTGTTGACAAACCATTGTAACAGTTTTTTTTTTACATAAGGCCAATATAAAAAAAATTGCTTGATTTACATCCCATGGTCTCCCGACCCTAGTTTTAGTCCCCAACTCAATTATTTTTAATTTGGATATATTTTATGTAAACTTTTTTTCTCATGCCTTAACTTTTAAACTCCACCTCTCATCTTCCCATTAAAAAGACTATTTTGATCAAATTGGACAATCTTAATCACCTTGTATTATAAGATAGGATACTTCTTCAATATCTAGAACAGTTCATGACCATTTATTGGAGAACTATCAGTAATGAATATAAGAACAAAGTATCTATTTAACCCTTTACCCAACAAACCGGCCAAATAAAGCTTCAACAGCCTAAAATATCTTGGGTCTGTCTCAATAAAACCATACAAATATGGATATCATTGGAACCGGCTCATTGACCACATTGTGATGGTTATAGTTATGCCCTGTACCAATGCATTCTCTTATATATGCGAGTCGACCATAGGTCGCCTCGCATATATAAGAGAATACAATTTTAACAATTTTAGAATTTTTAATGTGTTAAGCCAATGCATTCTCTTATATATGCGAGGCGACCTATGGTCGACTCGCATATATAAGAGAATGCATTGGCACAGGGCCGTTCTGTTGGGTAAAGGGTTAATACTCTCCATGTTCTTCTTAATGTTTTACAGACTTTTATATTTTTTGCATATTTACCCATTGTGAGTGCCTTGGGTCGCTTTAATTGTTACCATAATTTTATCATAAAGACACATTCAGGGCTACTGGCCACTTTTCACGAAATAAGATTTTAAGATTCTAGTTTATAAAATTACTTGATTGGGACAAGAAATCCTACAGGAATCACACTATATTATTGCTATTTAATTTTCTATCCATTAAAGTTATGTGAAACACAATGATAAACTTGCACAAAGCAGGTATTTTAATTAATTTTGTATGAAAATTGCCAGCACACATCATCATTCTATCATATAAATCAAATATAGTGACTCTCATTAGCAAAATCATTCTCGTTTGTTTATTGGTGATTTTTTTCGAGACGAATGGCTGACTGTTTGTTTATTCTTCAAATGGTTGACTGGGTTGATTGGGTGGCTGAATCTTAAAATATCAGTTTGAAGAGATTAGCACATAATATGTCTGTAAAGACAATTACTATTTCCTTGTCTTTGGGGGTCAAAAATATTTTATTCGAGTCGAGGAACCCACCCATCAAAGTTCAGAGTGATCAGCTAATTGATTTTTAAATTTATTATTTTTCACCACCAATAATCTTCAGTGGCCCAGTAAAAGGTCGACGAGAAGACGGCTTCAGACCAAATTGTGAATGAAGATGGACAACTCTAAAATCAAGGGCTTTTTTGTATCAGATATTTGATAAGCCGGCAAAATTTCTTTGAACAAAATGTTAAATAACAGGTTTTGGGTTTTTAATACTATAGTTGAGTGTCATTAGCATTATTTTTGGGCAATTAATCGATTCTGAGCGGCATTTAAAAACTTTTTGTTGTTGTTGGAATCTGATGATATGGGGACCATCGAATCGGATTGAGTACCTTTAATATTCCATATAATTTTGATGATTTAGAGGGACAGCATTAATTAATTGTTAATTTTTCAATAACAAAATGACATTCATTGTTATATATGTACAGTTATGCTCTAAATAATCGATTCCTTAACCGCAGCAGAATTATGGGTAATTTTTCAGGATTTAGTCAGAAATATGGCTTGTTGCCATTCAGCGGAAAGCTCTCACCTAATTCTGCTCTGGTGAAGGAGTCGATTATTTAGAGCATTACTGTAGGAGCAGTTTATATGTCAAATTTGTTTTTCACAATTTTTTCAGCCGAACAGTGTAAACAAAAGCTGTGTTAATTAATCCTTTCTTGACTGGAGCTTCTAGAAATTTTGCAAAAACCCTGTGCCAATGCCTTCTGTTACATACGTAAGTCTCCCATAGGGAGCCTTGCATACATAAGAGAATACATTCGCTTAACAATATTTACCTTGGCCTTCTAAGCCAGTGCACTCTCTTATATATGCGAGGCTGCCTATAGGAGACTCGCATATATAAGAGAGTGCACTAGCACAGTATCTTTAACCCTTTACCCAACAAACCGGCCAAAAACGGCCAAATAAAGCTGCAACAGCCTAAATTATCTTGGGTCTGTCTCAATAAAACCATACAAATATGGATATCATTGGAACCGGCTCCTTGACCACATTGTGATAGTTACAGTTATGCCCTGTGCCAATGCATTCTCTTATATATGCGAGTCGACCATAGGTCGCCTCGCATATATAAGAGAATGCATTGGCCTAAAAAACATTTTTTAACAATTTTTATAATATTTTTCTACATTCTTTGACAATTTTATCATTTTTAATATGTATTAAGCCAATGCATTCTCTTATATATGCGAGGCGACCTATGGTCGACTCGCATATATAAGAGAATGCATTGGCACAGGGCCGTTCTGTTGGGTAAAGGGTTAATGCTGCTATCATGAAAGGGTTAAATTAAATATTGTTGGCCTGGAACCATAACTACATCTTTAATTCTTTAATAACATACATAAATTCCTGTGATCATTGATGCTTAAAGTTTGAACTCATAATCAATAATATCAATGTCAATAAACTGTTATTGCTTGCTGTAATGGTTGGAAAACATAAGCATTAGCTCAATACAGTAATGCTCTAATTAATCTACCTCTTAATCACAGCAGAATTATAGGTAACTTTTCAGGATTTAGTCGGAAATATTGCTTGTTACCATTCATCGGAAAGCTCTCGCCGAGAGCTTTCAGATGAATGGCAACAAGCCATATTTCCGACTAAATCCTGAAAAGTTACCCATAATTCTGCTGTGGTTAAGAGGTCGATTAATTAGAGCATTACTGTAGGTGGTTTGTCATACAGTCCATTTTATGTTTGTGAGTTACAACTAACAATGAGGCCGCTTCTGGTCATCTTTACAATAAGTCACGTCTCTCTATTTGTTCATCTGTCTATCTGTATGTTTGCACTGCAGAAATTCAATTCTGGCATAAATGCAGCAGGAGAGAGGTCTAGATGAATTCCTCTCCAGTAATGGCCTAAGTAATCGACTCCTTAACCACAGCAGAATTATGGGTAACTTTTCAGGATTTAGTCGGAAATATGGCTTGTTGCCATTCATCGGAAAGCTCTCCCCGAGAGCTTTCCGATGAATGGCAACAAGCCCGTAATATTTCCGACTAAATCCTGAAAAGTTACCCATAATTCTGCTGTGTTTAAGGAGTCGATTACTTAGGGCATTACTGTAGCACGCTATTGAAGCAATCCATTGGCTCACTCTTATCAATTGCTTTTTCATCAAACTCAATCTATATTCATTAACCCTATCAGTTCCAAGTTTTTACTGGCAAGTGCTCCCTCTGAACTGACATTTTAGCCACTTTTCTTGTGGTGTGCTTGGCATGTTAACATTCTGCTCACAGTTATCAGGAGAGCATAGCAGTTACAGGACCATATCGTTGAATTATGTTAAAGCCAAAAACTAAATTATGTGTGTTTCTGCTAACCCTATTTACAGTAATGCTCTAAGTAATCGACTTCTTAACCACAGCAGAATTATGGGTAACTTTTCAGGATTTAGTCGGAAATATGGCTTGTTGCCATTCATCGGAAAGCTCTCGGGGAGAGATTTCCGATGAATGGCAACAAGCCATATTTCCGACTAAATCCTGAAAAGTTAACCATAATTCTGCTGTGGTTAAGAAGTCGATTACTTAGAGCATTACTGTACCTACACATGTTTGAGCCCCCTGATAATTATACCCTCACTTACCAAAGAGAAATGGGGAGTGTACTGGATTAACTTTCACCCTCTGTCATCATGATTGCTTTCAAAAGAGGCGCAAATTACGTTGGCATTTTCCATTCTAGAGTTATCATTCTTTATTTAACTGGCAATGATTGACTTTGACCCTCTGTCATCATGATTGCTTTCAAAAGAGGCGCAAATTACGTTGGCATTTTCCATTCTAGAGTTATCATTCTTTATTTAACTGGAAATGATTGACTTTGACCCTCTGTCATCATGATTGCTTTCAAAAGAGGCGCAAATTACGTTGGCATTTTCCATTCTAGAGTTATCATTCTTTATTTAACTCGAAATGATTGACTTTGACCCTCTGTCATCATGATTGCTTTCAAAAGAGGCACAAATGAAGTTGGCGTTTTCCATTCTAGAGTTATCATTCTTTATTTAACTGGAAATGATTGACTTTGACCCTCTGTCATCATGATTGCTTTCAAAAGAGGCGCAAATTACGTTGGCATTTTCCATTCTAGAGTTATCATTCTTTATTTAACTGGAAATGATTGACTTTGACCCTCTGTCATCATGATTGCTTTCAAAAGAGGCGCAAATTACGTTGGCATTTTCCATTCTAGAGTTATCATTCTTTATTTAACTCGAAATGATTGACTTTGACCCTCTGTCATCATGATTGCTTTCAAAAGAGGCACAAATGAAGTTGGCGTTTTCCATTCTAGAGTTATCATTCTTTATTTAACTGGAAATGATTGACTTTGACCCTCTGTCATCATGATTGCTTTCAAAAGAGGCGCAAATTACGTTGGCATTTTCCATTCTAGAGTTATCATTCTTTATTTAACTGGAAATGATTGACTTTGACCCTCTGTCATCATGATTGCTTTCAAAAGAGGCGCAAATTACGTTGGCATTTTCCATTCTAGAGTTATCATTCTTTATTTAACTGGAAATGATTGACTTTGACCCTCTGTCATCATGATTGCTTTCAAAAGAGGCGCAAATTACGTTGGCATTTTCCATTCTAGAGTTATCATTCTTTATTTAACTGGAAATGATTGACTTTGACCCTCTGTCATCATGATTGCTTTCAAAAGAGGCGCAAATTACGTTGGCATTTTCCATTCTAGAGTTATCATTCTTTATTTAACTGGAAATGATTGACTTTGACCCTCTGTCATCATGATTGCTTTCAAAAGAGGCGCAAATTACGTTGGCATTTTCCATTCTAGAGTTATCAATCTTTATTTAACTGGAAATGATTGACTTTGACCCTCTGTCATCATGATTGCTTTCAAAAGAGGCGCAAATTACGTTGGCATTTTCCATTCTAGAGTTATCATTCTTTATTTAACTGGAAATGATTGACTTTGACCCTCTGTCATCATGATTGCTTTCAAAAGAGGCGCAAATTACGTTGGCATTTTCCATTCTAGAGTTATCATTCTTTATTTAACTGGAAATGATTGACTTTGACCCTCTGTCATCATGATTGCTTTCAAAAGAGGCGCAAATTACGTTGGCATTTTCCATTCTAGAGTTATCATTCTTTATTTAACTGGAAATGATTGACTTTGACCCTCTGTCATCATGATTGCTTTCAAAAGAGGCCCAAATTACGTTGGCATTTTCCATTCTAGAGTTATCATTCTTTATTTAACTGGAAATGATTGACTTTGACCCTCTGTCATCATGATAGCTTTCAAAAGAGGCACACATTACGTTGGCATTTTCCATTCTAGAGTTATCAATCTTTATTTAACTGGAAATGATTGACTTTGACCATCTGTCATCATGATTGCTTTCAAAAGAGGCACAAATTACGTTGGCATTTTCCATTCTAGAGTTATCATTCTTTATTTAACTGGAAATGATTGACTTTGACCCTCTGTCATCATGATTGCTTTCAAAAGAGGCACAAATTACGTTGGCATTTTCCATTCTAGAGTTATCATTCTTTATTTAACTGGAAATGATTGACTTTGACCCTCTGTCATCATGATTGCTTTCAAAAGAGGCACAAATTACGTTGGCATTTTCCATTCTAGAGTTATCATTCTTTATTTAACTGGAAATGATTGACTTTGACCCTCTGTCATCATGATTGCTTTCAAAAGAGGCGCAAATTACGTTGGCATTTTCCATTCTAGAGTTATCATTCTTTATTTAACTGGAAATGATTGACTTTGACCATCTGTCATCATGATTGCTTTCAAAAGAGGCACAAATTACGTTGGCATTTTCCATTCTAGAGTTATCATTCTTTATTTAACTGGAAATGATTGACTTTGACCCTCTGTCATCATGATTGCTTTCAAAAGAGGCGCAAATTACGTTGGCATTTTCCATTCTAGAGTTATCATTCTTTATTTAACTGGAAATGATTGACTTTGACCCTCTGTCATCATGATTGCTTTCAAAAGAGGCGCAAATTACGTTGGCATTTTCCATTCTAGAGTTATCATTCTTTATTTAACTGGAAATGATTGACTTTGACCCTCTGTCATCATGATTGCTTTCAAATGAGGCGCAAATTACGTTGGCATTTTCCATTCTAGAGTTATCATTCTTTATTTAACTGGAAATGATTGACTTTGACCCTCTGTCATCATGATTGCTTTCAAAAGAGGCGCAAATTACGTTGGCATTTTCCATTCTAGAGTTATCAATCTTTATTTAACTGGAAATGATTGACTTTGACCCTCTGTCATCATGATTGCTTTCAAAAGAGGCGCAAATTACGTTGGCATTTTCCATTCTAGAGTTATCATTCTTTATTTAACTGGAAATGATTGACTTTGACCCTCTGTCATCATGATAGCTTTCAAAAGAGGCACAAATTACGTTGGCATTTTCCATTCTAGAGTTATCAATCTTTATTTAACTGGAAATGATTGACTTTGACCATCTGTCATCATGATTGCTTTCAAAAGAGGCACAAATTACGTTGGCATTTTCCATTCTAGAGTTATCATTCTTTATTTAACTGGAAATGATTGACTTTGACCCTCTGTCATCATGATTGCTTTCAAAAGAGGCACAAATTACGTTGGCATTTTCCATTCTAGAGTTATCATTCTTTATTTAACTGGAAATGATTGACTTTGACCCTCTGTCATCATGATAGCTTTCAAAAGAGGCACAAATTACGTTGGCATTTTCCATTCTAGAGTTATCAATCTTTATTTAAATGGAAATGATTGACTTTGACCCTCTGTCCTGATTGCTTTCAAAAGAGGCACAAATTACGTTGGCATTTTCCATTCTAGAGTTATCATTCTTTATTTAACTGGAAATGATTGACTTTGACCCTCTGTCATCATGATTGCTTTCAAAAGAGGCACAAATTACGTTGGCATTTTCCATTCTAGAGTTATCATTCTTTATTTAACTGGAAATGATTGACTTTGACCCTCTGTCATCATGATAGCTTTCAAAAGAGGCACAAATTACGTTGGCATTTTCCATTCTAGAGTTATCAATCTTTATTTAACTGGAAATGATTGACTTTGACCCTCTGTCATGATTGCTTTCAAAAGAGGCACAAATTACGTTGGCATTTTCCATTCTAGAGTTGATCATTCTTTATTTAACTGGAAATGATTGACTTTGACCCTCTGTCATCATGATAGCTTTCAAAAGAGGCACAAATTACGTTGGCATTTTCCATTCTAGAGTTATCAATCTTTATTTAACTGGAAATGATTGACTTTGACCCTCTGTCATGATTGCTTTCAAAAGAGGCACAAATTACATTGGCATTTTCCATTCTAGAGTTATCATTCTTTATTTAACTGGAAATGATTGACTTTGACCATCTGTCATCATGATAGCTTTCAAAAGAGGCACAAATTACGTTGGCATTTTCCATTCTAGAGTTATCATTCTTTATTTAACTGGAAATGATTGACTTTGACCCTCTGTCATGATTGCTTTCAAAAGAGGCACAAATTACGTTGGCATTTTCCATTCTAGAGTTATCATTCTTTATTTAACTGGAAATGATTGACTTTGACCCTCTGTCATGATTGCTTTCAAAAGAGGCACAAATTACGTTGGCATTTTCCATTCTAGAATTATCATTCTTTATTTAACTGGAAATGATTGACTTTGACCCTCTGTCATGATAGCTTTCAAAAGAGGCACAAATTATGTTGGCATTTTCCATTCTAGAGTTATCATTTTTTATTTAACTGGAAATTATTGACTTTGACCCTCTGTCATGATTGCTTTCAAAAGAGGCGCAAATTACGTTGGCATTTTCCATTCTAGAGTTATCATTCTTTATTTAACTGGAAATGATTGACTTTGACCCTCTGTCATGATTGCTTTCAAAAGAGGCGCAAATTATGTTGGCATTTTCCATTCTAGAGTTATCATTCTTTATTTAACTGGAAATGATTGACTTTGACCCTCTGTCATGATTGCTTTCAAAAGAGGCACAAATTACGTTGGCATTTTCCATTCTAGAGTTATCATTCTTTATTTAACTGGAAATGATTGACTTTGACCCTCTGTCATGATTGCTTTCAAAAGAGGCGCAAATTACGTTGGCATTTTCCATTCTAGAGTTATCAATCTTTATTTAACTGGAAATGATTGACTTTGACCCTCTGTCATCATGATAGCTTTCAAAAGAGGCGCAAATTATGTTGGCATTTTCCATTCTAGAGTTATCATTCTTTATTTAACTGTAAAACTTCATTATTGTCCGACTGCACTGATATCTCAGCCATTTTTATCAGATTGGAGGGGGGGGGGGGGGGTGATACTTTTATTTGCATTTTCCAGTCTAGAGTTATCCTTCTTTGTTTATCTGGAAATATTGTTGTTTTTTTTCGTTCGTGCAGATATCTGAGCCATGGGTTATTGGAAGCGAATGAAATTTGATATGAAGGTTTGCCATCATGACTCATTCTTTAAAAATAAATTCTGTTAACATTCTGGATGCATTGTTGCTCTCAATTTAACACCTAAATTTCCATATCTGGAGGTATAGGCTTAAACACATTAGCACATGTGCAAACATAATTCTTGCACTGGGAAGTTAAATAACGATTTCAGTGACAAATGTGAGCTAGGTTTAGAAAATATTTTAACTGAACTTTAAAAAAAAGATTATAAAATAAAAAAAATACTTACCTACCTACCCTGCCCTGAAAAACATTTTCTAGGCCTAAACTGGCCTAAATAGTGAATATTGTAAAGAAAAATGCACGTGACTACATATCCTTTTTTCCTCAAAATTTGACTGAATATTTTATTTGGGTTCAATTGAATTCAGAATAAAACTTGTAGTGGAAATGATACTTACTGCGGATGATGTATATGTGTGTGTGTATTGAAGTGACCATTCTTCATGGCTTGTGCCTTGTTCCAGATATATTCTTTTGGGGGATAATTATATATCAATTAACAGTCAGTGATCGCTGTAATAACAAAACTAAATGTATTGTGGTCATTCCTAATAACTTGCAATTAAATGTTCCACAAACTCAAAATCAATAGTGTTGAAGCTAATAAAGAGTTATTTATGAAGAGATCATAGACATTAGCTTAGTAGAATAATTGATTGAAATCCGAACCGGTTCATGGTCGTGATTGTCACTGTTTCCCCACCTGGTCTGATCACGACTGATCAATGAATTTCATTACCTTTGTGACAACAATAACGGACATGGATGTTGATATCCTATGTGCTGTAGTGGGAGTTCTAGTCGAGTGATAACATTGACTTCATATGGTACAATATGTTGGAGACAGTGTTATGGATATGGACAAACAGATGCAGGAACTGGTGTGTTTATACAGTGTCCTCTGCGATATAGATTTCTATGTTAGGGTGAATTTGTGTGGCATAAAGAATCATTTGGTGATGGATCACTATATTATATTATGTAACAATCAAATAATAGTTCAGAGATAGATTGGAACTTTGTCTGAGTACACAGATGTATAAAACGTGAGTATAGGATATTATAGCTCTCAAATCTTGCTATATCTCTTTCTATATAGTTTAACCCTTTACCCAACAAAACGGCCAAAATCGGCCAAATAAAGCTTCAACAGCCTAAAATATCTTCGGTCTGTCTCAATAGAACCATACAAATATGGATATCATTGGAACCGGCTCCTTGACCACATTGTGATAGTTACAGTTATGCCTTGTGCCAATGCATTCTCTTATATATGCGAGTCGACCATAGGTCGCCTCGCATATATAAGAGAATGCATTGGCCTAAACAAAATCTTTTTTAACACTTTTTACCATATTTTCTTACAATCTTTAACAATTTTATAATTTTTAATGTGTTAAGCCAATGCATTCTCTTATATATGCGAGGCGACCTATGGTCGACTCGCATATATAAGAGAATGCATTGGCACAGGGCCTTTCTGTTGGGTAAAGGGTTAACCCTTTCTATTCTAAATGGATTCTCCCACTCAGTTATAAAATTATACATTGGGATAGTCTAATATTATTCATTTAGAGGGATGTTAAAGATATATGAGCAGACAACCGCCAGACGAAATGACAATACAAATGCAGAATAATTCATCTTCAATTGTTGGAAATGTTCAGATAATAATTAAGTTCAACAAACAATATATGGTCGTTAGTTGAACATATTATCTGAACATTTCCAAAGGGAACTACTCGTCAATGAGTTTTTAGTATAGAAAGTGTTAAAGGATCTCAATCCGATTCGATGGTCCTCATATATTCAGATTCCAACAACAACATTTTTAGAAATGCCGTTTCAGTTATCAGAATCGATTAGTTGCCCAAAAATAATGCTAACCACTGTCAACTATATAGTATAAAATTGCCTGAAATGTGTTATTTATCAATATGTTGTTCAACGAAATTTGGCCTTATTATCAAAACAAAGCCTCTTTATTTAGAGTTATTCATCTTCATCTGCAATTTGGCCTGAAACTGTCGGCTCGTCAACTTATTACTGAACCACTAACAATTCTCGATGGTGAAAAATAGATTTAAAAAATCGATATCTAATAACTCTGAGCTTCGATAGGTGGGTTCCTTCACTCGCATCAAATAATTGATACCCCCGAATCCAAATAAATAGTAATTGAGGGGTTCTTAATAGGATTATGCATCTTTAAACATATTTTTTTTGCCCAATGCAAAATACAAATACAAAAAGGGATGGGATGACAAGTGCTGCCACATATGATAATCTCTTCTCCCCATTGTGAAAACTCTGAATAAAGAAAATAAACATTGACAAGAACAAATAAGTTATAGCAAGAGCTATGTACAAGTAATGACAACACACAGAGTAGGATTAATATATTGTTTCATATCTACTATATATTTTGAGAACTACGGAATATATATATCCATATATATATATCCTTTATAGACTCGAAAATGGCTCGACCGATTGAGCCCAAACTTGCTATCTAAGGGTAAAAAGCTACGGGAAGTGTCATCGGACCAATCGCGAGCCCGTGCGACCACTCCTTCACCATTCCCCCTGCCATTTTGTGTAGTGTGATTCTCATGTCTGTGTCCAGACATGTAATGTATTACCCGATGCAGGAAGGACAACTCTAAATTCACACAACTTGATATCGTACGTATGACTTACGTATCTGCAGTGTCATTGTTAAAGAGCGTTTATATACACGACGAGTATAAATACGGCTCAATCGACCATCTCGGAAACTGTGGATTTCGTACTTAGGGCTTCCAAGGGATGGGGGAGATTTTCGTTGGGTCAGTTTGTCTGCCTCAGGTGACCTTGACCTTGAAACGGGTACCCACAAATGGTCAACTCGGGACGGGCAATATTTTTGTCAAGTGAAAAACAAAAATTAATGGATCGACCAAAGCCATGGGACCAATACCGCCAGTGGCGGGCTAATCTGCTAGTCTACTATATATTTTGAGACTTCCATATATATATATATCTGTATATGTGTATATCCTTTATAGACTCGAAAACGGCTCGACCGATTGAGCCCCAACTTCCTATCTAAGGGTAAAAAGCCACGAGAAGTGCCATCACACTGCTTCTGAGAACGTCTGAGCACTCCTTCACCCTTCCACCGTCGTTGGAATTGATGGGTTAATGATTAAAGAGCGTTCGTATCTGCGGTGTCGTTGTTAAAGAGCGTTTATATACACGAGTATAAATACGGCTCAATCGACCGTCTCGGAAACTGGAGATATCGAGACGAAATTTCGTACTTACGGCTTCCAAGGAATGGGGGAGATTTTCGTCGGGTCAGTTTGTCCGCCTTGGGCGATATCTCGGTCGTCAGCAGTGACATCGACGTGAAATTTGTTATGTATGGTCAACTCGGGACGGGGAATATTTTTGTCGGGTTATATGATAGCATGCTGTCGGCGTGCCTGTACGGGGTTACCTTGAAAAACAAAAATTAATGGATCGACCAAAGCCAGTGGCGGGCTAATCTGCTAGTCTACTATATATTTTGAGACTTCCGTATATCTCATATATATTTTGAAGACCTCTGTTTGTCTGTCTGTCTGTCTGTCATTTATACAAATCTACGATTCTCGACGATCGGGACGAAACTTGGTACGTGTGTGTAGTTTGACCAGGCGGTCGTCGTTGTCGTATTGGCGAGCCCGTGCGACGCCCGTGCAGCGCATGCGCAGACGAGATCTCGGAAACGGGTGGAGCTATCGACTTGAAATTTGCTATGTGAATGTATCTTGCCCCGGAATCGAATTTTATCGGGTCGCCGAGCCCGTGTGACGCCAGCTTCGCGCATGCGCAGACCAGATCTCGGAAACGGGTGGAGCTATCGACTTGAAATTTGGTTTTTGAATAGCCCGGACAACGTCGGGCTCATCGGCTAGTCTATTGTATATTTTGGAAGATCTGTCTGTCTGTGTGTGTGTCTGTGTGTTTGTCTGTTCGCGATGGACTCGAAAACGGCCGAGCCGATTTCGATGAAACTTGGTATGTGGGGGTATTTTCGGCCCGGGAGTGACATAGGCCTATTAATTCACCCGTGCAATGTGATCTTGACCTTGAAATCGGGTCATTTCAAGGTCAAACGCCCGAATATCACGGGATTTGGATGAAACTTGGTATGTGGGGATACTTTCGGCTGGGGAGTGACATAGGCCTATTAATTTGCCCATGCGACGTGACCTTGACCTTGAAATCGGGTCATTACAAGGTCAAACGCCCTAATGTCTCGGGATACTTTCGTATGGGGAGTCTCATAAGCCTATTCATTTGCCCGTGCGACGTGACCTTGAAATTGAGTCAATTCAAGGTCAAATCGCGAATTTTGATGGGATTTCCATGAAATTTGATACATAGGGTTACTTTTGTCCACTGAGTGTTTTGGACGGGTCAAATCGTGACCCTGACCTTGACCTTTAAAATGATCAATTCAAGGTCAAATCGGGTAAAACCGGATAGATTACACCGGGTACTTTTGTCGGGTACTTTTGTCCGGGCATTGTTTTGGACGGGTCAAATCGTGACCCCACCTGACCTTCAAAATGGACAATTCAAGGTCAACTCGCGTAATTCACCGAAAAGCAGAGGGGAAACAGCCCGGACGAAGTCGGGTCACCCTTCTAGTCTATTATATATTTTGGAAGATCTGTGTGTGTGTCTGTGTGTGTGTCTGTAATCGATGGACTCGAAAACGGCCGAGCCGATTTCGATGAAACTTGGTATGTGGGGGTATTTTCGGGCCAGGAGTAACATAGGCCTATTAATTTTCAGATCCGAGGTCAACTTTTCACGTGCCGAGGTCAAATCTGTTTCATTTGAGTTCGGTGCTTACAAATCGATTCGAAACAGCGCGAATAATAAAATGCCAGTCATAATAATGACACTGTGAGAATCTTTCGTGTTTCCTCTTTCCAACGATATATAATGCGTATGTATCCGTTTTAGTTATCTGCCTCAATTATCAAGAAGAAGTGGTACTATCTTCCATCAGGATAAAAACAATGTGTAACTTCTATGACGTCGTTAGAGGTCATAACGTTAGATCACGTTAACGCTTAACCGGCCGATGCATTTGACTGTTTCAGACGTCTTGGCGATATCTCGGGCACCGATGGTAATTTATCTTTACGTTGAAACTTGATAATTAATGAGCGTGTGTATATGAGGCGCGTTTATATACTTGAGTGGAAATCAAATCGGGTTAAACTGGCGGATTTTTACGGACAAAATTTGATGCATAGGGTATCTCGGTATCCGCTGGGCCGATTTCCCGGTATCCGCTGGGCCGATTTCCACTATTTTTGGGGTGTTGGTGTTTGACCCCACCTGACCTTGACCTTCAAAATGGTCAATTAAAGGTCAAAGCCCGGACAAAGTCGGGTCACCTTCTAGTTGTATATATATTGTATGTATATGCTTTATAGACTCGAAAACGGCTCGACCGATTGAGCCCAAACTTCCTATCTAAGGGTAAAAAACCACGGGCAGTGTCATCGGACCATTCGCGAGCTCGTGCTACCACTCCTTCACCCTTCAACTGCCACCACAATGGGGAATGATGGGTTAAATACTTGCCGAAATTTTAGAGTTACTTCGCCTACATCATACAGAAACATAGTGTGATTCTTATGTCTGTGTCCAGACATGTAAAATGTGGGTACAGCACAACAATGAAGGTGACTAGTTGTTTGTGTGCATGTGTTGCTGCTCCTATGAAATGTCAGTAAAATGGCAGCTTAATGCCATAGGGAGCTTCGCATATATAACAGAATGTATTGGGATTTGGCATTGCTCAACAATTGCGTGGAAACAATATGAATGTCACAGTGCTTAGGGCTTCTGAGGATAAGCGAAATATAAGACGATTTTATTCTTAATATTATCATTTATAGAATTTGTTTGATATGAACCCTTTGTGCCATCTACATCTAGATGCTTCCATGCATTAAGAATTTTTTGTCACAATCTCAGGGCATGACGACAACACTTAATGGTAACCAGAAATACATAAGATATTCTCTGAGGCGAATTTTTACAGAATACAATCATATACAATTATTATCAAAATATAGATATGTAATATAAATGAATTTTTTCACCATTCAAAGATATCCCCTATTACAACTCAGAGAACTCGTCATAAGGTTAATAATACTTGAAAAAAGTTTCCTATGATGCATAATAATATCTTTAACCCATTTAAGACTCTCAAACTTAGTCAATGTTAATTGGTGCTATTTAACCCTTTCAGTGCCAGGTCGGATTTTTGTATCAACCCATATACCCTGTGCCAATGCATTCTCTTATATATGCGAGTCGACCATAGGTCACCTCGCATATATAAGAGAATGCATTGGCCTAATAATTTTTCATCATTTGTTATTAATTTTTACAATTTTAATAATTTCTTCTTATATTCTTTAACAGACTTATTTTGTAGGTTTATTGCCAGGGAATATTACGTTTTTCATGGGCATCAAAATTATTACTATGAATACATGGTGATAGTTTTGAGTTATAACATGCCCCTAAGGTTTTATCCAGTTTGTTTTTGAATTCGCTATAGCATGCTTAAGCATACCCAAAAAAAATCTAAACAAAAACAAACAAATATGGCCGATTTTACAGAACATAAATTAGGGCCGATCCCTGGCACTGAAAGGGTTAAAGCTGTTATCAATAGTTAGTAGTATGATTATGACAAGTAAAAATAATTGAAGAAGTTCATACATGGGCTGTAGTTAAACTTAAAAAATGGCAGTCAAGTATATTTGACCACAAATTTAATCAAATAGTATACATTTGATCACCGATTTTATTAACAGAAGGGATTGAGATTAGAAAGAACAGTTTGAATAAATATAAGCATTGGTACCAGTAGTAACCATACAGGAGGTACTTTTTAAGAGAACCATATCACAATGATTATGTTTAAATGGGACCCGGAAGAAAACTGGTCTGTTTCATTCAGGAATTCATTTCATAGAACTGCCTTTATTCAAAATTTGGTCTATGAATTGAATGTTATAGTTGCCGTATTTTTGCTCACAAGGGTTTGTTTGTTTAGCTGCAATGGTAAACAAAAAGTAAAAAGAATAGCATTAGGTGACAAAAAGATTATTGATCCAACATAAGTATGGATTTATCCTAGTTGAACATAAAATTTCATATATTGTCACTATCATTTCACTGGAGTTGAACTGGCCCTTCTATAATTCTTTATGATTAGCATAGATACCATATACTCAAAATAATTATGTGATTCCCACTTGGCATCGAGACAATCCATTAATATATAGTTAAGGGTTTATGCATGTCCTAAAACTGTCAGTCGATGGGGTCCAGAACAATAACGATAACACATCTCCCCTTCATGTAGGAACCACTTTATTGGACAAAATAGTTATCTTTTCTAATTACACATTCTTATACAGACTCAATTCACCACCTCTGTGGTGGACATTGGACACCGTACCATAGGAGGTGGCAACGTCACTAGGATTTATCCATTTTATACTTTTGGGAGGATTTTACAGCTGCAAAATGTAGTAGGTTCCATATAATTATTATAGTAACCCATTGACTCTACCTTACCGAATTAGACAGGTGCAACATGTAGCAGGTTCCATTTAATTATTATAGTAACCCATTGAGTCTACCTTACTGAATTAGACAGGTGCAACATGTAGCAGGTTCCATTTAATTATTATAGTAACCCATTGAGTCTAATTAACTGAATTAGACAGGTGCAGCATATAGCATGTTCCATTTAATTATTACAGTAACCCATTGAGTACCTTACTGAATTAGACAGCTGCAACATATAGCAGGTTCCATTTAATTATTATAGTAACCCATTGAGTTTACCTTACTGAATTAGACAGGTGCAACATGTAGTATTTAATTTTAATAGTAACCCATTGAGTCTACCTTACTGAATTAGACAGGTGCAACATGTAGCAGGTTCATTTAATTATTATACTAACCCATTGAATCTACCTTACTGAATTAGACAGGTGCAACATGTAGCAGGTTCCATTTAATTATTATAGTAACCCATTGAGTCTACCTTACTGAATTAGACAGGTGCAACATATAGCAGGTTCCATTTAATTATTATAGTAACCCATCGAGTCTACCTTACTGAGTCTACCTTTAATACAAAAAAAATTTCCAATCTGCAGAGATAATTTGTGGAAAAACCATGAAGTATTATTTATCAAGTTAACACGTTCACTGCCACTACGAGTTAACTCGTAGTAAACGGTTCCATGGGATCGACTGCTATATATATACTAAGAGTTATCTCGTAGTAATGTTCATACCACATAAATAATAACACAAACCGCAAGCAATGTTGGTGTATGCGCCAATACATGCCCAACGATCCCATTGATCGATTTTATATGTATAATTACAATGGCTTGAGATACAACGATTCCCACAGCCCGAACAAGGGGTGGGGTCCAGATAGAAATCTTGGTAGGATACTCCAATTCACCAGGACCTCTTCTGTACGTCCCTGAACCATGATATACATCTGCAACTAGACCATTCCCGGACACATTGTGTATATATAAAGGAATTATCGTGCTTTATACAATTTTTGTCGATCAAATCCCGGTCAAATAAAAGATGAAACGTGTTATAAAGCACCTACAAGATAAGTCGTAGTCGGCACCTGGGATGAAACTCACCAGTGGTCATCGCTGGGTAAATACATATTATGTTTTTTGACGTCTTATTCGACGTAGTCTGTACCAATTATCATATATAAATTCATTTACCATGTCTTACATACGATATGCTTGTACATGTATAGCACTCTTCGTCATCTAAGACACTGACAACGTAATTGTATTTACCTACGAGATAACTCGTAGCTGGCACCAGGGATGAAACACTAATAAATTCTGTCCCAGGTGCCGACTACGAGTTATCTCGTAGTAGTTTTATAACATGTTTCAGCATCAATTGACCCGATATTGGTCGAACCATTACTCATACATACGTAAAATATCATCTACTATCGGCAAAACATCAAATCCCATGTTGGCATACGGGATGGAATTACCCATTGGTTTTCGGCAGTGAACGTGTTAAGTGCCCTCACATTAATTCACAAGAATTCCACAGCCGACCTATGGATCAGGCGTAATGTCAAACATAGCATGCTAGAACAAGGGTCATTGATATACCTGCAATGTGTCGTGTAATGTTCTCTTCAAACCCATTGTGGGTCATGGTGATTTGAAGGTGGCATTGTAGCCAATTAGATTGCTTTTACAACCGAATGTGTGGCTAAAGGATTATCCTCACTTTGGAGAAACCAATATACAAGCAGCTAATGAGCACATCAGGATTAGCATACTGACAATATTCATCAACTCCCTACCTGGTACTCGTTTAACGGGCAAGTTCCCCGCGACAATTGTAGTATGAGACCGCGAGCTGAAGGCAACAACAGTGTTTGACGTTCAATATTTGGCATGCTAACCACTGAAACACCACACTACTACATGATTACATGGAGGTGTTCATTCCAATCATCACAAGTTATGCCAAATGGTATATATTACTATATTACTAAGAAAGGACCAAGGAACTTCAAAAGAAAGACTAATAATATAGAGGCCAGTGCATACACAGTTACAGGAGGCCCCCACCCCCCTTTTCGTATGCTGTATTCCATGCCCTGTTATGAGGTACGCCGTATTCCGGCCCCTCTGTTAGGAGGTATTCGGTATTCCAAAAATACCGGTATTCGTACGCCGACCTTCCAAAAAATGATCATAATAATAATATAAATGCGATTTTTGTCACAATAAATTCGCGGTTTGACATACAGATTGTCGATCGTCATTTTAGATCATTTTAGATGTGGACACTGCGGGATGACCGGCGTTCGTACGGCAATAGAAAATTTATACGGAAAATAAATTTTCCGTTACATCATTAGTCCTTGAACTGTCCTTTATGTCAATATGGCTGTTAACTGGTATTCCGTATTCCACCCTCTGTGTTAAGTGGTATTCCGTATTCCAGGGGGGTGGGGGTGGGGGCCTCTTACAGCTGAGTGATCATGATCTGTTGGTCTCATGGTAAAATGTTTGCTATGCTTACTCTTTTGATTTATAACACTTCCTCTCTTTAATTTGCAGACATCGAGATCCTGTCCACATTAACCACCACTGAATCCACAGTTGGTAAGTATATCTCATCCACATAAGACCTTTATATTCTCCCAAATTCAAGTCGTTAAATGCTGTGCCCAAAATATGGAAATGCACCCAAATTAAACACCTCATCAGACTATTCCACATTAATGAAATATTATCCCGGAATCTGTCATTCTCAGATATCTATTGCAGGGATTTCAATCTATTTGGTACAAATTTAATTTTTTCCTACCCGGTTGAAACATGGATCACCCTGATGTGCATAAATTACACAAATCAAACGGCCTGATCCACATTAAAAATAAATCCGTATAGAAATGATTTCAAAGGGGCCTTCATGTATGATAAATAAATCGACTAAAAGTCCTTCTTGTTCATCCCCAGTGGTTTGGGGTGTACGTAGAGTGAAAATACACTGTGCTTAGGCTGTGTCACTGGTGACATCCGAGAGTGAGAACACTGAAGTTGGCGAGGAAGGCAAGAAAATCGAGAAAAAACTCCAGAGAAAACCTTCAACACTCAGATAACCTGCAGTATAGGTCAACTGCAGGTTATCTGAGTGTTGAAGGTTTTCTCTGGAGTTTTTTCTCGATTTTCTTGCCTTCATGTATGTCATCATCTTATATGATATCTTAACATAATTTAGTCATAATCTGTCAATTCATGGAATAATGGTTGTCACTTAATTATAGCCATTACGGTTTTATAATAAGGTCGATAACCTCAATCGATGTCTGTCACTCTTGACTGACCAATGAAAATGAAGTTTCTCTTTAATTGGATGCGTCATAGACAGGTGTTTGTTTCCCAAGATATAATTGTTGCTGAGTTGCTCACAAATAACTTATCTAATTTTATGGAAATATGTCGGGGGGGGGGGGGGGGGGGGGAACTAGTTGTTTTAACTATACATGTATATAATACTGAGATTAAATTATAATAATAATCCTTTTAAGAGATGTTTCTTAACCCTTGCATGATGGGCGCTGTGCTGGTGCAGCATTAAAGATTATGTGCCAGTGTATTCTCTTATATATGTGAGTCTCATATAGGGAGCCTCGCATATATAAGAATGCACTGGGTTACAAGCTCAAGGAAAATATTGTTAGGCCAATGTATTCTCTTATATATACACTCGCATATATGAGAATTCATTGGCACAGGGTTTTCGAAAAATTTCAGAAAGCTCCAGTCATGAAAGGGTTAAATCACTACAAGTGAAAAATAATTTCAAATTGTGTTAAAACGTCTTCTTTTTGAACATTGATAACTGGCCATCAAAAATGTACATGAGAAAAACGTACTTAGAAAATGTATAGACAGCAGTTTTATGGCATCTTCAAAAGATCCACACTCAAGCCTGGATATAGTGTGTCTGACATTTGCAGAATGAGGTGCCCAGAGGGTGAATTTAGGATGCTATCCCACATGGTGTGTTAGCATCACCAAATTCACCCTCTGGGAGCCTCATTCTGATGTGGGAGACCTAGAATCAGATTGAAGTTCCCCAGTTGAAGTTGGTGATGTTCACCCATTAGTCACCTTGATTATGCATTTTATCTTCCGCTAATTAGGGGGTATAGAAACTGAAAAGAAGGGAAAAAACTATCTAAAAACAATGTTAATATGAGACTATAGATACTTCCCAGAAGAAAAGGCCTAAGCAAAATGAGTTCCCCAGACGCTAGCCCACTGTATCATCACTAAATTCACCCTCTGTGGATCTTATTATGCAACTGTCAGACACCATTTCCAGTCTTGTCCACACTTCGAACTGCAAGTTACCCATACAAGCCTCAGGCTCCATCTCAGAGTTCATAATGAGAACTGTACATGAAATGGATAATAAGGTGTACTTAATTCTTTTACAGGTGGATCGATGGCGGCCATCACATTAAATGAACTGACAGCAATCGATGTCGCTGCTCTCTGTCTGGCATTCCTTCTCATCCTTGTGTTTCTTATCCTCCTCTTCTTCTGTTTATTCCGAGACCGATTAGCTGAGTGGTGTAAGTATATAACCATAATTTTATAATAATAATATAATGACCAGTTTTATATAGCGACTAACCAATTACTTGCTCTAACACGCTTGGTACAATATTACCCCAGTCATTTATACAAGCTAACAAATGTTTAGACTTACACATGACATGCATGACTCTCTTCTGTAGTGTAAATATTTGACTAGTTTTTCTATGTGTCTATTTGATATGGTATTTTACCCTAAATTGTCCCAACCAATACAAAAGACACATTGTTGCAAGAGATTTGTTCAGATGTAAAATTACGTAAAAATTTGCAATGGTTAATGATTGATTCATGCGGAAACAGCTATATGTCTTTGGAAGATCACCCTGAGAAATTAAGAAGTAAAGCCTTGGTTATTCAGCATTGAGACTTTTTTTTACAGGTCCATGTTTGCTTGTGAAAGTGGAACCAGAAGGTTTGCAGAAAACTCCATGGCAATTTGTCAATAAGTAAGTATTAGTTGATGTAAGTCCAGTCATTTCATCTACTGTAAAGTAGCTTTTATATTCAGTCGCAGAAGCGGCGAGCACTTCTGACTGGAAAGTTTCCCCAACTATTATTTCTGAATCTGCTCATATAAGAACTTTCTATTTGGCAATATAAATGCAACATCAAATGTCTATTGATAACAAAATATATTTTTTAGACTGTTGAAGTTGTTATCAATATGGCTCTATTAATGAATGAATGGGAATCTGTATGGGGTTTCTCTTCATGCCCTGTGCTTTTATGTGACTACTCCGAGACACACACACCCCCATCAGTGACAGCCCTGTCACTACTGCATCAATTGTCTAGGCACTACAGAGAGCACTCTCTGACCGCATGGGATATTTAAGTGACAACACATGAGTGGGGTATGATCTCAGCTTTAATGCACCTTGATTATTTACATGTTTGTCGTGCAGATAGCCCAATTGCATCTTAACCAATTTATAACAGAGCCTCGGCTCTGACGAGAAACCGACGCAGAGAAATGCTGAAGAAACACTGCTGTACAGTGCAGGGCATTATGAGAATGGCCCGACGAGATACGATTCGAAGAAGACGTCTGAGAGGATAGGATAGGATAGGATAGGATATTTCAATATACACATATTAATACATAATACATTTTACATATATTGTGTTGTATATTTGAGGGGGTGGCATAGTCAGGCTAGACTGTCTTACTGCCACCTCAATAGCCACTAAGCAGTAAGCACACATGGCCAACAGGGAGAGGCCCAAACGAGCGCAATGCGGGTACAGGCAGGAGAGACCACTAGACAGCCCAACTCCCTAAGAACACTTAGACACTACAGAGAGCACCCTCTGGGTAAGCAGGAGAGGACTGTGCAGTCCATAGAAACACTACTGTTACTAACACAGATAAGCCACCCATCCAATTTACATACAGGCTATAGTGACATGCACACTACCACTATCTGCAGGACCGCCATAGATTGCGCACGCACTCCCCCAAACCAGGAGCTCCATGCCCAAATTACATCAATGAGAATACATTTAAACCACAGGGAACACCAGACGGTCGGTTGTCAGGAGGGGCTCCAAGGCGCCCTGGAGACTGTTCAAGTAGAGATCATTGCCGACCGGGGAGAGATGGCTACCATCGTTCGTATGAAACATGCCCTTGTCAGAACGGCAAATGTCAGGGTGTTTAATGCCACAACCCCCGTGACGCAGGACGAATCCCAACATTCGCTGATTAAAGTCACTGCGCTCACAAGACCCAGTTAATCGCTACGGAAACGAGACTAAGCAGATGTTGAGCAGAGGTATCAACGACAAACATCAGACCGCCAACGACCCCAGTGTGGGATGGCATGGTAAGGGGTGCCCAGATGTGCCAGATATGTTGCGCCACCAGAACAAAATGAGTGTGGCGTGATATTTAGCTGAGTGCCGGAAGTTCGCAATGCCAGATGGAGCACGGCCCGAAACTGGGCGACAGTGAGCGGGTTCTGAGCCGGTGATAAAAGAACAGCCCTGCGAAAAGGCGAGATACTTGGTGGCCGTGTGCAGCAGGCAGACAGGTGGATCAGCAGGCCAAACTCCATGCAGGGTTTACTTCCCTTGATGACTCGGTAAGACCGCTGCTACCGGCGACATTTCACCCACATTTGGTGGACTTCCGCGATAATAAAATATATACTAAGCGAACAGAGCAACATGCTGCCCTTGTTAAGCACACAAAATAGCGAAAAAAAATTGTATAAATTTTGGACCTTATGTATGAAAAGTCCCACTAAAACCGAAGAACTATATTTCGAAACGGTGTGATTCAGTTCTCCGATTATTGTATCAACACAAAAGTATAAACGCACTTGTACGACATTGTCACAACTCGAACGGCAAGTCAAACACAAGAGTTCTAATTTGCTGCAATTTTTGACGAGTACCTTGCGAAAATCGTCAACAAAACTACCGCTCTAATTTTCCATTCTGTCATTATGTTTTAGTGTGGGAATTGTTCTCAAACCACATAGAAAATTTGACTTTGGAGCGATCGGGTTTCGCCATTTGTCTGGAAAATCCCATGCTAAATATAGAAACACAGACTAGAACCCAGCCGGTTACAGAGTCAGAAAGGAAGTATGACTGGTGTGCTCTGGTAGAGATTGTCAGCAGGCAGGCACGGAATGTGGGTAGGAACAGGCAGACCACATTGGTTAGTTTTAGAATGCCGCAGCCAAACGTCGAGTGCGGAGCTGCCCAACAAGACATCGCGAAGATGTATAGCATGCCCAGACGGCTTAGGACACCAAACTCCATGCAGGGTTGACCTCCCTTGAAGACTCGATAAGACCGCTGCTACCGGCGACATTTTACCCACATTTGGTGGACTTCCACGAGATAAAGATATATATTAAGCGAGCAGAGCAACATGCTGCCCTTGTTAAATACACAAAATATGTTGGGAAATTCCCACCATAAGCAAAGAACTATATTTCGAAACAGTGTGATTTGGTTTGCCGATTAGTTGATCAACACAAAAGATAAACGCACATGGCCGACAATGTCACGATAACAAGCATGACAAGTCAAACACAAGAGTTCGAAGTTGCTGCAAGTTCGACGAGTAACTTGCGAAAATTGTCAACAAAACTACTGCTCTGATTCTCCATTCTGTCCTTAAGTTTTTTAGTGCGGGAATTGGTCCCAAAGTACATAATAATTTTGATCGGTTTTTCGCCATTTTTGCCAGAAAAACCCCATGCTAAATATAGAAACCACAGACTAGTACCCAGCCGGTGACAGAGCCAGAAAGGAAGTATGACAGGTGCGCTCTGGTAGAGATTGGTAGGACACAGCTGCCAGTTCGCCCATGCGGAATAATCCAAAAAACAAAAACGCCGGTGTAAAGGCAGATGTAAACAAGGCTACCTCATTGGGCGATAAGCAGAAGTGAGGAAAAGCACTGAGTAAGTCACGCAGTAAAGGCATGGGCAATGGAGCGCTACGATGCATGGAGGGTGGTGTTAAGCGGTGGACCCTGTTTAATAGTTGCCGAATGAGGTAAGTCTTGGTGGGATCGTGCAAACCCGGTAGTGGATGTTGCCGACTGATGGCAGCCAGGTAGGCGGAAATTGGCAGGTCACAGTTGGTTAAAGCTGAACCCCAGTAAAAAGACGTGAATTTGATATGCGTTTCGGAAAAATCCCGGCAGGGCATCAAGCAGGCGACGAAAACATGGGGCGGCCCGGACGAACCGCATTGCAAGCGAATTGTAATGAGCCGATGAGCGACTGCAGTTCACGGACTGAGAGTTTGCTGAGGCGCAAAGCCAGAGAGATTTTTTTTGTTTTAATTGGATTGAATGGCTGTGAGCTTCACGGCAGGAAGATGCACCGTGTTAGCTAACGCATCAAGTTCGAGACCAAGGTAGCAGAGCTTCTTTGTGGGGGCGACCGTTTTTTTAATGCGCAATAAGGATGCCGATAGAGCACACACACGAGAAAACATGGCAAGACTGTCGGAGGCCTGAGACGTGGCTGGCATACCACAGAACAGGAGGTCATCGCAATAGTGCAAGATGTGCGGGTCACCGGACCGCTGCCCAATTCCAAAATGTGGAATATTGTCAAAAGTGCACACGATATGCTGCAGCCGAAATAGTAAGCATTTGTCGAAATAATACATGTCATCCAACTTAAAACCAAGGTGATCAAAATCGCCCGAATATATGCGTTACTACTGGGATGCAGAGAAAGCTGTGAAATAGAAACGATTCTAAAAAAATTTGTAATGTCTGTCCCGCCCAGTCCCAAGGGTTACTACTGGTATGCAGTGAAGGCTGTGATATAAGATCACATCGATAAACTTCTGTATTGTTGGTCCCGCTCTGTCCCAATGGTTACTACTGGGACGCAGATAATGACTAGAAGAAAAAAATGATTCTACAAACTGTGGTAACATCTGTACCACAGCATGGGACGTAAATAATGATGAGAAATAAAATCAGTTATATAAGCTGCTGTAAGGTTTGTCCCGCTCTGTCCCAAGGGTTCCTACTGAGACGCGGAGAAAGATGAAAATTTAAATTATCGGCAATCCGCTTAGAACTGTAACGCTTGTCCCAAGGCTTACTACATGCGACATAAACATACCCCCTTAACTGTCTGCTCACGTTTCGTGCCATAAATGGGGTTCCTGCAGCTAACCAGATCCGAATCGACAAAATCGCCTTGGAAAATTTTAGCTCGACTAGAATGGGAGACGTGGGTACAAAAAACCGTCAGCCACAGGAGGAATGGGCAGGGGGTGTCCCAAGGGGAGACCAGCTTGGCTGGATAATTAAGCAGGTCCATTACCTGGAGCAGTCCTGGTCCTGGGTGGAGCGGCGGGATGACGTAGCACGAAGCCACCTGGGGTGCCCTGTCGTGCCTGGGCTGAGGTGATGAGTAGACAGTGGAGATGCTGAAGCAGATGGAGACCGCGAGTCGTAGCGCAGAAACTTATGACGAGGTGAGCCGTCCTGCTGGCGACGAGCTGGGCCACGAGGCGGGCGATGATCCGGAGCGCGGGTGCGAGACTGCGGAACTCGGCCATGGTAGTTGCGGCGTCCTCATCAAGTAGAACCCCGAGCTGGTCGGCCACGCGACTGCTGTCCGCGGCCACGAACCTGTGGAACAGCCACAGACTGCACACTTACGGAATCGCGAGAACAAGGATGGCCACGTGATGAATGCCCGTCGCGAGAGGTGATGGCGGAGTCAACCCGACGACTGCTTCCTGAAGAACAGTCGCGGGACCAGGGAGCAAATCACTTTTGAAATTTTGATTCGCAAATAACCTCACATTGACATGATTAGATAGCATTGTTCGAAAATCATATTAAATTCATACCAAATTACATAGCTATTATCCAAATTTGGGTAGCAAATTGCGATGCGATGCCAGTTTATTTGCTCCCTGCGCGGGACCGACCCCGAGAGCCTGTACGAACCATTTAAATTTGTTGCCAACAAACATGTGCACGAACCACGAAATTAGGAAACGCAGATGGAACAGGACGCAGAAAGGAAGGCACAATGAATAAAGATAATAAACAAGGAATGGAAGGCTGATGATGAAACACGGTGATGGATTGGAACAGATAACGAAGACACAACTGGTCGCGACACGTATAATTTGCGAGTGATTTACAATTCATGTTGACGGAAATAAGCAGCATTCCGGGTGGATGTAAAATGCGGATTTTATGTTCAGCTGATATGGAACGGATCATACCGAAATCAGGAATGTCTGACGAATGAAGTAGATCGGACAGTCACATAAATCACCTCGAACCTTATCAGCCCTGGGTGCAATATCTGAAAAGTAGACCCCGAAGCCACGACAAATAGTTTTTCATGGCTGGCTCAACCGATTTTCGTGGCTGGTTAGCTAGCTAAGCCGGCTCAGTCACGACGTTCGTGGCTGACGAAATATGGCGGCTCAGCCGGCTGAGATGTTATCATTCAGCGTATTTCCGTTTCCGAAATGTTCCTAATCCCCTGTTATCGGTTATAGATGCCGTTTTTTTAGCGTTTGTGGTGAACCCGTAGAATTCCAGACCACACGTAATCTTTTGATGTTGGGCTTTTCCATTACGGCGAAATTCATGAAGGACTGGCATGGATATACTATGTAGTTTCCCATCTAATGGGTATAAGTAGTTACATTGGGACTTCTGTCGACTTCAGACTGCTATCATCACTGCCAGCTTGCGATATATGCATGCATCATTGAATGATGAACCGGATAGTAATGATATATACTATTTCAAACTATTTTCTATTCTTATGTGTATATATTGACAAATGCCAGTGATGTCTGAGACTGGGTGTTGTCGATATAAACAATTTATATTTTAACCCTTTCAATACCGAATGGATGCGCCCATTCAGTTATATGAAAGCATGCATTGGGATAGTCTATTCCACATTAAGGGGCCAGGTGTTCTGATAATATAACAACCATGCGAGTATGCCAATATTAGGCAATGCGGTTTAGTTCTTTGCGATTCACAGTACAGTTGTGCTTGACATATAAGCCCATGCACATGGCTCAGCCATTTTACAATTCCTGTGGCGGAGATTTTTAAATGTGGCTGGCGTTAGAAATAATATGGCTGGCGGCGGCTTTTGGCCAATATAGCTGGCGGCGGCGGCGTACGATGGCGGCTTCGGGCTCTACTGAAAAGTTTTACTTCATTGTGATGTAGAAGTATATCCCTGGGGAAGATTAGAGCTAAATCTGAGAACTAAATCTGAGAACTAAATCTGAGAACTAAATCTGAGAACTAAATCTGAGAACTAAATCTGAGAACTAAATCTGAGAACTAAATCTGAGAATCCATTCATAATTTGAAAGGCTTTATCTCCTGAAAATCACTTCATATTTGGTTTTATTATTATACAGGTATGGAGAGACCAAAATAAAGTTTGTTGAATACAAGTTGACGGACATACGAATGCGTAAAGCTCCTGATCGATTGCCAATCATTCCTGATGAACCAGCCGAGAGGTTTGTGCCAGTGCCGATATTCAACGAGAAACTCAATGTAAGGTAATAACCTAAGAAAGTCATACTTACACTACCGCTGCCATAATTATCATATTTCATTATCGATTATTCTTAAAACCGCCCATTAATGTTTGCTTTGTAACGGTCTATAGATGCTTAACCATCTGTATATCATCCTTGCCAAGCAATAAGTTGAGTTATTGAAAAGCCTCGACCAAATTTGTCAATAACCCAATGAGGAGTGCCAGAGCAGAGCATTTACCCCTCCTCTACCAATGGGGCACAATGCGCCATATCAATCTTAATAAAATGGCAAGAAATACCTCAATATATATGCTAGAACAGCATTGTAATATGTGACCCGCCATATCAAATCCAGTTGTAAGTCGGGATTTTTTTACCCTGTGCCAATGCATTCTCTTATATATGCGAGTCGACCATAGGTCGCCTCGCATATATAAGAGAATGCATTGGCCTAACAATTTTTTACAATTTTAATAATTTGTTCTTGTATTCTTTAACAATTTTATAATTTCACCCATACAGAGCCCCAGACAAACATGAGCAGACGACACTCTTCTATATATGTGTGGGGCTCCCTGCAGGGTAATGGATGTTTTTTATTTTATGTCCTAAAAATTGTAAGAAACATTTATTTAAAAAAAATGATAAAAAATTGTTAGGCCAATGCATTCTCTTATACATGCGAGGCGACCTATGGTCGACTCGCATATATAAGAGAATGCATTGGCACAGGGTAAAAAAAATCCCGACTTACGACTGGATTTGATATGGTGGTCACATATTGCCCTAAAAGAAAAACATATCCAGTATCTAGTAGCTTAATATGAGCATGGTGCTGTCAAGTGCTCTATAATACTGTAATGAGTACCAAATTTCTGTCTTTTTGGCATAGATGCCATTACATTGGACTGAAATGTGCTCTTTGCAAGCAGGAGAACTCTATCTCTATCTGAGATTACCTGAACGTCTCATCACAGCCTGTTCTAAAAAATAGTAAAAAAAAATGTCCCAATTGATTATCACATTATATAAGAAAATATTGATATAATATCAATAATAATTGATAAAAGCGTTTCCGGACAGGTGTCTTCGACTCATTTATTATTTTATATCCAGGAAACTATATAAAACGTATTTAGGAAGAGATAATCTATCTTTAATTAATCTGATATGTTGCAGCATTCAGCCAAAGAATGTGGAAGTAGTCAAGAAAACTTTGGAGGTCGGCCGTCCCCCAACAGCATCCCGAGCAGGAAGGAGAACAGCAGAGGAAGCCGAAGACAAACATTCGAGAAAACACAAGAAAAAACACAGAAGGAAGGTCACTGAGATATCTGAGGAGGAGGAGGAGCCTGAAATGACAGTTACAAGGAGGCCCATCCGACCAACCAATGAAGAGGAGCGTGAGTGGTCTGCTGTGATGAGACCCCGACCACCAACACATGAATGGGTGGAGTCTGAGTCCCCAGCTCCAAGGAGGCCACTCCCACCACTACCTGGGGAACATCATGCACGCTTTGTAGATAATGAAGTTTCCTTTCCTCATGTCCGACCAATAAGAAAACGAGCTAACATTGATGTTACAGACCTCCGCAGTGGTGACGTCAAGTCGGGAGATCTAAGGATTCTAGTGGACTCAGATGACGATATTCGATGATGTGTTTGATTATATCCCCATGACGTGGGTATACTGGATTACATGCATTTGATCCTCCGTTCGGGCAGATATCTCAACAACCGGTTGTCGGATCTCAATGAAATTTGGTATGGATATTCACTACTACGAGGACATTCAATGGAATGTTCAATCGTTTTGTTTGGGTTTTCCGTTCTAGAGTTTTTCATCTTTGTTTATCTGGATATGTTGATTTTATTTGTCCGTCCGAGCAGATATCTCAGCCACAGGTTGTCAGATCTCAATAATATTTGGTATGGATGTTCACCACTATGAGGACATTCAAAGGAGTGTTCAAACGTTTATTCAAGTTTTTGTACATGGGGATGTACCAATAATATAAACAGGTGACAGCCCGAGCATCCCTATATTAATCAAGTAACTATTTATCAGTGAGCGAGAAAAGTGTTCAACCCTTTGGAGTGAAATTTTTGGATAATAACATTTCCTTAGTAAAGGGATAATTACTCATCCATGAGAATTTAGTATAGAAAGGGTTAAAGATGGTATATCGCTTCCTATAACAAGTTTTTTACATAGTTTTCTGGGTTTAACATAATAAATATCAATTGAAGACCCCTGTCTGAAAACGCTAATATCAATTAAAATTGATTTTATTTCGAAAATGTACAATCAACATGAGATATTTTACGACTCGCTTCATTCGGAGCGTGGCATGAGGGATAACTCTACTAAAAATAGTAACAAAAAATAATGTCCCACTTGATTATCGCATTATATAAGAAAATATCGATATAAAATCAATATTAATTGATAGAAGAGTTTCCAGACAGGTGTCTTTGACACATATCTATTATTGTATACCCCAGAAACTATATAAAACGTATTTCGGAAGAGATAGACCATCTTTTAAGGACAGCTGACTTTTGCAGTGCAATACGTCTGAAATAGGAAAAAAAAATTGCGAAACTCTAATTCCTTCTATCGACTGCAGGTAAACTCTAATTCCTTCTATCGACTGCAGGTAAACTCTATTTCCTTCTATCGACTGCAGGTAAACTCTAATTCCTTCTATCGACTGCATGTAAACTCTAATGCCTTCTATCGACTGCAGGTCAATTAACTACCATAAGTTGGATATGGATGTTGAAATTTTATGAAGAATTTCATGAGCATTATTTATAAGTCTGTGATATTTCAAATTGTTTGTAGATACTATCTAATTTATGTGTGAAATTTTGCATTTGATAAAATTATATTTCTACCTCTAACAACATCTTCGTTATTAGGAGCTGCCATTTGGGTTTGACAATGTAAATTTAGTAAAGTGTTTTTTCAAAGTGATGAGGGAGGCAGGTATATTTTTCACACCGAAGCACCATATTCTTAATTAAAACAGTCAACTTACAATCATTTCTCAACTTAATCAACACGCACAATCAATGGCCTACTCACCGAGACACATAACACCCATTTTATTTTGATAAAGAATCCAAATGATGTTGATTCAAATCAATAGAAATGATATACAAAATTGGTTGCTTGATTGAAAATATTTATTATAAATTTGGATAGTAATTTAGGTATATATGGCATTAATTTCATGGACGGAACAAAGTAACAATATAATTAAATATTTGTGAAGAGAATAACAAAAATGATATTTAACAAGTATTCTGAGTCAATAAATAATGAAAACAGTGGCTCGGATCGAGAATAGTGGAGCTCCATAATCTATTGTCGATTGCTGTAAAATGGTGCAAAATTTATATAATGGCGGGTTATAGCAGGGTTTGCATCAAATCGGTGAACTAATTTCAAGGACCATTTAAATAGTTTTCAATGACTTTAATACATAATAATATTTGCCTGGCTTAGGAAATGAAAATCATTTGATGTCTTTCTCAAATAGAAAAATCATGATTATCAAACTTTTTTTCACAGAGAAATTTGAAATCTGTCATTCAACAAAACAAATAAATAGATTGTAGAGCTCCAAAAATAGAATTATATGTGTATATATATATCACAATTCAACAATTTATTAAACCTACTGAAAATTAAGATGGAGGGAAAGAGTACAGTTAATTCCATTCAACATTATTTATCAAACTCTCAGACATGGTTTTCCAATGCAATTCATCTATTGACTGGAGCTTCCTGAAATTTTTCGAAAACCGTGTGCCAATGCATTCTCTTATATATGCGAGTCTCCCATAGGGAGCCTTGCATATGTAAGAGAATACATTGACTTAACAATATTTACCTTGACCTTGTAAGCCAGTGCATTCTCTTATATATGTGAGGCTCCCTATGGCAGTCTCGCATTTATAAGAGAATGCACTGACACAGGATCTTCAATGCTGCACCAGCACAGCTCCCAGCATGAAAGGGTTAAAGATGTCAGTGTGAACATGGTGGTTTAATTAAATTTAATTTCTCCATACTGAAAATATATTCCCAAAAAGAGCTATTTATCATTTGGGTAGAGGTGGAAATCAAACATGGTCAGTGGTTGTCAAGTTTCCTTTGACATAAACCAGCTGTTGACATTGGTTAGGATAATGCTGTTTTATGTTGCTACAGTAATGCTCCAAGTAATCAACTCCTTAACCACAGCAGAATTATGGGTAACTTTTCAGGATTTAGTCGGAAATATGGCTTGTTGCCATTCATTGGAAAGCTCTCTCCATGGCACAGGCCTTATAACACAGTGAGATGCATATTAACCCTTTACCCAACAGAACGGCCCTGTGCCAATGCATTCTCTTATATATGCGAGTCGACCATAGGTCGCCTCGCATATATAAGAGAATGCATTGGCTTAACACATTAAAAATTATAAAATTGTTAAAGAATGTAAGAAAAAAATGGTAAAAAGTGTTAAAAAAGATTTTTTTTAGGCCAATGCATTCTCTTATATATGCGAGGCGACCTATGGTCGACTCGCATATATAAGAGAATGCATTGGCACAGGGCATAACTGTAACTATCACAATGTGGTCAAGGAGCCGGTTCCAATGATATCCATATTTGTATGGTTCTATTGAGACAGACCGAAGATATTTTAGGCTGTTGAAGCTTTATTTGGCCGGTTTTGGCCGTTTTGTTGGGTAAAGGGTTAAACAATATTTCTATAACAAAAACTATGTAAACAAAATTTTCCAGCACAATTAAAAAAAATTCTTATGAAGATATTTTATATTTTACAAACACTGAACAGACACATACTTAACAGCTATTAAATAACTAAATATGAATAATTGCTTAAAGTGACCTGTAACGTTTAGGAGATAAACGTACTTCATTGAGTTGGATATTCTGGGCTTCGAGCATGAAAATAGTTTGTGAATCAGAATGCGTGTTTTAGCGACAAATTTTCATTTTGGAATTGCAATCATATTTTAAGCTCCCAGTTTGAAGTGGTGTATAATATAATTTACGTTTTACCATTATAAGTCACTTTAAATAATTGGTGAACGATTAATAAAATGGATGATGCATATAAATATAAAGATATGATTCATATACAGCACATATAAATAATATGATTGTTTTGCAGGAATTATCACTATTGGTATGGAAGTTATTGTCACGTCACGTTCACATGAGGAGAAGGAGATTTTTAAAATTTTGGTACTCATAAAAGTCCTTAAGTATGCATCCATAGTAATTAACCTTTTAAACGCATTTCCCCTATCAGTGCATCAAATTTCAGGTGAATGATCGGTTTGTTCGCATACAGGTTATGTAAAATAAAAGTCACATGAACGATAGATGGGTTAACGTGACTAAGTTGGCCGAACATTCTCACCTGCCCTATTCGTGATGCATGGACATAATCAATTATTGAATTCAATTAAACATTGAATGCTAATGCAGAAGGTACAAATTATTAGTGGTATTGTGGGATACTCTTTGAATGATGAATTGCTATTTTATGAAATTTTATGCACTGCCCTTTGGACGTTACACTTATTACGCAGCTGCCCTGTGAAGTCGAACGCCTCGGCTGCTCTCCCCAGTGCACCTGCACTTGCACTAAGAAAAAATGAATAAATGAGATCATCATAGGAATTATACAATCCGATATAAAATCTGTCATCTGATTTAAAGACCTGCTTAATCTATAACAAACCGAATGTCTCTTCCCAGTCACAACAAAACATTTTTTTCGTGAACTTGACACATTACCTCTGCAAATAGATGGTAAATTAAGTGGGGGGTTTTTTCATGACAAGAATGCAGATAATTTCCTGCATCATTTCTCCAGCTAATTTCCATTGCAATCTCATAAATACTACCTGTCCCATTGTGTTTCACAAAATGCTGTATTACAATATATAAGATGATCTTTGTGTCTTATTTTGAATATTTATCTAACATAATAAAACACAAAACAAATTATTTTCTTTAAACAAAATAATATACATCATGATTGATATATAACACAACATTAGAATAGCACTATGAATGCAAACTGAAATTTTGCATGTGGGGGTCCTAATTTTTTATGTCCCCGGGCTTACTGATGGTTGTATATCGAGTAGTATGAATTTATAATATATTGCTATTTATAGATATTAATTTTAAATGGCTGCTTTTGCACAAGCTTATTATTTCATAAATTACACATACCCGAGTATATAAGAAGTTCCACTGAATTATGTTAATATTCAACTGGGAAAAGACACGATTCAACCAAAGGCCATGCGAAGTCAATTTCACAGATCTCAGGCCAATATTTCCTGAATAGATGTCCGTAAAAAGTTGTTGATAAAGTTATTTTCTTCAAAATCATCCAATCAAATATTACTGACATATTTTTGACAATTTCGACTGAGACTGGAGATGCTATTCTTCAGGTTTTCAACTCCATTACGGTATAAATCGGGAAATCTGAATTGGGATTGGGTCAGTTTGATCCATCTTCCACATATATTTGTTTAATAAAAACGCACCACAACTATTTCGTGCCATATGAAATTTTCCGGCATTTTAGAAAAGTGAATAAAAAGTTGCATGCGCGTGGTTTTGGAACGATGTGTGCGGGCCTGAGAAACAGGGAAATTGATTTTCCATGGCCTGAAACTTAAGAGCACAATCTCCACTAAAATCACATTGGATTTTGTAATGCTCTCTTGTAGTGTAAATTGTATGTATGAAAGTCAGACTTTAGAGTATTACAGTAAGGCTAAGCATGACTTGACTCAGGTGCAGGCAAATCTATTGATGGAGATCTTGGTGTCTCATAAATATTTGCTCTGTCATCATTCATGTCATCTCGTGGCGTCCTCTTCTTTTTCTTCCTTATTTTCTTCACCTTTGTCTTTTCTTCCCATTCTTTGTTGACGTAGTAACTGTGGTCGTATAATGGTGGCAGTTTGTGTGGTCGGCCTGCATTCTTTGTTGGATCCAGAATTGAACTGGAAAATTATAAAAAAATTGATTGTGATTATTTATAATATAAAATCGCAATTGAAAATTTATGGAATAACCCCAAGAGTGCTTACACAAATGTGATTTTGTGAATTTTGTTTAGCTCAAGCAAGATTGGTCAGGAGCAATATACTAGGTGAGACTGTCCCAATGGGTCTAAGGATATCCTCCCCACTGCAGTGCAATTGGGCTACATTAAGGGTAGCCACATTAACATATTTGTTACAAGGAAGACAAAATTATGCATGTTGCGACAAAGTTTTTAAGTCGAATAAGGGGGATAACTCCAATAGAAATAGTCTGATCGAGCTCATAATCCAAGGTGCACAGGATCGCATAGTGGTAAATACCCTTATCGAAATGGTTGTTTGCTGCAAGTTAGCGGCAAATATGCGGCATGTTTGCAGCAAATGGTTTGTTCGCAGAAAGTCAATTGCACATATTCGCAGATCTTTGCCGCAAACTTTTTGTTTGCTGCAACTTTGCAGTAAATTTAGTTTGTTTGCTGCAACTTTGCAGAAAATTTAAATTCAAAGCAAACCATTTGCGATAAGTTCACAGTAAATTTTAGATTAGTTTCAAGTTTGCGGTAAGTGTGCTGGAATCTTGGTTTGGAATATTTGTTCGCTGCAAGTGCTTTTCAAACTTGGAATTTCATTTTGTTTTTCACTAAATATTTATTTAAAGTTTGGATTTGATCATTTGAAACATTAAATTAATTAAGGCATCAATCCTTGGCCGAGTGTTTTTATTTTAGCAATCCACAAATATTTCATGTATATTTTTTTGCAGTAAATTTAGATTGGATGGAAAAGTTTGCGATAAGTTCACAGTGAATTTTATATTAGTTTCAAGTTCGTAGTTAGTGCATTGTGAATCTTTGTTCGCCACATGTGCGTTTTAAACTTGGAATATTTCAATTTATTTTTCACCATATATTTGTTTAAAATTTGGGTTTGATAATTTGCATCATTGATTTCAACATAACCCACAGCAAAATAAAGCAATGCTGTGTGAAACACCGTGGTAACATGTGATTATTGTGATATCTATATTCAGCTTGATTAAATTTGCCATGGGGACATTTTTCCTAATTTCGGGGGCTGATTATTTTTTTTTAAATTCCGATCTAACAAGCGATGGATTATGCAATTTATGGACAACAAAATTCCATATAATGTTTTTAAAAGGTTCAATACCCCATGTGGCTTTAACAGTTCTATTGTCGGATAGCTTTATTGTCACGATCCTGGGTTTGTTATCATGAAAACAAAACAAATATCATGGCGGATGTGCCTTTTGAAATCGAAAGTTATAAAATTAAAAAGTGAAACGGGAACTGGAATATGGAATTGAGTCATACAAAATGTGTGCCGTTTTAGATATATCAGTTATTAATATAATGCCAATGTAAATCATTGTTTGTATATACTTTGTGTAGAAATAATCCAGATGAAGCAAAATACCCATAAAACAACCTCAATGATCCGTTTCTTTCTGCAAGCTGCCTTTTCAAACAGGCGAAATTTGAGCGCAAAATTTTTTAAATTAAAAACTGCCGCTGCGATGATTCAGTGGATCTGTTAAGTTGATGGAACATTGAGGAATATAATTAATTAATTATATGGAATATGATTATTATGACAGTGTATGCACATCGTGAAACAAATAAATTGGAATACCGTAATCATTATTATATTATGTGAACTTGAAGTTGAAGGAAATAGTACTGTTTACAATAGGTCAAAATGAGTCATGACCGCTTTCGCAGATTGATGCTTCCAGAAGGATGTATACGTACGCACTACATGTACGTTCATGACTGAACTATGTTTACAATTACATCCAAATTTCAACTCAAACTTCGAAGTGAAATGGTGTGTTGACACGGAAACCGGCGAGCTCGCCAATTTTGAATGGGATGAGTTTCACAGTGGAGACTGGATAGGAAAATTCAATGACCATGAAATTCGGATTCAGTTGATCAACCATGAAGTGATGTTCCATATAATATATACATTCAAGTATATTAGGCTGTTAGGATCTAGGCCAGCCCAAGCCGACACTGCCATGAGTCGTTTTCCTACTGAAGTTCTAATGGCGTTGCCACTGTGCACAGTGCAGGTAACAGTACTGACACTGTCTGCAGTGCAGGTGGCTGCCCTTGAAGTTGAATAAGTTGAACTTGAATTGATTTTCCCCAGGGATCATGCATGGAAGTTGATGAAGATTAAGGTCATAAACTTCAAGGAACATTCTTTTAAAATTGTTCATCTTACAAATCCTGTGTCAAGTTCAAGTTTAATAGTACCGCTGATGGGGTCATTGTCACAAGGCATTGATCACAATCGTGGCCAGATTTTTAAATTGATCACAAATGTAATGTTCCCAGCTTTTCTATGGTGATCACATTTATAGCCAGCTTTTCATATTCATGCGAGCATCGGTGAACACGATTAGGTTATAAATAATCTACGGTAATTTTTCTGAATTGGTGGATGAAAAACAACTTTACTTTTAAATTGATATTTATATTTCTGTCTAATAACCTGAGAGGTTTCCGATCAATGTCGTCAGAATGCTCGAATTATATGCCATTAATGTAATTTAAGTTGATAAACAAAGTCAGTTTTGGAGCATGATGTCGACATTTTAGTCACAAACACGATGACGTCGTACCGGTATTTCGCGCCATATAAAGCATGCGATTAGAAAAGCTGGCTACGAATGTGATCGCCGGTGAAAAGCTGGCTACATTTGTGATCGATTTAAAAAGCTGGCTATAAACCGTTACGAATGTGACCGGAGCCTTGTGACAATGACCCCATCGACCTTAGTACCGGTACTTACTAGTAGTCATACAATGAAACGACTTTGCATATGTACGTACTAGCTACTACTGCTAGTACATGGACAAACGATGGTACAATATGTCAAATTCAATTATATGTGACCGCCTTCGCAGATTGCTGATCCACATGCTGCTTCAGAAAGTTCATAATCCAAGTTCTAGTACTAGTAGATGTTTGTCTAGGTACATGTTCATGTTTTACGCATATGAAGTTCCCCCAACAGAACATCAAAAAGTTCCCATATGTCAAATGATGGAATACGATCTCTATGTACGGGCATAGCCAAAGTAGAGTTTCATGACATGATCTATGTACCGGTACAGGTGTGTGTGCACATTATTTACGTAGAACAATATTGCAATTGAATTAAATTTAGATCAATATAATTATTATTTAAATTGTGCCTCGTTATTTCTTTTATCTGTTATCCACAGTTATCCTGGGCATAAATTTACAGGCCATATGTTGACCCGCACACATTCTTCCTAGTATGACATTAAAATGCTAACGGTAACATATACCCAAAAAAAATTGTGGTTCATGTTTCCCTACTAGTATACCAGCCCAGCCTACATGTATTCTAAACACACCAACCCCAGATTTTCATGGTGTCAAGAATTTTGTTGAAAAATAATTTTAATTTCTCATACATTTGTATATTCAGAATGGACTGTTTAGTATCTGTCAAAGCATATTGTGTTTATTACCACTTTATATACCCTGCTGGACAAAACAAGTGTCCACTTAACCGCCTTGCGGTTAGCGTTGCCACCGCGGCTGAAATGCAACTACACCGCGGCTCCACCGGCTAACTACAGTTGGGCCGCGGTGTACTTGCCGTTCCGCCATGGTGTAGTTGCCGCGGTGTACGTTAATTAAACTGAAAAAAGACGATACAAACCATAAATATAACCATGGTGTACATGCCGTTCAGCTGCGGTGTAGTTGCCTTTCGGCTGCAGTGTACTTGCTGTTCGGCCGCGGTGTACTTGCCGTTCGGCCGCGGTGCTCAACTGCAGTTACAAACTCTGACACCGCGGCCGAACGGCAAATACACCGCGGTGCCAATGGACACTTGTTTTGTCCAGTGGGGTACAAAGAAAATCATGCATTAAGAGACGAAAAATCATAAGAATGTCAAAATTATATAAAATAAATTATATTTCAAGCTTGCCTATACCATACTGGCCCCAATTTTTCTGACATGTAACTTGACCCAAACCTTTATTTTTCTTTGGTCTTAAATTCTTGTTTTGTACATTTGTTTGAAATTCACCTTAATTAGCTCAAGAGTTGGTTGCAGTGAGTATGCAGGAAGCTGAGTAATTTGTTGCACGCTTTCCGCAAACAATTATCTGCTGCGAAAACGTTTATCATGCAAATTAGTTTGCGGCAAATGTTCCGCAAATTTGCTGCACAGTTTGCCGCGACCTAATTTGCATGGTAAAAGTTTGCTGCAATCTTTTACCATGCAAATTAGGTCGCGGTAACCTTTGCAGCAAATTTGCGGAAAGTTTGCCGCAAACCTCATTTGCATGATAAAAGTTCGCAGCTGGTAGGTTTGCTGCAAATTTGCAGAAGGGTTTGCCGCACATTTGCAGCAAATGTTTGCGGCAAACATGTTTTTTCGATAAGGGTATCTGCAAAGTTTAAAAATGACAGGTAAATAAAGGAATAGATGGACGGACAAGCTGATTCCTATACACCCCCCATGACTTTGTTATATATAAACAAACAGATGTTTCTAATGAAAGTGTCAATGACACTAGCTCCACTTGGGAAGGAGTTAATTTTTTATGGAGCAAAGAATAGAATGATAAAGAAGGAAAGTAAACTAGAGGTCAACCCAAAGATCCACATGAAGTTTGGTGATGATCGGATGAGGGCCGTGATCTGTAGGGTGTGCCAAATGATGTAGACTTACAAAGAGTAAATTCAAAGATGGCTGCTAACGGCCATGTTTTTTTCTTCAATGAATTTCAGTCAAGATAGGAGGCTCCTATCTAGAAGTCACCCCAAGGTCCATATGAAATTTGGTGATCATCAGATGAGGGATGTGGTCTGTAGGACGTGCCAAAGGATTTAGTCATGCAAAGAGTAAAATCCAAGATGGCTACCAGCAGCCATATTTTTCAACGAAAATAGGTCAAATTTGATAGCTCCCATCTAGAGGTGATTCTAAACATGCCTATAAATTGTCAGATCAATTCTCAAATAAATGTGTGGTGTGCCGATGGATTCAAATTTGAAATCCAAGATCAAGCCTGGATATAAGAGGTCGGACACGGTCATTGACCGAGCCAAATACACCGATGACCGGCGCCGCCTTATTATCGTCCGTCAGTTTGTCCGGCGCCCATTATCTTCACAAAAAATATATAATTAAGGGGAAAACAACAAGTAGATGTATTATCCGCGGCAAAGACATTCAATTACCACTACTGTGCACTAAATATCAAATCCCCCCACCAAATACAATGCGTTTTACCGAAAACATGTTAATGATCCGTTCCATATACAGGACCTATAAATGTAATTTTAATGCAACCTCTAACCTAAATTGTCCGCGATTGATGATTGATCGCAAACTGCGAATTATCGCTGCCTGCACGTCCGCACTATTTACGACTTTCTATTTTTAGAACGTGAAAAACCCCCAAAAAATGGCTGCCACTGGGGGGAAACTCCAACCAAGAAATACACTTCGTCGTGTTTTTCTCGTTTGACGTAAGATACACGGAGATGTCACAAGTTAAATCAGCACAAGTGTAATATATTCCACAAGTTAAGGGTGTTAGTTGGAGATTTAGCGGAAGAAATTCCGAAAAAATTCATACCGGGTAGTTTTTAAATCGCCGCGTTTTGAAACATGTGCTCGTGTTTACTTGGGGGAAGCACGGCATAGGATTTTTTCTGCGGACTATTTTGCCCTACTATATCGGACAACTTCCGATTAATCTGATCCAATCCGGCCAATTTGAAATTAGCAATGGGCAGTTCAGTGACTTAGCACAGTACATAATGTATGCAAAAGTCCCGATCACGTATAGTAATCCTAATTTTCCGATTTGATCGACATTAATAGTTTCAGTAACTTGAGTAAGTGATATAATTAAGCGTCATTTCGTTTCACGTTTCCGCGATTCCATGTTTTAAATTTGTTGTAAAGTTGCTATGGCATCAATGAATCTAATTTGTGCATTGGAATGGGCTAAAAAACAACTAATTGCTGCTATTTATTGATACCATGTAAATGATAGACACACTTTTCAAATGTCAGACGCCGAATCTTTGGTGCCTGTCATTTTGTCAGACGCTCAAAAAACAATTATATCCAGGCTTGTCCAAGATAGCTCCTAGCGGCCATGTTTTTAAAACAAATTTCTGTCAAAATAGGAGGCTCATATAGAGGTCACTCTGAAGATCCATATGAAGTTGGGTGAGAGATGTGGCCTGTAGGGTGTGTCGAAAGATTTAGTCACGTCTGTAGGCTGTGCCAACGGACTTAGTCATGCAAAGAGTAAAATCCAAGATGGCTGCCATCGGCCATGTTTTTCATCGAAAATCATTCAAATTCGATAGCTCCCATCTACAGGTGAACACATGCCTGAAAAAGTTTTAAATACGGGCTGTAGGGTGCGCCGATGGATTAAAATTTGAAATCCTAGATGGCTGCTGGCAGCCATGTTTTTCATAATCGGAATTTTTTTATAGCTCCCATCTATAGGTCACCCTGAAGCTACATATGATGTTTGGTGAAGACTGGATGAGGGATGCAGCCTGTAGGGTGTGCCAAAGGAAATTGTTGACAGATGGACGATGGACGCCAACCCATGGCAATAGCTCAAACTTTACTTTGTACTTTGTAAAGTTGCGCAAAAAATGCGGCTTTCCCAGACTAATAATTGTAGGATGTAGCAGAAAATAAAAACAAAATTGAATACTAGGAATTTGTTGATAAGGAATCTTGATAAATCCAAATCAATTCTACAAATGCTCCTATTTGGAAATAAAACAAGAATAAAATCTTGTAAGAATAACAATACATACATGATCAAGTCTCCACTAATATTCTTGTACATAGAAGTATCATGTTCCCCAATACTGCAAGAGAAAACAGATACAATGTGTCATGCCAAAATAACATAACTTTTTAAAGTAACATATATTTTTCAAGTCTGAAATTAAACAGCAATTGCTTACTTTTGTGATCTTCATATAAACTAGATTGATTTTTACATGCCCAAGTCTTTGAAAAAGTATCAAATAATCAGTAAATTCTATAGCTCACAATAAATTCTGTTTAAGGTGGTCCATCTCATTTCAAAAATATATTTTATGCACTATATATATACTGGTATATATATATAAATTGAACCAAAGAAATTTTGTAAAAATTAGGCTGGAACAAAGAAGACATTAAAAAGGACATATGAGACCCTGATCCAAACAATCGTTCTATATACATGTATAATAGAAGGTCAGCAGACCACAGTGTCCCCCAAAAACGTGGCAAGTCGATGCCGCTTTGTTGAAGAATTAAAATGTTGAAATTTTCTAAGTTGAAAAGGGTTAATAACTCCGTAAAAAAAAAAAGTTTCCGTCATCTATATACATGTTGCACATCTCCAATATGTGGGTAACAATACTCTGAAGTTTCAAATATCTACGATCAAAACTGTAGGAGGAGTTGATTACACCACGAAGGTACCCTCATACAGAAAATTATAAAAAAGGTTGAAGTTTCAAATCTCTGGGATGAAATCTGTAGGAGGAGATGATTACACCATGAAGGTACTCAAAAGTGTGATGGACGGACGGACGGTGCGACGGTACAACGGACGGACCCCGTTTCTATAGTCCCCCAAAAATAAAATTTTCAGGGGACAATAAATATTTATGGAAAGAAGTAAAACCACAACCGCACGTATATGGGCGGATGACTTCAGAAATTAAATCAGCTCATGATTGCATGTATTTTGAATGCATAACTAAGTCACACTGTTTGATCACGGTGTCACCCCAGAGTTGTGAACACGGAGATGTGGTTTTGAGTACTTTCAGCCAGGAATGTGTGTATTTCTTAGAAGCATTAAAAAATTGAACATCAAAGATCTAAACATGTTGTATCATTTTACACGTACATATGAATAATGACGTTGAGATTGGTTGCCAGCATGTAAATATATTTGTCTATTAACTATCTAAAATAACCCTCCTCTTAGTTTCCTTATTGTTTGGTATCAATTTATGAGTCATACTTTTTTTCGCTCAGTTTTAAATTCACGCACCGATGGGTGCGCGAAAAAAATAGTACTGTGCGAATTTAAATACGAGTAAGGTACTGTAAAAAAGATCAAATAAGCTGATATAAGGAACAAACTGTCCAAAAGAGCTAGCATTTTATGATTGGTTAATTGTGTTATCGGGATGATTAAAGGTACTAAATCCGATCAGACTGTCCCCATATCATCAAGTTACAACAATAACATTTCTTTAAAATACGCTTCAGTTATCAGAATCAATAAATTACAACAAAACAATGCTAATCACTGTCAACTATGGTATAAAATGTCCCAAAAGCGTGTCGAGTCCAATATGACTTTTCACCACAACCTGGACGAGTACAAGAAAAACTCATACTGTACACAACATTGTATAATGACATTTTTATTATCCATCTGTATGTTTATCCAAATTTTGGAAATAAAACTTGTGGTTATTTTTGGTATTTGTCGGCACTTAATTCTCTATAAAAGCCTGTACCGTATATTGATCATCAGAAAGCATGATTTGGAAAAGTAAACACGGAAGTGAGAAAAAACTCAATCCAGAAGTGAAACGTCTGCAAAAATCCATCAATGTTGAGCGCGCATCACAATTTCACCGATTCATTTCGCAATAGAGTTAATTCGTGACATCACGGAGTCCAATATGAAAAGTGATATTGTACAGTCGGGAGTCCAATATGACTTTCGGGAGTCCAATATGACTTTTTCCAGGACTATCATGTGGCGGCTTTTGCCCAATCGGAAATGGTGTTAGTTAAGGGATGGATAATAATAATCGATATCTGATCACTGAGCTTTGATGGGTGGGTTCCTTGACTTGAATCAAATATTGTTTTTACCCCCGAAGCCAAAGAAATAGTAATTTGGAAGCGTTAATTCGGATTATGCATCTTTAAAGATCTTTGTGTGCCAAATTTTCACAAACTGCATTGTGGATTTACATGTTCATGTCATCATATTGATAGTTAGTGTCACTATCATGCCACAAATTATGTCGAGGTTAATGATTAACTGCAAACTGCATTATTATTTTTGCGCATACACATAAAGGTATTATGAACATTTAACTTCAATTAATAAAACTTAATCAAAATGTATATAACTTATATAATAACCATTTATAACTGGAGAATTACACATGTGACATTGTTTTCTGTCAACATACTGAAATTTCTCGACACCTTATAGAAATAAAATCAGAACCGATTTCGACGACCTGTGTTCTGGACCTGTCGCTAGACAATCCAATGTCGATATCGGCTCGGACAGGGCCCTGCATGTTAAATATACAACCTGTCAGTTAATCTCTAGAACTTACATTATCTTGTTGATTGGTTTCTTGTTGTTTCCGTCATTGTTATATCCTATTGTTTCGTAAGTGTTGTTGTAGTAATCATAATAGTTATTACTGCAAAAAATGTTAGTGAGTTAAGGTTAGAGGAGGGAAGGGTTAGGTTTAATGACATTTCTACTACTTCTGACTCACTTGATCAATATCACTAGATTTATATAAAATAAAGAAAAAATTTCCGCCAATTAACCCTTTACCCAACAAACCGGCCAAATAAAGCTTCAACAGCCTAAAATATCTTCGGTCTGTCTCAATAGAACCATACAAATATGGATATCATTGGAACCGGCTCCTTGACCACATTGTGATAGTTACAGTTATGCATTCTCTTATATATGCGAGTCGACCATGGGTCGCCTCGCATATATAAGAGAATGCATTGGCCTAAAAAAAAATAAAAAATTTAACACTTTTTACCATTTTTTCTTACATTCTTTAACAATTTTATAATTTTTAATGTGTTAAGCCAATGCATTCTCTTATATATGCGAGGTGACCTATGGTCGACTCGCATATATAAGAGAATGCATTGGCACAGGGCCGTTCTGTTGGGTAAAGGGTTAAAACTTGCATGATTCCTAATTTCCAGTTCATTCATTTGTGAGGATGTTCAGTTTGTGAGTTCAATATGCTTAACCCTTTCATGGCAGGAGCTGCGCTGGTGCAGCATTAAATATCCTGTGCCGGTGAATTCTCCGATATATGCAAGTCTCTCCATAGGGAGTCTTGCATATATAAGAAATAGTTCTTTTAAGAGTTGTTTCTTAACCCTTTCATGACGGGAGCTGTGCTGGTGCAGCATTAAAGATTCTGTGCCAGTGCGTTCTCTTATATATGCGAGTCTCTCCATAGGGAACCTCACATATATAAGAGAATGCACTGGCCTACAAGGTCAAGGTAAATATTGTTAGGCCAATGTATTCTCTTATATACGTGAGGCTCCCTATGGGAGACTTACATATATACAAGAATGCACAGGATCTTTAATGCTGCACCAGCGCATGTCCAAATTGGTAATCAATTTATAAAATTTATAATTGTGAAGTGAACGGAAATGGAATCATTATGATAACAATGATTTTTGGTCCACCGTTACTTGAATGAGAAGATAGAAGTAGTAGAATTATTGATTCAAAAATGTTAATTAAAAATTGTTAATTAAAAATTCTATCATTCTATATTATCTATTATGTTCCAAATATAATATTCTTCAAAATACAATGCGTTACTAGATCGAAAACTATTTCTTTATGCGCAGCACCATTGCATATTTATTTAACTAGATTTCTGAAATTCTCTACAACATGTTAGAAAATTGTTAGGGTAAAATTTAAAACAGGATGGCAACTGAAAGGGAAAAGTATTAAAAAGGTTTTAGGAATTAAGGGGTTTTATGTTAGATTAGCAATGAACTACTTAGCTTCAAAAAGTTTTTATTTGTTCAAGTCTATTCTATGATCAACTCGGAAAAGTGCTATTCAGGTCACTGAAAGTTTGTTAACCAATTGAAGTCTAATTGGATGAAAAGCTAAAGGAATCAACAGGAATTCAATGTTAGCTGTTAAAAACGGGAAATTGAACTACAGTAATGCTCTAAGTAATCGACAAGCCACATTTCCGACTAAATCCTGATAAGTTACCCATAATTCTGCTGTGGTTAAGAGGTCTATTACTTAGGGCATTACTGTATAGAAAATTTTGTCACTTACTCTGATGATTTAAGTGACTCATTGCTGTCTCCCACCTGAGTCCACGTGGACACTCGTGATTTGAAGAATCTCTTACAACAACAACATCCTGAAAATAATATAAATAGATATTATACTCTCAAACTAGATAATAATTGTTTATATCAATAGATGTTATACACTCAAGCTAGATAATAATCATTATAAAACGGGATTCGCACAACATTGGCATTATCCAGTCATCGCTAAGACCTGACAGCTATAGGATACACATGTGGTAGATTATTTATAAAACTAAGAATAGAACCAATGCAACATCGTGTACCCAATTGAACCAGTAGCTAAATATAGATCCGATGTAACAAGTGGATCGATACAAAAATACCATTGGTAGTATTGGCGGGCAGTATTATAAAATCACTGATCAGAGTTAATCGCGCAACATCTACCTGATAACTTACTCACAATATTACCATGAAACTGTAGTAGCATCAGGGTGATAACCGTGATGCTAATCATATTCAGTAAACCGGGAGAGTGGAATTATTTTGTTAAAGGGACTTACCGGTAACCAACTCATTTCAGTAGTCTAAGTGAACTTTCAGACTACCACGATACGATCGTAAGTGGAGGAATCGGGCGCGATGAGATTGTGGATAGTTTTTTAACACGAATGCGATGTCGTCATACAAGATGATATCGTAGGTTGTTTGTAAAGCATGTGTTTAATACCCTACGATCTTTCCAGCCACAATTTTTATGTACACACGACTGCAATTACGTCGCAAGTGGAGGTATCCAAGGATACGCCACGATTTCAAATCTAAAATCAAAAAGTGTTTGATTTTATTTTTTTACTTTAGATTTTGACATGAGCATGCACAGTCTAACTACCGGTTACTTCCTACAATGGAAATCCTTGCACTTACGATTGTATCGTCATCGTCTGAACGTTCACTAAGGCCTTTTTGCAAGATTCGAAAATCTGAGAAAGTACAGTAATGCTCTAATTACAGCAGAATTATGGGTAACTTTTCAGGATTTAGTCGGAAATATGGCTTGTTGCCATTCATCGGAAAGCTCTCAGTGAGAGCTTTCCAATGAATGGCAACAAGCCATATTTCTGACTAAATCCTGAAAAGTTACCCATAATTCATCGGAAAGCTCTCCCCGAGAGCTTTCCGATGAATGGCAACATGCCATATTTCCGACTAAATCCTGAAAAGTTACCCATAATTCTGCTGTGGTTAAGGGGTCGATTAATTAGAGCATTACTGCAGGTTATTTTTGAATCCCATCCTGCCATCCCCTTTCTTTTTTTTGTTTACTTTGCCATTTGCATGTTCATGATTGAGAGGACATCACTAACCAGGTTGTCTAGTGTCTCATTTCAGATCACTTTCAAGCCTTGAAATAGCGTGTCTGTCATTTGCAGAATGAGGTCCCCAGAGGGTGAATTTAGTGACGCTACCACGCATAGTGGGCTAGCATCACCAAATTCACCCTCTGGGGACCTCATTCTGCTTACACCTCAGCAGAATGAGGTTCACAGAGGGTGAATTTGGTGATGCTAGCCCACTATGCGGGGTAGCATCACTAAATTCATCCTCTGGGGACCTCATTCTGCAAATGACAGGCACACTATTTCAAGGCTTGATCACTTTAAGAACAACATGTTCCTACCAATAATTTGATAACTACTTGTTTCATTAACAGTTCATTCACTTTGGCAAACCTGTTTTTGTGTTATGACCCAGCGGGATATAGATAGAACTGCATGAATGTCTGGATTTTGACGAAATTATCGCACAAGATTTGTTGGCGGAGCGATACCTCGAGAGGTATCGCGTTCCGCCAACAAATCGAGTGCGATAATTCGTCAAAATCCAGACACTCATGAGGTCCTATTTTTATTACATATCTCCGTATCATATAAGTAAGTTGACACACAATCGTACATCTCCGGTACAGAAAATGTGAATTTAATTGAGTTTTAACGCCATTTTAGGGTTAACGCAACAATCAGACAGGGAGCCCATCTATCCGCGAGTGAACTTGACCCATCTTGACCCGCGCAAAGGTGTTAATTGGGTTTTCCCAGATTTTCCAAAAATATAACACAATCAGCGCGCTGCGATTTCGGCAAATGGGTTGTCACCATTGCGTTCAAAAGTTGAAAAAGTAAAAATAGTAACGGCGAGAGCCAGTTTAACAACACTGAATGAAATAGTTCCGTCGACAGATTGCACTAGTGCGATTCTGTGAATTATCACACGCCTGGAACGTCGTGCGATCATGCGAATTACGTTGATAGATATGTAATAAAAATAGATATTATACGCTCAAGCCAGGTAATAATTGTTATAAACAAGAGGTACACTGTCTTGTGGCATTTGCCCCCCGACCGTAGCAATTCGGATTAAGCATGGACGAAACTGCAGATATACGAGGAGGTCTATATGACCATTCCAAAAGAAGTTCGTACAATCATCACTTCTAGAAATTCCGGAAACCCAAAAACAAGCGATCCGGATACCCAAAAACAAGCAAAATTCTAATTTTCTAAGTTGAAAAAAGGGCCATAACTCTGGCAAAAATCATCAGATCATACCCAAATTCGCACTTGACATGTATTTTCATATAACTGAACCACAAAAATACGGGATTTGCAATCGTACCACCAAAGCTCACGCTATCATCTGGAAACCAAAAAAAACAAGAGAAAAATTGAATTTTCTAAGTAAAAAAAAGGGCCATAACTCTGGTGAAAATGGGTGGACGAAACCCGCGCTATGCATGTAGCTGTTCCCCCATGCTGCTCTATCACCATACCAAATATCAGCTAAATCTGCCAAGCTGGTTGCTGAAAAATAATGCAAAATGTTTGTACGGACAGACGGACGTATGGCTCGACGTACAGACGGATACGTCGACTATATACCCGCCGACTTCAAGTCGGGGGCATAATAATGGAAAAGAAGGCAAAAGCAAAAGAATTAATTTTATTCATCACTGTGACCGCATGCTTCATATTTTAATCATACAACAATGATAAAATAAAGTTTAATTTGTTTTCAATATTGAGGAAAAATTTGTAGGATGGGTTCGTAAACCAGGCTATTAAAGGTACTCAATCCGATTAAGCACCCCTAAATTACTATTTCTTTGGCTTCGGGGGTAAAAAATATTTGATTAGAGTCGAGGAACCCACCCTTCAAAGCTCAGAGTAATCAGATATCGATTTTTGAAGTTCGTTATTTTTTAAAATCTGGTCCACTTCCTCGCACTCAAACAGACAAATTACTGACAAATTGCGGGTGTAAGATGGATAACTCTAAAATCAAGTGGTTATTATTGTTAATAGTAATCACTTGATTTGAGAGTTATCCACCTTACACCCGCAATTTGTCAGTAATTTGTCCGTTTGAGCGCGAGGAAGTGGACCAGATTTTTTAAAAATATCGAACTTCAAAAACGATATCTGATTACTCTGAGCTTTGAAGGGTGGGTTCCTCGACTCGAATAAAATATTTTTTACCCCCAAACCCTGCCGAAGCCAAAGAAATAGTAATTTAGGGGTGCTTAATGAATACCTTTAACCCATTCTGTACTAAATACTCATTGACGAGTTGTTATCCCTTAGGAAATGTTCAGATTATAATTTCAGAAAAGGACCAACAAACGTATTATCTGAACATTTCCTACCTATTCTGCTCTTGTATTATCTATTTTTCTGTCAGTCATATGCTTTTATTAATTGAACACCCTTCCAAATGAATAATGGACTATTCCAATGCATACTTTTATTACTGAGTGGGAAAATCCATTTTGTATAGAAGGGGTTAATTTGCCTAACCCTTTACCCAACAGAACGGCCCTGTGCCAATACATTCTCTTATATATGCGAGTCGACCATAGGTCGCCTCGCATATATAAGAGAATGCATTGGCTTAACACATATTAAAAATGATAAATTTGTCAAAGAATGTAGAAAAATATTATAAAAATTGTTAAAAAACGTAAAAAAAAATTTATAAAATTGTTAAAGAATGTAAGAAAAAATGGTAAAAAGAAGATTTTTTTTAGGCCAATGCATTCTCTTAAATATGCGAGGCGACCTATGGTCGACTCGCATATATAAGAGAATGCATTGGCACAGGGCATAATTGTAACCATCACAATGTGGTCAATGAACCGGTTCCAATGATATCCATATTTGTCTGGTGTTATTGAGACAGACCGAAGATATTGTAGGCTGTTGAAGCTTTATTTGGGCGTTTTTGGCCGTTTTGTTGGATAAAGGGTTAATGGGACTCACCTGCGAAGTAGCAGCACAGTAGGATCATAGCTAGGATCAACAATATTAAGAAGAGGATAATGGCTAAGATGATTCCTACAATCTCTCCAGTCCCAAGCGATGAAGCGGTGGCTGTGAAAACAAAAATTAAGCCCAATGTATTGGTTGCTCATTTCGATGCAAAACATGATGAAATACAGATCAGAGATACCATGGTCAATTTGTAGTAGCACATGGAAATATGTACTTCATAGAAACTAAGGTAAATTAAAGAGTCAATGATACTGTAGCTCAACTTGTAAGTGGGATCATGCCATATATTTCAGTACATAGAGCGACAGGGAACTCGCACAGTTTATATGCTTAAGTAACTAGAGGTTACCCTGAAGATGCATAAACAGTTTGGAATTAATCTAATTAAAAATTTGGCTGTAGGGAGTGCCAAATGATGCAGTAATACTAATAGAAAGAGCAATATCCGAGATGGCTCCCATCTGGAGGTCACCCCAAAGATCCATATGAAGTTTGGTGATGATCAGATGAGGGAGTTGGCCTCTTGGGTGCGCCGAAGAATTTAGTCATACAAAGAGTAAAATCCAAGATGGCTGTTGGCGGCCATATTTTTCAATGATATAAGGAAAAATTTGATGGCTCCCATCTGGTTGTCACCCAAAATATCCATATGAAGTTTGGTGACGATCGGATGAGAGATTTGGTCTGTAGGGTGTGCCAAAGGATTTAGTCATACAATGAGTAAAATCCAAGATGGCCACTGGCTCCCAACTAGTGGTCACCCCAAAAAGGTGACGATCAGATGAGGGATGTGGTCTGTAGGGTTTGCCAAAGGATTTAGTCATGCAAAGAGTAAAATCCAAGATGGTTGCCGGCCGTCAGCCATGTTTTTTTCATCAAAATTTTTCAAATTTGATGGCTCCCATCTAGAGATTATTCTAAACATGCCTGTAAATTTTCAAAACAATTCTCCAATAAATGCGGGCTGCAGAATGTGCCGATAGATTCAAATTTGAAATCCAAGATGGCTGCTGGTGGCCATGTTTTTTATCGAATTTTGGGAAAAATTGATGGCTCCCATTTAGAGGGCACACTGAAGATCCATATGAGGTTTGGTGATGATCGGATGAGTAAAATCCAAGATGGCCGCTAGCGGCCATATTTTTCAATGAAATTAGGAAAAATTTGATGGCTCCCATCTAGAGGTCACCCCATAGATCCATATGAAGTTTGGTGATGATCAGATGAGGGAGTTGGCCTCTTGGGTGCGCCGAAGAATTTAGTCATACAAAGAGTAAAATCCAAGATGGCTGTTGGCGGCCATATTTTTCAATGATATAAGGAAAAATTTGATGGCTCCCATCTGGTTGTCACCCAAAATATCCATATGAAGTTTGGTGACGATCGGATGAGAGATTTGGTCTGTAGGGTGTGCCAAAGGATTTAGTCATACAATGAGTAAAATCCAAGATGGCCGCTGGCTCCCAACTAGTGGTCACCCCAAAAAGGTGACGATCAGATGAGGGATGTGGTCTGTAGGGTTTGCCAAAGGATTTAGTCATGCAAAGAGTAAAATCCAAGATGGTTGCTGTCAGCCATGTTTTTTTCATCAAAATTTTTCAAATTTGATGGCTCCCATCTAGAGATTATTCTAAACATGCCTGTAAATTTTCAAAACAATTCTCCAAAAAATGCGGGCTGCAGAATGTGCCGATAGATTCAAATTTGAAATCCAAGATGGCTGCTGGTGGCCATGTTTTTTATCGAATTTTGGGAAAAATTGATGGCTCCCATTTAGAGGGCACATTGAAGATCCATATGAGGTTTGGTGATGATCGGATGAGTAAAATCCAAGATGGCCACTAGCGGCCATATTTTTCAATGAAATTAGGAAAAATTTGATGGCTCCCATCTAGAGGTCACCCCATAGATCCATATGAAGTTTGGTGATGTTTAGATGAGAGATATGGCCTGTAGAGTGTGCCAAAGGATTTAGTCATGCAAAGAGTAATATCCAAGATGGCTGCCAGCGGCCATATTTTTCATTGATAATTGTCCAAATTCATTAGCTCCCATCTAGAGGCAATCCTAAGCATGCAGGCCTGTAAATTTTCAAAACATTCATCCAATAAATGCGGGCTACAGGATGTGCCGATGGATTCAAATTTGAAACTCAAGATGGCTGCTGAATTTTTTTTAAAGAACCATATGAAGTTTTGTGACGATCGGATGAGAGATGTGACTTGTAGGGTAACAGAAATTGTTGATGGACGCACGAACCGACGCCAACACATGGCAATAGCTCAAACTTGTCAAGTTGAGCTAAAAATAACGTTTGTTTGAATTATCATATTTATGTCTCGCAATGGACACTCAGGAAAACAATCAAAGAGGCTTAACTCCTAAAAGGTAGGGCTGCAATGATACACCCCTGCTACGATATGAAAAAAAAGGGGGATAACTCTTGAACGAAAAATGTGAAAAATGTCAATGAACCCTGTTTTGAAAAACCTGAAAACCAAATTTCATCGAGATCCGATAACCCATGGTTGAGATATATGTGCGGACGGACGAAATCCAACATTTTCAGATGAACAAAAAGGGAGATCTCTTGAACGGAAAATGTGAACAACGTTAATGAACCCTTCTGGTGCCAAACCAGCATACCAAATTTCATCGAGATCGGACAACCAATGGTTGAGAAAAATGAGCGGATGGATGGACGCACTGACGGACGGTGGCATGTAACCCAGTATACCCCCCCCCCCCAATCTTTTGGTATAATTTCATTTCTCATTTCCACTGAAACAATTGAATTTATCGTTTGGTATTAGTTGGAAACTAGCAAGTCTTGAAATAGCGTGTCTGTCATTTGCAGAATGAGGTCCCCAGAGGGTGAATTTAGTGATGCTATCCCGCATAGTGGGCTAGCATCACTAAATTCACCCTCTGGGGACCTCATTCTGCAAATGACAGACAAACTATTTCAAGGCTTGGAAACTAGTGTTGAATGCTAGATTTACTACTCACAATGACTATAAGGAAATGTACATCTACATGCAGTCGACAAGGAAATGTACATCTACATGCAGTCGACAAGGAAATGTACATCAACACGCAGTCGACAAGGAAATGTACATCTACACGCAGTCGACAAGGAAATGTACATCTACACGCAGTCGACAAGGAAATGTACATCTACACGCAGTCGACAAGGAAATGTACATCAACACGCAGTCGACAAGGAAATGTACATCTACACACAGTCGACAAGGAAATGTACATCTACACGCAGTCGACAAAATGTATCAAAATTTGCAAATAAGCACATCGTGATACATTTTTTAAAGCATATCATGATATGATTCTTCAGAAAGGATTGCAATACACATGATCACGGCAATCACAATGAATCACCACACCGCTATTAAATGGACTGATTCTTTATTTCATCCAAGATATTCATTATTGGTGAGTAGAGGTCATGAACCAAATTTGGTTAAAATCATATTACGTGAGTTGTCATTCATCAAACCATAGGTAATAAACCATACTTTTCTTAGACAACTCAATCTCTTACAGGCCTGCAGGTTTCAAATTTATGTGTAATCTACGTTTTGTTTGCCTGGTTTGTGCTTAGGTAACCATACCATAGGTTAGCAGGAGAGTTACACGAACTGTTATAATCACTACAACTGGTATTATTAACTACAGATGGGCAACTCATTGAACTACCGTAATCAATTTGAATGTCTCATTTTGGGACTTGATTGAGCAAAATTTAAGGTGATAATTAGTTTGAGAATTAGTTATCTCGAGACCTGAATTTTTAAAACTTTGGCATGACCTGTTTTTCGTTCGCACCATTTTCTTTTGGATAACCTCCAGGCGAACTGAACAGTCATTCATCTCAAATTTGCAGGCCTGTCTTATTGAATTAATGACAACAAGTGCACCGCTGGAGCATGGCTTAATAAGACACCCGTTGTTCGCTCATAGTAATTGCACATAAACAAAAAATCATATCTGAAGTGTTTTCCCCCAGATGAACTGGACATCACATGTTCCTCAAATATTTATTTCGCTTTCAAAATGGCAAAACAATTTGCTCAATTGAGAGTTCTTTCTTCAAATGAACAAATCGCTCGAAATGGTACGACTTTCAAATAGTTCGCACCACATGGTGAGTTTAGTGTTATTCAGCGTTTGATTTTTGTTGGGGTTTTCACCAATTAACGTGGCTCATTATAATTATAAGTCATATACGCCACAATCATAGAAATATTTATGTATTAATGCCCTAAATAATCGACTCCTTAACCACAGCAGAATTATGGGTAATTTTTCAGGATTTAGTCGGAAATATGGCTTGTTGCCATTCACCGGAAAGCTCTCACTGAGAGCTTTCTGATGAATGGCAAGCCATATTTCCGACTAAATCCTGAAAAATTACCCATAATTCTGCTGTGGTTAAAGAGTCGATTATTTAGGGCTTTACTGTAAAGTAGTTTATTAGCGAGAAGTGTTATGAACCAATTAGAGAATATTTACTTCCTTTTTCTGTAAAGTTTTACCAAATAATTTTATTTTATTATATACCTGAATTGTCCCGTAAATAAACTCTTTATTGATACTATATATACATGGACATATGCAAACATTTCATATACAGCATAATGACAACAACAATAATAATGTCCTGGTAAGGGCGGGAGACTTTTGCATGCAACTTGCATATGCCTTACACACATTCAAAATCGAAACGACACCTCATATGAATGAATGGATGATAACCAGAAAATATATCTGTTTTAAATATACATGTAATTTATAGTCTCCAACATGACAAAAACTGAGCCAGGAATTTATATTGCGTTAATTTAATAATCATCAACAAGCGAAAACGAATACAATGCACAAATAGTTAAGGGTCCTCAAAGTACTTGACAGGGCAAGACTTACCTATAGTTGATGTTGTTGTTGGTATACTTTCTACCACATTTATAACCATTTCGACAGATTTTCCGACATCATTTGTAGCATAGCATGAATACCGGCCAAATTGCTCATCATCGCTAAGTTTAAATTCATATTTTAAACCTCTCTGTGCGGGAATAACTGATCCATCGAACCTCCACTCCCATTTATTTGCAGTTGGGTTAGCGTTCATTTTACATTCCAATGTCACATTGTCATCCTCCTGGACTGGTAGCGATACATCGTTGACTAATGGCTCAGGTGCATCTGAAAGCAAGGTTCGTGATGCAAATTCAAGGACTTTTCCAGGATTACACGGCATTTTCAAGTATCTCACTCAAAAAAACTTGCAACAAAGCCAAATAAATAAAAATTCCGTGTTCTCAGGCATGCACCTCCCTCGTCACAGAAATTTTCTTTTAAAAAGCTTCGTCAAAATTTTCTGCAGAAATATTGGATTTGAACAATACAAATTATTTTTGTTTGTTTCTGGAGTATGTTTTACAGATTTTGAGAAAAAAATAAAATTAAATGGCCTTCCTCCCTCAGGAGAACACATATATTTTATGTTAATGACCTTCCTCCCTCAGGAGAACACATATATTTTATCTTTATGGCCTTAGATTAATGAGGCCTAAAAAAAAAGACGTTTGTTTCCGCTAACGAGCTGGAAAAAAATAGGGACGGTAGGCAGGCAAAACTTCTTTTTTTTATTAAATATTTTTATATTTCTATATTTTTAACAATACGTGTATAATACTTGATATGAGCCCACATTATGGACTTCTTAGTCTCAAGGTGGTCAACCCATGGAATATAGAAACAAGAAACTCAGTTTCAAAGTTACAGATGATATATATTTATTTCTTCACAAGAATATCAAATGCATTCCGCTGTGTGGTGATTTCCATATATAGTATCATGTTCGATCTGTTTTTCCACGATCCCTCTATCACCGCAAACAAACTCGATATGGTTTATGTTGGATGCTGACAACTCCTTAACTTTCATTTCAACATTTATGTCGAACGGCGCTGACTCAGCCGATGTATGACACCTCACTTTAACCTTACTGAAGTCAGTCTTATCCAGGTGGATTAAAAAGAAAAGTTCTTCAATTTTGGCTTCGTTGTCAATCGATTTGATCTCTTTTTTGCTTCCACAGTGGACAAATTAGTCCAGATAGATAGCCACAACAACGTGCTGGCCTATGGAGGTAGCCATTGTTGCTGTTGTTGTGGTGTGAATTATGTTTACTTTCCAAAGCACCGGCTGTTTTCAATTTGAGATACATATCTATTTATAGTATGTGGGTATTTCCACCGGAAGCGACCACCGTGCTTTTATCTCTGTTAAATGCGTGAAACATTCACAGATACCATTATTTTTTTAAGTCAGTTTTTCGATCATAATAAAAAGTTTAGACTCGGCGCTTTTAAATAGGGTCGGTCGGGTTAGCGGAAACAAACGCCTTTTTTTTTTAGGCCTGAAATACATAAAGTAATACATTTTCATATTTTTTACATCAAAGACTTCCATTGAATTTATAATGCAGATGGTTGAAATTTGCAGTTTAACTTACGTAATAGTGTATGCATTGTAAGCATTTTTCATTAATTCAACAAGTATTAATGGACTGTAAAAAGGACGATATCATACAAATTGTTGCTCTTCGTAACATAAAACAGCCATGTATGGAAATTAAACTTCCCATTGCTATTATTCAAGCACTTTTCAAGGACCCTACCAATAAAAAACCTTGTTTTTTCAAGCTCCCGTATGAACCCTGTGTAAGATATTACCTTTATTTACTGAATTGACTCCCATTAAAGGTACTCAATCCGATCAGACGGTCGCCATATCATCAAGTTACAACAACAATATCATTTCTTCATAATACGCTTTAGTTATCAGAATCGATTAATTACAACAAAATAATGCTAACCACTGTCAACTATGGTATAAAATGTCCCAAAACATGTTATTTATCAATATGTTGTTCAACAAATGAAATATGGCCGTATTATCACTTGAGTATCACCAAATATGGCTGTATTATCAGTTGATTTTAGAGTTATCCATCTTCATCTGCAATTTTGTCAACTTCTTTCCAGGCTACAAATAATTACACATATCGAGAAATAACAAATTTCAAAAATTGATATCTGATCACTAAAGCTGCAACGATTCATCGTGATTTCGAAGTATCGCGATATGCTTTCACACGATACGCGTATCGTATCATGTGAAGTGTATCACGATACACAAATGTCACAATTTTAGGTCATCGAATGCGAAAATAACCCATATTTACTATGTTTTTTTTTTAGCAATTTAGGACAAATTAGGTAGAAAATCCTCGCAAAACATGGTTTTTCCGTATCATGATATGTATCGTATCGTTGGTCATGTATCGTGATACGTATCGTATCGTGACAAAGTGTATCGTTGCAGCCCTACTGATCACTCTGAACTTTGATGGGTGGGATCCTCAACTCAAATCAAATATTGTTTACCCCCCGAAGCCAAATAAATAGTAATTTTACCCAACAAAACGGCCAAAAACGCCCAAATAAAGCTTCAACAGCCTAAAATATCTTCGGTCTGTCTCAATAACACCATACACATATGGATATCATTGGAACCGGTTCATTGACCACATTGTGATGGTTACAGTTATGCCCTGTGCCAATGCATTCTCTTATATATGCGAGTCGACAATAGGTCGCCTCGCATATATAAGAGAATGCATTGGCCTAAAAAAAATCTTTTTTTAACACTTTTTACCTTTTTTTCTTACATTCTTTAACAATTTTTTCTTACATTTTTTAACAATTTTTATTGAACCCTGGACCTGAATAAACATGCAGGTCAAGACCATTATTTTAAACTATTTGTTTCTAATTATGGGATAGTAAAATTGCCCGGAATGTGCACAAACATAGTAGACTGGCATTTCCACAAGGTCGCATCCTATCCAGTCTGTGAGATGGTTAATATTATGACTGTTCCTGAGTCTCTCTTCCACACAGTCGTCAAAACATAAACAAGAATGACATCTTAGACCGAGTTAGAAGTAAAATCCCGGGCTCGATCCACTTATATTTGACATCATACATTGGTATCAATACTATAGTCATGCAAACTCTGCATCATTATGTACGGCTGAGGTCAAAATGTATACCGCTGGCATTAACGGAGAAATAAGATACAACTCCCAGTGATTTTTGGCAACAAAACATCAGTATTCAAGTTTCTTAAGGAGAGAGCAAATAAAAAAAATGAGCAGACCCAAATAAGCAACGTGCAGTATGGAAATGTTCGATTAAAGACATATTATGGACTTGTTCGAGTGGGTGAAACTGATAAGTTAGTATTCAGGTCCAATGCCACACTGAGGAATGTAGCATTCTACTAACATTGCTGAAAATTTCAAAGAAATCGACCATACCACTCCATATAGAAAACATCGTCTGAACTACGGTCATTTGTAAATATTTACATCTCGATTCGGGATGCAACAATCAACGATAAACTAACACAAATGATTTCGCCATCAAGAGTCAATGCATTCAATTAATATATAAGAATGGCTGTGTGTGTTGTCAATTTGGAATAATATTCATCAAAATAACAACTTTTAGCAAGATTACTCTCCATTTCTATTTGACCAACCTACCGGAGTGTTTCACATCACTTTAAATTAATAACGTGCATGCTTGTTTATTTGGAACACTGGAATACCCCATAAAGCAGGCCAGAATACATTATCATGTCACAGGCAATTCACAAAATATTTTAAATGCTTACCCTGTTGTTAACATTAAGTTCCACTTTAAAGTCATTCAATGCCACCAGTATTAGTCATTTGATAAAATTTTGTAGAAAAAAATTTAGTTAAAAGTTATGAAAAAAATTCACTTTATACAGTATTTGTTAACAAAATAAAATACGTACATTGTACATTGATTGTTACTGTATCAGACAATCTGCCGATATTATTTAAGGCAACACACTGATATGGTCCCACAACCGTTCTCTTAAGCTGAGTGATTAGCAGTTGAGCTTCCTTTCCGATGGAGATGTCATTGAGGGACCATATATATCCTGGAGTCGGACTCCCATCAGCATTACATGTAAGTGTGATGTCTGTTCCCTCCTCTGCAACAGGTTGCTTTGGTGTTATGTTGATGGTAGATGGTGCGACTGAAAAATTTATAAAAGCTTTAAAGGCCCACTTATTTTTTGAGTCACCGATTATTTTTTTTATAGTGCCTTGACATACGGTTTTAATTAGTCCAAGTCTTCTCGTACTAAAGCCGGCTAAGATATCGGGATGGAGGTGCCGGTCTTTAGTCCGAGTTCCAGGCCCATGCATTCCTTTGACAGGACTTAAGCGTTAGTGATCCGCTCAAATAAAACCACAATTATATGAAATAAAATATCACAATTGCTACAATAAACGGATAGTTTCCGCAGAAGACATGCTATTTTATCTGAAACCCACATCGGTTGTGAATTGAAAGCGGTAATTTAATGTGAAAAGAAACATTTGCCGCAGTGTTTACATATTTTTTAAAGTATGCGAACTCAGTTGACCTTGCGAACTGCGTTCGGCATTTTCCGTTGAAAATATTCCGTAGATTTTGGACAACAACGCAAATTACGATGAATTCTCCATTGTAATCGTAATTATGTGTGTCAATAAATAAAATAATAAATAGATTAATTAAACATTGCAGATATAAATGTAATACACTAAATAAATGAACCTTAAGTTTGAAAAGTCCCACTAAAACGGAAGAACTATATTTCGAAACTGTGTGATTCGGTTCTCCGATTATTTTATCAACACAGATGTCAAATGCACATCACGCATGGCAAGTCAGACACAAGAGTTCTAATTTGCTCCAATTTTGACAAGTTGCTTGCGAAAATTGTCAACAAAACTACCGTTCTGATCCTCCATTATGTCATTAAGTTTTTAGTGCGGGAATTGTTCTGAAAGCACATAGAAAACTGGACTTTCGGGCGATCGGTTTTCGCTATTTTTGTTCGGAAAACCCGCGCTATATATAGAAACGGAAAGTAGAATTAGTAGAACAAACAGCGGATTATGCCGAACTTATTCGGACCACTTCGGCTTTCGGTTAAAATGTAAACAAACAGAGAAACAAATCGATGTGTGTGGCAATCAACCGGAATATTCTATGTGTAATTTAACATTAAAGTTAGATTATTATACAACATTATGACCATAAGATGTAAGCCTTTCCGATGCATATAGCATCATGTATTGATTTGCTAGGTAAATCCAGTAAAATACACCACAAATTCCCGCCACAGATCGTGGGCGTAAGTCGTGTCAAAGGATTGGTATACAAGCGGTCTTGGACTAAAGACCAGCATCGCCATCCCAATATCTTAGCTGGTTTTAGTACAAGAAGACTTGGACTAGGTTTTAATATGCCATAAAATATGATAACAATACTATAATTCATCACCATTTGGAACGTCTGTGTCTCAGAAGGTGCCCATACAGTAACAGAAAAGAGCTGAAATCATAAAATCATTTCCCCCGTTATGGCTCCCAGAATGCAACAGAATTCAAACTAAAGTTTATTATCAATGGAAGGGAAATAACTCTATATCTAAATATTTAGAGTTATTCCCCTTCCATTGAAATAATTGACTTTGTGCAGAAATCGAATAAGTTGAAAATACAATGTTTTGGAGCTGCCTCTTTTAAATGGTATATAATATACATACATTTTATATAATGTGAACTGGGGGTTCGTAAATTAAAGATGCCATATCTCTTCCCTGAATTTTCTGTGTAGATTTGGGGGTATAAAATATTAAGTCAGAGAGAAAAGGCAACAGGAGCTTTTAACCCTTTCATGATGGGAGCTGCGCTGGTGCAGCATTAAAGGGGTATTAGTGCTGTACATTAAATCCCGACATTTATGGGACCATCTCCTTTTATACTCAACAGAATATATGCAACAAATGAATGAATTTGAACCCCGAATTAATGCAAAATACTATCATGTGCTCTTTGAAGGATGCAAACAAAATGGTAATTATAATGAAAATGAATAAATGGCTGGCATCATAAATTCATTTTCATAATAATTACTGTGTTGTTTGCATCTTCATAGAGCACATGGATGTATTTTGCACTAATCCACGGCTCAAATTCATTCATTTGTTGCATATCTTCTGTTGAGTAGAAAGGAGATGGTCCAATAAATGACCGGATTTAGTGTACAGTACCCCTTTAAAGACCCTGTGCCAGTGCATACTCTTATATATGTGAGTCTCCCATAGGGAGCCTTGCATATATAAGAGAATGCACTGGCTTATAAGATCAAGGTAAATATTTGTAGGCCAATGTATTCTCTTATATATCCAAGGTGCCCTATATAAGAGAATGCATTGGCACAGGTTTTCACAAAATTTCAGGAAGCTCCAGCCATCAAAGGGTTAACAGATAATGTGCTATTCTAGAACATTAATTGGTGGCAATACACAATGTCCATCAATTTTTGCCAAACTGGTTCAGTATACTACCATTGGTCAAGGATCCGTATACTACCAAAGTCAAGGATCTGTACGCTGTGTATGTATTACACAGCCACTGTTGTATTAGCCTTTGTGGTAATTTTCGTAAGTTAGCTCATAATAATGTTGCCAAAGGCGACATAACATGAATTTTGGAAAATTATGACACAAGAATCATCACAAAAACAACAAATGTTGATCGGAAAAGCTCAGAATAATATCGCTTTAGTTTGGTGTTTGGGGGTATGCAATATATATAAAGCCACACTAGTGTTTGTTTTGGTTAGAGATTACCGCACTCGATCGGATTGCAGAAGGATACCCCTTGAGCCATCCTTCTGCCATCCGTTCTCATGAGATAATCACTAACAGAAAACAACATAGTGCGGCTCTATAAATGTATCATACATACATTCTAGTCCCTCAATAAGCTGCGTTGGATTACTCGGCTGCTCATAAGTATCATGAATAGCGCGACATTCATATGATCCGAAGTCCGCTGCATTGAGATCTTTGATGGTCAGGTCGGGGATCCCGAGTACGCCTCCGTCGTATTTGTTTGTTTTTCCTGTGTTGACGACAGCCCCGTCCTTGTTCCACTGAAGGCTGTTTGGTGCGGGATTGGCCTCAGATATCTGACATGGGATGGTTATGCTATCACCTTTTTCAGCGTGGTACTCATTTTTAGGAATCGTAAGTGTTGGTTTATCTATGGAATAAGAAAATACAGTTCACAACGGTAGCTGCGCTGGTGCTGCATTAAAGATCCAGTGCATTCTCCTATATACAGTAATGCCCTAAATAATCCTTAACCACAGCAGAATTATGGGTAACTTTTCAGGATTTAGTCGGAAATATGGCTTGTTACCTTTCATCAGAAAGCTCTCATTGACAGCTTTCCGATGAATGGCAAGAAGCCATTATCATATTTCCGACTAAATCCTGAAAAGTTACCCATATTTCTGCTGTGGTTAAGGAGTTGATTATTTAGGGCATTACTGTATGCGAGTCTCTCATAGGGAACATCACATATATAAGAGAATACACTGGCTTACAAGGTCAATGTACATATAGCTAGGCCATTATATTCTCTTGTATATGCGAGGCTCCCTAAATAAGAGAATGCATTGGCACAGGAAAATTTCAGGAAGCCCAAGTCACGGAAAGTTTAAAACAACAGGTCACTCCAAAGGGCATTATATATATATATTTGTGTGTGTACCCGCACATGCACTAAAAAAATGAGGTGGGGTGCCGGGCATCAAATTATAGTGCCACACATTTGCAGAATGAGGTCCCCAGAGGATGACTTTAGTGACGCTACCCCCCCCAAAGCGGGCTAGCATCACTAAATTCACCCTCTCGGGACCTCATTCTTAGGCCTCATGTCCTCTGGAAAATATCTTAATTATCAAATTTACAAGTTTTTTAGTTTCTTCAGATAGTTTCCTTTTCTTTTTTAGTTTAGTTTCTCTATACCGGTCCCCATTCCCCCCCCCCCCCCCCAAAAAACAGGATTTTTTTTAACCCGAATCAAAATAAGCATCAACAGGATTCTTACAGTAATGCCCTAAATAATCGACTCCTTAACCACAGCAGAATTATGGGTAACTGTTCAGGATTTAGTTGGAAATATGGCTTGTTGCCATCCATCGGAAAGCTCTCCGCGAGTTGATTATTTAGAGCATTACTGTATATGCCTCAGCTAAGCTGAAAGCTGACTTCGATTAACAGGGCTGTCGCACTTAATTTTATACAACACCCATACTACCAGACATGAAAAACTTACATAAGACATTGAGAGTTATTGTTCCTGTTGCTTTTCCAATGTCGTTGACAGCTTCGACCTTGTATATTCCTTCATCAATACGAAGTGAGCCAGTTAGCGTGAGACTCGGCACAGTAGTATCGCCACCTGTAGCTCTCCCTGTTGTTACAAGATTGTTCCCAAGGTACCATCTAAGTGACGTTAGACTCGGGAAGCTCTGGACGCTAGCAATCATCTCGATGGTATCGCCTTCCCACACATCATACTCTGCTTTCGGTATCGAAAGCTCCGGAACAACTGAGAAAGATAATGTTAACCCTTTTATTGCTAAATGGCTTCTAGGTCATTCAGTTAAAACAGTATTTTTAATTAGACATAGAGAACAACAAAGTTAACCCTGCCATTACTAAATGGATTCTCACATTCATTTCAAACATTATTTAGGCAAAAAAAAAAGAAGATATATGATTCTGAGGCAATTTGTTTTGAAAATCAATGCGGGAGCGAGGGTTTTATTTTTTATTTTTTTCTGCCTGGGTTTATTATATACCTTCCCAGGTCCAGAAAATATAGGGAGAACTTTGTAATGGATATAAAGTAATTTAATCTGATATAAGGAATGACAAATTATCAAATTGTACAACCCGTACATCATATAGGGATTACCTAGAATGATATATATTTTGCAGGGTTACTTACTTTCTGTGCAAAGGTCACCAAGGTCAGGTTGGTGGACGACTCATTCAATATCCAAGTTCCTATTTCAACACATTATACCAATAAACTTGGGGGGGGGGGGGGGGGTTTGGACAACCTGTGGTGACAATATACCTGATAGTTATCATTACCTATGTTTTTTTGTTGAATACCAAAACATACACCATTGTATTTAGCTCCTATTCGATATTTGAACAATAACTAATTTCTGTGTGACAGTTTCCTATTTTCGTGTTACCGGTTTACAACTATGGTCAAATCCAAAATTGGAATAAAATGGTCCAACACGGGCCATATTTTTCAATGCGCCGATGCCTGAGAATCAAAACCCTTTTTTTTGCCTTATTAATTAGCTATAGAGAACAATAAAGTTAACCCTTACATTACAAAAATAGCTATAATTTTTTATATATATAAAATTGTCAAAAAGTATGGTTGGGAGAAATAAAATATGTGCTGTATAGTATAAATCTCCTCGTCTAAAACAAGCCAACAAATCACCTATGGCTATGCTTTGCCCGTGTCCACTTGCGCAGACAATATATTTTTTATTTGGAAGTGTTTTTAATATGAGATACGGATAGATGAAAACAAATATCACCAATATCCGGCATCTGCCATGTTGGTGTTGACATCAACTTACACATTGGAAAATGAGGTAATGTGTCTTCCATGTGAATTTACTAGTATATACTAGATCTTAATGTTCAATCAATATTGTTGTATAGTTTACGCAAACTTAAACTCATAATGCCTATTTTTGTTATATGTCTGGATTAATATTCCCATTGGATGGAATAAAAAAACCCGAAAAATAAAATTTCATTTTAATTATTTTGCCAAACAGCTTTTTTTTGGGTAGGGAAATCCATAAACCAAGTAATAAAAAATAAAATGCCTTAGTTACTTACGTAGTATAAGTAGAGTCATTGGTTTGGTCTCGAGAGTCTTTGTTCCGTCGCTCGCCCGACAAATATACTTTCCTTCATCTGTCATCTTTAGATTTCTTATGGTCAATGATGGATCGTTCAGAGAACCGCCCGTATATTGGATGCCGTCAATGGTGATTAGACTGCCTCCAACTGTCCATTCCACACTAATCGGGTCACCAGTTATGAAGCACGTAAGTTTTATTTCGTCCAAAAGGCGCCCACTATATTCCTCTGCGGGGGCAGTCACTGTGAAATCAACTGTAATTAAAGGCATATTTTGTGCTTACAGTAATGCCCTAAATAATCAACTCCTTAACCACAACAGAATTATGGGTAATTTTTCAGGATTTAGTCGGAACTATGGCTTGTTGCCATTCATCGGAAAGCTCTCTCCATTTATCATTGCGGTGTTATTTTATGTTGGAATATTCCCCACACATGAATATGATATGGCGAATAGCAGTGTTCTGTAAGAAGCATATAGATCAGTGTTCTGTAAGAAGCATATAGATCAGTGTTCTGTAAGAAGCATATAGATCAGTGACATTTTCAGGGAGCTAATTAAAAAATTACAATTTATTCATCGATAACTAAAATTTTTATAAACCTCTGATTTTTATACGAGGAATGGTTGAATACGATTTGATTTGGTTTCGATCGTATTCGCATGTTTGAGGCACCCTAAAGTGAGTACCCAAGCACTATGCATTCATTAACCCTTTGAGTGCCAGGGGCCGATCTCATCGGCCCTAAACCCACAAAATAAGTCTGTTAAAGAATATAAGAATAAATTATTAAAATTGTAAAGTAAAAAAAAAAAAAAAAAAAAAAAAAAGGTAGGCCAATGCATTCTATGGTCGACTCGCATATATAAGAGAATGCATTGGCACAGGGTATATGGGTTGATACAAAAACCGATCTGGCACTCAAAGGGTTAAGCCAAAAAGTTTCAAAGCTATAGACAGCACCTCTCTGATTATCATTAGATGTCCATGAAACCCTTAAATCGTTAACAGGTAATCAGTTGCTCACCAGTGTATAGATAATAATTCTATCAAATTCACACTTGCTTATACTTATAAATCAATGCGAACACCCTAGTACGAGCCTTTCTTAATCAAGTAACCATAACTTTACTGATTTGTGGTTTCAAATTAAGATAATGTAGGCAAGTCGGTGCTCACTTATGTTGATATACATGTATATGTTTGTTGTTTCCACCTGGACCTATTTTAGTCTTTTGTGGCTCCCGACCGACCGTGGACATCACATTTCCATAGCCATTTTTGAAGCCGAAATTTATCAGTTAATTTTAATACGTGTCTTTTATATCTTTTTAAAAATTTCTCAATCCATATATATATTCAGTATGCTGAAGTGGGAGACCTACGGACCCTATAGCGAATGATGTAATATTTAGGACGTCAAAGATGTGAAGAGGTTAAGAGATTTTAGTCAAGATCATAGTACACAAAAGAACTTACCCTCTATTATTACATTGATAGCAAAAGAGGTCTGGCCGACATCATTAACCACTGTAATGGTATATATCCCGCTATCAGATTCCTCCGTATCACCGATGACTAAAGACGGGTCATTGGTTGAACCACCTGTAACTCTGTCTTGAAGCGCACGCTTCCTACGACCTTGGAGAGTTGTCCGTTTGATAATGACACCATCTTTCTTCCATATCACCTCCTTTATTCCTGGGTTAGCTTGGACCGTAACTGCTAGTCGTAGCTGCTTTCCTTTTCCAATAGTGTACTGTCTCAGAGCATTTATGTCCGGTTTGACTGAAATCGTTGATTGGTTAATTAGGCCAGTGTTTTCTCTCAGATATTTGAGTCTCCCATATGGAGCCTTAATTCATTGATAAAAAGAACAGAAGTCCCCAGAGGATCAATTTGGTGATGCTAGCCCACTGTGCGGGGTAGCGTCATTAAATTCACCCTCTGGAGACTTCATTCTGTAAATGTCCAGCACCACATTTTTTAAGCCTGGCTCTGTAGATTGATATAGCACTGAGCATGCATGCACACTATGCAAAGATACGGAACTTAATTTTGAAGCCTAATATTATTGTCAGAGGGAATATGATTCGAATGATAAAATTTTATTATTTACATTGATTTGTGTCTGATAGTAATATTATTGTATGATTTATTTGTTATAATATTCAGTTTATTTGCAAAATATATTCACCCACGATTCAGACATCTATTATATACCAGCTGGGATACCCAGCATTGTCGGTTAAAGAAGATTGGAAACATACTGAAGTGTTTTGACATACATTTACACAATTTCAAAGAACTTCTCTGTACACCACATTGGTGGTCTTCCCTTCTTCTGCATGGATGAATAGATTGACTCTTGATCTATTCCTGATATTGTATGGATAAAGAGCATTCTGGTCACTTATGCATATTCGAGGCGGCGTGTGATGTTGAGCGCAGTCTCTGTGTAGACTAACGATAAAGAGCATTCACTATTGATCTATTTCTGGTATGAATAAAGAGCATTTTGTTCACTTATTTGTGCAACATGTGAACTATATTCGATATGGATTCTCAGCTGGTCTTTTTAAGACAACTGAGGTAAACTGAGGTAAACAGGACCTATCTAATAATGCTCACCGAGTCAGATTACCCCAATATACAAATTTTCATATTCTAGAGTAATGTCCTAAATAATCGATTTCTTAACCACTGCAGAATTATGGATAACTTTTCAGGATTTAGTCGGAAATATGGCTTGTTGCCATTCATTGGAAAGCTCTCAGTGAGTCGATTACTTAGGGTATTACTGTATATTGTATATTATCATATTAGTTTTAATACATACATTCAACATTCAAATCCATTTCCTTGGTATTATCTCCAACTGTATTTGTGGCCATGCAGGTATATATGCCATCGTTGCTCCTGGCGACGCTGGAAATCTGTAGACGCTCGTCGTTGCTCACCTGGTTTCCATTGTACAACCACTTATAATTAGCCGTGGGACTGGCATTACTGTCGCATACCACCGATACATCAGTCCCTTCCAAGACGGTGTTTGTATTTTGAGCATTGATTGTCATATCTCTCGGAGCATCTGAATGAGAAATATAAACCAAGCATTTAAATATTGTGTCTGTCATTTGCTCGTGCGAATAGCCACATTTGTGGGAGTCACAATATTACAATAATCGATAAAGACAGCTCTGGGAATAATTAGCTTAGGCAATATGCAATCCTTAGGTAAAAGCAGAGGCAAAATCAGTTTGCCTAGGCAAAACTATTATTACCAACATTAATGACCTAAATAATCGACTCCTTAACCACAGCAGAATTATGGGTAACTTTTCAGGATTTAGTCGGAAATACGGCTTGTTGCCATTCATCGGAAAGCTCTCACTATATTTAGGGCATTACTGTAAGTTCATTGAGTTAGTAAAATTTCATTGTGTCAATCAGACATACAACCTCTTTAGACAAAATGACTTCCTTTGAAAAAGTGCAAAATTCAGGTTGACTAAATCCACTATCAATTTGGCAACATTTGGGTTTCTAGAGTTTAAGCACCCAAACCTGTAACATGTATCAAAATAGCCCTTGGTATGTCCAAGCCTGGATATAATGTGTCTGATATTTGCAGAATGAGATTCCCAAAGGGTGAATTTAGTGACGCTATCCTGCACAGCAGGCTAGCATCACAAAATTCACCATCTGGGGACCTCATTCTGCTTAGGCCTCATCTTCTGGGAAGTATCTATGGTCTCAAATTAAAATTGTTTTTAGTTACTTTTTCCCTTCTGTTCAGTTTCTCTATCCCTTAATATATCACTTAAGATTAATTGCATAATCAAGGTGACGACTGGGTGAACATCACCAACTTCAACTGGGGAACTTTGATCTGATCCTAGGTCTCCCATAGCAATTGATGTCTAAGCTGAATTAGATCCCCAGAGAGTGAATTTGGAGATGCTAGCCCGCTGGGGACCTCATTCTGCAAATGTCAGACACACTATATCCAGACTTGGGTATTTCATTGATTTACACACTTACAATCAACAAAGAGCTGGAACTGGGCGTTTTTTTCACCATGAACATTTGAAGCCACACACAAATATGTCCCTGCATCTGCTGCTCTCACAGGCGAGAAGCTTAGACGATCGGAAAATGATATGTCATTAACATCATTAATCTTTCGCCACCGATATGCAGCTGTTGGAACAGCATCACTTGAACATGTGACCGACACACTTGATCCTTCGGTGGCTCGATGTGGTGATGTCATACTGAGTGTTGGTGTTTTTGGAGCATCTGTAAAAAAATATTAAAGACATATTATGGACTAGTTCTGGTGTGAGAAATTGATAAGTTAGTGCTCAAGACGCTATGCCAACTGAGGGAAAGTAGAATTCTACTAAAAATCAGCAAAAATTTCAAAGAAATCGACCACACCATCCATATAAAACATCGTCTGAATTACGCTCAATGGTAAATATTTACATCTCGATTCAGGACGCAACTATCGGCGATAAACAAACACAAATGATTTCACCATTGAGAGTCATTGCATTTATATATAAGAATGACGATGTGTTTTGTCAATTTGGATTAATATTCTTTAAAAATAACTACTTTGAGCAAAATTATTCTCAATTTATATTTGATCACCCAACCAGAGTGTTTCATATCATTGATTACAGCTGATTGGATTAGTAGATAAATGTATATATATAAACGTGTTGAGTAAGGCAAAAAGTTTCCATGCTCGAACTCTGAATATCCAACGAAAAAGGGTACGTTTATCTCGATTAAATCCAAGAAAAACTGAAACTGGAGGACAAACACATTTTATCGGCATTACATGCTCGGAAGTGAGGTGATCAAATCTATGAGGTTAACCCTTTCATGACTGGAGGTTCCTATAATTTAGCGAAAACCCTGTGCCAATGTATTCTCTTATATATATGCGAGTCTCCCATAGGGATCCTCGCATATACAAGAGAATACATTAGTCTAACAATATTTACCTTGACCTTGTAAGCCAGTGCTTCTCTTATATATATTCCAGGCTATGGGAGACTCGCATATATAAGAGAATGCACTGGCACAGGATCTTTAATGCTGCACCAGCACAGCTCCCGTGATGAAAGGGTTAAGACCAAATGATACTAATCATGTGGCATAGTGAATTAGAAATAAGATGAAGAAAGAATCAATGAAAACAACTATTAAATGTACTCAATCCGATTAGATGGTCCCCATATCATCAGATTCCAACAACAACGTTTTTTAAAATGCTGCTCCATGGCCAGTTATTAGAATCGATTAATTGCCCAAACATAATGCAAACCACAGTTAACTATAGTATAAAATTGCCCAAAACCTGTTATTTATCAACATTTTGTTCCAAGAAATGTGGCCGGTTTGTCAAATATCTGACACAAAAAAGCCAATTGATTTTAGAATTATCCATCTTCATCCGCAATTTGGTATGAGACCGTATTCTCGTCGACCTGTTACTGGGCCACTAAACATTATCGGTAGTGAAAAATAACAGATTTTAAAAATTGATATCTGATCACTCTGAACTTTGATGGGTGGGTTCCTTGACTCGAATCAAATATTTTTTACCCCCAAAACCAAGGAAATAGTAATTTGGATTATGCATCTTTAAATTTATTAAATTTGTTAACAGTTTGATTATTTTCAACAGGCCCTGGCAGCAATTCAATTTAATGACATTGTACGAAACTCACATTGAATGACCAGTCTGAACTGTTTCTGTGCTTCTCCTCGGTTGTTTTTGGCCTCACAGGTATATGTTCCTTCATTAAATGTCGTCACAGCCCCCAGGTTCAGGATGTTTGATTCTACGAGCACTGTGAGGCCATTAAACCACTTGTATGATGCCGTGGGGCTGGCATTACTGTCACATGTAACGACGACGTTGGTGCCTTCCTCCACACTGTGTACAGGTTGGACATTCAAGGTCATGTCTTTTGGGGCATCTGAAATTACATTGTCAGAATTTTTAAATCTGTTTTAATACTGTAACTGAATGTAGGTAAGTTACAAATGCATTGTATTTTTTAAGGGTTTTTAATACAATATGCCATCTGCTGTAATCTTTTTCCTAGGGAAGTTCACAAAAATAGGCCATGATTTTTATCCGCTGACTGTGCGCTATAAAATAACCCTCATTGTTTCTTTAATACTTCAGCAGTGAATCTTGGAAATGCTTACGTTGATTGGAATTGGGATTTGAAGCAATGAATGCTCATACTGAGTCTATACTACCATCAAAATGATATATGTATGCAGTAATGCCCTAAGTAATCGACTCCTTAACCAGAGTAGAATTATGGGTAACTTTTCAGGATTTAGTCGGAAATATGGCTTGTTGCCATTCATCGGAAAGCTCTCAGTGAGAGCTTTCCGATGAATGGCAACAAGCCTTGAATATCTGCTGTGGATAAGGAGTCGATTATTTAGAGCATTACTGTAGAACCTAGTCACTTTGAAAAAGCTGACAAAAATCCTATCAGATGTGTGTATGTAGATTTGTGGATTAAAATTAGTTTCTGTATTGATGGGATTATGCACAATTTCATTGGTTAATGACGTAACAGATCACTTCAGAGGTCAATGATTTGTTGACAATTCCATGCATTGTCAAATACAACTAATACAGGCAATATATCCATACTGTAGAATGTGTTATTATCGAGGATGTGTAATAAATCATACTACTGTAGAATGTGTAATAAATGGATTAATTATTATATTATTATACTCACATCCGACATTGAGAGTGAAGCTTTTACTGTTCGTTCCGAGTACGTTATCTGCCTGACATTTATAAGTTCCTGCTGCTGAAGCAGTGATGCTCCTCAGTCGTAGTATGTTCCCTGGGCTATATGGCTGATTATTGAGGAACCATTGGTAGTTGGCTGTAGGACTGGCCACACTGTTACAAACGATGTCAGCATTGTCTCCGAGATTCAAACTGTGTGACGTGGGTACACTGATGGTCATGTCTCGAGGAATATCTGGTTAAAATAATAAAGGCACATGAAGACAGTAGGGTCCTGCGAATATTCAATATTCGATTCGAAATCAAATTCGAGTAGAAATTTCCAACTCAAAATTTTGAATATACACTGACAAAAAAGTAGTCTGTTTACGGACAAGTACATTCGTCGATCTTAGCGGTTTCTGTGCCATTTAATTCTCGAAAATTATGAAAATATACACCTTACAATTCTTATCGCGAATGTTCGCATGCTATTAAATATAAGTATAGCCAGTAATTAGCCACTATAGGATGACTAAATACGTCTGAATTCTAGTTCTAGCTTCGAACATGGTAGTCAAAAGCTCAGAGATCGCTGATGGACCGACGACAAGCATAAATTATAATACAGATGAGACTGAGCAACCGCTATCGTTATCCGCCGACTATCAATCATAGATTCAGCGTTATGTCATATTGCTGAGAATGTAAACAACACGTGTTTCCGGCATCGAAAAGAGGACGTGGACGGTGTTTTCTTTTGAAGATGACTATCAGTTTCGGGGTGTTCCTTTACACTTGACTAACTTATGCCGTTATGGAACTTATGTCTGCGAATTGCATTTTACTACTTTCTTGTTTTGCGACTGTTGTTGCATCTTTAAGTTTATAAAAAAAAGATGTTTTGGAATGTCGATTAGCAATATTGTATGTACATGCAAACTATACAAATTTCGCGTGATTTCAGTTCCGATGATCCGTTTAGTGGTTTTATATTAATCATCAAGCCTGGATTTAGTGTGTCTGATAATTGCAGAATGAGGTCCACAGAGTGTGAATTTAGTGATGCTATCCTGCACAGCGGGCTAGCACCCCAAATTCACCCTCTGGGAACCTCATTCTGCTTAGGCCTCATCTTCTGGGAAGTATCTATAGTATCAAATTAACATCGTTGTTAGTTACTTTTTCCTTTCTGTTCAGTTTCTATATCCCCTAATTTGCAGAAGATAGATTGCATAATCGAGATGACTAATGGGTGAACATCACCAACTTCAACTGGGGAAATTCATTCGGATCCTAGGTCTCCCATAGCAGTTGAGGCATCAGCAGAAAGAGGTTCCCATAGGTTGAATTTGGTGATGTTAATCCGTTGTGTGGTGTATCGTCACTAAATTCAACCTCTGGGGACCTCATTCTGCAAATGTCAGACACACTATATCCAGACTTGAATCGGAACGTACTAGTACTGTAATGCAGCTTTCCACACATATTCACCAGTGGGAGGAGCTTACAGATGCAGAAATACAGTAATGCCCTAAGTAATCGACCCCTTAACCACAGCAGAATTATGGGTAACTTTTCAGGATATAGTTGGAAATATGGGTTGTTGCCATTCATCGGAAAGCTCTCGGGGAGAGCTTTCCGATGAATGGCAACAAGCCATATTTTCAACTAAATCCTGAAAAGTTACCCATAATTCTGCTGTGGTTAAGGGGTCGATTACTTAGGCCATTACTGTAGTTTAATTAGTTTAACAGTTCTTGCCCGTCACTATAATACACCAGAGAACATACATTCTTTTCATTTTAATTGTATAAATTATGACAAGTGCCACGCAAAATGAATAAAAAAGTTATATTCATGGATGAGTTTCCAACATTATGCTGCAAATAGAAATTTCAGTACATTATGGTTTGACCTTTTGACAATGATAAAGCAGAAATACTAAGTAGCAGAAAACAGAACTCTCACAAATCAAGCATTGCTCACAACCCAGCAATATTGTGGCAATACCATATTTATATTCCAGATTAGATGATTCGGTTTCATCACTCTACGAAAGTTGCTGATATAATACCAGGTTAACCCTTTCCAAGCCTTGAAATAGGGTGTCTGTCATTTGCAGAATGAGGTCCCCAGAGGGTGAATTTAGTGATGCTACACCACATAGCGGACTAGCATCACCAAATTCACCCTCTGGGAACCTCATTCTGCTGAGGTGTAAGCAGAATGAGGTCCCCAGAGGGTGAATTTGGTGATGCTAGCCCGCTATGCGGGGTAGCATCACTAAATTCACCCTCTGGGGACCTCATTCTGCAAATGACAGACACACTATTTCAAGGCTTGACCCTTTCTTCACTAAATACTGAGTGGGAGAATGCATTTAGTATAGAAAGGTTAATCAGGTAAAGGCCTACCCCCCCTCCCCCTCCCCAGAATATTACAGTAACAACACGTCAAGATGGAGGATTGGCTGACGGACTATAAAGCCTTCCCGTTTGTCAACTTAGGTATAGTGAAAGAAATAATGGCTTACAACTAAACTTACTGTCATAATTCCACACATAATGAATAATAATAATTGTATGGACTACATGAGAAAGGGGAGGATCTCTGCTAGGCATATTAAATAAGTGGTTAAATATAATAATGAACAAGGGCACAATCTATCACAGACAAACCGCTCCTCGTTCTCCTCACATGAATTTTGAAATGGAAGCATGATCCTGGAGCGGTTTATTGGGATTTTGAAAAGAGTTTAGAACATACAGTAATGCTTGAACATACATACAGGATTTAATATGGCTTGTTGCCATTCATCAGAAAGCTCTCACTGAGAGCTTTCCGATGAATGACAACAAGCCATATTTCCGACTAAATCCTGAAAAGTTACCCATAATTCTGCTGTGGTTAATCTATACTATATATTTTGAGACTTCGTATATATATATGTATGTGTGTACTTCATAGAATCCAAAACGCGTGTACATATTGAGCTCAAACTTCCTATGTAAGTGTCAAATCCGACCGACACGACCGTGGTCGCGGTTTAGAGAAGCTCAGAGCACCCGTTCTCCAATCTCAAATCACTGCAAAGGCACGGCGTGGGTTAATCAAGTGATTATTTAATGAGAGTTTGTTTTTGACGCATCTCTATAAAGAGCGTCTGTTTCCCATTCAACGTTATTAGCATCTGCATAGTTATACGGGAACATTGAGTGCTTGCCTATGCGGGGTGATTTATTGGAGCTCTTACAACATCATTGTTATAGTATGTATGACACTTATGTCAGGGCTTAGGGGGGGGGTAGTTATAGGCATAATGCTTCTCAGAAATCCCGGTTACAAACCAACACTCACAATTTCGTATTTACGCAAACGTTATCGCTCGAAATTTATTCCCTGCGAGCACGGATGGCGCGCTTTGTTTTTACAGTATATACCTTTGGTATATACCGAAATCATCCAGGATAATCACGAATATAGCATCAGATTTCTCCCCAGATATACCGTTATAAAGCTACTGGAATCTGCCAATCTACTCATAGAATCGAAAACGCGTGTAGGAACGGGCATCCCCACGGCAATGTCGGCTTATAAGACATCTTTACTACACATGACAGCCGATGGACAATTGGTCTCTATATATGTACCAAAATTACGCCGCGTTGGTGACTGGGAAATTCCAGGGAATGCCGATTGAGCTCAAACTTGCTACCTACGGGAAGTGTCATATATATATGAGTGTGTCCTTTATAGACTCGAACCGATTGAGCTCAAACTTGCTAAATATTGACTGGGAAATTCCAGGGAATGCCGATTGAGCTCAAACTTGCTACCTACGGGAAGTGTCATATATATGTGTGTGTCCTTTATAGACTCGAACCGATTGAGCTCAAACTTGCTAAATACGGGAAGTGTCATGGACGGGTTCATTGAAAAAAAAAAAAAAATCGGGTAAAATTGAAAAACAAAATTAAAAAGGCACAATTAACTCCTTGAAAAACCCAAAAAAATCGGGTAAAATTTAAAAACAAAAAATTAAATTAAAAAATTAAAAAAGCACAATTAACTCATTGAAAAACAAAAAAATTAACTCATTGAAAAACAAAAAATTAAATTAAAATTGTCATGTTTCTGACTATTGCCGAAATTTGGTGCAAATGCAGCACAAGTGTCTCGGAACCTGTTGCAATTGCTTTTTCGAACAAAGCCATGGGACGAATGCCGCCAGTGGTGGGCTAACCTGCTAGTATTATATATAAGGAGTCGATTATATAGGGCATTACTGTACCTGTAATGTACATTCACCAAACAACTTACATCCACTGTTCAGGTTGAGGCTGATAGTCTTAGTTCCGTGGGTATTCTCAGCCATACACTGATATACGCCAGCCTTAGAGTTGTCCATGGAGACAATCCGCAGTTCATTGGTATTGCTAAGGGTGCCGGCTACACCATTCTTTGTCCACTTATAGTTAGACACAGGATTGGCTTGGCTGGTACAGATGGCGACGAGATCTGACCCTTCCAAGATGGTGTGTGTTGTCGGAACATTGAGCGACATAGACCGGGGAGCATCTGAAATATTCAAAATGGAAACTTATATACAGATCAGGAACTAGCCTAGAGGTTTCAAGTTGGGAGAATTAAGTCACTTCTCCCAGATTGATTATTAGGGAGAAAGTGGAATGTTATCAGGGAGAAGTAACAATGGCTGCAGTTCAATTTACACCCCAAGACCACCCTTCTATGTTCCAATAAGTATTATGCAACACCAGAGCCCATTTATTAAACCATTTTATAGTGAATAAGAACACCATTATAATCAGTAAATGTACTTTAAATATGCTGTTGGGACATATGCATACTGGTTAATGGGAGAGAAGTCTACAGTTTGCCCTCTAGGCAGTTCCCTGATACAGATCTTCTGCAAAGTGCTTAAAAGTGCATTTAATTAACCCTTTCATGATGGCAGCTGCATTGGTGCACCATTAAAGGCCCATGCATTCTCTTATATATGTGAGTCTCCCATAAGGAGCCTCACATATATATGAGAATGCGCTGGCTTACAAGGTCAAGGTAAATATTGTTAGGCCAATGCATTCTCTTATATATGTGAGTCTCCCATAAGGAGCCTCACATATATATGAGAATGCGCTGGCTTACAAGGTCAAGGTAAATATTGTTAGGCCAAAGTATTCTCTTATATATGCGAGGCTCCCTATGGGAGACTTGCATATATAAGAGAATGCATTGGCACAGGGTTTTTGCAAAATTTCAGGAAGCTCCAGTCATGGAAGGGTTAAAAGACCATGTTGGTTTGGAGCCACAAATCAAACCTACAGTAATGCTCTAATTAATCGACCTCTTAACCAAAGCAGAATTATGGGTAACTTTTCAGGATTTAGTCGGAAATATGGCTTGTTGCCATTCATCGGAAAGCTCTCGGGAGAGCTTTCCGATGAATGGCAACAAGCCATATTTCCGACTAAATCCTGAAAAGTTACCCATAATTCTGCTTTGGTTAAGAGGTCGATTAATTAGAGCATTACTGTAGTTCACCTTTGTTACATTCCTACCCGATTCCAATGATCATGCATTACCAGCCTTGAAATAGTGTGACTGTAATTTGCAGAATGAGGTCACCAGACAGTGAATTTAGTGATGCTACCCCGCATAGTGGGCTATAGTGTGACCAAATTCACAGTCTGAGAACCTCAATCTGCTTAGGCCTCAACTACTATGGGATACCTAGTATCAGATTGAAGTTCCCCATTTGATGTTGGTGATGTTCACTCATTTGTCAGCCCGATTATGCATTTTATCTTCTGCAAATTTAATAGGGGATACAGAAACTCAACAGAAGGGTAAAAGTAACTAAAAACAATGTTAATTTGAGACTATAGATACTTCACAGAAGATGAGGGCTAAGCAGAATGAGGTCCCCAGAGGTAGCTGAGTGGGGTAACATCACTAAATTCACCCTCTGGGGATTTTTTTTAGATAAAAAGCCTCCCTCCCGCATCAAATTTTTCATATATAATTAATTGTCTGAGAACACAGCCCTTTCTATAAATCATCATTGTCGTTTGTTGAACATATTATCTGAACATTTCCCTCAATAAATAGGGCTCCATCTGCTCTCTTTTATATGCTGTCTGCATTTATCATCTTAACATCCCTCAAAATTAATAATAGACCATTCAGATGTACACTTTTTAACTGACTGGGAGAATCCATTTAATATAGAAAGGGTTAATGGGTTAAGGTTAGGAAAAGTTAACATCCCTATCAAGATGCAGAGGGACTAAACAAAAAAATTATTTGCAGATATGCCTGGATATGCCCACAAGAGATACTTTAATTTGTTTTGACAAATTGTAGGTTTTTACTCCATTAAGATTAGTCATTCATCCATTGATGTCTAAAATTCTTGGAAAAAATAAAAAGAAGACTCCCTCCCTCATCAAATTTTTCATATATAATAATTGCCTGAGAACACAGAACTGGAGAACACAGGTATTTAATTTTAAAAACATATTATGTACTTGTTCGGATACGTGAAACTTATCAGTTAGTATTCAGGCGCCATACCAGCTGGGTGAATGTAGCATTCTAGAGGGTATCACCCCCCTCCCCCTGAATCCTGAATACCAGTTAATTTTGGGGGGTGAATCCTGAATACCAGTTAATTTTGGGGGGGTGAATCCTGAATACATGTTAAGAAATAATATGCGATAAATGACATACAAATTGACGCCGGTCACGTTATGGGCGTTATGAGGCCGTTATGATACGATTAATGATACTTTATGATGGCATAGTGGTCGAATATGCCCATGAAGCTATTCTACCCACTCATTCATACAGATAACTAGCACAAAAATATTATTTTGAGCCATCAAAACCTGCGTCCAAGATGTTTTGCTTGAACCTTAATACCAGTTAATTCGGGGGTATGAATCCCGCGTACGGCTTCAAAACACCCTGAATCCCGCGTACCAAAAAGGGGGGGGGGGGTGATACCCTCATTCTACTAATATAGCTGACAATCTGAATCAAATCCACCGTACCACTCCATAGAAAATGTCGTCCGAACTACACTCAAATGTAAATATTTACTTCTCGATTCGGGACGCAACTATCGGCCATAAACTTACGAAAATTATTTCGCCATCGAGAGTCACTGCATTTCATTAATATATAAGAATTACGGTGCGTGTTGTTAATTTGGATATAATACTTGTAAAAAATAGCTACTTTGAGGAAGATTATTCACCGTTTCTATTTGATCACCCTACTGGAGTGTTTCACATCACTTTAATGGCCTAAGATGCAGTTAATCTGATGCGGTAGTATTGAGTGATGGATTGTTTATGTATATATGGTGATGGTGGTTTCACATAGCTACATGTAATCCTCTTTGTTTCGGGGTGCCATCTAGATGAAGCAGACCTTCTCTATTTAATGTGTTTGGTGATTGCATGGTTTATTCTTCTATGCATATCATTGATATAAACGAAATTTAAGACAAGAAGTATTAATGATTGACTGATTCCAGATCACTATACCCACTGCATGCATCAACATCAGAGTGAAAGCAAAATTCAGCAAGTCGACTAAGACAGCAAAAGTCGCCAAACAATTATTGTTGAAACATGAGATTAAATATTGCAGAAACCCATAGCATTTGCATATCTCCCAAACACTTCCAATATAGGCAGCCAACAAAACTTAAAAATATAAGGTGAACAATTTCCAAATTTGTTTTTCAAATATCACAATTATTGGTCAGAATAGTCAGATTAATCTATTTTTTTAATGTAAATTCATTAACAGCAGTTGCTTATAACCCTTCCATGACTGGAGCTTCCTGAAAATTTGCGAAAACCCTGTGCCAATGCATTCTCTTAGGGAGACTCGCATATATAAAAGAATGCACTGGCACAGGATATTTTATGCTGCACCAGTGCAGCTCTCGTCATGAAAGGGTTAAGGAATGAATCATATACTTACATTCAACAGAGAGATTGACATCAATGACGTTAAATCCTAGATCATTTCTTGCCTCACACCTATAAGTTCCACCAGTAGTGACTCCAAACAGCTGCAGCCGGCTGCCACTAATCTTAGTCCCTTGTGGAGTTGTCCAGGTATAAGCTGCAGTAGGATTGGCACTGCTGCTGCATGTTACATCAACATTGTCTCCTTCCTTCACCGTCAGCGGGCTTTGTGGGCTAAGTGACAAATCCTTTGGACCGTCTGCAATTAGGTGATTTAAAAGGAGGGATAAGATAAGATAAGTCTGATTACAGACACAAAATACTGATCTACAGGCTACATATTCTCTAAAACACATTATCAAAATCATAGCAACTGCTTTAAAGTTTTTCAAAAAGTAAAATGATACAAAAGATCTTATTTTGGCCATAACTGTATATTCTAATGAGGAACGCTCTTTATTGTTCCAAGCTAAACAAAATTTGAAACCTGACGTTTCTTAATTCTATTACTTGGGTTAGTCTGTCTGTGATATATAAATACAGTCCGTATAAAAGTATTTAATGTATTTATCAACTTGTTTTGATCTCCCAAACCGCGGAACGGCATGTTACAAAATCGAGCAATGACGAGCATAAGTTCAGGCTTCAATTCAAACTGCAATAAGGATGCTCTATCTATTTCCTGAACAGGAAGCCTATATTCATGAAATGGTTATCAGGTTTCTCTGACTCAAATTTTTAGTTTTTACCCCTCATTGATGAGTAGTTACCTTGGGAAATGTTCAGATAATAAGTTCAACAATGTGGATCTTATTATCTGAAAGCCTTGAAATAGGGTGTCTGTCATTTGCAGAATGAGGTCCCCAGAGGGTGAATTTAGTGATGCTACCCCGCATAGCGGGCTAGAATCACCAAATTCACCCTCTGGGGACCTCATTCTGCTTACACCTCAGCAGAATGAGGTTCCCAGAGGGTGAATTTGGTGATGCTAGCCCGCTATGCAGGGTAGCATCACTAAATTCACCCTCTGGGGACCTCATTCTGCAAATGACAGACACCCTATTTCAAGGCTTGATTATCTGACCATTTCTCATTAGTGCGTATGAATCCTTCTGCACTAGTTATATATCTTTAAGTTTCTGGACACCCTTCCAAATGATTGATAGACTATTCCAATGTATACTTTTATAACTGAATGGGAGAATCCATTTAGTATAGAAAGGGTTAATTACTATACTAAATGGATTCTCCCAATAGAAATTGCAGAAGGATTTCTATTCATTGGTGGGAAATGTTCAGATAATAAGTTCAACAAACGACCTATCCTAAGGGATAACTACTGTAATGCCCTAAATAGTCAACTCCTTAACCACAGCAGAATTATGGGTAGCTTTTCAGGATTTAGTCGGAAATATGGCTTGTTGCCATTCATCGGAAAGCTCTCGGGGAGAGCTTCCGATGAATGGCAACAAGCCATATTTCCGAATAAATCCAGAAAAATTACCCATAATTCTGCTGTGGTTAAGGAGTTGATTATTTAGGGCATTATATACTTATCAATGAGTACTTAGAAAGGGTTAAGTCTTGCAAAAGTTGCTAAGAAATGGTCTCGAATTTGAGAATTGAGGTTCTTGATGACCACTATAAATATTTTGCAAAATTGGTCATGAATGGCTTTGAATGTCATAGGTTTGAACTCACATTGTACATTAAGATCAAATGTAGCAGTATCTTTCCCGAAGTTATTCTGAGCCTCGCATGTATACAAGCCATCATGAATGAGTGCGACGTTTGAAATCTGTAGTGTTTGAGTGTTAACTTCAGATCCGTCAGGCCGAATCCATTTATAATTTGGTGTAGGAGTGGCAGTACTCGAACAGGTCACTGTAACCACAGGGCTGCCCTCGGCAACGTTATAAGGAGATGGTAAGTTGAAGGTGATTCCTGTTGGTTGAGCTGAAATTAAGCAAAGATTTCCATTAGTTTATGAAAAGAAAAAAAAAAATTCAGCTGGTTTTTCTGTATAAATCATTTATCCCTGTATATATATACATTGGGCCAAAGACAAAAATATTTTTGGTTCAGGTTTTCCTACTTACCCTATTTTAAATAGGTCGACTCGCATATATAAGAGAATGCATTGGCCTAACAATTTTTTACAATTTTAATAATTTGTTCTTTTGACTCGGGGGACTAGTTGTCAGGCACTGTACACTAAATCCAGCCATTTATAGGAGGACCATCTCCTTTTATACTCAACAGAATATATGCAACAAATGAATGAATTTGAGTCATGGATTAGTGCAAAATACACTCATGTGATCTATGAACGATTTAAACAACTCAAGTTATTAACTCATTTTCATTATAATTACCATGTTATTTGTATCGTTCATAGAGCACATGATTGTATTTTGTTTCACCATAGACCAAACTGATGAAAATTACAACATAGGCTCAAACTAAGAATACTATTACAAATGGGTGTGTAATAAATCATATTACTGTAGAATGTTTAATAATGTGGATTAATTATTATATTATTACACTCACATCCGACATCAAGGGTGTGTAATTAATCAAAGTACTGTAGAATGTGTAATAATGTGGATTAATTATTATATTATTATACTCACATCCGACATCGAGGGTGAAGCTTTTACTGTTTGTTCCGAGTACGTTATCTGCCTGACATTTATAAGTTCCTGCTGCTGAAGCAGTGATGCTCCTCAGTCGTAGTATGTTCCCTGTGCTATATAGCTGATTATTGAGGAACCATTGGTAGTTGGCTGTAGGACTGGCCACACTGTTACAAACGATGTCAGCATTGTCTCCGAGATTCAAACTGTGTGACGTGGGTACACTGATGGTCATGTCTCGAGGAATGTCTGGTTAAAACAATAATATATTAAAGACATATTAAACACTTATTTCAGTAACTCAAACCTATCTTTATGAAACGTATTCTCCCATTCAGTTATAAAAGTATACATTGGAATAGTATATTATTCATTTGGAGGGTGTTCATGTAATAAAAGCAGACGACAGACAGAAACACAGATAATACAAGAGCAGAATGATTCGCATTCATTGGTGGAAAATGTTCAGATAATAAGATCAATAAACCCTGAAATTATCTGAAAATGTCCTGAGGCCGGGTTTCCGCTACAGGGGAGCGGGTCCCTTTGTTTATCTGCGGATTTTGGTAAGAATTTCCAACATCATTCCGTGAGCAGTTCAGGTCAGTGATACTGATAGTAATTAATTTAGCCTAGCTACTAGTATATCTTCGGTGGGCTTCTAAAAGGTCGTACCTGCCATTTTGGGGTGAAACTTTTTATTGCATTTTCGGAATCTATGGGTTCGATTACATAAGTTCATCAGATAACTTGTCAATATTTCAAGTGTAAATTAGGGCCCTGCGAAGCTTCGAAGATTCGATTCAGTGTCGACATCGGCGATCAGATTCAGGATCGATACCGAATCGGCTCTGCAATTCGTATATTTTCGAATCGGCCAACTCTTTAGTATAGAAAGGTTAATCAGGTAAAGGCCTACACCCCCTCCCCCTCCCCAGAATATGACAGTAACAACACGTCAAGATGGAGGATTGGCTGACGGACTTTAAAGCCTTCCCATTTGTCAACTTAGGTATAGTGAAAGAAATAATGGCTTACAACTAAACTTTTACTGTCATAATTCCCCACATAATGAATAATAATAATTGTATGGACGACGTGAGAAAGGGGAGGATCTCTGTTAGGCATATTAAATAAGAGGTTAAATATAATAATGAACAAGGGCACAATTTATCAGACAAACCGCTCCTCGTTCTCCTCACATGAATTTTGAAATGGAAGCATGATACTGGAGCGGTTTATTGGGATTTTGAAAAGAGTTTTAGAAAATACAGTAATGCTTGAACATACATATGGCTTGTTGCCATTCATCGGAAAGCTCTCAGTGAGAGCTATCCGATGAATGGCAACAAGCCATATTTCCGAATAAATCCTGAAAAGTTACCCATAATTCTGCTGTGGTTAAGGAGTCGATCATATAGGGCATTACTGTACCTGCAATGTACATTCACCAAACAACTTACATCCACTGTTCAGGTTGAGGCTGATAGTCTTAGTTCCGTGGGTATTCTCGGCCATACACTGATATACGCCAGCCTTAGAGTTGTCCATGGAGACAATCCGCAGTACATTGGTATTGCTAAGGGTGCCGGCTACACCATTCTTTGTCCACTTATAGTTAGACACAGGATTCGCTTGGCTGGTACAGATGGCCACGAGATCTGACCCTTCCAAGATGGTGTGTGTTGTCGGAACATTGAGCGACATAGACCGGGGAGCATCTGAAATATTCAAAATGGAAACTTATATACAGATCAGGAACTAGCCTAGAGGTTTCAAGTTGGGAGAATTAAGTCACTTCTCCCAGATTGATTATTAGGGAGAAGTAACAATGGCTGCAGTTCAATTTACACCCCAAGACCACCCTTCTATGTTCCAATAAGTATTATGCAACACCAGAGCCCATTTATTAAACCATTATATTGAATAAGAACACCATTATAATCAGTAATTGTACTTCAAATATGCTGTTGGGACATATGCATACTGGTATATGAGAGAGAAGTCTACAATTTGCCCTCTAGGCAGTTCCCTGATACAGATCTTCTGCAAAGTGCTTAAAAGTGCATTTAATTAACCCTTTCATGATGCTTATGGCAGCTGCATTGGTGCAGCATTAAAGGCCCATGCATTCTCTTATATATGTGAGTCTCCCATAAGGAGCCTTGCATATATATGAGAATGCGCTGGCTTACAAGGTCAAGGTAAATATTGTTAGGCCAATGTATTCTCTTATATATGCGAGGCTCCCTATGGGAGACTCGCATATATAAGAGAATGCATTGGCACAGGGTTTTTGCAAAATTTCAAGAAGCTCCAGTCATGGAAGGGTTAAAAGCCCATGTTGGTTTGGAGCCACAAATCAAACCTAGTTCACCTTTGTTACATTCCTACCCGATTCCAATGATCATTACCAGCCTTGAAATAGTGTGTCTGTAATTTGCAGAATGAGGTCACCAGACAGTGAATTTAGTAATGCTATCCCCCACAGCAGGCTCTGAGAACCTCAATCTGCTTAGGACTCAACTACTATGGGATACCTAGGATCAGATTGCAGTTCCCCAGTTGAAGTTGGTGATGTTCACTCATTTGTCAGCCCAATTATGCATTTTATCTTCTGCAAATTTAATAGGGGATACAGAAACTCAACAGAAGGGTAAATGTAACTAAAAAGAATGTTAATTTGAGACTATAGATACTTCCCAGAAGATGAGGGCTAAGCAGCATGAGGTCCCCAGAGGTAGCTGAGTGGGGTAGCATCACTAAATTCACCCTCTGGGGAAAAATTTAAAATAAAAAGCCTCTCTCCCTCATCAAATTTTTCATATACAATTGCCTGAGAACACAGCCCTTTCTATAAAGCATCATTGTCGTTTGTTGAACTTATTATCTAAACATTTCCCACAATAAATAGGGCTCCATCTGCACTTTTTTATATGCCGTCTGCTTTTATCATCTTAACATCCCTCCAAATTAATAATAGACCATTCCGATGTACACTTTTTAACTGACTGGGAGAATCCATTTAATATAGAAAGGGTTAACTCTTTCAACACCGCAGCCCGCTTTAGCAGGCACGACGTAATTTACGTTCAACACCGCTGCCCGCTTTCCCGCAAAAAGCGGGCAGAGAATAATTTTCGGGAATAACCAGGAATAACAGGTAATAATATCACGTTTGCGGGGATATACTAATGATTTTTTTGACTGGCGACTTAGATATGATTTGGGTTATATTCTGTATCAATACAAATTTACTGTTGAACACGTAGACCTGACAAATACGGCCACAATGAGATGTTCCGGAACCTAAATATATACAGTTGATGTATGACTTTGCCATCAAGAGGCACTGCATTTCATTAATATATAAGAATTACGGTGCGTGTTGTTAATTTGGATATAATACTTGTATAAAATAGCTACTTTGAGGAAGATCATTCACAATTTCTATTTGATCACCCTACTGGAGTGTTTCACATCACTTTAATGGCCTAAGATGCAGTTAATCTGATGCAGTAGTATTGAGTGATGGATTGTTTATGTATGGTGATGGTGGTTTCACATAGCTACATGTAATCCTCTTTGTTTCGGGGTGCCATCTGGATGAAGCAGACATTCTCTATTTAATGTGTTTGGTGATTGCATGGTTTATTCTTCTATGCATATCATTGATATAAACGAAATTAGACAAGAAGTATTAATAATTGACTGATTACAGATCACTATACCCACTGCATGCATCAACATCAGAGTGAAAGAAAAATTCAGCAAGTCGACTAAGACAGCAAAAGTCGCCAAACAATTATTGTTGAAACATGAGATTAAATATTGCAGAAACCCATAGCATTTGCATATCTCCCATTGGTGAAAAACACTTCCAATATAGGCAGCCTACAAAACTTAAAAATATAAGGTGAACAATTTCCAAATTTGTTTTTCAAATATCACAATTATTGGTCAGAATAGTCAGATTAATCTATTTTTTTGAAAGTAAATTCATTAACAGGTGTTGCTTATAACCCTTCCATGACTGGGGCTTCATGAAATTTTGCGAAAACCCTGTGCCAATGCATTCTCTTATATATGCGATTCTCTCTCTTAGGGACACTCGCATATATAAGAGAATGCACTGGCACTTGGTATTTTATGCTGCACCAGCGCAGCTCCCGTCATAAATGGGTTAAGGAATTAATCATATATTCTTACATTCAACAGAGAGATTGACATCAATGTTGTTAAATCCTTGATCATTTCTTGCCTCACACCTATAAGTTCCACCAGTAGTAACTCCAAATAACTGCAGTCTGCTGCCGCTAATCTTAGTCCCTTGAGGAGTGGTCCAGGTATAAGCTGCAGTAGGATTGGCACTGCTGCTGCATGTTACATCAACATTGTCTCCTTCCTTCACTGTCAGCGGGCTTTGTGGGCTAAGTGACAAATCCTTTGGACGGTCTGCAATTAGGTGATTTAAAGGTACTCAATTCGATTAAGCACCCCTAAATTACTATTTCTTTGGCTTCGGGGGTAAAAAAATATTTGATTCGAGTCGAGGAACCCACCCATCAAAGCTAGGAGTGATCAGATATCGATGTTTGAAATCTATTATTTTAATTTTAAATGGCCCAGTAAACTGTCGACGAGAAGAACTTATCTGACCAGATAGCGGATGAAGATCGATAACTCTAAAATCCAGTGGCTTTTTTGTGTCAGATATTTGACAACCGGCAAAATTTCGTTGAACAAAACGTTGATATATAACTGGTTTTGGGCAATATTATACTATAGTTGACTGTGGTTAGCATTATTTTTGGGCAATTAATCGATTCTGATAACATGAAGCAGCTTTTCCAAAAAAAAATTTGTTGTTGGAATCTCATGATATGGGGACCGTCAAATCGGATTGAGTACCTTTAAAATCCGCTTTGAGCATTTTTTGTAATTTAAGATGGCGTCCAAGATGGCTGCCATTTTCCTATAAGTCAGATTGATGCAATTATAGTGAGAACATCTTGTCATATGTATACACATGTATACATTTTTATGAAGCTAAGACACAACTCCACCTTTATGTGCCAAAATTGGAACTCCCCGTCCAAGATGGCCACCAAAATGGCGACCGGAAGTGGAATTTTTACGTTTTTCACTAATATCTTTAAGATACGTTTCTGTGGTTTGGAACTGGTTGAGAATTGCGACTTTATTTTGTATTTTTCATGTTAACTGACCATTGGAGCAATCAAATATGCTCTTCGTGGGGTCCACACCCCTTTCGATCACTCAAAAATTCGATGTTACAAAACGCGGTATAACATTTCACAAAAGATCCCCATTGGGATTCTACTCATATTTCACCAAGAAGTGGTCCGAACTGTGCAATGTAAGTAATGCATTCTATATCTTATTGATATTCGAACTCAATGGTACCAAAATTGTCACTTTGGCTGTCAAAATGGCCGCCAAAAATATGGGAAATGATAATTATTATCACAGCGTGCCATGCAACCGCTTACAAGTTGTGGTGATGCACACAATTGACTATTCTGTCTTATATACATTGAACACCAACATTTATTATGCACCTTGATTAATTTTTACTATTTACTATTCTGAAATTACAAGATTTATGGGATTTTTCTATCACAAACAGCATCAAACTCGGCAAAACAATTTGGACCATTTTTTTCATGTAAAATTGAACTATCTTTGGTATCAAAGATTGTTTTTATTTTGATATGCCTTAAATGTGTCAATATTACTCAAGATGACTTGCAAAATGGCAACCAAATTTGGTAAAAAATTATATTCCGAACATTATTGTCTGGTGTTCCGAAATGGTAGCAAATTGTGACTCACTTGGTTATTAAACATGATACTTAATCAACTGACAACTACATCTTATATTCTGTTTGTCCCAGCACATTATGAGGCGCGACAAATTCATTTTAAGGGATGCAGTATGGATTTTGCCGAACACCTCTTTAGGGATTCTGTCCATGTTTTTTAACGGAAACGGACAGAACGTTGAAACTGAACTGAAAGGGATCATATTATGTGGTTACTCTGGCCCATTAGCATCAAAATTGATTAACTTAAAAACTATTGTCAGGAAAACCGTTTTCTTCACATTGCATTCAAAACGCAATTAATGTGGAGAACACTCTGATATTACCTCTATCGATTAACATATCCTTGAGTTATTGTGAAAAGCGATAGTAACCCAAATGTGCACCAGTACAAATCACACATGAGCATGCAGTCACTCCATATATACATGAATACCACATAAATGGTCATGTGCCACTCGCTGTATAGACATACACCTCACCCATTACCATACAGCCACACTTGGGTTTACTCATACACCAACGCATGGCCCTATATAGCCGTGAATAACCATGCAGCCACACCAGTTATACTCCTACACCTCGCACAACCTGTATACATATAAAGTAACCTCTTGTATACATATTTGACTCACCATAGGCCATACAGTCACTCCATGTATATTTATTTGCCACATGCATAGTTATATAGCCACTAAAGATATGCATATACACCCCACCGATGACCATACAGTCACTCCTGCTATACCTGTTCGCTACATCCATGATCATACATCACTTCTTGTACACCTATTTGCCTCACCAGTGGTCATACAGTCTCAATCCCTGTATATATACATATCTGCGACACCCGTGGCCATATAGCCACTCAATATATACATATACACCCAACTCAAAACCACAGAATCACTCCAGGTATATACATATATACCTCATCAAATTGGCCCTACAGCCCTTCTAGATATATCAATGTCCTGTACCGCCCACACAGCCATTCATACACTCCAGACTTGCATATACACCTGACCCATGACAATTCAGCCTCTCGCTGTATACGCATAAACCACATTCGTGATCATAGTCACTCCTTGTATATCAATTCACCCCACCATTAATTTTGCCATACGGTCAATCCCTATATACATATTGGCCGTGCCATGGCCATATAGTCACTCATGATATACATATACACCTCACCCATGACCACATCATCACTCCAGGTGTATATATACCTTAACAATGACCCTTCTAGATATACCAATACCCCGCACACGGCCATTCCTACACTTCAGACAATTCAGCCACTCGCTGTATACTTATAAACCCCCATGAACATTCAGCTATTCACTGTATCCTTGTACACACCACCAATGACAATACAATAGGCCCTACATATAAACATATACATCCCACTCATCACCACGATGTCACTCTCTATTTACACTAGCCAACAATGGCCACCAAAGTGTACTCCATGTATGCATATACACTTCAACAATTACCGTGCAGTCATTCCATGTACACCTATACACATTGCACATAACCATACCACCACACCCTATTTATCCATATACCCATCCATTACCATACATCCAACACATGTATACATATACACCACCAATGACAATACAGCCACCCAATGTACACCTGTACAGCCCACCCCTGACAACACGGTCACTCCATATATACACACAGGACATTGTAGCTGCTCTCGTTGTGCCCATACACCACTTCAATGACCAGACAGCCACCCATTGTAAACACGTTCACCTCACACATGATTCCTTATATACCTATACATATCACCATGGACACTCCATCCATGACCATATATAGTCACACATTGTATAACTATTCACCTCATTCATTAATACAATAAATCCAGGTATACCTACTCACCTCGCCTATGACCATACAGTCAACAGACATACACACTGTATTAAGTCGATCAACGTTGATACTAATGGGCCAGAAAAGCCACATATTATGATCCCTGTCAGTTCCGTTTCAACGTTCTGCCCATTTCCGTTCAAAAACAAGGAAGTTTTTGGCAAAATCCATATTGCATTACTCAAAATGAACTGTTCATGCCTCGTAGGGTACCGGGACAACCAGAATAGAACACTTAGTTGATTAAGTAGCATGTGAGTCACAATTGAGTCTGTATACATATACACCACGTATATACACATATGTATATGTATATAATGTTTACCAAATTTGGTTGCCATTTTGGAAGCCATCTTGATTAATTTTGTCTAAAACACCTCAGTGTGACACATCTAACACATATCCAAACAATAAACATCTTTGATACCAATCATAGTTCCATTTTACTTTTAAAAAATGGCTCAAACCTGAAAAGCGATTTTTTGCCGATTTTGATATCAGGTTTGTGACAGAAAATTTCTAATCATTTTGGTAATTTCAGTGGTTAAAATAGTAACAAATACCCAAGGTGCATGAGAAATGTTAGTAGTCAAGCCATATAAGAGAGAATGGTCAATTGTGTGCATCACCACAACTTGTAAGCGGTTGCATGGCACGCTGTGATAATAATTACCATTTTCCATATTTTGGTGGCCATTTTGGCAGCCATTTTGAGCCAAAGTGACAATTTTGGTACCGTTGAGTTCGAATATCAATAATATATAGAATGTATCACTTACATTGCACAGTTCTTCACACTTATTGGTGAAATATGAGTAGAATCCCAATGGGAATCTTTTGTGAAATGTTATACCGTGTTTTGTAAAATCGAATTTTTGAGTGATCGGAAAGGGTGTTGATCCCACAAACAGCATATTTCATTTCTCCAATGGTCAGTTAACATGCTAAATACAAATAAAGTCACAGTTCTTAACCAGTTCCAAACCACAGAAACTTATCTTAAAGATATTAGTAAAAAACGTAAAAATTCCATTTCAGGTCGCCATTTTGGCCGGGGAGTTTCAATTTTGGCACATAAAGGTGGAGTTATGTCTTAGCTTCACAAAAATGTATACATGTGTATACATATGACAAGATGTTCTCACTATAATTGCATCAAGCTGACTTATAGGAAAATGGCATCCATCTTGGACGCCATCTTAAATTACAAAAAATGCTCAAAGCGGATTTTAGATATGTTATAGAGGATATATTCCTCTTCAAAATGTTATACAAACCAACTTAGTCCAAATTTTTTCTAGGTCAAACCTTTTATCGACCAGACTATTAGGAAATGTTCAGATAAAAAGTTCAACAATGTGGATCTTATTATCTGACCATTTCTCATTAGTGCATATGAATCCTTCTGCACTAGTTATATCTTTAAGTTTCTGGACACCCTTCCAAATGATTGATAGACTATTCCAATGTATACTTTTATAACTGAATGGGAGAATCCATTTAGTATAGAAAGGGTTAATTACTATACTAAATGGATTCTCCCAATAGAAATTGCAGAAGGATTTCTATTCATTGGTGGGAAATGTTCAGATAATAAGTTCAACAAACGACCTATGGTTGTTTCTTGAATTATTATCTGAATATTTCCTAAGGGATAACTACTGTAATGCCCTAAATAGTCAACTCCTTAACCACAGCAGAATTATGAGCAACTTTTCAGGATTTAGTCGGAAATATGGCTTTCCGATGAATGGCAACAAGCCATATTTCCGAATAAATCCAGAAAAATTACCCATAATTCTGCTGTGGTTAAGGGGTTGATTATTTAGGGCATTATATACCTATCAATGAGTATTTAGAAAGGGTTAAGTCTGGCAAAAGTTGCTAAGAAATGGTCTCGAATTTGAGAATTGCACGAGGTTCTTGACGACCGCTATAAATATTTTGCAAAATTGGCCATGAATGCATGGCTTTGAATGTCGTAGGTTTGAACTCACATTGCACATTAAGATCAAATGTAGCAGTTTCTTTCCCGAAGTTATTCTGAGCCTCGCATGTATACAAGCCATCATGAATGATTGCGACGTTTGAAATCTGTAGTGTTTGAGTATTAACTTCAGATCCGTCAGGCCGAATCCATTTATAATTTGGTGTAGGAGTGGCGGTACTCGAACAGGTCACTGTAACCACAGGGCTGCCCTCGGCAACGTTATAAGGAGATGGTAAGTTGAAGGTGATTCCTGTTGGTTGAGCTGAAATTAAGCAAAGATTTCCATTAGTTTATGAAAAATAACATTTTTTTCAGCTGGTTTTTCTGTATAAATCATTTAGCCCTGTATATATATACATTGGGCCAAAGACAAAAATATTTTTGGTTCAGGTTTTCCTACTTACCCTATTTTAAAGGGGGACTGTCAGGTACTGTACACTAAATCTAGCCATTTATAGGAGGACCATCTCCTTTTATACTCAACAGAATATATGCAACAAATGAATGAATTTGAGTCATGGATTAGTGCAAAATACACTCATGTGATCTATGAACGATGTAAACAACTCAAGTTATTAACTCATTTTCATTATAATTACCATGTTATTTGTATTGTTCATAGAGCACATGATTGTATTTTGTTTCACCATAGACCAAACTGATAAAAATTACAACATAGGCTCAAACTAAGAATACAATTACAAATGGGTGTGTAATAAATCATATTACTGTAGAATGTTTAATAATGTGGATTAATTATTATATTATTATAATCACATCAGACATCGAGGGTGTGTAATAAATCAAAGTACTGTAGAATGTGTAATAATGTGGATTACTTATTATATTATTATACTCACATCCGACATCAAGGGTGTGTAATAAATCATATTACTGTAGAATGTTTAATAATGTGGATTAATTATTATATTATTACACTCACATCCGACATCAAGGGTGTGTAATAAATCATACTACTGTAGAATGTGTAATAAATGGATTAATTATTATATTATTACACTCACATCCGACATCAAGGGTGTGTAATTAATCAAAGTACTGTAGAATGTGTAATAATGTGGATTAATTATTATATTATTATACTCACATCAGACATCGAAGGTGTATAATAAATCATACTACTGTAGAATGTTTAATAAATGGATTAATTATTATATTATTATACTCACATCCGACATTGAGAGTGAAGCTTTTACTGTTTGTTCCGAGTACGTTATCTGCCTGACATTTATAAGTTCCTGCTGCTGAAGACGTAATGCTCCTCAGTCGTAGTATGTTCCCTGTGCTATATAGCTGATTATTGAGGAACCATTGGTAGTTGGCTGTAGGACTGGCCACACTGTTACAAACGATGTCAGCATTGTCTCCAAGATTCAAACTGTGTGTCGTGGGTACACTGATGGTCATGTCTCGAGGAATGTCTGGTTGAAACAATAATATATTAAAGACATATTAAACACTTATTTCAGTAACTCAAACCTATCTTTACGAAACGTATTCTCCCATTCAGTTATAAAAGTATACATTGGAATAGTATATTATTCATTTGGAGGGTGTTCATGTAATAAAAGCAAAAGACAGACAGAAACACAGATAATACAAGAGCAGAATAATTCACATTCATTGGTGGGAAATATTCAGATAATAAGATCAATAAACCCTGAAATTATCTGAAAATAACAGGGGAGCGCCTTTGTTTATCTGCGGATTTTGGTAAGAATTTCCAACATCATTCCGTGATCAGTTGAGGTCAGTGATACTGATAGTAATTAATTTAGCCTAGCTACTAGTATATCTTCGGTGGGCTTCTAAAAGGTCGTACCTGCCATTTTGGACCAAATTTTGTATTGCATTTTCGGAATCTACGGGTTCGATTACATAAGTTCATCAGATAACTTGTCAATATTTCAAGTGTAAATTAGGGCCCTGCGAAGCTTCAAAGTTTCGATTCGGTGTCGACATCGGCGATCAGATTCTGGATCGATACCGAATCGGCTCTGCGATTGGTATATTTTCGAATCGGCCAACTCTTTCCCGCTTATGGGGACAAACTACTAAATTGTTTATTTATGGAGCTCAATTGATTGACAATTTGCCGCAATGTACCGTGTTTGCCCATCTGAAGGTCGCACCGGTGTAATTTAGAGTATACACTAATTGCGCGAATACGTCCACTCACAGTCCGTCGCCTTTTCGCGGATGTCACTGGTGGTTCTCAGACAATGTTTGGATAAAATATAGTATATCAGTGACTATAATCACTATATACAGGTCAAAAGTCAAGACATCTATGGTCCATATTATTTTGTATAGTTAGTGTTTAATAGCTTTAGCATCTTCTAATCGATGAACATGAATTCATACCTATATTAACTTGCCAAATGTGTTCTGTGTCATTACTATGCTAGTTGCATATTAATACATTTGAATTCCCCTCTGATCCCTTTCTGTTAATATCCAACGATCCAGCTATATTAACATATTACAATGACCCCTCATATTTATATGAATTCCGATTTACAAGAAAGCCGGTTAATGCCATCTTTTATTAACCCTTTACCCAACAGAAGGGCCCTGTGCCAATGCATTCTCTTATATATGCGAGTCGACCATAGGTCGCCTCGCATATATAAGAGAATGCATTGGCTTAACACATTAAAAATTATAAAATTGTTAAAGAATGTAAGAAAAAATGGTAAAAAGTGTTAAAAAAAGATTATTTTTTAGGCCAATGCATTCTCTTATATATGCGAGGCGACCTATGGTCGACTCGCATATATAAGAGAATGCATTGGCACAGGGCATAACTGTAACCATCACAATGTGGTCAATGAGCCGGTTCCAATGATATCCATATTTGTATGGTTCTATTGAGACAGACCGAAGATATTTTAGGCTGTTGAAGCTTTATTTGGCCGGTTTTGGCCGGTTTGTTGGGTAAAGGGTTAAATGCATAGATAAAACACACATGATGATAATAAAGAGTTACCTCCCGTCAAACGGAATGTATTATTACAAGTAACCCATCCGGGTACTGCGTCAGGTCATGCGCATTGATATGGATGCCATTGATTATGATGGTGTGAACAACATACATCAGTCCTGCAATCCTTAGAATGCAGTCATAGCCATTTACGACTATCAAATTAATAAACACTGTTAAATATATATACTATACGAGAGTAGTCGAGTAGTGTATCTTCAGTAGTAATTATTCATATTATAGTCAGCGTCAAGTCATGACGTGAAAATCACATGTTATACTACTAGTAAGTGATATCTAGTTTCGATTTTCATTCAAAATATTAAAGTTGAGAATGATGTCAGCGGCAGAACGTTTGTCTGTCAACTCTGGCTTGGTTATTTGTTTCATATAAAAAAAAGTCTCAACTTTTATGAAAAATAAGTGAACAATAATTAGAAGGATATCCGATGGTCAGCTGTGATTTTTCTCTGACCAGCGCTTGTCCCAATTCGATTCGGATAATTCGATATCGATGTCGACATCGGACACCCGATTCGATTCGAGATTCGATTCGGTTGCCGAATTTCTGATTCGCAGGGCCATTTTTTCAGGGAAATTAGTTTTCTAAAATGTTGTATCTGGGTTCCCCGCGAAAATCTTGTTAATTCTGAAATGTCATAATTTTTATTTTCGAAACAGTTGCTGGTAGGGGTAATTCTGATTGGATTGTTTTGAAGAAGAATAGCTGGAGGGTGTATCCTACTTATCCTGAGTGACAGAGATTAACAAAGCTGCAGAAATCGTCAAAACTAAAATATCGTATAGAAAAGATTTCAACTTTTTACTTGTAAAGTGTTGTATAACACCATAAAATCATGTTTTTTCATAAAAAAAAAAGAGAATTAACTATGAAAGTGTATCTATTATAACAATTGTGATATAAAGTGCTATTGTGCAAAGTTATTGTCCGATTGCAATTCTGGTTCAAGAGATATAGACAGAACACAACGCGCATCTTAATCGAGAATCTTTTATCGAATGAGTTGCGGATGGCGCAAGGATATATTTCGCGAGAGCGTAGCTCGAGAGAAATATAACTTTGCGCCGTCCGCAACGAGTTCGATAAAAGATTTGAGATTATGATGCAAGTTGTGTTCTGTATTTATTCTACACCGTTCAGTCAGATAAGTTCAATCCATGAATGTCATATCCATTGTTACTATAGCCACCTTTATTGTGATTTAAGTCTGACAAATAGCCAGTAATTATGGGGGGATCACCGGAAGCGGATGCTCGACGTAATGTACGTCATCTTTCTTGGCGACAACGTCAACAAGAATAGTTCCGGTTTGTATTCCACTAGAGGTATACACTACTATGTATTCAATGTCTGGGATTCCGTTGAATACATGTACCTCACGTCAATGGGTGTGGAATAAAAATAGTTTTTTGTGTCTCCTGAACAATTATTTGGTTTTCCTGGGGTACGACCTTTTAGAAGCCCACCGACGTTATCTAGTATTATTATTTAGCCATCGAAATTGAATTATGCAAGCCAAACGGATGTGATCGAGTCATCCATGTGACTTTTTATTTGCCATTACGACTGAAAAATCACCAATCTTCATTATTACCTGTTTACTTTCCACACAATAGGTGACATTCTGACACATGCTTCTGTTTTCATTCGGTCATATAAAAACATATTTGACATTTTCGTGCCTCAAGATCACACAATAACCATGACAGGCAGTGACAGGTGAACGATTTCCCCATTACACTGGAGAAATATATATAATATGTATATACATTCATACTATTTACATTCTTTTCTGGAAATATTTGTAGTTCTCAATATTCATAGGAATTCATGAGAATAAATCATCAATCAAAAAGTCGAAGTTGTGAAAATATAAAATGAAACACATTTGAACTCACATCCGACTATGAGGTTCAGGGGTTCTCTTGCATTCCCTCTAACGTTGTTAGCATCACAATAGTATATGTCGCTGCTGGATTCAACGACGCCAGACAACTGCAAGCGGTTACTCTGACTGACTTCATTGTTTCTGCTATTCACCCACTTATATGTAGCCGATGGAACGGCATCAGATGTACATGTGACAACAACATTGGATCCGACCAAAACGGCGAGGGGTGATGACTCACTCAGTACCAGATTTCTAGGTTTATCTGAAATTTAAAAAAAAAAATCTTTTTGTATTTCAAATCAATAAATTTTGAAGCATTAATTGTTTGTTTCTATTTCATCATGAGGCTTCAACTAAAACTAGAGGTGGGCGAGTCTATGTCAATGGAATTACAGTAATGCCCTAGATAATCGACTCCTTAACCACATCAGAATTATGGGTAACTTTTCAGGATTTAGTCGGAAATATGGGTTGTGGCAACAAGCCATATTTCCGACTAAATCCTGAAAAGTCGATTATTTAGGGCATTACTGTATGTATCGCCCCCTTAATCATGGCAAACTATAGATTTCTCCATGATCTTATGATCGAAATAAACAACGTTATTATGCCTTTATAGACAAATAATTTACACAATCTTCAGTTTTATCTGTATTTTAATCACAAAACAGCTATTTGCAGTCCTGAATTCACGATTTGTAAAAATTGTGTTGTTGTTGTTGTTGTATTTGTGACCCAGAAGAGATAGAACATTACTAAGGATTCCTATACTAATGTTCTATGCTTGTTCTTTAAATTTACTCTCAAAGTCATCGAGGGGCGCCAAAGAAAGGGCAGACAGCGAGGGGCAAGGGTATGGGTGGGTTTAGAAAATTCCCTTCCAGCTGTATCCCCCAGCATGCCAGAAAAGCCTGAAATATGAGAAAAGGAAGTTTTATATTGTTTAAAAGTGAAATTCATCCATTCTGGTAGTTTAGGAAAACTTAAAGGTACTCAATCCGATTCGATGGTCCCCATATCATCAGAATTCAACAACAACAAAAAATTTTGAAATGCCGCTTCAGTTATCAGAATTGATTATTTGCCCAAAAGAAAATGCTAACCACAGTCAACTATAGTATAAAATTGCCCAAAATGTGTTATTTATCAACATTTAGTTGAACTAAATTTGGCCGGATTGTCATATATGTAGCACCAAAATCCACTTGATTTTAGTGTTATCCATCTTCATCTGCAATTTGGTCCGTGGACCGTCGGCTTGACGAATATTTGCCCGGACTCCAAAATTACATATTTCAGGAAATAACAAATTTCAGAAATTGATATCTTATCACTCTGAGCTTTGATGGTGGGGGTTCCTCGACTCGAATCAAATATTTTTTACCCCGAAGCTAAAGAAATAGTAATTTAGGAGCGTTAATTCGGATTATGCATCTTTAATCATTGTAAATGTAATCAAAATTCTATTTTAACCCTTTCTTTACTAAATGGATTCTCAAACTCAGTTATAATGTTATACATTGAACAATCTATTATTCATTTGGATGGGTGTTCAGGTAATAAAAGCAGACATCAGACAGAAAAACAGATAATACAAGAGCAGAGTGATTCATATTCATTGACAATGTGTGATGTTCAGGTAAAATAAGCAGATGACAGATAATAAAGTGCAGAGGAGCCCTATTTATTGGAGGGAAATGTTCAGATAATAAGTTCAACAAACGACCTAGTATCTGAACATTTCCTGGGGGAATTACTCATCACTGAGTATTTATTAAAGAAAGGGTAAAAAACATGTTTGGTTGCTTTTATGATTTCGTAAAAGTAGTAATGTTCCGGAAAAATGAGAATGCCTTCCTCCATCTTTCTGAAGTTTGACGATGTTTACGGTTTCCCAGGCCTTGCATGTCCGGGCTTTCTATTGGTCAGTTAATTTAGTTCATGATTTCCTGGCCAATCAGAATTTACTATATGTCATCGTTCCTCTTTACAGCAAAGACGTTCAATGGTAGTTTTTGTTGACAGCAGTAATGTTTGACATTTCCGTGTTGATTACAGGTAAAATTTCATTCGAATTTTGAGCTTCAAAGCGCGCAAATCAAATTTTTACATTCTCTTTCCATGAAGATTAATATTTTTTGGTTACTTTTTACGATTTATGCTTGCTAACCGAATCTAAATGGTGCATGTCCGTTTTTGACAAAGGATGCCCCTTGCCTTCAGAAAAAATAATCTTACATTCAACATTGAGATCGAAGGTGTTGGTGCCGCTACCAAGATTGTTTAGGACATCACAGGTGTAAGTTGCATCATCAGACACAGCCGCAGTAGTTATGTCGAGAGTCTTTGTTTGGCTGACTGTCGTCCGGACACCATTCCGCACACGCGTCCAAGTATAAGTTGGTGTCGGGTTGCCATCACTGTTACATGTCACAAACACTCGGGTTCCTTCTAGTACTGCATGCACTGACGACTCACTCAATGTTACTACACCTGGCCCATCTGAAATGGTGAGATGAGTCGGTGTTTTAGATTTTTTTTTTTTGGGGTTGAATTTTTTTTGGGTATGCTTAAGCATGCTATAGCGAATTTAAAAACAAACTGGATAAAACCTTAGGGGCACGTTATAACTCAAAACTAATCACCAAGTATTCATAGTAATAATTTTGATGCCCATGAAAAACGTGAGATTCCCTGGCACTAAACCTACAAAATACGTCTGTTAAAGAATATAAGAAACAATTATTAAAATTGTAAAAAATTGTAAAAAATAATAACAAATGATGAAAAATTGTTAGGCCAATGCATTCTCTTATATATGCGAGGCGACCTATGGTCGACTCGCATATATAAGAGAATGCATTGGCACAGCTAGGGTATATGGGTTGATACAAAAATCGGACCTGGCACTCAAAGGGTTAATGTGTCACATGGAAATTGCAATCTACAAGTCTCAAATTGAACCTATTTGATTCTGACTAATTATTTGATTCAATGTAGGCATCACACACTAATGTATGAGACTCTCTGACTTAGAAATTTTATTCATATATCTGAAAATCTTTAAAACCGCATGAACATTTCAGGTTTTTTGTCAGATCTTTTTCTTGAATTCCACTCCACCGGATGTCTCCCAAAATTTTGATTCCATACTTCTGCAATAACTTACCTTCTATGATGCCTTGGATAATTTGAATCATTTGATTCAATGTAGGCAGAATACACTAATGTGTGAGGCTTCAGGAGCCTTTATTCAGTGTCGGAGGGGCCTGTGGCCCCTTTGAGCATTAGGGGCCTGTGGCCCCCTGTGTGTGCTTCGTGCACATTTTGACTTATTTGATTCTAAATAAGCTAAGCCTATAGTGGATTTATTGCCGTTATTCTGTTGGATGGCACAGTGAAAACACTTATATAAAGAGCGTACATATGGTCTGCAAATAGGTTCATATTGAACCTAAATATTCACATTTATTTTATTCTGAAATAGCCCCATATTGAGCTTCTTTTAAATTGTGTGTTTTTTTATTTATTTATTTTACCAAATTTGTTGAAATCGGTCTACAGGTCTGGGAGAAAAATTCCAACTAACAGACAGATCCTACTCTTTTATATATACTAGTATAGATATATTTTGTTCAAGTGGTGTATAATAGGTGCACAATACATAGGCTTGAACTTCAAAATACTTCATTATTTTACTTACATTTGACGTCGAGGTTGATATTATCACTGTTTGACGTCCCATCAGAATTTGTTGCCGAGCATACGTATGCCCCTATGTCAGACTTGTTTGGATTTTTCACTGTCAGAGATGTTGTTTGTAGCGACCCTCCTGTATAACTGATGCCGTCAACATTAATGAGATTACCATTGAAGTACCACGAGATTCTTGTCGGAGTTGGATCACCACTGATACGACAAACCAGAGTAACGTCCTGATTCGTGTTGGTGCTGTATTCTGTGTTCGGCACATCAATAACAGGAATGTTGCGAGCTAAAAATAGATTATCGATAACATTATTATCGCTCGAATTTTATTTGTAAATTTTTATTCTCCAATTCAGTTATAAAGGTATACAATGGAATGGTCTATTATTCATTTGGAGGGGTGCTCAGGTAATAACAGTAGACGACAGACAATACAAGAATTTGATAGAATAAATTTGATATTAAGATAACCTGTTAACCTGAACATTTTCAATAGCCTCAAAATTTATTATTTTTCTATTCATTATCGATATTAGATGGTTGTTTTTACTGGGAATTTATTTTAATTGGTGGACAGCACCCCTTTAAGGATATCAGCGATATTTATCTACATACCTGTCACTGTAAGTGTTGAGCTGCCTGTTACTTGTTTACCACCAGCAATTCCTCGACATTCATAATTTGCAGCATCAGAAGCCTCCATGGTCATAAATCGAAGTCGGAGTGTGGACCCACCACTCAACTCTATGTAAACCCTGTGGAGAGATGAAAAGACCAATAAATCAAAGTGGGAGTGTGAACCCTCAACTCTGTGTGAACCCTGTGGAGAGATGAATAGGCAATAAATCAAAGTCGGAGTGTGAACCCTCAACTCTGTGTGAACCCTGTGGAGAGATGAATAGACCAATAAATCAAAGTCGGAGTGTGAACCCTCAACTCTGTGTGAACCCTGTGGAGAGATGAATAGGCCAATAAATCAAAGTCGGAGTGTGAACCCTCAACTCTGTGTGAACCCTGTGGAGAGATGAATTGGCCAATAAATCAAAGTCGGAGTGTGAACCCTCAACTCTGTGTGAACCCTGTGGAGAGATGAATAGGCCAATAAATCAAAGTCGGAGTGTGAACCCTCAACTCTATGTAAACCCTGTGGAGAGATGAATAGACCTAGTTTCATGCAGCTTCCAAAACGCTCAGTGAGATCTTTCTGATCAATGGCAACAAGCCATATTTCCGACTAAATCCTGAAAAATTACCCATAATTCTGCTGTGGTTAAGGAGTCGATTATTTAGGGCATTACCTGTATTTAGTAAAGAAAGGGTTATGTCAATATAAAGCTCCGTGGTCCAGTGGTTAGGGCATCAGACTTGCCTTCGCTGTTAACACAGCGAGATGAGTTCGTAGCCCACCGCTGGTCTAACGTAAGTTTCACACAGCAGTTGCTTGGCCGAATTGATTTAAATTGTTGGATTGTACACTGTCCATATTTCGCATGAAGTTGTGACCCTTGAGCAAGGTCACTCGTACTGTGTCTGTTTCGCATCACCCATGTTGAAAAGGGTACCTGATTATGAGCATTATATTGTCAGTAACTAGCCACATTATGGCAGTGCATCCTCCTGTCACCGGGGAGCAGTAGATCAGGTTATTGAGTGTTCAGGCTCGTCAGGGTAATAATCAGTCTCTTTGAAAAGCCGACAAAAATCCTATATCAGATGTACGTCTCTAGAAGTGTCCATAAAATTTAATTTCTATGACGACGTGGCATTCCCAACATGACATAATAAACTGTTTCCAAATATGGAGTGCATTCCTAGCGTAGTAAATGTTTGTTAGAATTGTAGTATTTAGATATAGTAATAAATACAACTAGATGCAAAAGAATAATAAGTCATGAATATCATTGATTGATAAAAAACTCGAAGGTGATGTCTCCTATAATGCGACGAGTAAAATGAATTATGCATATATTGCCTGTATTGAGTTTTCCAACAATAGTTCAGTTTGACAATGCATGGAAAAATTGTTAATATGCCATTGACCTCTGATCTCTGATGACATCTGCTATGCCATAAACTAATGAAATCGCTCACAGTCTGCACCACTCTCCAATGAAATGGAGGGAATCCCTTCAATACAGAACCTAATTTTAATAGAGAGTTCTAGAGACGTACATCCGATATAGGATTTTCGTCGGGTTTTCAAAGAGACTGGGTAATAATTGTCCCACGCATTGGAACGGGGAAATATGGCTTGTTGCCATTCATCGGAAAGCTCTCCCCGAGAGCTTTCCAATGAATGGCAACAAGCCATATTTCCGACTAAATCCTGAAAGGTTACCCATAATTCTGCTGTGGTTTAGAGGTCGATTAATTAGAGCATTACTGTACCTGTAGAATGGGTGTAATAAATGGATAGATTATTATTATTATTATTATTATTAAATCCTACCTTCCAGTGGTAGATGTAATCCTTGTTGTACCGCGGTACCACGCTAACTGTGGGTTTGTCACATCACTGGCCGCCTGGCAGGTTATAACACCACTCTCCCCTTCCTTGCTTGTTTGAGTTGCAGGAGTAACAATCAAGTCTGTAAACAAAATGTTCAATGCCTCAAAAAATTAAGGGTTTATACCAGGCATCAAATGGTCCGATTCAAAATGAATATCGAAATCTCACATATAGTGTCGACACATTCCACTTAAGTATAACTAAAGTTAATCATTTTCCAAAAATAAATAGAAGTCCAAACAGATTTATGACAAATTTTGTCTTACACCAGCATAAACATATATACATATGATCAAGATTTCCAAAATGAAGAGATGGAAGGTGCTTTTTTCCATAACTTTTCCAAGCCTGCATGGAAGTAATATTTTAAAATTCCAAAACTTTCCAGAGTAGCGTACAAACCCTGTTCCCCTAATATGGAAGTAAATTTGAATCAGGCTTCTTGTTACATGTAGTTTAAACTGAGATCTTATCCAAAAAATTTAAAGAAACTACTGTGTGATTTGCGTGGGCACACTAAACAACTATAAACCAGCCCAATTTTAACACTCACCCAAGACAGTAACAGTAGCAGGACTACTGTAAGTCGGCCCATTTTGGTTTCTTGCAGAGCAGACATATTCTCCTGCGTCTATGTCCTGTGCATTGTTTATCGTGAGTGATGGACGAGAAAGTATTCCGCCAACCATGGTGATTTGATCCAGAACCAATGCTACTCCATTCTTGTACCATGTGACCGATGTGGCATCTGATCCGATGTTGCATGGTATATCTATACTAGTTCCTCGTAAGACAGGATAAATTCCACCTGGGATGGAAACTGAAGGGCCGCCGGTAACTGAAAAAGTAAAGGCCAAGTGATTAGTTACTCATTTTATGCCTCTCCATATCAGAATGGACCTTTCCACAGCTGTCAACCAAATAATTAGTAGCAGATATTTTCTACCAATCAGCGACTGAGTCGGTCGCTTGCTGCAATGAAAATTTTTTGTTCACCCTAATTTTGATATCCGCGCATACTTTCATTATTAAATTGCCTATATTCAAACAACTCTTGTGTTACCAAATCATAATGTACAGAAATTTCTATTTGAGCCAAGATGTTAGAAATTTAACCATGATAAGGCCAACAAAAAAAGTTTTTGTTCTCAGCCACCGCCGCATTGAATAAAAAGGGCCGCATTAGGCCTTTTTATTGCAATGCCTGATGTTATGACAAAAAAACTTACGAGAACAAAAATTTGAATTTTTATTTTTTTATTTTTATCAACATGTCCATAGCAGATATGTGTTGAATATTAGTGTGTGCATTGAGCTCTAACGTGTAATGTGTTAAAAAGTGACTTGCAGGCTTACAACACGAAGTAGATGACTACAATTAAGAAAATGATTAGCTGATCCTCTGCTCTTACACTTACACTAATTGTAACTTTATACAATTGAAAGGCACAGGACCAAATTCAGGATCACATATTAGAATGGGGAGGTATCAGTTGTTAGACAACAATAAGAGTAGTTAATGTCAGGGGTATTATATATTGTTAGGTAATCCCAGTCATACACTGGTAGTACAATGTCATTTTTATATAAGACTAAATGAGTTTATATGCATAACAGTTCCCTCTACCTTTCTGGTTATTACTAGACAGAGGAAGGTATCTTTGTCCATGCTTACTATGCGCAGATAAAAATAAAAAATAAAAATAAAACCCTCCCTCCCTCATTGATTTGAAAAATAAATTGCCCGAGAACCAAAACATTTTTTTTTTTGGTCTAATAACACTGTTTTTTATTTTGCATGACACTTATAATTTCACAATTAAAGGTGAAAAATGCATGATCTCCAGGGTTTTATAGCATAAGTACAAGGGATGTTAAGGCCACAAGAAGTTAATTCTCTGTTTCTCTGACACTTTTTTTCTTCAAAACAGGCAGGATACTATATTTATTTTTATACCCAAAATTTACCAGCATGCAGGTTTTTATTTGTTTATCCCCATATCGAATAATTGAATAATTGAATAACCAAAGCTTTGGTTTTTAATATGACTATTTGATTTGGTTTAAGTGCTTAGGGAGCAACTGCTATGGGACCTAGACCTAAGAACACATTTAAGTTCCCCAGTTGAAGTTGGTGATGTTCACCCATTAGTCACCTTGATTATGCATTTTATCTTCTGCAAATTAGGGGATATAGAAGCTGAAGCTAAGGGAAAAAGTAACTAAAAACAATGTTACTTGAGACTTTAGATACTTTCCAGAAGATGAGGCCTAAGCAGAATGAGGTCCCTATCGGGTGAATTTGGTGATGCTAGCCCGCTGTGCAGGCTTGAATAAAATAGTCATGTTGAGTCAGAGACATGTCAACAGGAGCATCAGTCACCACTGGAAATAATTTTCTCTCATATAAATATGTGTAACACCCAAGCCTGAGTTTAGTGTGCCTGTCATTTGCAGAATGAGGTCCCCAGAGGGTGAACCTAGTGATGCTATCCCACATAGCAGGCTAGCATCAGTAAATTCACCCTGTGGGGACCTCATTCTGCTTAGGCCTCATCGTCTCTGGAAAGCTTCTTTATTATCAAATTTCTATAGAAACTTGTTCTCATAGATTCTATTTCTTTTTTAGTTTAGTTTCTCTATATCCCCAAATTGGCAGACGACGCATTGCATAATCAAGGTTCCCAATGGGTGTCCATCACAATATTCACCATTTGGGAACTTCAATCTGCGTCTATGTCTCCCATAGCAGATGAGGCCATGCAGAATGAGGTCCACAGAGGGTGAATTTAGTGATGCTAGCATGCTCTGCGGGATACAGTCACTAAACTCACCCTCTGGGGGACCTCATTCTGCAAATGACATATGCACACTAAATTCAGGCTTGGTAACACCAATGAGATAGGTTTTCTAAAAATACTCACCTGAGACGTAAAGTTTGATAGGCGGCCCGTAAGCTGTTGCCACACCATTGTTAGCTGAGATGATGTAGTCGCCGGCATTGCTCGGTTTAACATTCATAAGGGTCAAAGGTGGCGTTGTCAATGTGGCACTTCCGACCTCCTTATTACCTGTATACCATTGCACCGATGTCGAATCACGGCTTATTTCGGCCATGAGTGTCACGGAGTTACCTTCATTGACAAAGTAGTATAACTTTGGCACCGTAACTGTTGGTCCTTCACCACCTGTTTACACAAGAAAAACAAGATGTATGCATCAGATCACTCACAAATTATTTTACAAAGAATTGATAAATTTAAAAAAAATTCAAAACGTTTATGTATTTCATATCCAAACACGGACATACATTCAACATTTCATTAATATCCAATGAGAAACAATGGAGAAAATGTAACATAACAGCGGAGTGATAATGGAGAGGGTACTGTATGGAGTTTGCAAAACTAATGGTATTTTTACCCGTATTTTGGCTAACGTTTACTCATGATGGTAAACAGAGACCCATATAATTTATTACCACTTGATTTTAGAGTTATCCATCTTCATCTCAAATTTGTCCGTTTGACCACGTGTTTTCTGGGCCACATCTCAAGAAATTAACAAACTACAAAAATTTATATCTGATCACTCTGAGCTTTGAAGGGTGGGTTCCTCAACTCGAATCAAATATTTTTTACCCCCGAAGCCAAAGAAATAGTAATTTAGGAGCATCTGATCGGATTGAGTACCTTTAAAGGCTTTGGAGGATCAATTCAAAATATTGCTTTAAAAATTGTAGGATTTATTTTAGCATAAAATTACCTATACATCCATGAATTTCCCAAAATTATTGGAAATTTTTTTAAATAAAAAGCGTCCATCACTCATCCAGTTTTCTCAGTATAATTGACTGAGAACAGATGTATTTATTTTCAACCCTTTTATGACGGGAGCTGCGCTGGTGTGGTGTTAGCATTTATGATCCTGTGCCAGTGCATCTTCTCATCTTTGTTTTCATTTCATATCTTGTGCATTGATATTTATACTTTACCAACTCAAGAGTAAATTATTTTGTTGGATGTTGATTTCATGTTTGGGCCAAACTACGAAATAAATTATGATGAATAACAGACAAAATTAACCAATGATCTGCTCAGGACATTTCACCAACATTATAAGTTATTGTGGTGGATTGACGGTAACATGGTGTGACATTGACAGCTTGGAGTTTATGTTCAACCGAGTAGCTTCAAGCCATCTACGACACATTCCAAAGAAAGATCAGCACAAAAATTTCTATCGATCTCGACGTAAAATGATGTCATGAATAAACAAGCCTTGAAATAGTGTGTCTGTCATTTGCAGAATGAGGTCCCCAGAGGGTGAATTTAGTGATGCTACCCCGCATAGCGGGCTAGCATCACCAAATTCACCCTCTGGGGACCTCATTCTGCTTACAACTCAGCAGATTGAGGTTCCCAGAGGGTGAATTTGGTGATGCTAGCCCACTATGCGGGGTAGCATCCCTAAATTCACCCTCTGGGGACCTCATTCTGCAAATGACAGGCACACTATTTCAAGGCTTGTGAATAAAGCAAGCCAGAGAGAGACAATGAAACAGTAGTCTTGGTTCCCTTCTGTTGACTGCTCTGGATGTAAACATGGGAAACGTTGTGCTGCTCTCTGGCCAATCAGATGCTGTTTTTTACTGGGGCGGAAAAAAATTATAAATATCTGAAATTGAATTGAATATTTCTACTAATGTAAATGTAAATTTAACTAAGATAGAAGTTTTTGAAGTAATTAGAACACTACATAAACAAGTGAAGTGCAACACCAAGGCATATAGTGAACTAGAGACCAGCCTACAGGGAAACATATCTTCTCCCTCAAGTGTATCCCACTTAATTTTTGAGTCACCAATTATTTTTAAAATTTTTAATAGTGCCTTGATATACACTTTTAATAACAATCTATACCATAAAATTTGATTATCATCCTATAATTCATCACCATTTTGAACGTCTGTGTCTCAGAAGGTGCAAGTAGAGTAATAGATAATAGCTGAATCATAAATCATAAAATTATTTCCCCCGTTATGGCTCCCAGAATGCAACAGAATTCAAACTATAGTTTATTTTCAATGGAAGGGGAATAACTCTATATCTAAATATATAGAGTTATTCTCCTTTCATTGAAAATAATTAGACTTTGTGTAAAAACTTGAGCAGAGAACAGACCTCTTTATCTCAGCAAAAACATAGTTTATTACATCGAATAAGTTGAAAATACAATGGTTCGGAGCTTCCTCTTTCAAATGGTATATAATATGGCATTTATTTTATATAATGTGATCTGGGGCTTCAAAATTAAGTGGGCCTTTAATACTTTCATGACGGGAGCAGCGCTGGTGCAGCATTAAAGATCCTTTTTATATATTTTCTTACATTCTTTAAAGGTACTCAATCCGATCATAGGGTCCTATATTACTATTTCTTTGGCTTTGGGGGAACCCATCCATCAAAGCTCAGAGTGATTAGATATCGATTTTTGAAATCTATTAATTTTCGGATAAGTAGCCCACAAGTTGGCAGAACGCGTGATCAAAACGGACAAATTGCGGGTGTAAGATGGATAACTCTAAAATCAAGTGCTTACTATTAACAATACACTTGATTTTAGAGTTATCCATCTTACACCCGCAATTTGTCCGTTTTGATCCCGTGTTCTGCCAACTTGTGGGCTACATATCCGAAAAATTAATAGATTTCAAATTTTTTACCACCAAAGCGAAAGAAATAGTAATATAGGACCCTCTGATCGGATTGAGTACCTTTAACAATTATAAAAAATAATATAAAATTTGTTAGGCCAATACATTCTCTTATATATGCGAGGCGGCCTATGGTCGACTCGCATATATAAGAGAATGCATTGGCACAGGGTTTTCACAAAAATTCAGGATGCTCCCGTCATGAAGGTGTTAAAAGGTTCAGGCTGGTCTCTATGATGAATCTAGCTAGACTAAACGAACCTGACACAAAAAGATTAACCGGAGTCCCATAAGATGTTAGTCCATTCTTAGTAGCCGACAGAACAAAAACTCCACCATGAGTTGTTGGCTGAACATTAGCCATGGTGAGGGAGGGTGTCTGCACGGTTCCGCCTGAATAACTAATGGACGTCCTGGCAACCGAAACTCCCGACTTTAGCCAGGACACTGAATTTGGACCTCCTGCTACTGAGGCAACCAGGCTAACGTCGGCATCTTTCTGCCGGAAGTAGTTGTTGTTCGGAATATTGATGGTCAATCCATTGTTGGCTAAGGATAAGGATGTTCAGTTACTAATCTACACAGACATGCAGGTAACATTTACAGGTAACAGGCGTTTGTGTGGTTTTGGCCCACATTGAGAGTTCGACAACATTGGGAACCTTCCTCGAAATGGACTCCATATGGTTGATTACATAGGCTGGTATGGTCACAACAATATAATAGCCTGGTTTACGAACATTTAGGTTCAAAGAAAGTAGATGCGCAGGGGAAAAAATAAAAATAAAAATATGCATCAGTGCATCGATCACCACCACAACAATTGATAATAACGAAACTGTCCGTACATTTCACAAGATTTTTGAATTTGAATACGATAAGTTTAAAAAAAAACTACTCTGATGTATTTCTTTCCATAAAACTCTGTAAATATTACTAGTAATTCAACAGGAGGTGAAATAAAAAAGAGACTCAGCCATTTACATATGTTTCATATACATTCTTCATACTTTAATCAACTTATAAACCAATCAAGTAAAAAGTTAAATATTTTTACAAAATAGAAACAATTTGTAGGATGGGTTCATAAACTAGACCAGTCTGAGTTTAGTGTGCCTGTCATTTGCAGAATGAGGTCCCCAGAGGGTGAATTTAGTGACGCTATCTCGCATCACTAAATTCACCCTCTGTGGACCTCATTCTGCTTTATTATATAATAAGGCCTCATCTTGTCTGGAAAGTTTCTTTATTATCAAATTTCTATAGAAACTTCTTCACATAGATTCTACATGTATTTCTTTATTAGTTCCTATATCCCCAAATTGGCAGACGACACACTGCATAATTGAGGTTCCCAATGCGTGTACTTCACAATAGTCACCATTTCGGAACTTCAATCTGAGTCTATGTCTCCCATACCAGATGAGGCCATGTAGAATGAGGTCCCCAGAGGGTGAATTTGGTGATGCTAGCCCACTATGCGGGATATCGTCACTAAATTCACCCTCTGGGGACCTCATTCTGCAAATGACAGGCACACCAAACTCAGACTTGTAAACTTATTTTAAGGCTATTACATTGCTGTTGCCATCTGTTGCATGATAAAAGTTGAGTTCCCTGCTAAGAATCATAGGTATTACAGCGATTTACAAATTCATGTGAAATGATATATACAGTAATGCCATAAATAATCGACTCCTTAACCAAAGCAGAATTATGGGTAACTTTTCAGGATTTAGTCGGAAATATGGCTTGTTGCTATTCATCGGAAAGCTCTTATTGAGAGCTTTCCTATGAATGGCAACAAGCCATATTTCCGACTAAATCCTAAAAAGTTACCCATAATTCTGCTTTGGTTAAGGAATTGATTATTTAGGGCATTACTGTATAGCTATTCAAGAAATAGATATATTTACAAAGTGAACTTTGAAATGTAATCTCATGCAACCACCTTCGGAAATGTAACACATACAGAACACACTTTGATTAAGCTTCCCAATAGTGTAAAAATCTAATTTTATCTCATATCAGGCTTATAAACTGAGCTTGTCTTCATGACAATGAAGAATTCTTAACAAATGTCACAACAATATTCTATCATGTTCTTATCAAGAATGGTGCTGAAGGCATCTCGTTTTCTTGATCTTTTTACATCCATGCCTTAATTATTGCTTATGATAGTGTTAGTACAAACATTAGTGAGGATGTAAAGATTATAATAACTAGAGGAAGGGTTTGAATATAGTGTTAGAATGAGAACAAATCATTTAACTTTTCTTCAGAGATTACCAGTCTCATTTTACATGTAAATGTACATGGTTATAGTAAAACCTTGGTTTAATCTCCGCTCTGATACCGAATATACCTGAGTTTATATTTACACTCACACCTGCATTTGCGCTGGGGAACATGATTGCAGGATGTTGGTTGGTTGAAAATATGTCATGTGACGTCACATGCAGACCACTATTTGCTTCCATATTGTGTTGAATCAACTTGCAACAAGCTATGAGAATCAAGCCTTGAAATAGGGTGTCTGTCATTTGCAGAATGAGGTCCCGCATAGCGGGCTAGCATCACCAAATTCACCCTCTGGGGACCTCATTCTGCTTACACCTCAGCAGAATGAGGTTCCCAGAGGGTGAATTTGGTGATGCTAGCCCGCTATGCAGGGTAGCATCACTAAATTCACCCTCTGTGGACCTCATTCTGCAAATGACAGACACCCTATTTCAAGGCTTGGCTATGAGAATAACATTGAAAATGGTGCTAAATGCACTTTTAATCTGCCAGTTGACTCGGTTGAGTGTAAATATAAGTAATGGATGATGGTTTTATAGCATTACATAGAGTATGGATGCAAGTTGGTCTGAATTATTTACTTGTGGAACACGAAAAAGTCACACCAACTTGCAACCATACTCTATGCAACGCAAGCAATTCAACATCCATTTCTTAAGTAATTGCATAATATCATTGATATTTCAGTTTGATTCCAGTTAAATAGAAGAAGACATGACATAAGGAATAGATCAAATTTGAAATGTGGGTTTCAAGTTGATGGGAGTAGTCACAAATGAATATATTAATTAGGTCAATTAACTAAATACTCAATTGTAAGTAGTTCCCTTAGGAAATATTCAGAGAATAAATTCAACAAATGGCCGTATTTTGAACTTATTGTCTGAACATTTCCCTCAAATGAATTTGATTCCTTCTGCACTTGTATTATATTTTGTCTGTCTGTCGTCTGCTCCTAATTCCTGAACACCCTAGACATAAGCAGCAGTTCAAATGAAAAATGTAGAATCCGGACAAGATTATCGGCTAAATAGAATATTAAAAATTGAGAAAATAATTTACGAAGTAACAAGGACAAAAGAGACACATGGGTACTGAAGTTCATACGAGGTACATGTACATTTTATATAATCATATATACTCACCGGAGACATAAAGATTAATTGGAGATCCAAATGTCTCACCCCCACCATTACTAGCAGCACATACGTATGACCCAATATCAGTTATCTGTGATGCCGATATGGTGAGCGATGGCACAGCTGTGGTACCACCACCATATCTGTCTGAGGTCACGTCAAGTTCCTGTCCTTTATAATACCACTTCACGCCGGTTGCGCTATCACCAATGTTACATTGAATTGTGACCAGTTGATTCTCATTGACAGTGTATGCTCTCTCCGGTATTGTTACTGTGGGACCGGTTAGCCCTACAATGTGGTTAGAGAGGAAGAATAGGGGTATGTATAGGAAGTTAGCAGGGAAACGCTAGTTGACTTCATTCTACTTTGCACTGGAACAGAGGGCTAGAGGGTCTCCATTGGGAGGTGTACACTTTGAAACTGCACCTCCCCCTTGAACCAGACCAATCCAATTTGCACCTCCCCCCTGGGGTTGGAATGTTCCATCTGGTTACCCGAAGATTTCCAACTGACATCCACCCTAAGGCTAGAAAATATCCATCAGTTTTTCAGACTAAAATTTTCACCAAAAGTAGATATGCTACTTTCGCCTAAAAACAAGAAATTCCTCACTATTACTGGTCGTAATATAAAGCAATATGAACAATTTCAACCTTTATGTGGTGTAAAATGTCAAACTAATCTTGTTCCAGGCATGAAATTTCCAATTATTAACTTTCTGGCTTGCATAAATCGAATTACACTCGCTTGAGTTTTAAAGCTACACATATCCGTCAGTTGTTGTCGCCCCCCAGGGACGTTCTTGACCCTAATAAAAAAAAGTTTTGAACGAAGGAATTCTTCGTATTGGCTTTTCCATTAACCTTCAGCTGTTAAACATTTTGACCAAAGTATGTTCAAAATATACATAGTCTTTGTTCCAATGCCGTCGGTGGTTGGGTGTGGCTTCATAATTTATGTGGATATGGTCCACATCATTTTAATTAGTTAAATGCATGTAGCAAAATATTAATCCAAAGCCAACATGCAAACAAATACTCTGTCGAAACTTCTGATTGCACATTGTAAATATTTCCACATGTGGATTTATTGTTTCATCTTTATTGACAAAATAGTCTTGACGTGTTAGTTAACGGAATTTGAATAACCAAGACAGTGTCCAAGCTACAAAATGTTAGATTTCATTCTATTGATTTGTGGAATGTTCAATGTGATCATGTTGTCAGATGAGCTGCTATGATATAAAATCATCAATTGCTGGCCTGGTATAAAGTATTAGCTAGGCAATGACCTCATCTGCCTCACTAGCAATAGTAGATCATGCCCCCCCCCCCCCCCCCGGCCCTATAATTTTTCTTGCATGTCACCAGAAACACAGGTATATATTTTTTTGACCTAAGACCTGTTCCTTTTAATATTGCATTTCACAGGTGAAGGTCCCAGCTTGAGACTACACGATTTAGGTGATACATAAAAATTGGCTCACAAAATACTCTTAAATCATGTAATCTGGAGTAGGGACTTTCACCTACTGTTAAATTCATTAATAAGGAACACTGGTATTAACCCTTTACCCAACAGAAGGGCCCTGTGCCAATGCATTCTCTTATATATGCGAGTCGACCATAGGTCGCCTCGCATATATAAGAGAATGCATTGGCTTAACCCTTTACCCAACAGTAATATGTCTAACGTCATTACCCACACCAATACTGATAGGAGAGAACGTCGTCACCCCCAGCCAACATAACTTTCTGGTAACGTCAAAGTTATAGGAAAAAATGTATTATTAAATCTTATGGTGGCTCTTGTTTATCTGCAAGGATGGTTTATTTTATTTTAATTAATTGGTAACAATTGATTTTCATATTTATGAAAGTCAAGTCCCCCCCCCCCCCCCCCCATTGGCAATGTGCAATTTGTTTTTATTTAATTCATACTACATCCTTAGTATGGGAAGAGCAGGTAAGATGATTTGTTTGATCATATATTCCATCTGGCGATGGAGAACAAGGAGACACTATGGAGTTGGTAGGTATCTTTCCGGATTTTTCTTGACCCTGATTCGTTGCATAGAATTAAAATCAATTTCACATTGAAATGTATCAGATTCTGAATTTTATTGCTGTCATTTCAGCTGGTAATTTCCGAAAATTTATCGTATTATTGTGTTCAATTTATCAACAGAAATATTGCAAAACAAAAAAATCCGGAGATCTGGTTGTGTACGGTACTGCGTGAGACAACACAGTCGCCATAATTTCTTTACTGTTAGCAATCACTTTCAAATAAAAAAAATGAGATCGTTTTGCAGTGCATTCCTTTAAATTTTCACATCTACATGTGCACCAATCACTCTAGTTCATGTCCACATGAATGCGTACCATAATTTGACATCGTTAAACAAAATTATCCCCCATTATATATTGCATATATAAATTTGCAAAACAGAAAACGTCGTCGATTGAGTTGTGTATTACGTAAGACGGCAAGGAAACACAGTTGCCGTACTTTCTTTACTGTTAGCAATCACTTACTAATAAAATAATGAGATCGTTTTACGCGTGCATTCCTTTAAATTTTCACATCTACATGTGCACCAATCACTCTAGTTCATGTCCATATGAATGCGTACCATACTTTGACATCGTTTAATAAAATTATCCCCAATATTTTATCAACAAAAACACCGCGAAGATTTTGTATGAAGTTTGACGTTGTAACCTCGATTTCCAGAATTACCTTCACTTTTCCACAACCACTAGCAAAGTGTTAACCAACTTCTATTTATTTGCATTTAATAATGTACCAACGAAATTCAATAAAATGTGGAAATGCATTGTGAAATTTATTCCAGCATTGTAAAAATCTGATTAACTGTTGTTGACACGTGATCACAGATAGTAACCAATGTAAACAAAACACAAGCCATGATCGTGAGGGTACAGAAATAAGATGCAACGTCGACGTAAATACTTGGACAATTACTCCGTGTGTCATGTATAAAAAAAGACATAAAAACAGCATTAATAGACTAAAATTTCAATTTTTTAAATCATAGGTTAGAAGTTGAAATGCTATTCAGTAACAATATAATGTTTAATATGTCGGAATTGAAATATATATCGCAAGAACTATATATTCAGCGCTGACAACAACTCCTTCTGTGTACCTCACGAACGTAATGCGTACGTACTTGACCCAGTTTATTACGATATATCTTGTCACATTTACATGCGTAGATCATGTCCATCACATATTGTCATTTGAAAAAGATTGAATGGCCATTAAGGTCGATAACAGTGCTTTTCTCTTCGTGAATATATGAGATGCCAAACTAAATAATAGTTAGCAAGACATCGTATTGAATAAGGATGACGAAATATACTAAAAATAAATCACATTGAGACACAGGCGTTACCTTGACCTTGATGTAATGATGATGCAATGTATATCACAGTTAGTGCCAAAACACAAGGTGTGTACACAGTTAAACTACCGGTAATCGATATATTGTTTGGCCTATGTTCAACTTGTAACAAAGGACATACTAATAGTGCAATTTTGTTCGATTAAATGATAAATATCTCTTGAAAAATTATTGATAACTATAAGATTGAAATTCGCGCCCAGCTTGGATGGAAGCCACGTGTTCAGAAATTGGTAAACGCGCTGTTTGCTGGAAGCTTCTAATTAGTTCCTCGCATTGCTATTCTATACATTTTATACACTCTATAAAAAATATAATATTGTCAATATGATCATGTGAAGAATTAGGAAAAATAAAATAATAATTGGAAACAGTTTTATTTGGGAATAGGCCTACACAGCAGTAAGAACAAACACGGCGTCCTTGGTAACAAAAACTAACATCAGCATGTCGTCTTGCTCTTACCGTAGCTTCGTTAGTCAAATTAATGGTAGTGATTGTTTTATATTTGGATGCATATGATATAAAAACATAAACAAGTCAAGTGAATATTTTATTGGAAATAAAAATAAAGTTCGAAAATAAATAAATGTCAGTTAGACGACCGTACACAGTTACCCGAGTACGCTGATTTCTCTAGTCGACTTAAAAAAATAGCACCGCCGCATTCCACTTTTCGTTTTATTGCGATTTTATTGACAACTATTGATTAAATTGTACAAAATCTGCCACAAAACCCCACAAAAACTTAACAATTAATAATGTAACATATATTTTATTATTTACATTAACAATGAAAGCAATTTGTTGTGTTATAATGCAATAGTTTTGTTGTAAACTATGACTGAAAAAAACGCAAAACTCCGGGCTCTCTGGGGCTCTATGGACGCTACGCGGCAGGGCGCTCTAGGGCTTTATGGACGCTACACGGCAGGGCGCTCTGGGGTGTTCTGAACGCTAAAGGGTTAACACATTAAAAATTATAAAAATGTTAAAGAAAGTAAGAAAAAATGTTAAAAAGTGTTAAAAAAAGGATTTTTTTTAGGCCAAAGCATTCTCTTATATATGCGAGGCGACCTATGGTCGACTCGCATATATAAGAGAATGCATTAGCACAGGGCATAACTGTAACCATCACAATGTGGTCAATGAGCCGGTTCCAATGATATCCATATTTGTATGGTTCTATTGAGACAGACCGAAGATATTTTAGGCTGTTGAAGCTTTATTTGGCCGGTTTTGGCCGGTTTGTTGGGTAAAGGGTTAACTAAGAAATATATTACCTGCATTATTTTTTCAAAGTTATTAAGTTCCATCAGAACATGAAAATGTTCCCAAGTTCTGAACTGATGGAATATGATCTCTATATTCAGTAGCCAGAGTAGAGATTCATGGCATGATCTGCAGCTATAGGGGATGATAATCTTGGATTCATAACCCTTTCATGACAGGAGCTGCGCTGGTTCAGCATTAAAGATCCTGTGCCAGTGCATTATCTTATATATGCGAGTCTCCCATAGGGATCAAACCTCTCATATATAAGAGAATGCACTGGCTTACAAGGTCAAGGTAAATATTGTTAGACCAATGTATTCTTATATATGCGAGGCTCAAAAGAGAATGTAGGTAATCTCTACTCTGTATATAAGAGAATGTAGGTAATCTCTACTCTGTATATAAGAGAATGGAGGTAATCTCTACTCTGGCACAGGGTTTTCATATAAATTTCAGGAAGCTCAAGTCATGAAATTGTTAAGATTATACGAACTTAAGTTCAAATCAAATCAGATGTAACTTGTTAGAGTGGTTTTTCTAGTCGCTACACAATAAAAGACCAAATTAGTTTGAGAAAATGGATAAAAAGTGTTAGATTTAACTATACCGTAATACAGAATTAAGACAGTTGTTAAGGAAAATATGTATTAAATAATGCTAAAATATTAATGTTATTCATAAAGGCATATGGTTGTGAATATAATTCATAATTTATTCCTTTGAACATTCTAACAATCAGAACAGTTTCTGAAATGCAGAAGTTATACAGTTTATGATAATATTCAAAGCAAGATCCACTTTAATGCCCAAGCCTGAATGTAGTGTGTCTGTCATTTACAGAATGATGTCCCCAGAGGGTGAATTTAGTGTGTCTGTAATTTACAGAATGATGTCCCCAGAGGGTGAATTTAGTGTGTCTGTAATTTACAGAATGATGTCCCCAGAGGGTGAATTTAGTGACACTCTCCTGCATAGCGGGCTAGCATCACCAAAGTTTTCCTTCTGGGGACCTCATTCTGCTGAGGCCTTATCATCTGGGAAGTATTTATAGTCTTAAATTAACATTGTATTTTAGTTACTTTTTCCCTTCTGTTCAGTTTCTATATCCTCTAATTGGCAAAGATAAAATGTATAATCGGGGTGACTAATAGGTGAACATCAACAACTTCAATCTGATCCTAGATCTCCCATATGAGTTGAGGCCTAAGCAGAATGAGGTCCCCAAAGGGAGAATACAGTGATGCTATCCTGCTATGCAGGATAGTGTCACTAAATTCACCCTCTGGGGACCTCATTCTGCAAATGTCAGACACAATATATCCAGATTACACAAATAAATGCTTTTGACAAGCTATAGTTTTATTTATATACATGTATATTATGTACCAATGTTGTTATAAATATCTAAGTAACACCTGGAAACTACGTTTAACATTGCTTATACACAGTTATATAATTTAGTACAAGTATCTGTCGACTGTATTGATGTTGGATTGAGCGACAAAATAATATATGGCGTCGTTCTGTGCACATTTGGCTGATTAGTCTAGTTGCTAATTTCTGTCCGCCTATGTACATGACATGCACATATCAGATAATCTGCCTTTCTATTATAACTAGATCATTCATATTACAGAATTTAATACCCACTTGCTAAATATTTTGCCAAATGATATTTTGTTTTGCTAAATAAAATTTAGTCTTTCCATTGGCAAGTGACAGAAAGAACCCTGTGGAAGATTAATTTTTGTTTTTAATTTACTATAAAGCAAGCCATCTCGGCGCCACCTTAGCAAGATACATCATTCATTGTGAATTATCAGTTATTTATTAAATCTAGAATTTTCCCCAATAATCAGCAATAATCTCATCTTTTTAGACTTTTTTTTATTGATAAATACTAAATAATAATTTATTTTATTTTTGTTAATTATGAATATTTACTATATATTATTTATGTAGCCAACCACATAATCCTACAACGAAAACTTGATACCGGGGAAAAATCTGGTTACAGCTTAATGAAATGAGACTCACCGGAAACGTACACCATGATAGGCTGACTGTACGAGGTTCCATCAGTGTTCGAAGCAGAAATGATGTAATGCCCCTGGTAAGCCAGCTGTGTAGATGGGAATAACAGGTTTGGTTTGGTGAGGCCGCCAACAGAATATGAAAATCCAGTTTCTGCGACAGGATATCCCTTGAATAGCCAGTTGACAGTGTTGGCACCAGTTACTACAGCATTGATATCCAGAGCCTCACCGACAATGACGACATATGTGTCTCTTGAAATTTGTATAGTTGGTCCGTTAGGATCTGTAAATAGATAGGAACTTGGTTGTTTAGTTGGTTGGTTGCTTAATTTGGGATTTGATGTCATCAATTCAATCGAATCCCAGTTTTGTTATTGCTACAGTAATGCCCTAATTAATCGACTCCATAACCACAGCAGAATTATGGGTAATTTTTCAGGATTTAGTCGGAAATATGGCTTCTTACCATTCATCGGAAAGCTCTCTGTGAGAGCTTTCCGATGAATGGCAACAAGCCATATTTCTGACTAATTCCTGAAAAATTACCCATAATTCTGCTGTGGTTATGGAGTCGATTATTTAGGGCATTACTGTACTTGCTTTGCTTTTGACTTGGCCCTTTCTATACTAAATGGATTCTCCCCTTCAGTTATGAAAGTAGACATTGGAATGGTCTATTATTATTTTGGAGGGATGTTCAAGCAAAAATAAACAGACGACAGATAATAAAAGTGCAAAAGGAGTCCTATTTATTGGAGGGGAATGTTTAAATAATAAGGTCAACAAACAAATCTATATTCAGTATGGTCGTTTGTTGAACTTATAATCTGAACATTTCCTAAGCGATAACTACTCATCCATGAGCATTTAGTATAGAAAGTGTTAAGCTCTATTGGATGTCGTGACAATAGGTTACGAGAAATATTTGTAAAAATTTAAGTTTGGAAAATGTTTCCCATCAAATTTCAGCCCAAACATGTGGAATAGTAGTGTTCAGAAATACTGAAAAGCTGAAAACACACCAAATTTCTACAGTGAATTTACCAAAATCGATCAACGTCCTGTTTCAAAGTCGACCATTTGCTCGATTTTTGCCTAAGTTTCACAAGGATAAATATTCACAAATTCAATACCCTTCCATGAATGGAGCTTCCTGAAATTTAGCAAAAACCCTGTGCCAATGTATTCTCTTATATATGTAAGTCTCCCATAGGGAGCCTCGCATATATAAGAGAATGCATTGGCCTAACAATATTTACCTTGACCTTGTAAGAGTGCATTGTCTTATATACAAGTATGTAAGGCTCCCTATGGGAGACTAGCATGTATAAGAGAATGCACTGGAACATGATATGTAATGATGCACCAGCGCAGCTCCCATCATGAAAGGGTTAAGAGGAAGATAAGGATGACTTATTTCTTGACAAACATGGCTTTCGAGTGAAGCTTACTGTTTAATAATTTCATCACAGAAACAACAGGTTAAATATTTACACTTAATCTGTTATTCTGATATCAAAAGCTTTTGCGAAAAAGTGAAACCTTATCAGAATAAACAAGTCTCAAATTAAGTCTGAAATGTTCATGCATATACAGCCAGTAAAATGTAATGACCATGATTCGGAATTAACCCTTTACCCAACAGAACGGCCCTGTGCCAATGCATTCTCTTATATATGCGAGTCGACCATAGGTCGCCTCGCATATATAAGAGAATGCATTGGCTTAACACATTAAAAATTATAAAATTGTTAAAGAATGTAAGAAAAAATGGTAAAAAAAGATTTTTTTTAGGCCAATGCATTCTCTTATATATGCGAGGCGACCTATGGTCGACTCGCATATATAAGAGAATGCATTGGCACAGGGCATAACTGTAACCATCACAATGTGGTCAATGAGCCGGTTCCAATGATATCCATATTTGTATGGTTTTATTGAGACAGACCCAAGATATTTTAGGCTGTTGAAGCTTTATTTGGCCGGTTTTGGCCGGTTTGTTGGGTAAAGGGTTAAATATTGAATATTTTCATGGAATAGGTTTGTTTTTTCAGTCCTGAAAATAAAATATGCATTGCAATTGTTTCTCAAGAATACATTAAAAATAGCAATATATATATATAATACATTAAAAACAGTAATAAATATTTAGATAACTATTCAAACAAATAAAGACCTTGCTAATTATAATACTGGCCAGAAATAGCATAACTGACAAGGTGTTAAATTAGAGATAAATAAATTTTTCATAGCTCAAGTTTAAAGGGAACAAATTTTTTTTATATTTTATGAGGATATATCATATTACCAAAAGCTTTAATACTGTACTCATATATAAGAATGACCACCATTTTGAAAAATCAGTCTTTTTGTGTACCTTGAACAGTTTAAAGTTTCATAGATAATTCTTTCAGTGAACAGTAACATGATGTCAACTATACTTTATGCATCAATAAATAAACCATAAAAAATTGTGCTAATTTAAAATATATCATAATATGTAAATGCATATACATCATAAATAAATACTGTTATGTTATCAATAAATTATAATTCAATAGCAAAAATCCACAACAAACAAGTTGACATAATAAACAGCATATAATAACGACCATAACAAATAATGCAAAGATTGTCCTATTCTTAATTCAAACATCATTCTGGCAAAATTCAAAGAAATATATTATGTTAACATTATAGACCATTGCTTGACTAACCCTTCCATGACTGGAGCTTCCTGAAATTTTGTGAAAACCTTGTGCCAATGCATTCTCTTATATATGTGAGTTTCCCATATGGAGCCTCGCATATATAAGAGAATACATTGGCCTAACAATATCTACCATGACCTTGTAAGATAGTGCTATCTTTTATATGTGATGCTCCTTATGGGAGACTCACACACATAAGAGAATGCACTGGCACAGGATCTTTAAAGCAGCACCAATGCAGCTCCCATCATGAAAGGGTTAAAGATTTATATATTCAGGATTCTATATCACCAGATATAACATCAATATATAGTTTTATAACATACAACGTTGCATCAGTATGCATTGTTCAACTAGATAGAAAGAATAAAAAGAAATCTTGACTTGTTATATAAAGATGGTCTATCTCTTCAGGGCCACAATTACAATGTTCAACAACATAATTTATATAAAACCTTATCTCAAGTCTACAAATCCCTTCTTCTGTGAATACAAAAAAAAACAGAAAAAACTTAAGATTGGGTATATGCTGGTACAGCATCAAAGATCATGTGCCAGTGCATTATCTTATATATGCCAGTCTCCCATAGGGAGCCTCGCATATATAAGAGAATGCACTGGCTTACAGGGTCAAGATAAATATTGTTAGGCCATTGTATTCTCTTATACAGTAATGCCCTAAGTAATCGACCTCTTAACCACAGCAAAATTATGGGTAACTTTTCAGGATTTAGTCGGAAATATGGCTTGTTGCCATTCATCGGAAAGCACTCACTGAGAGCTTTCCAATGAATGGCAACAAGCCATATTTCCGACTAAATCCTGAAAAGTTACCCATAATTCTGCTGTGGTTAAGGGGTCGATTACTTAGGGCATTACTGTATGCAAAATGTCAGGAAGCTCCAGCCATGGAAAAGCGTTTCTGGACAGCTACCTCCTTATTATTTTATACTCTGGAAACTATTTAAAACTTGTTAGGAAGATATCAACCATCTTTAAGTTGTTTAATAAATAACGAACAAATTATTTTATTGTAAAGTTATTTATGTAAATACTTGTGTTCCTCAAACTTAACGAACATTTATAAACTAGATGGGTAGACAGTATATAACTATATCTAAGGAGAGTCTCTTCTGAAATCCTCAATGCATCTTTAAAACTAATGAAAACAAATCATCAACGATCAATCAACAATATATTTCATGAAACTGACCAACAAGTAAAAAATGGTAACCCTAAAAATTTAGATCCAAGATGCATGCAAAGAGCTGACGTTTTTGTAAGAATAATGTAATAAGTTATCACCAAACAATATGTGAATTATGGGACTACTGCCATTTAACCCTCTCATGACATGTGCTGTCGTTTGGCCTAACAATATATATACCTTGACCTTGTAAGCCACTGCATTCTCTTATATATGTGAGGCACCCTATGGGAGACTTGCATATATAAGAGAATTCACTGGCACAGGATCTTAAATGCTGCACCAGTGCAGCTCTCATCATGAAAGGGTTAAAACTTAGTAGTCCTGTAAATACATTCTCATAAGAATATTAATAACACCACATCAATTGAACTTGAACCCTTTCAGTGCCAGGTCCGATTTTTGTATCAACCCATATACCCTGTGCCAATGCATTCTCTTATATATGCGAGTCGACCATAGGTCGCCTCGCATATATAAGAGAATGCATTGGCCTAACAATTTTTCATCATTTGTTATTATTTTTTACAATTTTTTACAATTTTAATAAAAAAAAATTATATTCTTTAACAGACTTATTTTGTAGGTTTAGTGCCAGGGAATCTTACGTTTTTCATGGGCATCAAAATTATTACTATAAAAACTTGGTGATAGTTTTGAGTTATAACATGCCCCTAAGGTTTTATCCAGTTTGTTTTTAAATTCCCTATAGCATGCTTAAGCATACCCAAAAAAAATTCAACCCAAAAAAATCTATAAAAAAAAAGAAACATTTTTTATTTTTTTAGGGCTGATTTTACAGACCGTAAATTAGGGCCGATGAGATCCCCTGGCACTGAAAGGGTTAAAACCTATTTGATTCAAAAACAAGATAGCTGTCATTTTCAATATGAGCATACAGCAAAACATCATTGCCACTACATACCCGTGTGGTACCATGACTGTAACTTGTTAGAGCTAAAATGAAAGCAGACAATTTATAGCTAAGAAATCTGAAACGAGAAATATCATTTGAAATGGTTAAATTTCTTTTATGAGTATATATATATATATTGGCTACAAAGAGCAGATGTCAGCATAGTATGTGAAGGTAGACCTAAGTGAGAGATAGATAAAGTTGGAAATAATTTTAACCCCCTATCAAATCGGGGGTGTGTCAGAAAACAATTTCAGACACGTATCATACCTTATTACCTTTGGTAATTGTTTGGACCCACCCACCCTTCGACCCAATTATTTTCCGTTTTAGCAAGATTTTTCCAACCATTTTTCGACACCCACCCCCCCCCCCCCCCCCCCCCTAGAAACACTAAATATTTTTTTTTCGGAATAGTATTAGAATTTTCACCACTTACTGGTCCTCTTGACCACCCACCCACCTCCTCATACGTGCTTGGAAAATATGTTTGACACCCCCCCCCCCCCCCCCCCCCCCCCCCCGGGTTACATTGGGACCAGCCTAGAGGTTTTGAATTAGGAGAAGTCACTTCTACTTATTTGAATATAAAGGAGAAGTGGGCTGTTATCAGGGAGAAGCTGTGATAGCTGAAGTTCGAATTGCACCCTAAATCACCCTACAACAGTAATGCCCTAAATAATCGACTCCTTAACCACAGCAGAATTATGGGTAATTTTTCAGGATTTAGTCGGAAATATGGCTTGTCGCCATTGATCGGAAAGCTCTCACTGAGAGCATTCAACTGAAACCTAACTAAATTTCAAATGGTGGTTAAATTGGAGAATGAGTTTTGAACACTTTTAAAATTCTAAATAAAATTCAAATTGCAAATAATTGGTTTTGATGAGGCCCTCTTATTGGTGATGAGGCAGGTGCATGAGAACAAACACATTATTTTTTATTAATATGGCCTTATCAGCATTGTGAAACACCAGTGTTTTTGCACACAGTTCAGAGATCTACAGTGGTATGAAGTACTAATATCACTCATCATAATAATATATCATCAGAATTGTGAAACAATAGTGATGTTGATCTTTTTGTGTAGTAAACAAAGAGCAAAAGGGGTGCTGAGAAATCTAACTCAGATGTGTTCCAACCAAGTAAAATGTAATGAAGTTTTGAAATAGTGTGTCTGACATTTGCAGAATGAGGTCCTCATGCAGAGGGTGAATTTAGTGATGCTACCCCGCACAGTGGGCTAGCATCACCAAATTCACAAATTGTTTAAACTGAGAAGTGCTACATGGAAGTTGTTATTTTGTTTGATATTGCATTTTCTATGCATTTATTTCATATCACTTTGATATTTTAGAGAGACACCAAAAATTATTTTGTATATTTTTCAATATCAAAATGATATTCTTTGTTAACCTCTTCACTGCTAATGACATTATACGCGTGCTGGGTCATTGATGTTATGGCCATTTTCCAGTGGAAAAATATAACGAGAATATAACAAAAACCATAAAACAGACTCAGATGAAAGGCTATTATCACTCACAATCGTGGAACATCACACAATGTTTGAAACTTTGAGAAACAGTTGTTCCGATACACCAATCTCTGAGTTAGTTTTGAATAATGGTCGAATGCTAGTGTGCTGAAGTAGGTCCATTCTCAGTACGCTTGTATAGCACACAGCGTGACATTTTACGTCCGTACTCAGTACTGATGTATAGCAGTCAAGAGGTTAATTATGGATCTAGTTTATATGTCATATTAGGTTTTCAACATTTTTTTCACGAGAAAAATTTGGAATTTTTATGTTGTTTATGTAATTGGAGGTCTGGAGCCCTGAATATATATTTAATCCTAACCTATTTTTAAGTGTGAAATTTCCAAAGACTGTTGTTTCAGGCATGAGAATTACAACTGTTGAATATGTTGACCCTGCACCAACATTCCCCTTCAACTTTAGCTCTTATAATATTAAACTTTTAATGATGGGAGCTGCGCTGGTGCAGCATTAAAGATCCTGTGCCAGTGCATTCTCTCATTTAGGTTAATCAAAGTTTGCGTAAAAACATGTGCCAATGCATTCTCTTATATATGCAAGTCTCACATAGGGAGCCTCACATATATAAGAGAATGCACTGGCTTACAAGGTCAAGATAAATATTGTTCAGCCAATGCAAATTCTCTTATATATGCGAGTCTCCCTATGTGAGACTCACTCATATAAGAGAATGCATTGGCACATGGTTTTTCGCAAAAAATCAGGAATCTCCAGTCATGTAAGGGTTAACAGTCATACAGGAGCTCTTTGTTTACTACATAGTGAATAAAGCTGTGATGTCACACATTACGTATATGATCAAATCGTGAATCAGCAGTGTTATTGAGGTCTTCATGATACCTGATATAACCAGGGAGGCTGATTTGCTATATCCGGTTCCACCATCACCCTTGGCTGAACACACATACTTCCCATTGTAGGTCGAGTTCGCATTGATTATTGTAAGTGATGGCGCCGCAACATCCCCTCCGAGGTATTGCAGTCCGGTTTTCTCAATTGGGATTGAGTCGTAATACCATTGCACCTTTGTTGCACCAGCACCGACAATACATCCCATTGTTAAAGATTTGCCTCCCATAGCACTGAAACTCTCCTTAATAATTTTAGCCGTTGGTGAATTTTTACCTGAAGATATAAGTTTTAAAGCACGGTTCATGTACGTTCAAGGTTCACGTCAGTGGGCAAATTAGCCAAAATTTTCTGAAAAAAATTACATTTGACAAACTTTTTGTCCAAAAATGTTTCAAAGCCTATCCCAGCAATTACCTTAGAAAATAGCCAGATCTGACTGCAACTTTTTACACTTGTTAATAGTTAAAGAGTAGCTTTATGGTACAACTAGCTGAAACAGGCTCCCGAATTATTCCGCAATTAACGGAAGGGGCTGCGGCTCCTTTGAGAATGTGGTCCCTGTGTGCGCATCTTTTATATATATATATAGATTAGAAAATCAGTGGATATTTATATTGGTATTAATATCAATTATATGATTTTTGGACGTAATAGTCAAAATTCCTTCGACGTAAACAGCTAGTGAAATTGGTAGGGATAATACTTGTTTACATCAAAGGGCAATTGCCTTATTCTTCTACATGTACACTGGTCAAGTGGTGGGATCTTTCGTCAATTTAATCAAATTTATCATACAAATGAATACAAAATGCTATATTTATCAGAGAGGATTATATCTAATGGTCATAAAGATGTACTATAATCTAACCTTTTAATATGTTAAAGGCACACTTAATGTTTGATTCACCAGATCACATTATACACAACATATTCCATGTTATATACCATTTAAAAGAGGTAGCTCCAAAACATTGCGTTATCAACTTATCCGGTCGAATAAACTGTTACCATGTTGTTTTTGACAAGGTATCAAAATGTGTTCTGAGCTTAATTTTGATCTGATCTGACAGTTTACTATTCTCAATGAAAGGGTGGAAGGGGAATAACTTGATCTCTAGGTTGTGAATTATGATGCATTATGGGATCATTAACGGGGGACGTCTTGGGGTGAATCTGAGATTCTCTATAACTTGGTGGACACTCCTAGGACGAAATTTGGTAGAATATATATATATTTGGTTCCTCTTCAAATGGTATATAATATGGAATATGTTGTGCATGATGGACCTGGTCATTCAAAAATTAAGTGGGTCTTTAAATTATATTTCTGTGTAATCAGGATTATCTCACATTTGATTTGTGTTTGTTTACGCTCAGAGAAGCAAGCCTTGAAATAGGGTGTCTGTCATTTGCAGAATGAGGTCCCTGCTATGTGGGGTAGCATCACTAAATTCACCCTCTGGGTACCTCATTCTGCAAATGTCAGACACGCTATTTCAAGGCTTGACTGTTATGAACTTGCAAGGTCAAATGACTTTGTATTCTACTGAATTTATGTAAACATTGTGTTGAATATATTTTTCAACTTAAATTACTAATTTCCTCAGTTCTCAAAGCTAGTAACTAAAAATACTTTTGCCACAACCCAGCAATCAATATAGATGGATAATACAGGAAAAACATGCATCTGTTAACCCGATTTGGTAAACCGAATAAGGCAAAATCAAACAATTAATATGAATCAATCGACACATGACGATTATGTCTCTTCAATATGTCTCTTGGGAGAAATTGTATACTTCAACTCATAAAGCGTTGATATAGTAGATATCACTCAAATTAATAAAGATTGGACAACGTCTATGGCTTTAATTGTCTCTATTGTCCAAGTTGTGTGTATTGTACTAAGTAAAGTTGCATAGATTCCTCAGGTCTCCAACAAATCTATTAACTAAATACTTTTGCCACATCCCACCCAACAATATAGATCGATAATACAGGGAAAACATGCATCTGTTAACGGACTTGACAAACCGAATTAGGCAAAAGCAAAAAGTATCTATGATTCAATTGACACATGATGGTTATGCCTATTGTCCAAGTTGTGTGTACTAAGTAATGTTGCATAGATTCCTCAGGTCTCCAAGCAAATCTAGTAATTAAATACATTTGCCACATCCCACCCAACAATATAGATCGATAATATCGGGAGAACATGTATCTGTTAACCGGCTTGGCAAACCAAATGAGGCAAAAAGCAAGCAATTAATATGATTCAATAGACACATGACAATTATGTCTCACACATATATAACAGACAAATCTACTAACAAGAAAACAATCAGAAAAGTTGCGATACCAAGAACACATACCTGAGACTACTACGGAAACTGGATCACTGTGGGTCTTTATCCCACGGCCATTCTCAGCTGAGCATACAAATTTCCCATCCATAGTTGGACTAGCCTTGGTAATGGTAAGCGTTGGTGTTGACAGATTACCACCACTGTAACTTATGCCTGTTGTCTCTATTGGTTTACCATCATAGGTCCATGACACACCAGTGGCATCAGAACTCACAGTGCACTCCAATTGCAATGTATCACCCTCTGTGGCGGTGTACGAGTCCTTAGGTGTGTTGGCTTCGGGACCAGAATCTCCTGCAAAATATCAGCAATTAATCAAATCTTTGGTCACTTCAGATAGTTTATTCAAGGCCAAAAATAATCGGTTCATTCTGGATTAGCTAAACATCTCAAAATCCTAACACAATGGACTCTCAACATCGAAGCTGACAAAATGGTAAGAAATGAACTTCCAGTCTCTGGAATAAAGGTGAATGATGACGACCTAATTCTCCATTTTATGACTCCAGCCATAAATTAATTTATATTAAATAATTCAATTTTAATTTTACGATAGCCTGTTAACCGGAACGTTTCCAGTAGACATCGTCGACTCAAATTAGTTATTTTATAATATAATATTCATATTAGATCGCTATTGTCACCTGGAATTTATTAAAATTGGGTACAGTACCCCTTTAACGTGAATGATGATGACATATTTCCCAGTCAACAAATGTACTCAAAATCGTCATGTGAACGTAATTTGGTGATGCTTAGATCAATAACGCTTTCCAACAAAGAACAATATTTAGTTCTATTATTACCTGATACAAGGACTGTGATGGGTTCGCTGAAAGATTGGCCATCAGCATTCTCTGCAGAGCACACAAATTCCCCTTGGTTCGTTGGACTTGCATTCAAAATAGTCAATGCTGGTGTAGCCAAATTTCCACCAGTGTACTGTATTACTGTTTTCTCTATTGCTATCGAATCATAATACCACTGAACTTTAGTAGTTCCTTGATCAACTTGGCAGTCCAGAGTAACTGAGTCCCCTTCACCAGCGTTGTAGCTATCTTTAGGGATCACTGCCTTTGGAGCCTCCTTGCCTGCAGATTACATTCCAAAAATCAAAACACATACAACTTTGCAACAATATAACTGATCATCATGAGACTACAATTCCACTTGAAAGAAATGAAATCAACCAAACCTTTATACATACTACCTGTTTCAACTCGCACGTAATGGGAGCATAAAGGTGCCTGCATTGGCTGCAGTTGCAGCTGTTTGCAGTAAGAGTCTTTGAATTGTTTGCATGGTCAGCAATTTTTGGCTACAGCAAATTATTTTGGGAGAAATTCTATACTTCAATTCATAAAGCGTTGATTTGGTAGATATCACTCAAATTAATAAAGATTGGACAACTTCTATGGCTTTAATTGTCTCTATTGTCCAAGTTGTGTGTACTAAGTAAAGATGCATAGATACCTCAGGTCTCCAACCAAATCTAGTAATTGAATACTTTTGCCACATCACACCCAATAATATAGATCGATAATATCGGGAAAACATGCATCTGTCAACCGACTTGGCAAACAAAATGAGGCAATTACTATGATTCAATAGACACATGACAATTATGTCTCACACATATATACCTGGCAAATATTCTAACAAGAAAACAATCAGAAAAGTTGCGATACAAAGAACACATACCTGAGACTAATACGGTAACTGGATCGCTGTGGGTCTTTATCCCACGGCTATTCTCAGCTGAGCATACAAATTTCCCATCCATTGTTGGACTAGCCTTGGTAATGGTAAGCGTTGGTGTTGTCAGATTACCACCACTGTAGCTTATGCCAGTGGTCTCTATTGGTTTGCCATCATAGGTCCATGACACACCAGTGGCATCAGAACTCACAGTGCACTCCAATTGCAATGTATCACCCTCTGTGGCGGTGTACGAGTCCTTAGGTGTGTTGGCTTTGGGACCAGAATCTCCTGCAAAATATCAGCAATTAATCAAATCTTTGGTCACTTCAGATAGTTTATTCAAGGCCAAAAATAATCGGTTCAATCTGGATTAGCTAAACATCTCAAAATCCTAACACAATGGACTCTCAACATCGAAGCTGACAAAATGGTAAGAAATGAACTTCCAGTCTCTGGAATAAAGGTGAATGATGATGACATATTTCCCAGTCAACAAATGTACTCAAAATCGTCATGTGAACGTAATTTGGTGATGCTTAGATCAATAACGCTTTCCCACAAAGAACAATATTTAGTTCTATTATTACCTGATACAAGGACTGTGATGGGTTCGCTGAAAGATTGGCCATCAGCATTCTCTGCAGAGCACACAAATTCCCCTTGGTTCGTTGGACTTGCATTCAAAATAGTCAATGATGGAGTAGCCAAATTTCCACCAGTGTACTGTATTACTGTTTTCTCTATTGCTATCGAATCATAATACCACTGAACTTTAGTAGTTCCTTGATCAACTTGGCAGTCCAGAGTAACCGAGTCCCCTTCACCAGCGTTGTAGCTATCTTTAGGGATCACTGCCTTTGGAGCCTCCTTGCCTGCAGATTACATTCCAAAAATCAAAACACATACAACTTTGCAACAATATAACTGATCATCATGAGACTACAATTCCACTTGAAAGAAATGAAATCAACCAAACCTTTATACATACTACCTGTTTCAACTCGCACGTAATGGGAGCATAAAGGTGTCTGCAATAGCTGCAGTTGCAGCTTTTTGCAGTAAGAGTCTTTGAATTGTTTGCATGGTCAGCAATTTTTGGCTACAGCAAATTATTTTGGGAGAAATTCTATACTTCAATTTATAAAGCGTTGATTTGGTAGATATCACTCAAATTAATAAAGATTGGACAACTTCTATAGCTTTAATTGTCTCTATTGTCCAAGTTGTGTGTACTAAGTGAAGATGCATAGATACCTCAGGTATCCAACCAAATCTAGTAATTGAATACTTTTGCCACATCACACCCAATAATATAGATCGATAATATCGGGAAAACATGCATCTGTTAACCGACTTGGCAAACAAAATGAGGCAAATGCAAGCAATTACTATGATTCAATAGACGCATGGCAATTATGTCTCACACATATATACCTGGCAAATATTCTAACAAGAAAACAATCAGAAAAGTTGCGATACAAAGAACACATACCTGAGACTAATACGGTAACTGGATCGCTGTGGGTCTTTATCCCACGGCTATTCTCAGCTGAGCATACAAATTTCCCATCCATTGTTGGACTAGCCTTGGTAATGGTAAGCGTTGGTGTTGCCAGATTACCACCACTGTAGCTTATGCCTGTGGTCTCTATTGGTTTGCCATCATAGGTCCATGACACACCAGTGGCATCAGAACTCACAGTGCACTCCAATTGCAATGTATCACCCTCTGTGGCGGTGTACGAGTCCTTAGGTGTGTTGGTTTTGGGACCAGAATCTCCTGCAAAATATCAGCAATTAATCAAATCTTTGGTCACTTCAGATAGTTTATTCAAGGCCAAAAATAATCAGTTCATTCTGGATTAGCTAAACATCTCAAAATCCTAACACAATGGACTCTCAACATCGAAGCTGACAAAATGGTAAGAAATGAACTTCCAGTCTCTGGCATTAACGTGAATGATGCTGACATATTTCCCAGTCAACAAATGTACTCAAAATCGTCATGTGAACGTAATTTCGTGATGCTTAGATCAATAATGCTTTCCCACAAAGAACAATATTTAGTTCTATTATTACCTGATACAAGGACTGTGATGGGTTCGCTGAAAGATTGGCCATCAGCATTCTCTGCAGAGCACACAAATTCCCCTTGGTTCGTTGGACTTGCATTCAAAATAGTCAATGATGGAGTAGCCAAATTTCCACCACTGTACTGTATTACTGTTTTCTCTATTGCTATCGAATCATAATACCACTGAACTTTAGTAGTTCCTTGATCAACTTGGCAGTCCAGAGTAACCGAGTCCCCTTCACCAGCGTTGTAGCTATCTTTAGGGATCACTGCCTTTGGAGCCTCCTTGCCTGCAGATTACATTCCAAAAATCAAAACACATACAACTTTGCAACAATATAACTGATCATCATGAGACTACAATTCCACTTGAAAGAAATGAAATCAACCAAACCTTTATATATACTACCTGTTTCAACTCGCACGTAATGGGAGCATAAAGGTGTCTGCAAAAGCTGCAGTTGCAGCTTTTTGCAGTAAGAGTCTTTGAATTGTTTGCATGGTCAGCAATTTTTGGCTACAGCAAATTATTTTGGGAGAAATTCTATACTTCAATTTATAAAGCGTTGATTTGGTAGATATCACTCAAATTAATAAAGATTGGACAACTTCTATGGCTTTAATTGTCTCTATTGTCCAAGTTGTGTGTACTAAGTGAAGATGCATAGATACCTCAGGTATCCAACCAAATCTAGTAATTGAATACTTTTGCCACATCACACCCAATAATATAGATCGATAATATCGGGAAAACATGCATCTGTTAACCGACTTGGCAAGCAAAATGAGGCAAAAGAAAGCAATTACTATGATTCAATAGACACATGACAATTATGTCTCACACATATATACCTGGCAAATATTCTAACAAGAAAACAATCAGAAAAGTTGCGATACAAAGAACACATACCTGAGACTAATACGGTAACTGGATCGCTGTGGGTCTTTATCCCACGGCTATTCTCAGCTGAGCATACAAATTTCCCATCCATTGTTGGACTAGCCTTGGTAATGGTAAGCGTTGGTGTTGCCAGATTACCACCACTGTAGCTTATGCCTGTGGTCTCTATTGGTTTGCCATCATAGGTCCATGAGACACCAGTGGCATCAGAACTCACAGTGCACTCCAATTGCAATGTATCACCCTCTGTGGCGGTGTACGAGTCCTTAGGTGTGTTGGCTTTGGGACCAGAATCTCCTGCAAAATATCAGCAATTAATCAAATCTTTGGTCACTTCAGATAGTTTATTCAAGGCCAAAAATAATCGGTTCATTCTGGATTAGCTAAACATCTCAAAATCCTAACACAATGGACTCTCAACATCGAAGCTGACAAAATGGTAAGAAATGAACTTCCAGTCTCTGGCATTAAGGTGAATGATGCTGACATATTTCCCAGTCAACAAATGTACTCAAAATCGTCATGTGAACGTAATTTGGTGATGCTTAGATCAATAACGCTTTCCCACAAAGAACAATATTTAGTTCTATTATTACCTGATACAAGGACTGTGATGGGTTCGCTGAAAGATTGGCCATCAGCATTCTCTGCAGAGCACACAAATTCCCCTTGGTTCGTTGGACTTGCATTCATAATAGTCAATGATGGAGTAGCCAAATTTCCACCAGTGTACTGTATTACTGTTTTCTCTATTGCTATCGAATCATAATACCACTGAACTTTAGTAGTTCCTTGATCAACTTGGCAGTCCAGAGTAACCGAGTCCCCTTCACCAGCGTTGTAGCTATCTTTAGGGATCACTGCCTTTGGAGCCTCCTTGCCTGCAGATTACATTCCAAAAATCAAAACACATACAACTTTGCAACAATATAACTGATCATCATGAGACTACAATTCCACTTGAAAGAAATGAAATCAACCAAACCTTTATACATACTACCTGTTTCAACTCGCACGTAATGGGAGCATAAAGGTGTCTGCAATAGCTGCAGTTGCAGCTTTTTGCAGTAAGAGTCTTTGAATTGTTTGCATGGTCAGCAATTTTTGGCTACAGCAAATTATTTTGGGAGAAATTCTATACTTCAATTTATAAAGCGTTGATTTGGTAGATATCACTCAAATTAATAAAGATTGGACAACTTCTATGGCTTTAATTGTCTCTATTGTCCAAGTTGTGTGTACTAAGTGAAGATGCATAGATACCTCAGGTCTCCAACCAAATCTAGTAATTGAATACTTTTGCCACATCACACCCAATAATATAGATCGATAATATCGGGAAAACATGCATCTGTTAACCGACTTGGCAAGCAAAATGAGGCAAAAGCAAGCAATTACTATGATTCAATAGACACATGACAATTATGTCTCACACATATATACCTGGAAAACATTCTAACAAGAAAACAATCAGAAAAGTTGCGATACAAAGAACACATACCTGAGACTAATACGGTAACTGGATCGCTGTGGGTCTTTATCCCACGGCTATTCTCAGCTGAGCATACAAATTTCCCATCCATTGTTGGACTAGCCTTGGTAATGGTAAGCGTTGGTGTTGCCAGATTACCACCACTGTAGCTTATGCCTGTGGTCTCTATTGGTTTGCCATCATAGGTCCATGACACACCAGTGGCATCAGAACTCACAGTGCACTCCAATTGCAATGTATCACCCTCTGTGGCGGTGTACGAGTCCTTAGGTGTGTTGGCTTTGGGACCAGAATCTCCTGCAAAATATCAGCAATTAATCAAATCTTTGGTCACTTCAGATAGTTTATTCAAGGCCAAAAATAATCGGTTCATTCTGGATTAGCTAAACACCTCAAAATCCTAACACAATGGACTCTCAACATCGAAGCTGACAAAATGGTAAGAAATGAACTTCCAGTCTCTGGCATTAAGGTGAATGATACTGACATATTTCCCAGTCAACAAATGTACTCAAAATCGTCATGTGAACGTAATTTGGTGATGCTTAGATCAATAACGCTTTCCCACAAAGAACAATATTTAGTTCTATTATTACCTGATACAAGGACTGTGATGGGTTCGCTGAAAGATTGGCCATCAGCATTCTCTGCAGAGCACACAAATTCCCCTTGGTTCGTTGGACTTGCATTCAAAATAGTCAATGATGGAGTAGCCAAATTTCCACCACTGTACTGTATTACTGTTTTCTCTATTGCTATCGAATCATAATACCACTGAACTTTAGTAGTTCCTTGATCAACTTGGCAGTCCAGAGTAACCGAGTCCCCTTCACCAGCGTTGTAGCTATCTTTAGGGATCACTGCCTTTGGAGCCTCCTTGCCTGCAGATTACATTCCAAAAATCAAAACACATACAACTTTGCAACAATATAACTGATCATCATGAGACTACAATTCCACTTGAAAGAAATGAAATCAACCAAACCTTTATACATACTACCTGTTTCAACTCGCACGTAATGGGAGCATAAAGGTGTCTGCAATAGCTGCAGTTGCAGCTTTTTGCAGTAAGAGTCTTTGAATTGTTTGCATGGTCAGCAATTTTTGGCTACAGCAAATTATTTTGGGAGAAATTCTATACTTCAATTTATAAAGCGTTGATTTGGTAGATATCACTCAAATTAATAAAGATTGGACAACTTCTATGGCTTTAATTGTCTCTATTGTCCAAGTTGTGTGTACTAAGTGAAGATGCATAGATACCTCAGGTATCCAACCAAATCTAGTAATTGAATACTTTTGCCACATCACACCCAATAATATAGATCGATAATATCGGGAAAACATGCATCTGTTAACCGACTTGGCAAACAAAATGAGGCAAAAGCAAGCAATTACTATGATTCAATAGACGCATGACAATTATGTCTCACACATATATACCTGGCAAATATTCTAACAAGAAAACAATCAGAAAAGTTGCGATACAAAGAACACATACCTGAGACTAATACGGTAACTGGATCGCTGTGGGTCTTTATCCCACGGCTATTCTCAGCTGAGCATACAAATTTCCCATCCATTGTTGGACTAGCCTTGGTAATGGTAAGCGTTGGTGTTGCCAGATTACCACCACTGTAGCTTATGCCTGTGGTCTCTATTGGTTTGCCATCATAGGTCCATGAGACACCAGTGGCATCAGAACTCACAGTGCACTCCAATTGCAATGTATCACCCTCTGTGGCGGTGTACGAGTCCTTAGGTGTGTTGGCTTTGGGACCAGAATCTCCTGCAAAATATCAGCAATTAATCAAATCTTTGATCACTTCAGATAGTTTATTCAAGGCCAAAAATAATCGGTTCATTCTGGATTAGCTAAACATCTCAAAATCCTAACACAATGGACTCTCAACATCGAAGCTGACAAAATGGTAAGAAATGAACTTCCAGTCTCTGGCATTAAGGTGAATGATGCTGACATATTTCCCAGTCAACAAATGTACTCAAAATCGTCATGTGAACGTAATTTGGTGATGCTTAGATCAATAACGCTTTCCCACAAAGAACAATATTTAGTTCTATTATTACCTGACACAAGGACTGTGATGGGTTCGCTGAAAGATTGGCCATCAGCATTCTCTGCAGAGCACACAAATTCCCCTTGGTTCGTTGGACTTGCATTCAAAATAGTCAATGATGGAGTAGCCAAATTTCCACCACTGTACTGTATTACTGTTTTCTCTATTGCTATCGAATCATAATACCACTGAACTTTAGTAGTTCCTTGATCAACTTGGCAGTCCAGAGTAACCGAGTCCCCTTCACCAGCGTTGTAGCTATCTTTAGGGATCACTGCCTTTGGAGCCTCCTTGCCTGCAGATTACATTCCAAAAATCAAAACACATACAACTTTGCAACAATATTACTGATCATCATGAGACTACAATTCCACTTGAAAGAAATGAAATCAACCAAACCTTTATACATACTACCTGTTTCAACTCGCACGTAATGGGAGCATAAAGGTGTCTGCAATAGCTGCAGTTGCAGCTTTTTGCAGTAAGAGTCTTTGAATTGTTTGCATGGTCAGCAATTTTTGGCTACAGCAAATTATTTTGGGAGAAATTCTATACTTCAATTTATAAAGCGTTGATTTGGTAGATATCACTCAAATTAATAAAGATTGGACAACTTCTATGGCTTTAATTGTCTCTATTGTCCAAGTTGTGTGTACTAAGTGAAGATGCATAGATACCTCAGGTCTCCAACCAAATCTAGTAATTGAATACTTTTGCCACATCACACCCAATAATATAGATCGATAATATCGGGAAAACATGCATCTGTTAACCGACTTGGCAAGCAAAATGAGGCAAAAGCAAGCAATTACTATGATTCAATAGACACATGACAATTATGTCTCACACATATATACCTGGAAAACATTCTAACAAGAAAACAATCAGAAAAGTTGCGATACAAAGAACACATACCTGAGACTAATACGGTAACTGGATCGCTGTGGGTCTTTATCCCACGGCTATTCTCAGCTGAGCATACAAATTTCCCATCCATTGTTGGACTAGCCTTGGTAATGGTAAGCGTTGGTGTTGCCAGATTACCACCACTGTAGCTTATGCCTGTGGTCTCTATTGGTTTGCCATCATAGGTCCATGACACACCAGTGGCATCAGAACTCACAGTGCACTCCAATTGCAATGTATCACCCTCTGTGGCGGTGTACGAGTCCTTAGGTGTGTTGGCTTTGGGACCAGAATCTCCTGCAAAATATCAGCAATTAATCAAATCTTTGGTCACTTCAGATAGTTTATTCAAGGCCAAAAATAATCGGTTCATTCTGGATTAGCTAAACACCTCAAAATCCTAACACAATGGACTCTCAACATCGAAGCTGACAAAATGGTAAGAAATGAACTTCCAGTCTCTGGCATTAAGGTGAATGATACTGACATATTTCCCAGTCAACAAATGTACTCAAAATCGTCATGTGAACGTAATTTGGTGATGCTTAGATCAATAACGCTTTCCCACAAAGAACAATATTTAGTTCTATTATTACCTGATACAAGGACTGTGATGGGTTCGCTGAAAGATTGGCCATCAGCATTCTCTGCAGAGCACACAAATTCCCCTTGGTTCGTTGGACTTGCATTCAAAATAGTCAATGATGGAGTAGCCAAATTTCCACCACTGTACTGTATTACTGTTTTCTCTATTGCTATCGAATCATAATACCACTGAACTTTAGTAGTTCCTTGATCAACTTGGCAGTCCAGAGTAACCGAGTCCCCTTCACCAGCGTTGTAGCTATCTTTAGGGATCACTGCCTTTGGAGCCTCCTTGCCTGCAGATTACATTCCAAAAATCAAAACACATACAACTTTGCAACAATATAACTGATCATCATGAGACTACAATTCCACTTGAAAGAAATGAAATCAACCAAACCTTTATACATACTACCTGTTTCAACTCGCACGTAATGGGAGCATAAAGGTGTCTGCAATAGCTGCAGTTGCAGCTTTTTGCAGTAAGAGTCTTTGAATTGTTTGCATGGTCAGCAATTTTTGGCTACAGCAAATTATTTTGGGAGAAATTCTATACTTCAATTTATAAAGCGTTGATTTGGTAGATATCACTCAAATTAATAAAGATTGGACAACTTCTATGGCTTTAATTGTCTCTATTGTCCAAGTTGTGTGTACTAAGTGAAGATGCATAGATACCTCAGGTATCCAACCAAATCTAGTAATTGAATACTTTTGCCACATCACACCCAATAATATAGATCGATAATATCGGGAAAACATGCATCTGTTAACCGACTTGGCAAACAAAATGAGGCAAAAGCAAGCAATTACTATGATTCAATAGACGCATGACAATTATGTCTCACACATATATACCTGGCAAATATTCTAACAAGAAAACAATCAGAAAAGTTGCGATACAAAGAACACATACCTGAGACTAATACGGTAACTGGATCGCTGTGGGTCTTTATCCCACGGCTATTCTCAGCTGAGCATACAAATTTCCCATCCATTGTTGGACTAGCCTTGGTAATGGTAAGCGTTGGTGTTGCCAGATTACCACCACTGTAGCTTATGCCTGTGGTCTCTATTGGTTTGCCATCATAGGTCCATGAGACACCAGTGGCATCAGAACTCACAGTGCACTCCAATTGCAATGTATCACCCTCTGTGGCGGTGTACGAGTCCTTAGGTGTGTTGGCTTTGGGACCAGAATCTCCTGCAAAATATCAGCAATTAATCAAATCTTTGATCACTTCAGATAGTTTATTCAAGGCCAAAAATAATCGGTTCATTCTGGATTAGCTAAACATCTCAAAATCCTAACACAATGGACTCTCAACATCGAAGCTGACAAAATGGTAAGAAATGAACTTCCAGTCTCTGGCATTAAGGTGAATGATGCTGACATATTTCCCAGTCAACAAATGTACTCAAAATCGTCATGTGAACGTAATTTGGTAATGCTTAGATCAATAACGCTTTCCCACAAAGAACAATATTTAGTTCTATTATTACCTGACACAAGGACTGTGATGGGTTCGCTGAAAGATTGGCCATCAGCATTCTCTGCAGAGCACACAAATTCCCCTTGGTTCGTTGGACTTGCATTCAAAATAGTCAATGATGGAGTAGCCAAATTTCCACCACTGTACTGTATTACTGTTTTCTCTATTGCTATCGAATCATAATACCACTGAACTTTAGTAGTTCCTTGATCAACTTGGCAGTCCAGAGTAACCGAGTCCCCTTCACCAGCGTTGTAGCTATCTTTAGGGATCACTGCCTTTGGAGCCTCCTTGCCTGCAGATTACATTCCAAAAATCAAAACACATACAACTTTGCAACAATATTACTGATCATCATGAGACTACAATTCCACTTGAAAGAAATGAAATCAACCAAACCTTTATACATACTACCTGTTTCAACTCGCACGTAATGGGAGCATAAAGGTGTCTGCAATAGCTGCAGTTGCAGCTTTTTGCAGTAAGAGTCTTTGAATTGTTTGCATGGTCAGCAATTTTTGGCTACAGCAAATTATTTTGGGAGAAATTCTATACTTCAATTTATAAAGCGTTGATTTGGTAGATATCACTCAAATTAATAAAGATTGGACAACTTCTATGGCTTTAATTGTCTCTATTGTCCAAGTTGTGTGTACTAAGTGAAGATGCATAGATACCTCAGGTATCCAACCAAATCTAGTAATTGAATACTTTTGCCACATCACACCCAATAATATAGATCGATAATATCGGGAAAACATGCATCTGTTAACCGACTTGGCAAACAAAATGAGGCAAAAGCAAGCAATTACTATGATTCAATAGACGCATGACAATTATGTCTCACACATATATACCTGGCAAATATTCTAACAAGAAAACAATCAGAAAAGTTGCGATACAAAGAACACATACCTGAGACTAATACGGTAACTGGATCGCTGTGGGTCTTTATCCCACGGCTATTCTCAGCTGAGCATACAAATTTCCCATCCATTGTTGGACTAGCCTTGGTAATGGTAAGCGTTGGTGTTGCCAGATTACCACCACTGTAGCTTATGCCTGTGGTCTCTATTGGTTTGCCATCATAGGTCCATGAGACACCAGTGGCATCAGAACTCACAGTGCACTCCAATTGCAATGTATCACCCTCTGTGGCGGTGTACGAGTCCTTAGGTATGTTGGCTTTGGGACCAGAATCTCCTGCAAAATATCAGCAATTAATCAAATCTTTGATCACTTCAGATAGTTTATTCAAGGCCAAAAATAATCGGTTTATTCTGGATTAGCTAAACATCTCAAAATCCTAACACAATGGACTCTCAACATCGAAGCTGACAAAATGGTAAGAAATGAACTTCCAGTTTCTGGCATTAAGGTGAATGATGCTGACATATTTCCCAGTCAACAAATGTACTCAAAATCGTCATGTGAACGTAATTTGGTGATGCTTAGATCAATAACGCTTTCCCACAAAGAACAATATTTAGTTCTATTATTACCTGACACAAGGACTGTGATGGGTTCGCTGAAAGATTGGCCATCAGCATTCTCTGCAGAGCACACAAATTCCCCTTGGTTCGTTGGACTTGCATTCAAAATAGTCAATGATGGAGTAGCCAAATTTCCACCACTGTACTGTATTACTGTTTTCTCTATTGCTATCGAATCATAATACCACTGAACTTTAGTAGTTCCTTGATCAACTTGGCAGTCCAGAGTAACCGAGTCCCCTTCACCAGCGTTGTAGCTATCTTTAGGGATCACTGCCTTTGGAGCCTCCTTGCCTGCAGATTACATTCCAAAAATCAAAACACATACAACTTTGCAACAATATTACTGATCATCATGAGACTACAATTCCACTTGAAAGAAATGAAATCAACCAAACCTTTATACATACTACCTGTTTCAACTCGCACGTAATGGGAGCATAAAGGTGTCTGCAATAGCTGCAGTTGCAGCTTTTTGCAGTAAGAGTCTTTGAATTGTTTGCATGGTCAGCAATTTTTGGCTACAGCAAATTATTTTGGGAGAAATTCTATACTTCAATTTATAAAGCGTTGATTTGGTAGATATCACTCAAATTAATAAAGATTGGACAACTTCTATGGCTTTAATTGTCTCTATTGTCCAAGTTGTGTGTACTAAGTGAAGATGCAAAGATACCTCAGGTATCCAACCAAATCTAGTAATTGAATACTTTTGCCACATCACACCCAATAATATAGATCGATAATATCGGGAAAACATGCATCTGTTAACCGACTTGGCAAACAAAATGAGGCAAAAGCAAGCAATTACTATGATTCAATAGACGCATGACAATTATGTCTCACACATATATACCTGGCAAATATTCTAACAAGAAAACAATCAGAAAAGTTGCGATACAAAGAACACATACCTGAGACTAATACGGTAACTGGATCGCTGTGGGTCTTTATCCCACGGCTATTCTCAGCTGAGCATACAAATTTCCCATCCATTGTTGGACTAGCCTTGGTAATGGTAAGCGTTGGTGTTGCCAGATTACCACCACTGTAGGTTATGCCTGTGGTCTCTATTGGTTTGCCATCATAGGTCCATGAGACACCAGTGGCATCAGAACTCACAGTGCACTCCAATTGCAATGTATCACCCTCTGTGGCGGTGTACGAGTCCTTAGGTGTGTTGGCTTTGGGACCAGAATCTCCTGCAAAATATCAGCAATTAATCAAATCTTTGATCACTTCAGATAGTTTATTCAAGGCCAAAAATAATCGGTTCATTCTGGATTAGCTAAACATCTCAAAATCCTAACACAATGGACTCTCAACATCGAAGGTGACAAAATGGTAAGAAATCAACTTCCAGTCTCTGGCATTAAGGTGAATGATGCTGACATATTTCCCAGTCAACAAATGTACTCAAAATCGTCATGTGAACGTAATTTGGTGATGCTTAGATCAATAACGCTTTCCCACAAAGAACAATATTTAGTTCTATTATTACCTGACACAAGGACTGTGATGGGTTCGCTGAAAGATTGGCCATCAGCATTCTCTGCAGAGCACACAAATTCCCCTTGGTTCGTTGGACTTGCATTCAAAATAGTCAATGATGGAGTAGCCAAATTTCCACCACTGTACTGTATTACTGTTTTCTCTATTGCTATCGAATCATAATACCACTGAACTTTAGTAGTTCCTTGATCAACTTGGCAGTCCAGAGTAACCGAGTCCCCTTCACCAGCGTTGTAGCTATCTTTAGGGATCACTGCCTTTGGAGCCTCCTTGCCTGCAGATTACATTCCAAAAATCAAAACACATACAACTTTGCAACAATATTACTGATCATCATGAGACTACAATTCCACTTGAAAGAAATGAAATCAACCAAACCTTTATACATACTACCTGTTTCAACTCGCACGTAATGGGAGCATAAAGGTGTCTGCAATAGCTGCAGTTGCAGCTTTTTGCAGTAAGAGTCTTTGAATTGTTTGCATGGTCAGCAATTTTTGGCTACAGCAAATTATTTTGGGAGAAATTCTATACTTCAATTTATAAAGCGTTGATTTGGTAGATATCACTCAAATTAATAAAGATTGGACAACTTCTATGGCTTTAATTGTCTCTATTGTCCAAGTTGTGTGTACTAAGTGAAGATGCATAGATACCTCAGGTATCCAACCAAATCTAGTAATTGAATACTTTTGCCACATCACACCCAATAATATAGATCGATAATATCGGGAAAACATGCATCTGTTAACCGACTTGGCAAACAAAATGAGGCAAAAGCAAGCAATTACTATGATTCAATAGACGCATGACAATTATGTCTCACACATATATACCTGGCAAATATTCTAACAAGAAAACAATCAGAAAAGTTGCGATACAAAGAACACATACCTGAGACTAATACGGTAACTGGATCGCTGTGGGTCTTTATCCCACGGCTATTCTCAGCTGAGCATACAAATTTCCCATCCATTGTTGGACTAGCCTTGGTAATGGTAAGCGTTGGTGTTGCCAGATTACCACCACTGTAGCTTATGCCTGTGGTCTCTATTGGTTTGCCATCATAGGTCCATGAGACACCAGTGGCATCAGAACTCACAGTGCACTCCAATTGCAATGTATCACCCTCTGTGGCGGTGTACGAGTCCTTAGGTGTGTTGGCTTTGGGACCAGAATCTCCTGCAAAATATCAGCAATTAATCAAATCTTTGATCACTTCAGATAGTTTATTCAAGGCCAAAAATAATCGGTTTATTCTGGATTAGCTAAACATCTCAAAATCCTAACACAATGGACTCTCAACATCGAAGCTGACAAAATGGTAAGAAATGAACTTCCAGTCTCTGGCATTAAGGTGAATGATGCTGACATATTTCCCAGTCAACAAATGTACTCAAAATCGTCATGTGAACGTAATTTGGTGATGCTTAGATCAATAACGCTTTCCCACAAAGAACAATATTTAGTTCTATTATTACCTGACACAAGGACTGTGATGGGTTCGCTGAAAGATTGGCCATCAGCATTCTCTGCAGAGCACACAAATTCCCCTTGGTTCGTTGGACTTGCATTCAAAATAGTCAATGATGGAGTAGCCAAATTTCCACCACTGTACTGTATTACTGTTTTCTCTATTGCTATCGAATCATAATACCACTGAACTTTAGTAGTTCCTTGATCAACTTGGCAGTCCAGAGTAACCGAGTCCCCTTCACCAGCGTTGTAGCTATCTTTAGGGATCACTGCCTTTGGAGCCTCCTTGCCTGCAGATTACATTCCAAAAATCAAAACACATACAACTTTGCAACAATATTACTGATCATCATGAGACTACAATTCCACTTGAAAGAAATGAAATCAACCAAACCTTTATACATACTACCTGTTTCAACTCGCACGTAATGGGAGCATAAAGGTGTCTGCAATAGCTGCAGTTGCAGCTTTTTGCAGTAAGAGTCTTTGAATTGTTTGCATGGTCAGCAATTTTTGGCTACAGCAAATTATTTTGGGAGAAATTCTATACTTCAATCTATAAAGCGTTGATTTGGTAGATATCACTCAAATTAATAAAGATTGGACAACTTCTATGGCTTTAATTGTCTCTATTGTCCAAGTTGTGTGTACTAAGTGAAGATGCATAGATACCTCAGGTATCCATCCAAATCTAGTAATTGAATACTTTTGCCACATCACACCCAATAATATAGATCGATAATATCGGGAAAACATGCATCTGTTAACCGACTTGGCAAACAAAATGAGGCAAAAGCAAGCAATTACTATGATTCAATAGACGCATGACAATTATGTCTCACACATATATACCTGGCAAATATTCTAACAAGAAAACAATCAGAAAAGTTGCGATACAAAGAACACATACCTGAGACTAATACGGTAACTGGATCGCTGTGGGTCTTTATCCCACGGCTATTCTCAGCTGAGCATACAAATTTCCCATCCATTGTTGGACTAGCCTTGGTAATGGTAAGCGTTGGTGTTGCCAGATTACCACCACTGTAGCTTATGCCTGTGGTCTCTATTGGTTTGCCATCATAGGTCCATGAGACACCAGTGGCATCAGAACTCACAGTGCACTCCAATTGCAATGTATCACCCTCTGTGGCGGTGTACGAGTCCTTAGGTGTGTTGGCTTTGGGACCAGAATCTCCTGCAAAATATCAGCAATTAATCAAATCTTTGATCACTTCAGATAGTTTATTCAAGGCCAAAAATAATCGGTTCATTCTGGATTAGCTAAACACCTCAAAATCCTAACACAATGGACTCTCAACATCGAAGCTGACAAAATGGTAAGAAATGAACTTCCAGTCTCTGGCATTAAGGTGAATGATACTGACATATTTCCCAGTCAACAAATGTACTCAAAATCGTCATGTGAACGTAATTTGGTGATGCTTAGATCAATAACGCTTTCCCACAAAGAACAATATTTAGTTCTATTATTACCTGATACAAGGACTGTGATGGGTTCGCTGAAAGATTGGCCATCAGCATTCTCTGCAGAGCACACAAATTCTCCTTGGTTCGTTGGACTTGCATTCAAAATAGTCAATGATGGAGTAGCCAAATTTCCACCACTGTACTGTATTACTGTTTTCTCTATTGCTATCGAATCATAATACCACTGAACTTTAGTAGTTCCTTGATCAACTAGGCAGTCCAGAGTAACCGAGTCCCCTTCACCAGCGTTGTAGCTATCTTTAGGGATCACTGCCTTTGGAGCCTCCTTGCCTGCAGATTACATTCCAAAAATCAAAACACATACAACTTTGCAACAATATTACTGATCATCATGAGACTACAATTCCACTTGAAAGAAATGAAATCAACCAAACCTTTATACATACTACCTGTTTCAACTCGCACGTAATGGGAGCATAAAGGTGTCTGCAATAGCTGCAGTTGCAGCTTTTTGCAGTAAGAGTCTTTGAATTGTTTGCATGGTCAGCAATTTTTGGCTACAGCAAATTATTTTGGGAGAAATTCTATACTTCAATTTATAAAGCGTTGATTTGGTAGATATCACTCAAATTAATAAAGATTGGACAACTTCTATGGCTTTAATTGTCTCTATTGTCCAAGTTGTGTGTACTAAGTGAAGATGCATAGATACCTCAGGTATCCAACCAAATCTAGTAATTGAATACTTTTGCCACATCACACCCAATAATATAGATCGATAATATCGGGAAAACATGCATCTGTTAACCGACTTGGCAAACAAAATGAGGCAAAAGCAAGCAATTACTATGATTCAATAGACGCATGACAATTATGTCTCACACATATATACCTGGCAAATATTCTAACAAGAAAACAATCAGAAAAGTTGCGATACAAAGAACACATACCTGAGACTAATACGGTAACTGGATCGCTGTGGGTCTTTATCCCACGGCTATTCTCAGCTGAGCATACAAATTTCCCATCCATTGTTGGACTAGCCTTGGTAATGGTAAGCGTTGGTGTTGCCAGATTACCACCACTGTAGCTTATGCCTGTGGTCTCTATTGGTTTGCCATCATAGGTCCATGAGACACCAGTGGCATCAGAACTCACAGTGCACTCCAATTGCAATGTATCACCCTCTGTGGCGGTGTACGAGTCCTTAGGTGTGTTGGCTTTGGGACCAGAATCTCCTGCAAAATATCAGCAATTAATCAAATCTTTGATCACTTCAGATAGTTTATTCAAGGCCAAAAATAATCGGTTCATTCTGGATTAGCTAAACACCTCAAAATCCTAACACAATGGACTCTCAACATCGAAGCTGACAAAATGGTAAGAAATGAACTTCCAGTCTCTGGCATTAAGGTGAATGATACTGACATATTTCCCAGTCAACAAATGTACTCAAAATCGTCATGTGAACGTAATTTGGTGATGCTTAGATCAATAACGCTTTCCCACAAAGAACAATATTTAGTTCTATTATTACCTGATACAAGGACTGTGATGGGTTCGCTGAAAGATTGGCCATCAGCATTCTCTGCAGAGCACACAAATTCCCCTTGGTTCGTTGGACTTGCATTCAAAATAGTCAATGATGGAGTAGCCAAATTTCCACCAGTGTACTGTATTACTGTTTTCTCTATTGCTATCGAATCATAATACCACTGAACTTTAGTAGTTCCTTGATCAACTTGGCAGTCCAGAGTAACCGAGTCCCCTTCACCAGCGTTGTAGCTATCTTTAGGGATCACTGCCTTTGGAGCCTCCTTGCCTGCAGATTACATTCCAAAAATCAAAACACATACAACTTTGCAACAATATAACTGATCATCATGAGACTACAATTCCACTTGAAAGAAATGAAATCAACCAAACCTTTATACATACTACCTGTTTCAACTCGCACGTAATGGGAGCATAAAGGTGTCTGCAATAGCTGCAGTTGCAGCTTTTTGCAGTAAGAGTCTTTGAATTGTTTGCATGGTCAGCAATTTTTGGCTACAGCAAATTATTTTGGGAGAAATTCTATACTTCAATTTATAAAGCGTTGATTTGGTAGATATCACTCAAATTAATAAAGATTGGACAACTTCTATGGCTTTAATTGTCTCTATTGTCCAAGTTGTGTGTACTAAGTGAAGATGCATAGATACCTCAGGTATCCAACCAAATCTAGTAATTGAATACTTTTGCCACATCACACCCAATAATATAGATCGATAATATCGGGAAAACATGCATCTGTTAACCGACTTGGCAAACAAAATGAGGCAAAAGCAAGCAATTACTATGATTCAATAGACGCATGACAATTATGTCTCACACATATATACCTGGCAAATATTCTAACAAGAAAACAATCAGAAAAGTTGCGATACAAAGAACACATACCTGAGACTAATACGGTAACTGGATCGCTGTGGGTCTTTATCCCACGGCTATTCTCAGCTGAGCATACAAATTTCCCATCCATTGTTGGACTAGCCTTGGTAATGGTAAGCGTTGGTGTTGCCAGATTACCACCACTGTAGCTTATGCCTGTGGTCTCTATTGGTTTGCCATCATAGGTCCATGAGACACCAGTGGCATCAGAACTCACAGTGCACTCCAATTGCAATGTATCACCCTCTGTGGCGGTGTACGAGTCCTTAGGTGTGTTGGCTTTGGGACCAGAATCTCCTGCAAAATATCAGCAATTAATCAAATCTTTGATCACTTCAGATAGTTTATTCAAGGCCAAAAATAATCGGTTCATTCTGGATTAGCTAAACATCTCAAAATCCTAACACAATGGACTCTCAACATCGAAGCTGACAAAATGGTAAGAAATGAACTTCCAGTCTCTGGCATTAAGGTGAATGATGCTGACATATTTCCCAGTCAACAAATGTACTCAAAATCGTCATGTGAACGTAATTTGGTGATGCTTAGATCAATAACGCTTTCCCACAAAGAACAATATTTAGTTCTATTATTACCTGACACAAGGACTGTGATGGGTTCGCTGAAAGATTGGCCATCAGCATTCTCTGCAGAGCACACAAATTCCCCTTGGTTCGTTGGACTTGCATTCAAAATAGTCAATGATGGAGTAGCCAAATTTCCACCACTGTACTGTATTACTGTTTTCTCTATTGCTATCGAATCATAATACCACTGAACTTTAGTAGTTCCTTGATCAACTTGGCAGTCCAGAGTAACCGAGTCCCCTTCACCAGCATTGTAGCTATCTTTAGGGATCACTGCCTTTGGAGCCTCCTTGCCTGCAGATTACATTCCAAAAATCAAAACACATACAACTTTGCAACAATATTACTGATCATCATGAGACTACAATTCCACTTGAAAGAAATGAAATCAACCAAACCTTTATACATACTACCTGTTTCAACTCGCACGTAATGGGAGCATAAAGGTGTCTGCAATAGCTGCAGTTGCAGCTTTTTGCAGTAAGAGTCTTTGAATTGTTTGCATGGTCAGCAATTTTTGGCTACAGCAAATTATTTTGGGAGAAATTCTATACTTCAATTTATAAAGCGTTGATTTGGTAGATATCACTCAAATTAATAAAGATTGGACAACTTCTATGGCTTTAATTGTCTCTATTGTCCAAGTTGTGTGTACTAAGTGAAGATGCATAGATACCTCAGGTATCCAACCAAATCTAGTAATTGAATACTTTTGCCACATCACACCCAATAATATAGATCGATAATATCGGGAAAACATGCATCTGTTAACCGACTTGGCAAACAAAATGAGGCAAAAGCAAGCAATTACTATGATTCAATAGACGCATGACAATTATGTCTCACACATATATACCTGGCAAATATTCTAACAAGAAAACAATCAGAAAAGTTGCGATACAAAGAACACATACCTGAGACTAATACGGTAACTGGATCGCTGTGGGTCTTTATCCCACGGCTATTCTCAGCTGAGCATACAAATTTCCCATCCATTGTTGGACTAGCCTTGGTAATGGTAAGCGTTGGTGTTGCCAGATTACCACCACTGTAGCTTATGCCTGTGGTCTCTATTGGTTTGCCATCATAGGTCCATGAGACACCAGTGGCATCAGAACTCACAGTGCACTCCAATTGCAATGTATCACCCTCTGTGGCGGTGTACGAGTCCTTAGGTGTGTTGGCTTTGGGACCAGAATCTCCTGCAAAATATCAGCAATTAATCAAATCTTTGATCACTTCAGATAGTTTATTCAAGGCCAAAAATAATCGGTTCATTCTGGATTAGCTAAACATCTCAAAATCCTAACACAATGGACTCTCAACATCGAAGCTGACAAAATGGTAAGAAATGAACTTCCAGTCTCTGGCATTAAGGTGAATGATGCTGACATATTTCCCAGTCAACAAATGTACTCAAAATCGTCATGTGAACGTAATTTGGTGATGCTTAGATCAATAACGCTTTCCCACAAAGAACAATATTTAGTTCTATTATTACCTGACACAAGGACTGTGATGGGTTCGCTGAAAGATTGGCCATCAGCATTCTCTGCAGAGCACACAAATTCCCCTTGGTTCGTTGGACTTGCATTCAAAATAGTCAATGATGGAGTAGCCAAATTTCCACCACTGTACTGTATTACTGTTTTCTCTATTGCTATCGAATCATAATACCACTGAACTTTAGTAGTTCCTTGATCAACTTGGCAGTCCAGAGTAACCGAGTCCCCTTCACCAGCATTGTAGCTATCTTTAGGGATCACTGCCTTTGGAGCCTCCTTGCCTGCAGATTACATTCCAAAAATCAAAACACATACAACTTTGCAACAATATTACTGATCATCATGAGACTACAATTCCACTTGAAAGAAATGAAATCAACCAAACCTTTATACATACTACCTGTTTCAACTCGCACGTAATGGGAGCATAAAGGTGTCTGCAATAGCTGCAGTTGCAGCTTTTTGCAGTAAGAGTCTTTGAATTGTTTGCATGGTCAGCAATTTTTGGCTACAGCAAATTATTTTGGGAGAAATTCTATACTTCAATTTATAAAGCGTTGATTTGGTAGATATCACTCAAATTAATAAAGATTGGACAACTTCTATGGCTTTAATTGTCTCTATTGTCCAAGTTGTGTGTACTAAGTGAAGATGCATAGATACCTCAGGTATCCAACCAAATCTAGTAATTGAATACTTTTGCCACATCACACCCAATAATATAGATCGATAATATCGGGAAAACATGCATCTGTTAACCGACTTGGCAAACAAAATGAGGCAAAAGCAAGCAATTACTATGATTCAATAGACGCATGACAATTATGTCTCACACATATATACCTGGCAAATATTCTAACAAGAAAACAATCAGAAAAGTTGCGATACAAAGAACACATACCTGAGACTAATACGGTAACTGGATCGCTGTGGGTCTTTATCCCACGGCTATTCTCAGCTGAGCATACAAATTTCCCATCCATTGTTGGACTAGCCTTGGTAATGGTAAGCGTTGGTGTTGCCAGATTACCACCACTGTAGCTTATGCCTGTGGTCTCTATTGGTTTGCCATCATAGGTCCATGAGACACCAGTGGCATCAGAACTCACAGTGCACTCCAATTGCAATGTATCACCCTCTGTGGCGGTGTACGAGTCCTTAGGTGTGTTGGCTTTGGGACCAGAATCTCCTGCAAAATATCAGCAATTAATCAAATCTTTGATCACTTCAGATAGTTTATTCAAGGCCAAAAATAATCGGTTCATTCTGGATTAGCTAAACATCTCAAAATCCTAACACAATGGACTCTCAACATCGAAGCTGACAAAATGGTAAGAAATGAACTTCCAGTCTCTGGCATTAAGGTGAATGATGCTGACATATTTCCCAGTCAACAAATGTACTCAAAATCGTCATGTGAACGTAATTTGGTGATGCTTAGATCAATAACGCTTTCCCACAAAGAACAATATTTAGTTCTATTATTACCTGACACAAGGACTGTGATGGGTTCGCTGAAAGATTGGCCATCAGCATTCTCTGCAGAGCACACAAATTCCCCTTGGTTCGTTGGACTTGCATTCAAAATAGTCAATGATGGAGTAGCCAAATTTCCACCACTGTACTGTATTACTGTTTTCTCTATTGCTATCGAATCATAATACCACTGAACTTTAGTAGTTCCTTGATCAACTTGGCAGTCCAGAGTAACCGAGTCCCCTTCACCAGCGTTGTAGCTATCTTTAGGGATCACTGCCTTTGGAGCCTCCTTGCCTGCAGATTACATTCCAAAAATCAAAACACATACAACTTTGCAACAATATTACTGATCATCATGAGACTACAATTCCACTTGAAAGAAATGAAATCAACCAAACCTTTATACATACTACCTGTTTCAACTCGCACGTAATGGGAGCATAAAGGTGTCTGCAATAGCTGCAGTTGCAGCTTTTTGCAGTAAGAGTCTTTGAATTGTTTGCATGGTCAGCAATTTTTGGCTACAGCAAATTATTTTGGGAGAAATTCTATACTTCAATTTATAAAGCGTTGATTTGGTAGATATCACTCAAATTAATAAAGATTGGACAACTTCTATGGCTTTAATTGTCTCTATTGTCCAAGTTGTGTGTACTAAGTGAAGATGCATAGATACCTCAGGTATCCAACCAAATCTAGTAATTGAATACTTTTGCCACATCACACCCAATAATATAGATCGATAATATCGGGAAAACATGCATCTGTTAACCGACTTGGCAAACAAAATGAGGCAAAAGCAAGCAATTACTATGATTCAATAGACGCATGACAATTATGTCTCACACATATATACCTGGCAAATATTCTAACAAGAAAACAATCAGAAAAGTTGCGATACAAAGAACACATACCTGAGACTAATACGGTAACTGGATCGCTGTGGGTCTTTATCCCACGGCTATTCTCAGCTGAGCATACAAATTTCCCATCCATTGTTGGACTAGCCTTGGTAATGGTAAGCGTTGGTGTTGCCAGATTACCACCACTGTAGCTTATGCCTGTGGTCTCTATTGGTTTGCCATCATAGGTCCATGAGACACCAGTGGCATCAGAACTCACAGTGCACTCCAATTGCAATGTATCACCCTCTGTGGCGGTGTACGAGTCCTTAGGTGTGTTGGCTTTGGGACCAGAATCTCCTGCAAAATATCAGCAATTAATCAAATCTTTGATCACTTCAGATAGTTTATTCAAGGCCAAAAATAATCGGTTCATTCTGGATTAGCTAAACATCTCAAAATCCTAACACAATGGACTCTCAACATCGAAGCTGACAAAATGGTAAGAAATGAACTTCCAGTCTCTGGCATTAAGGTGAATGATGCTGACATATTTCCCAGTCAACAAATGTACTCAAAATCGTCATGTGAACGTAATTTGGTGATGCTTAGATCAATAACGCTTTCCCACAAAGAACAATATTTAGTTCTATTATTACCTGACACAAGGACTGTGATGGGTTCGCTGAAAGATTGGCCATCAGCATTCTCTGCAGAGCACACAAATTCCCCTTGGTTCGTTGGACTTGCATTCAAAATAGTCAATGATGGAGTAGCCAAATTTCCACCACTGTACTGTATTACTGTTTTCTCTATTGCTATCGAATCATAATACCACTGAACTTTAGTAGTTCCTTGATCAACTTGGCAGTCCAGAGTAACCGAGTCCCCTTCACCAGCGTTGTAGCTATCTTTAGGGATCACTGCCTTTGGAGCCTCCTTGCCTGCAGATTACATTCCAAAAATCAAAACACATACAACTTTGCAACAATATAACTGATCATCATGAGACTACAATTCCACTTGAAAGAAATGAAATCAACCAAACCTTTATACATACTACCTGTTTCAACTCGCACGTAATGGGAGCATAAAGGTGTCTGCAATAGCTGCAGTTGCAGCTTTTTGCAGTAAGAGTCTTTGAATTGTTTGCATGGTCAGCAATTTTTGGCTACAGCAAATTATTTTGGGAGAAATTCTATACTTCAATTTATAAAGCGTTGATTTGGTAGATATCACTCAAATTAATAAAGATTGGACAACTTCTATGGCTTTAATTGTCTCTATTGTCCAAGTTGTGTGTACTAAGTGAAGATGCATAGATACCTCAGGTATCCAACCAAATCTAGTAATTGAATACTTTTGCCACATCACACCCAATAATATAGATCGATAATATCGGGAAAACATGCATCTGTTAACCGACTTGGCAAACAAAATGAGGCAAAAGCAAGCAATTACTATGATTCAATAGACGCATGACAATTATGTCTCACACATATATACCTGGCAAATATTCTAACAAGAAAACAATCAGAAAAGTTGCGATACAAAGAACACATACCTGAGACTAATACGGTAACTGGATCGCTGTGGGTCCTTATCCCACGGCTATTCTCAGCTGAGCATACAAATTTCCCATCCATTGTTGGACTAGCCTTGGTAATGGTAAGCGTTGGTGTTGCCAGATTACCACCACTGTAGCTTATGCCTGTGGTCTCTATTGGTTTGCCATCATAGGTCCATGAGACACCAGTGGCATCAGAACTCACAGTGCACTCCAATTGCAATGTATCACCCTCTGTGGCGGTGTACGAGTCCTTAGGTGTGTTGGCTTTGGGACCAGAATCTCCTGCAAAATATCAGCAATTAATCAAATCTTTGGTCACTTCAGATAGTTTATTCAAGGCCAAAAATAATCGGTTCATTCTGGATTAGCTAAACATCTCAAAATCCTAACACAATGGACTCTCAACATCGAAGCTGACAAAATGGTAAGAAATGAACTTCCAGTCTCTGGCATTAAGGTGAATGATGCTGACATATTTCCCAGTCAACAAATGTACTCAAAATCGTCATGTGACCGTAATTTGGTGATGCTTAGATCAATAACGCTTTCCCACAAAGAACAATATTTAGTTCTATTATTACCTGACACAAGGACTGTGATGGGTTCGCTGAAAGATTGGCCATCAGCATTCTCTGCAGAGCACACAAATTCCCCTTGGTTCGTTGGACTTGCATTCAAAATAGTCAATGATGGAGTAGCCAAATTTCCACCACTGTACTGTATTACTGTTTTCTCTATTGCTATCGAATCATAATACCACTGAACTTTAGTAGTTCCTTGATCAACTTGGCAGTCCAGAGTAACCGAGTCCCCTTCACCAGCGTTGTAGCTATCTTTAGGGATCACTGCCTTTGGAGCCTCCTTGCCTGCAGATTACATTCCAAAAATCAAAACACATACAACTTTGCAACAATATTACTGATCATCATGAGACTACAATTCCACTTGAAAGAAATGAAATCAACCAAACCTTTATACATACTACCTGTTTCAACTCGCACGTAATGGGAGCATAAAGGTGTCTGCAATAGCTGCAGTTGCAGCTTTTTGCAGTAAGAGTCTTTGAATTGTTTGCATGGTCAGCAATTTTTGGCTACAGCAAATTATTTTGGGAGAAATTCTATACTTCAATTTATAAAGCGTTGATTTGGTAGATATCACTCAAATTAATAAAGATTGGACAACTTCTATGGCTTTAATTGTCTCTATTGTCCAAGTTGTGTGTACTAAGTGAAGATGCATAGATACCTCAGGTATCCAACCAAATCTAGTAATTGAATACTTTTGCCACATCACACCCAATAATATAGATCGATAATATCGGGAAAACATGCATCTGTTAACCGACTTGGCAAACAAAATGAGGCAAAAGCAAGCAATTACTATGATTCAATAGACGCATGACAATTATGTCTCACACATATATACCTGGCAAATATTCTAACAAGAAAACAATCAGAAAAGTTGCGATACAAAGAACACATACCTGAGACTAATACGGTAACTGGATCGCTGTGGGTCCTTATCCCACGGCTATTCTCAGCTGAGCATACAAATTTCCCATCCATTGTTGGACTAGCCTTGGTAATGGTAAGCGTTGGTGTTGCCAGATTACCACCACTGTAGCTTATGCCTGTGGTCTCTATTGGTTTGCCATCATAGGTCCATGAGACACCAGTGGCATCAGAACTCACAGTGCACTCCAATTGCAATGTATCACCCTCTGTGGCGGTGTACGAGTCCTTAGGTGTGTTGGCTTTGGGACCAGAATCTCCTGCAAAATATCAGCAATTAATCAAATCTTTGATCACTTCAGATAGTTTATTCAAGGCCAAAAATAATCGGTTCATTCTGGATTAGCTAAACATCTCAAAATCCTAACACAATGGACTCTCAACATCGAAGCTGACAAAATGGTAAGAAATGAACTTCCAGTCTCTGGCATTAAGGTGAATGATGCTGACATATTTCCCAGTCAACAAATGTACTCAAAATCGTCATGTGAACGTAATTTGGTGATGCTTAGATCAATAACGCTTTCCCACAAAGAACAATATTTAGTTCTATTATTACCTGACACAAGGACTGTGATGGGTTCGCTGAAAGATTGGCCATCAGCATTCTCTGCAGAGCACACAAATTCCCCTTGGTTCGTTGGACTTGCATTCAAAATAGTCAATGATGGAGTAGCCAAATTTCCACCACTGTACTGTATTACTGTTTTCTCTATTGCTATCGAATCATAATACCACTGAACTTTAGTAGTTCCTTGATCAACTTGGCAGTCCAGAGTAACCGAGTCCCCTTCACCAGCGTTGTAGCTATCTTTAGGGATCACTGCCTTTGGAGCCTCCTTGCCTGCAGATTACATTCCAAAAATCAAAACACATACAACTTTGCAACAATATAACTGATCATCATGAGACTACAATTCCACTTGAAAGAAATGAAATCAACCAAACCTTTATACATACTACCTGTTTCAACTCGCACGTAATGGGAGCATAAAGGTGTCTGCAATAGCTGCAGTTGCAGCTTTTTGCAGTAAGAGTCTTTGAATTGTTTGCATGGTCAGCAATTTTTGGCTACAGCAAATTATTTTGGGAGAAATTCTATACTTCAATTTATAAAGCGTTGATTTGGTAGATATCACTCAAATTAATAAAGATTGGACAACTTCTATGGCTTTAATTGTCTCTATTGTCCAAGTTGTGTGTACTAAGTGAAGATGCATAGATACCTCAGGTATCCAACCAAATCTAGTAATTGAATACTTTTGCCACATCACACCCAATAATATAGATCGATAATATCGGGAAAACATGCATCTGTTAACCGACTTGGCAAACAAAATGAGGCAAAAGCAAGCAATTACTATGATTCAATAGACGCATGACAATTATGTCTCACACATATATACCTGGCAAATATTCTAACAAGAAAACAATCAGAAAAGTTGCGATACAAAGAACACATACCTGAGACTAATACGGTAACTGGATCGCTGTGGGTCCTTATCCCACGGCTATTCTCAGCTGAGCATACAAATTTCCCATCCATTGTTGGACTAGCCTTGGTAATGGTAAGCGTTGGTGTTGCCAGATTACCACCACTGTAGCTTATGCCTGTGGTCTCTATTGGTTTGCCATCATAGGTCCATGAGACACCAGTGGCATCAGAACTCACAGTGCACTCCAATTGCAATGTATCACCCTCTGTGGCGGTGTACGAGTCCTTAGGTGTGTTGGCTTTGGGACCAGAATCTCCTGCAAAATATCAGCAATTAATCAAATCTTTGGTCACTTCAGATAGTTTATTCAAGGCCAAAAATAATCGGTTCATTCTGGATTAGCTAAACATCTCAAAATCCTAACACAATGGACTCTCAACATCGAAGCTGACAAAATGGTAAGAAATGAACTTCCAGTCTCTGGCATTAAGGTGAATGATGCTGACATATTTCCCAGTCAACAAATGTACTCAAAATCGTCATGTGACCGTAATTTGGTGATGCTTAGATCAATAACGCTTTCCCACAAAGAACAATATTTAGTTCTATTATTACCTGACACAAGGACTGTGATGGGTTCGCTGAAAGATTGGCCATCAGCATTCTCTGCAGAGCACACAAATTCCCCTTGGTTCGTTGGACTTGCATTCAAAATAGTCAATGATGGAGTAGCCAAATTTCCACCACTGTACTGTATTACTGTTTTCTCTATTGCTATCGAATCATAATACCACTGAACTTTAGTAGTTCCTTGATCAACTTGGCAGTCCAGAGTAACCGAGTCCCCTTCACCAGCGTTGTAGCTATCTTTAGGGATCACTGCCTTTGGAGCCTCCTTGCCTGCAGATTACATTCCAAAAATCAAAACACATACAACTTTGCAACAATATTACTGATCATCATGAGACTACAATTCCACTTGAAAGAAATGAAATCAACCAAACCTTTATACATACTACCTGTTTCAACTCGCACGTAATGGGAGCATAAAGGTGTCTGCAATAGCTGCAGTTGCAGCTTTTTGCAGTAAGAGTCTTTGAATTGTTTGCATGGTCAGCAATTTTTGGCTACAGCAAATTATTTTGGGAGAAATTCTATACTTCAATTTATAAAGCGTTGATTTGGTAGATATCACTCAAATTAATAAAGATTGGACAACTTCTATGGCTTTAATTGTCTCTATTGTCCAAGTTGTGTGTACTAAGTGAAGATGCATAGATACCTCAGGTATCCAACCAAATCTAGTAATTGAATACTTTTGCCACATCACACCCAATAATATAGATCGATAATATCGGGAAAACATGCATCTGTTAACCGACTTGGCAAACAAAATGAGGCAAAAGCAAGCAATTACTATGATTCAATAGACGCATGACAATTATGTCTCACACATATATACCTGGCAAATATTCTAACAAGAAAACAATCAGAAAAGTTGCGATACAAAGAACACATACCTGAGACTAATACGGTAACTGGATCGCTGTGGGTCCTTATCCCACGGCTATTCTCAGCTGAGCATACAAATTTCCCATCCATTGTTGGACTAGCCTTGGTAATGGTAAGCGTTGGTGTTGCCAGATTACCACCAATGTAGCTTATGCCTGTGGTCTCTATTGGTTTGCCATCATAGGTCCATGAGACACCAGTGGCATCAGAACTCACAGTGCACTCCAATTGCAATGTATCACCCTCTGTGGCGGTGTACGAGTCCTTAGGTGTGTTGGCTTTGGGACCAGAATCTCCTGCAAAATATCAGCAATTAATCAAATCTTTGATCAGTTCAGATAGTTTATTCAAGGCCAAAAATAATCGGTTCATTCTGGATTAGCTAAACATCTCAAAATCCTAACACAATGGACTCTCAACATCGAAGCTGACAAAATGGTAAGAAATGAACTTCCAGTCTCTGGCATTAAGGTGAATGATGCTGACATATTTCCCAGTCAACAAATGTACTCAAAATCGTCATGTGAACGTAATTTGGTGATGCTTAGATCAATAACGCTTTCCCACAAAGAACAATATTTAGTTCTATTATTACCTGACACAAGGACTGTGATGGGTTCGCTGAAAGATTGGCCATCAGCATTCTCTGCAGAGCACACAAATTCCCCTTGGTTCGTTGGACTTGCATTCAAAATAGTCAATGATGGAGTAGCCAAATTTCCACCACTGTACTGTATTACTGTTTTCTCTATTGCTATCGAATCATAATACCACTGAACTTTAGTAGTTCCTTGATCAACTTGGCAGTCCAGAGTAACCGAGTCCCCTTCACCAGCGTTGTAGCTATCTTTAGGGATCACTGCCTTTGGAGCCTCCTTGCCTGCAGATTACATTCCAAAAATCAAAACACATACAACTTTGCAACAATATTACTGATCATCATGAGACTACAATTCCACTTGAAAGAAATGAAATCAACCAAACCTTTATACATACTACCTGTTTCAACTCGCACGTAATGGGAGCATAAAGGTGTCTGCAATAGCTGCAGTTGCAGCTTTTTGCAGTAAGAGTCTTTGAATTGTTTGCATGGTCAGCAATTTTTGGCTACAGCAAATTATTTTGGGAGAAATTCTATACTTCAATTTATAAAGCGTTGATTTGGTAGATATCACTCAAATTAATAAAGATTGGACAACTTCTATGGCTTTAATTGTCTCTATTGTCCAAGTTGTGTGTACTAAGTGAAGATGCATAGATACCTCAGGTATCCAACCAAATCTAGTAATTGAATACTTTTGCCACATCACACCCAATAATATAGATCGATAATATCGGGAAAACATGCATCTGTTAACCGACTTGGCAAACAAAATGAGGCAAAAGCAAGCAATTACTATGATTCAATAGACGCATGACAATTATGTCTCACACATATATACCTGGCAAATATTCTAACAAGAAAACAATCAGAAAAGTTGCGATACAAAGAACACATACCTGAGACTAATACGGTAACTGGATCGCTGTGGGTCTTTATCCCACGGCTATTCTCAGCTGAGCATACAAATTTCCCATCCATTGTTGGACTAGCCTTGGTAATGGTAAGCGTTGGTGTTGCCAGATTACCACCACTGTAGCTTATGCCTGTGGTCTCTATTGGTTTGCCATCATAGGTCCATGAGACACCAGTGGCATCAGAACTCACAGTGCACTCCAATTGCAATGTATCACCCTCTGTGGCGGTGTACGAGTCCTTAGGTGTGTTGGCTTTGGGACCAGAATCTCCTGCAAAATATCAGCAATTAATCAAATCTTTGATCACTTCAGATAGTTTATTCAAGGCCAAAAATAATCGGTTCATTCTGGATTAGCTAAACATCTCAAAATCCTAACACAATGGACTCTCAACATCGAAGCTGACAAAATGGTAAGAAATGAACTTCCAGTCTCTGGCATTAAGGTGAATGATGCTGACATATTTCCCAGTCAACAAATGTACTCAAAATCGTCATGTGAACGTAATTTGGTGATGCTTAGATCAATAACGCTTTCCCACAAAGAACAATATTTAGTTCTATTATTACCTGACACAAGGACTGTGATGGGTTCGCTGAAAGATTGGCCATCAGCATTTTCTGCAGAGCACACAAATTCCCCTTGGTTCGTTGGACTTGCATTCAAAATAGTCAATGATGGAGTAGCCAAATTTCCACCACTGTACTGTATTACTGTTTTCTCTATTGCTATCGAATCATAATACCACTGAACTTTAGTAGTTCCTTGATCAACTTGGCAGTCCAGAGTAACCGAGTCCCCTTCACCAGCGTTGTAGCTATCTTTAGGGATCACTGCCTTTGGAGCCTCCTTGCCTGCAGATTACATTCCAAAAATCAAAACACATACAACTTTGCAACAATATAACTGATCATCATGAGACTACAATTCCACTTGAAAGAAATGAAATCAACCAAACCTTTATACATACTACCTGTTTCAACTCGCACGTAATGGGAGCATAAAGGTGTCTGCAATAGCTGCAGTTGCAGCTTTTTGCAGTAAGAGTCTTTGAATTGTTTGCATGGTCAGCAATATTTGGCTACAGCAAATTATTTTGGGAGAAATTCTATACTTCAATTTATAAAGCGTTGATTTGGTAGATATCACTCAAATTAATAAAGATTGGACAACTTCTATGGCTTTAATTGTCTCTATTGTCCAAGTTGTGTGTACGAAGTGAAGATGCAAAGATACCTCAGGTATCCAACCAAATCTATTAATTGAATACTTTTGCCACATCACACCCAATAATATAGATCGATAATATCGGGAAAACATGCATCTGTTAACCGACTTGGCAAACAAAATGAGGCAAAAGCAAGCAATTACTATGATTCAATAGACGCATGACAATTATGTCTCACACATATATACCTGGCAAATATTCTAACAAGAAAACAATCAGAAAAGTTGCGATACAAAGAACACATACCTGAGACTAATACGGTAACTGGATCGCTGTGGGTCTTTATCCCACGGCTATTCTCAGCTGAGCATACAAATTTCCCATCCATTGTTGGACTAGCCTTGGTAATGGTAAGCGTTGGTGTTGCCAGATTACCACCACTGTAGCTTATGCCTGTGGTCTCTATTGGTTTGCCATCATAGGTCCATGACACACCAGTGGCATCAGAACTCACAGTGCACTCCAATTGCAATGTATCACCCTCTGTGGCGGTGTACGAGTCCTTAGGTGTGTTGGCTTTGGGACCAGAATCTCCTGCAAAATATCAGCAATTAATCAAATCTTTGGTCACTTCAGATAGTTTATTCAAGGCCAAAAATAATCGGTTCATTCTGGATTAGCTAAACATCTCAAAATCCTAACACAATGGACTCTCAACATCGAAGCTGACAAAATGGTAAGAAATGAACTTCCAGTCTCTGGCATTAAGGTGAATGATGCTGACATATTTCCCAGTCAACAAATGTACTCAAAATCGTCATGTGAACGTAATTTGGTGATGCTTAGATCAATAACGCTTTCCCACAAAGGACAATATTTAGTTCTATTATTACCTGATACAAGGACTGTGATGGGTTCGCTGAAAGATTGGCCATCAGCATTCTCTGCAGAGCACACAAATTCCCCTTGGTTCGTTGGACTTGCATTCATAATAGTCAATGATGGAGTAGCCAAATTTCCACCAGTGTACTGTATTACTGTTTTCTCTATTGCTATCGAATCATAATACCACTGAACTTTAGTAGTTCCTTGATCAACTTGGCAGTCCAGAGTAACCGAGTCCCCTTCACCAGCGTTGTAGCTATCTTTAGGGATCACTGCCTTTGGAGCCTCCTTGCCTGCAGATTACATTCCAAAAATCAAAACACATACAACTTTGCAACAATATAACTGATCATCATGAGACTACAATTCCACTTGAAAGAAATGAAATCAACCAAACCTTTATACATACTACCTGTTTCAACTCGCACGTAATGGGAGCATAAAGGTGTCTGCAATAGCTGCAGTTGCAGCTTTTTGCAGTAAGAGTCTTTGAATTGTTTGCATGGTCAGCAATATTTGGCTACAGCAAATTATTTTGGGAGAAATTCTATACTTCAATTTATAAAGCGTTGATTTGGTAGATATCACTCAAATTAATAAAGATTGGACAACTTCTATGGCTTTAATTTTCTCTATTGTCCAAGTTGTGTGTACGAAGTGAAGATGCATAGATACCTCAGGTATCCAACCAAATCTAGTAATTGAATACTTTTGCCACATCACACCCAATAATATAGATCGATAATATCGGGAAAACATGCATCTGTTAACCGACTTGGCAAACAAAACGAGGCAAAAGCAAGCAATTACTATGATTCAATAGACACATGACAATTATGTCTCACACATATATACCTGGCAAATATTCTAACAAGAAAACAATCAGAAAAGTTGCGATACAAAGAACACATACCTGAGACTAATACGGTAACTGGATCGCTGTGGGTCTTTATCCCACGGCTATTCTCAGCTGAGCATACAAATTTCCCATCCATTGTTGGACTAGCCTTGGTAATGGTAAGCGTTGGTGTTGCCAGATTACCACCACTGTAGCTTATGCCTGTGGTCTCTATTGGTTTGCCATCATAGGTCCATGACACACCAGTGGCATCAGAACTCACAGTGCACTCCAATTGCAATGTATCACCCTCTGTGGCGGTGTACGAGTCCTTAGGTGTGTTGGCTTTGGGACCAGAATCTCCTGCAAAATATCAGCAATTAATCAAATCTTTGGTCACTTCAGATAGTTTATTCAAGGCCAAAAATAATCGGTTCATTCTGGATTAGCTAAACACCTCAAAATCCTAACACAATGGACTCTCAACATCGAAGCTGACAAAATGGTAAGAAATGAACTTCCAGTCTCTGGCATTAAGGTGAATGATGCTGACATATTTCCCAGTCAACAAATGTACTCAAAATCGTCATGTGAACGTAATTTGGTGATGCTTAGATCAATAACGCTTTCCCACAAAGTACAATATTTAGTTCTATTATTACCTGATACAAGGACTGTGATGGGTTCGCTGAAAGATTGGCCATCAGCATTCTCTGCAGAGCACACAAATTCCCCTTGGTTCGTTGGACTTGCATTCAAAATAGTCAATGATGGAGTAGCCAAATTTCCACCAGTGTACTGTATTACTGTTTTCTCTATTGCTATCGAATCATAATACCACTGAACTTTAGTAGTTCCTTGATCAACTTGGCAGTCCAGAGTAACCGAGTCCCCTTCACCAGCGTTGTAGCTATCTTTAGGGATCACTGCCTTTGGAGCCTCCTTGCCTGCAGATTACATTCCAAAAATCAAAACACATACAACTTTGCAACAATATAACTGATCATCATGAGACTACAATTCCACTTGAAAGAAATGAAATCAACCAAACCTTTATATATACTACCTGTTTCAACTCGCACGTAATGGGAGCATAAAGGTGTCTGCAAAAGGTGCAGTTGCAGCTTTTTGCAGTAAGAGTCTATGAATTGTTTGCATGGTCAGCAATTTTTGGCTACAGCAAATTATTTTGGGAGAAATTCTATACTTCAATTTATAAAGCGTTGATTTGGTAGATATCACTCAAATTAATAAAGATTGGACAACTTCTATGGCTTTAATTGTCTCTATTGTCCAAGTTGTGTGTACGAAGTGAAGATGCATAGATACCTCAGGTATCCAACCAAATCTAGTAATTGAATACTTTTGCCACATCACACCCAATAATATAGATCGATAATATCGGGAAAACATGCATCTGTTAACCGACTTGGCAAACAAAATGAGGCAAAAGCAAGCAATTACTATGATTCAATAGACGCATGACAATTATGTTTCACACATATATACCTGGCAAATATTCTAACAAGAAAACAATCAGAAAAGTTGCGATACAAAGAACACATACCTGAGACTAATACGGTAACTGGATCGCTGTGGGTCTTTATCCCACGGCTATTCTCAGCTGAGCATACAAATTTCCCATCCATTGTTGGACTAGCCTTGGTAATGGTAAGCGTTGGTGTTGCCAGATTACCACCACTGTAGCTTATGCCTGTGGTCTCTATTGGTTTGCCATCATAGGTCCATGACACACCAGTGGCATCAGAACTCACAGTGCACTCCAATTGCAATGTATCACCCTCTGTGGCGGTGTACGAGTCCTTAGGTGTGTTGGCTTTGGGACCAGAATCTCCTGCAAAATATCAGCAATTAATCAAATCTTTGATCACTTCAGATAGTTTATTCAAGGCCAAAAATAATCGGTTCATTCTGGATTAGCTAAACATCTCAAAATCCTAACACAATGGACTCTCAACATCGAAGCTGACAAAATGGTAAGAAATGAACTTCCAGTCTCTGGCATTAAGGTGAATGATGCTGACATATTTCCCAGTCAACAAATGTACTCAAAATCGTCATGTGAACGTAATTTGGTGATGCTTAGATCAATAACGCTTTCCCACAAAGAACAATATTTAGTTCTATTATTACCTGACACAAGGACTGTGATGGGTTCGCTGAAAGATTGGCCATCAGCATTTTCTGCAGAGCACACAAATTCCCCTTGGTTCGTTGGACTTGCATTCAAAATAGTCAATGATGGAGTAGCCAAATTTCCACCACTGTACTGTATTACTGTTTTCTCTATTGCTATCGAATCATAATACCACTGAACTTTAGTAGTTCCTTGATCAACTTGGCAGTCCAGAGTAACCGAGTCCCCTTCACCAGCGTTGTAGCTATCTTTAGGGATCACTGCCTTTGGAGCCTCCTTGCCTGCAGATTACATTCCAAAAATCAAAACACATACAACTTTGCAACAATATAACTGATCATCATGAGACTACAATTCCACTTGAAAGAAATGAAATCAACCAAACCTTTATACATACTACCTGTTTCAACTCGCACGTAATGGGAGCATAAAGGTGTCTGCAATAGCTGCAGTTGCAGCTTTTTGCAGTAAGAGTCTTTGAATTGTTTGCATGGTCAGCAATATTTGGCTACAGCAAATTATTTTGGGAGAAATTCTATACTTCAATTTATAAAGCGTTGATTTGGTAGATATCACTCAAATTAATAAAGATTGGACAACTTCTATGGCTTTAATTGTCTCTATTTTCCAAGTTGTGTGTACGAAGTGAAGATGCAAAGATACCTCAGGTATCCAACCAAATCTATTAATTGAATACTTTTGCCACATCACACCCAATAATATAGATCGATAATATCGGGAAAACATGCATCTGTTAACCGACTTGGCAAACAAAATGAGGCAAAAGCAAGCAATTACTATGATTCAATAGACGCATGACAATTATGTCTCACACATATATACCTGGCAAATATTCTAACAAGAAAACAATCAGAAAAGTTGCGATACAAAGAACACATACCTGAGACTAATACGGTAACTGGATCGCTGTGGGTCTTTATCCCACGGCTATTCTCAGCTGAGCATACAAATTTCCCATCCATTGTTGGACTAGCCTTGGTAATGGTAAGCGTTGGTGTTGCCAGATTACCACCACTGTAGCTTATGCCTGTGGTCTCTATTGGTTTGCCATCATAGGTCCATGACACACCAGTGGCATCAGAACTCACAGTGCACTCCAATTGCAATGTATCACCCTCTGTGGCGGTGTACGAGTCCTTAGGTGTGTTGGCTTTGGGACCAGAATCTCCTGCAAAATATCAGCAATTAATCAAATCTTTGGTCACTTCAGATAGTTTATTCAAGGCCAAAAATAATCGGTTCATTCTGGATTAGCTAAACATCTCAAAATCCTAACACAATGGACTCTCAACATCGAAGCTGACAAAATGGTAAGAAATGAACTTCCAGTCTCTGGCATTAAGGTGAATGATGCTGACATATTTCCCAGTCAACAAATGTACTCAAAATCGTCATGTGAACGTAATTTGGTGATGCTTAGATCAATAACGCTTTCCCACAAAGGACAATATTTAGTTCTATTATTACCTGATACAAGGACTGTGATGGGTTCGCTGAAAGATTGGCCATCAGCATTCTCTGCAGAGCACACAAATTCCCCTTGGTTCGTTGGACTTGCATTCGTAATAGTCAATGATGGAGTAGCCAAATTTCCACCAGTGTACTGTATTACTGTTTTCTCTATTGCTATCGAATCATAATACCACTGAACTTTAGTAGTTCCTTGATCAACTTGGCAGTCCAGAGTAACCGAGTCCCCTTCACCAGCGTTGTAGCTATCTTTAGGGATCACTGCCTTTGGAGCCTCCTTGCCTGCAGATTACATTCCAAAAATCAAAACACATACAACTTTGCAACAATATAACTGATCATCATGAGACTACAATTCCACTTGAAAGAAATGAAATCAACCAAACCTTTATACATACTACCTGTTTCAACTCGCACGTAATGGGAGCATAAAGGTGTCTGCAATAGCTGCAGTTGCAGCTTTTTGCAGTAAGAGTCTTTGAATTGTTTGCATGGTCAGCAATATTTGGCTACAGCAAATTATTTTGGGAGAAATTCTATACTTCAATTTATAAAGCGTTGATTTGGTAGATATCACTCAAATTAATAAAGATTGGACAACTTCTATGGCTTTAATTTTCTCTATTGTCCAAGTTGTGTGTACGAAGTGAAGATGCATAGATACCTCAGGTATCCAACCAAATCTAGTAATTGAATACTTTCGCCACATCACACCCAATAATATAGATCGATAATATCGGGAAAACATGCATCTGTTAACCGACTTGGCAAACAAAATGAGGCAAAAGCAAGCAATTACTATGATTCAATAGACGCATGACAATTATGTCTCACACATATATACCTGGCAAATATTCTAACAAGAAAACAATCAGAAAAGTTGCGATACAAAGAACACATACCTGAGACTAATACGGTAACTGGATCGCTGTGGGTCTTTATCCCACGGCTATTCTCAGCTGAGCATACAAATTTCCCATCCATTGTTGGACTAGCCTTGGTAATGGTAAGCGTTGGTGTTGCCAGATTACCACCACTGTAGCTTATGCCTGTGGTCTCTATTGGTTTGCCATCATAGGTCCATGACACACCAGTGGCATCAGAACTCACAGTGCACTCCAATTGCAATGTATCACCCTCTGTGGCGGTGTACGAGTCCTTAGGTGTGTTGGCTTTGGGACCAGAATCTCCTGCAAAATATCAGCAATTAATCAAATCTTTGGTCACTTCAGATAGTTTATTCAAGGCCAAAAATAATCGGTTCATTCTGGATTAGCTAAACACCTCAAAATCCTAACACAATGGACTCTCAACATCGAAGCTGACAAAATGGTAAGAAATGAACTTCCAGTCTCTGGCATTAAGGTGAATGATGCTGACATATTTCCCAGTCAACAAATGTACTCAAAATCGTCATGTGAACGTAATTTGGTGATGCTTAGATCAATAACGCTTTCCCACAAAGTACAATATTTAGTTCTATTATTACCTGATACAAGGACTGTGATGGGTTCGCTGAAAGATTGGCCATCAGCATTCTCTGCAGAGCACACAAATTCCCCTTGGTTCGTTGGACTTGCATTCAAAATAGTCAATGATGGAGTAGCCAAATTTCCACCAGTGTACTGTATTACTGTTTTCTCTATTGCTATCGAATCATAATACCACTGAACTTTAGTAGTTCCTTGATCAACTCGGCAGTCCAGAGTAACCGAGTCCCCTTCACCAGCGTTGTAGCTATCTTTAGGGATCACTGCCTTTGGAGCCTCCTTGCCTGCAGATTACATTCCAAAAATCAAAACACATACAACTTTGCAACAATATAACTGATCATCATGAGACTACAATTCCACTTGAAAGAAATGAAATCAACCAAACCTTTATATATACTACCTGTTTCAACTCGCACGTAATGGGAGCATAAAGGTGTCTGCAAAAGGTGCAGTTGCAGCTTTTTGCAGTAAGAGTCTATGAATTGTTTGCATGGTCAGCAATTTTTGGCTACAGCAAATTATTTTGGGAGAAATTCTATACTTCAATTTATAAAGCGTTGATTTGGTAGATATCACTCAAATTAATAAAGATTGGACAACTTCTATGGCTTTAATTGTCTCTATTGTCCAAGTTGTGTGTACGAAGTGAAGATGCATAGATACCTCAGGTATCCAACCAAATCTAGTAATTGAATACTTTTGCCACATCACACCCAATAATATAGATCGATAATATCGGGAAAACATGCATCTGTTAACCGACTTGGCAAACAAAATGAGGCAAAAGCAAGCAATTACTATGATTCAATAGACGCATGACAATTATGTTTCACACATATATACCTGGCAAATATTCTAACAAGAAAACAATCAGAAAAGTTGCGATACAAAGAACACATACCTGAGACTAATACGGTAACTGGATCGCTGTGGGTCTTTATCCCACGGCTATTCTCAGCTGAGCATACAAATTTCCCATCCATTGTTGGACTAGCCTTGGTAATGGTAAGCGTTGGTGTTGCCAGATTACCACCACTGTAGCTTATGCCTGTGGTCTCTATTGGTTTGCCATCATAGGTCCATGACACACCAGTGGCATCAGAACTCACAGTGCACTCCAATTGCAATGTATCACCCTCTGTGGCGGTGTACGAGTCCTTAGGTGTGTTGGCTTTGGGACCAGAATCTCCTGCAAAATATCAGCAATTAATCAAATCTTTGGTCACTTCAGATAGTTTATTCAAGGCCAAAAATAATCGGTTCATTCTGGATTAGCTAAACACCTCAAAATCCTAACACAATGGACTCTCAACATCGAAGCTGACAAAATGGTAAGAAATGAACTTCCAGTCTCTGGCATTAAGGTGAATGATGCTGACATATTTCCCAGTCAACAAATGTACTCAAAATCGTCATGTGAACGTAATTTGGTGATGCTTAGATCAATAACGCTTTCCCACAAAGTACAATATTTAGTTCTATTATTACCTGATACAAGGACTGTGATGGGTTCGCTGAAAGATTGGCCATCAGCATTCTCTGCAGAGCACACAAATTCCCCTTGGTTCGTTGGACTTGCATTCAAAATAGTCAATGATGGAGTAGCCAAATTTCCACCAGTGTACTGTATTACTGTTTTCTCTATTGCTATCGAATCATAATACCACTGAACTTTAGTAGTTCCTTGATCAACTTGGCAGTCCAGAGTAACCGAGTCCCCTTCACCAGCGTTGTAGCTATCTTTAGGGATCACTGCCTTTGGAGCCTCCTTGCCTGCAGATTACATTCCAAAAATCAAAACACATACAACTTTGCAACAATATAACTGATCATCATGAGACTACAATTCCACTTGAAAGAAATGAAATCAACCAAACCTTTATATATACTACCTGTTTCAACTCGCACGTAATTGGAGCATAAAGGTGTCTGCAAAAGGTGCAGTTGCAGCTTTTTGCAGTAAGAGTCTTTGAATTGTTTGCATGGTCATCAATTTTTGGCTACAGCAAATTATTTTGGGAGAAATTCTATACTTCAATTTATAAAGCGTTGATTTGGTAGATATCACTCAAATTAATAAAGATTGGACAACTTCTATGGCTTTAATTTTCTCTATTGTCCAAGTTGTGTGTACGAAGTGAAGATGCATAGATACCTCAGGTATCCAACCAAATCTAGTAATTGAATACTTTTGCCACATCACACCCAATAATATAGATCGATAATATCGGGAAAACATGCATCTGTTAACCGACTTGGCAAACAAAATGAGGCAAAAGCAAGCAATTACTATGATTCAATAGACGCATGACAATTATGTCTCACACATATATACCTGGCAAATATTCTAACAAGAAAACAATCAGAAAAGTTGCGATACAAAGAACACATACCTGAGACTAATACGGTAACTGGATCGCTGTGGGTCTTTATCCCACGGCTATTCTCAGCTGAGCATACAAATTTCCCATCCATTGTTGGACTAGCCTTGGTAATGGTAAGCGTTGGTGTTGCCAGATTACCACCACTGTAGCTTATGCCTGTGGTCTCTATTGGTTTGCCATCATAGGTCCATGACACACCAGTGGCATCAGAACTCACAGTGCACTCCAATTGCAATGTATCACCCTCTGTGGCGGTGTACGAGTCCTTAGGTGTGTTGGCTTTGGGACCAGAATCTCCTGCAAAATATCAGCAATTAATCAAATCTTTGGTCACTTCAGATAGTTTATTCAAGGCCAAAAATAATCGGTTCATTCTGGATTAGCTAAACACCTCAAAATCCTAACACAATGGAATCTCAACATCGAAGCTGACAAAATGGTAAGAAATGAACTTCCAGTCTCTGGCATTAAGGTGAATGATGCTGACATATTTCCCAGTCAACAAATGTACTCAAAATCGTCATGTGAACGTAATTTGGTGATGCTTAGATCAATAACGCTTTCCCACAAAGAACAATATTTAGTTCTATTATTACCTGATACAAGGACTGTGATGGGTTCGCTGAAAGATTGGCCATCAGCATTCTCTGCAGAGCACACAAATTCCCCTTGGTTCGTTGGACTTGCATTCAAAATAGTCAATGATGGAGTAGCCAAATTTCCACCAGTGTACTGTATTACTGTTTTCTCTATTGCTATCGAATCATAATACCACTGAACTTTAGTAGTTCCTTGATCAACTTGGCAGTCCAGAGTAACCGAGTCCCCTTCACCAGCGTTGTAGCTATCTTTAGGGATCACTGCCTTTGGAGCCTCCTTGCCTGCAGATTACATTCCAAAAATCAAAACACATACAACTTTGCAACAATATAACTGATCATCATGAGACTACAATTCCACTTGAAAGAAATGAAATCAACCAAACCTTTATATATACTACCTGTTTCAACTCGCACGTAATGGGAGCATAAAGGTGTCTGCAAAAGGTGCAGTTGCAGCTTTTTGCAGTAAGAGTCTTTGAATTGTTTGCATGGTCAGCAATTTTTGGCTACAGCAAATTATTTTGGGAGAAATTCTATACTTCAATTTATAAAGCGTTGATTTGGTAGATATCACTCAAATTAATAAAGATTGGACAACTTCTATGGCTTTAATTGTCTCTATTGTCCAAGTTGTGTGTACTAAGTGAAGATGCATAGATACCTCAGGTCTCCAACCAAATCTAGTAATTGAATACTTTTGCCACATGACACCCAATAATATAGATCGATAATATCGGGAAAACATGCATCTGTTAACCGACTTGGCAAGCAAAATGAGGCAAAAGCAAGCAATTACTATGATTCAATAGACGCATGACAATTATGTCTCACACATATATACCTGGCAAATATTCTAACAAGAAAACAATCAGAAAAGTTGCGATACAAAGAACACATACCTGAGACTAATACGGTAACTGGATCGCTGTGGGTCTTTATCCCACGGCTATTCTCAGCTGAGCATACAAATTTCCCATCCATTGTTGGACTAGCCTTGGTAATGGTAAGCGTTGGTGTTGCCAGATTACCACCACTGTAGCTTATGCCTGTGGTCTCTATTGGTTTGCCATCATAGGTCCATGACACACCAGTGGCATCAGAACTCACAGTGCACTCCAATTGCAATGTATCACCCTCTGTGGCGGTGTACGAGTCCTTAGGTGTGTTGGCTTTGGGACCAGAATCTCCTGCAAAATATCAGCAATTAATCAAATCTTTGGTCACTTCAGATAGTTTATTCAAGGCCAAAAATAATCGGTTCATTCTGGATTAGCTAAACATCTCAAAATCCTAACACAATGGACTCTCAACATCGAAGCTGACAAAATGGTAAGAAATGAACTTCCAGTCTCTGGCATTAAGGTGAATGATGCTGACATATTTCCCAGTCAACAAATGTACTCAAAATCGTCATGTGAACGTAATTTGGTGATGCTTAGATCAATAACGCTTTCCCACAAAGAACAATATTTAGTTCTATTATTACCTGATACAAGGACTGTGATGGGTTCGCTGAAAGATTGGCCATCAGCATTCTCTGCAGAGCACACAAATTCCCCTTGGTTCGTTGGACTTGCATTCATAATAGTCAATGATGGAGTAGCCAAATTTCCACCAGTGTACAGTATTACTGTTTTCTCTATTGCTATCGAATCATAATACCACTGAACTTTAGTAGTTCCTTGATCAACTTGGCAGTCCAGAGTAACCGAGTCCCCTTCACCAGCGTTGTAGCTATCTTTAGGGATCACTGCCTTTGGAGCCTCCTTGCCTGCAGATTACATTCCAAAAATCAAAACACATACAACTTTGCAACAATATAACTGATCATCATGAGACTACAATTGCACTTGAAAGAAATGAAATCAACCAAACCTTTATACATACTACCTGTTTCAACTCGCACGTAATGGGAGCATAAAGGTGTCTGCAATAGCTGCAGTTGCAGCTTTTTGCAGTAAGAGTCTTTGAATTGTTTGCATGGTCAGCAATTTTTGGCTACAGCAAATTATTTTGGGAGAAATTATATACTTCAATTTATAAAGCGTTGATTTGGTAGATATCACTCAAATTAATAAAGATTGGACAACTTCTATGGCTTTAATTGTCTCTATTGTCCAAGTTGTGTGTACTAAGTGAAGATGCATAGATACCTCAGGTCTCCAACCAAATCTAGTAATTGAATACTTTTGCCACATCACACCCAATAATATAGATTGATAATATCGGGAAAACATGCATCTGTTAACCGACTTGGCAAGCAAAATGAGGCAAAAGCAAGCAATTACTATGATTCAATAGACACATGACAATTATGTCTCACACATATATACCTGGCAAATATTCTAACAAGAAAACAATCAGAAAAGTTGCGATATAAAGAACACCCCTTACCGAAATCACAAGCCCTCGGTAAGCATTCAGGAAGGATTCGAATGCTTACAAATGAAGACTTAAATGAATCCTTATCTCAATCAATGCAATGGGCCAGTTACAGGCAAAATAAGCACTTGAAACAGAATTTAGCCCTCAATAGGGCCGACTTATTTAAATGAGCTAAGTACTCCCATAAGCACTCGAAGGCTTATTAAGCCTTCGAGGGTTTAGCTCATTTAAATAAGTCGACCCTATAGAAGGCTTGTTGGTTCCCGTAAGTACTCGAAGGCTAAATAAGACTTCATTATTTGCATATAAGGCTTCGAGGGCTTATATTTAAGGCTTCGAAGCCTTATATGCAAATGATGAAGGCTTAAATGAAGCCTTATGAACCATGTCTCGAATCCTTAAATTGGTCCCCGAATGCTAAAGATTATGGTGAAATGATGGCCGGTTTTCATAGAGTTACCTATACTGCATGGAAATGAGGGATAACTCTATGCAGGATGCATGGGAATATGGGTGGTGTCATCAAAATTGGATATCCATTCTGGAGATGCTAGAAATAACAAAACAATTATGAAGTGATAACAATTTTATATTTGTGAAATGAACAATTTTGAGTATATATGTATATCAAGAATTTATGTTAGCTGTCACTATCATGTCCATGTTTAATGCAATTTGATTTATGTACTCTCAGGCTCCGTGTAGGTCGCCCCTAGCTAATAAATTGTTTAGGATATCTGTCAATTCCACTGGCGAAGCATGCAGTCTCAGTCTTCTTTTCTGGGAGTCGTTTTCAAATTCTGAAATGAGAAATAGTAAACAAATTTTAAATTATGTTTACATCAGAAATAACTGAAATGATATTATTATGTTTCATAAAATGAGTTATATGAATGATACAGTTGTTTGTAAATTTATCAACATTGTATTGGACTGAATATTAATATTTTCAGCTAGCATTGAACTATTAAAATGCCCAAAAAATGATATTGGTGATGTTTTTTGTGGATTTAACATCCGATAAACCAACCTTTGAGTGATAATCAGTTTATGATATCATTATGCAGGCATATCCAAAATTGAGATAGATAGCTGATTAGATATTCTAAATGCGTGCATTAACTGGAAGGAAATGGTTCAAATAATAAGAAAATAAGATATTCAATTTATAATATAATGCTAGTTTTATAATGCTAATTTAACTTACTTTTTGCATTAATGCCCTTTGCTGTCATTTTCTTGTTAAATAGGAAATCATTGGACCAGCGATATGGTTTCATATAGGTTCCAATATCAATATTGCTCCTATAGGATATACATCCAACATGGCGGCGCGTCCCGTATCCAATTACGTGATTAAGAACGCTCTATATTACTAGTTTTGGAACCCATTGGCTCGATCCCCTGCATTTAAATTACCATAGGTTCAAACAAGACGTGTATAATGTACTTGTTCAATATGCCAACATTATCTTCCTCTGAAATTTATGTTACCATGCATATACTAATAATTAATTAATTATGAATAATAAATAGATTATGTACACTGAAAATTCATAAAACACCAGAAGTCCACACAACCTTTTTAGTATTTACCCAAATATCAATTCATGCAGTTAATTGTCAACAGATGGAGATTGTCAGTTTAAAAATCAATGCACAAAATTGAGCAGTTATTTTAAAGTCACAGAAAAATTATGATACCATGCATCTATTTAATGCTGAATTTTTAAAATAACAGTTAAATAGATGGTATAATTATTTTCTTTGCTGACCCCAACATTATTTTTGTAACTCCATGCAAGTTGTAATGCTGACAATTAATTGACCTGTATCTGTCAGGCAACCTCAGCAAAATTTCATTTTTTTGGAGACCTGTCAATTTAAAATGTTATTAACTATAAATTAAATTGCCAGTGATTTATAATACTTAAATTACGAATAAAGTATAAATATAAGGCCAAAAAAAAAAAAGGTTTTGGTTCTCAGGCACCGCCGCATTGAATAAAAAGGGCCGCATTAGGCCTTTTTATTGCAATGCCTGATGTTATGACAAAAAAACTTACGAAAAAAAAAATTTGAAAAAAAAAAAAAACAATTTTTTTTTTTCGGGGTATACAGATATGTGTTGAATAATAGTGTGCATTGAGCTCTAACATGTAATGTGTTAAAAAGTGACTTGCAGGCTTACAACATGAAGTAGATGACTACAATTAAGAAAATGATAAGCTGACCCTCATGCTCTTACAATTAGTCATTGTGAACTAACTTACACTAATTGTAACAAAAGAACATAATAGTCAATGATGTGCGAAAATATTTCTTTTCCCAGAGAGTGATTACAAACTGGAATAGTTTATCAGATTACATTGTTTCCACTGAATCGGTTCAACAATTCAAGGAGTTATTCGATAACAACTGTTATAACGAGCGATATATGTACGACTAAACGTCATGGATAATTTTAAAACAATTAATTCATTTACGTTATTCTATACATGTATGTTATTATGTGAAAGGGGTAAAAGTCATGGCGACTTACTCCCCAAACATTGATGATGATGATGTAATCATGTAACTTTATACAATTGAAAGGCACAGAACTAAATTCAGGATCACATATTAGAATGGAGCGGTATCAGTTTTTAGACAACAATAACAGTAGTTAATGTCAGGTGCATTATATAATGTTAGGTAATCCCAGTCATACACTGGTAGTACAATGTCATTTTTATATAAGATTAAATGAGTTTATATGCATAACAGTTCCCTCTACATTTCTGGTTATTACTAGACAGAGGAAGGTATCTTTGTCCATGCTTACTATGCGCAGAAAAAAATAAAAAATAAAAATAAAACCCTCCCTCCCTCATTGATTTGAAAAAAAAATTGCCCGAGAACCAAAACTTTTTTTTTTTGGCCTAAACATCATCCTATATGTTATAATTTGATAAAATAAATGCAAAGTATATACTCACCTGAATTTAAACTATCAGTAAATAATCCTGAATGTGACATAAAGAAAACCAATATAAACCTTGACTTCCCATTGTGAGCTATCCACAGTTTGTGAATTTGAGAAAATTCCATCTGGTCTCAATTTGCATTGAGGGCAAGTCAAGGTGATTACATAACAGGTGCTCATAGACACAGAGTAAAGCAGTTGTCCCAATTAAATAGTAGGATTGATTACAATGTTAAAGTGATTTATTACTGGCAATGAGATGAATCAGACTTATACAGGGATGTGGCTAGAAGGGTCTCCATTGGGCAAGGGGGTGTTCACCTTGGAATTTCCAACTACATTTCCTCCCTTGCACCAAACCCCCAAATTGCACCCTCCCCCTTGGGCTTTGCTTGTTCTCAATTTGTACCTTGGATGATATAGACTAGCTGTTCTGAATTATCAGTGGGCCAACATATCTTGAGAAAAATATAGAGATCTTGAGAAAATGGCAAAATCTCCTATAAAATTATTTATTGCTTTAGGTTGTCTCAAAATGTTCTTATCCATGGCAATTTTCCTATAGGAAATACGGTCCTATAATTTTCCTAATGTGAATCGTCATTTCCAATATGATTCCTATAGGTTCCAATATGACATTTCCATATGGGGGTCCTACAAGTTGAAAAATTATTAATTGTATTAATTATTTAATTAATTTTAATTTATTAAAATTCGGATTAAACCACAATATTTACACCATGTGAAAGCTTGACAAATTCTGAATATTTTCAAATGTATATTGCCAAACAAATTGTTAAAACTACAAATTTGCCAAATAATTATTAATTTTTCCATATATTTCTCCATGTTGGACTTGGTTAATTTGCAGCTTCAGATTCAGAACAGTTTTGTATTGAAATATTCTAAGTCGAGCATCGAGGGCTAAGAGGCCAACAATATATTGAAGCCTTAATTTGAATGCTGATTTTAGAGTCATATGTCTGGCTGAAGTCTAAATTTTATTAGTTAACAGAAAATGTTAGCCTTCGCCACAAGCCCTCATTTTCCAGAGTGCTTATGTGGGAGACCTAAGGATTCGGTTCCTTATCGAGTGCTTATACCTGCACTGCATCTTAATCACTCGAGTCCTAAGCGAGTGCATTCGAGTCCTAAGCGAGTGCTTACTGTGATCGATATAATCACTCGAGTCCTAAGCGAGTGCTTACTGTGATCGATATAAGCACTCGAGTCCTAAGCGAATGCTTATTGTGATTGACATAAGCACTCGAATCCTTGGCGAATCCTTGTTGAAGGCTTATTAAGCCTTCATGCTCGGTAAGGGACATACCTGAGACTAATACGGTAACTGGATCGCTGTGGGTCTTTATCCCACGGCTATTCTCAGCTGAGCATACAAATTTCCCATCCATTGTTGGACTAGCCTTGGTAATGGTAAGCGTTGGTGTTGCCAGATTACCACCACTGTAGCTTATGCCTGTGGTCTCTATTGGTTTGCCATCATAGGTCCATGACACACCAGTGGCATCAGAACTCACAGTGCACTCCAATTGCAATGTATCACCCTCTGTGGCGGTGTACGAGTCCTTAGGTGTGTTGGCTTTGGGACCAGAATCTCCTGCAAAATATCAGCAATTAATCAAATCTTTGGTCACTTCAGATATTTTATTCAAGGCCAAAAATAATCGGTTCATTCTGGATTAGCTAAACACCTCAAAATCCTAACACAATGGACTCTCAACATCGAAGCTGACAAAATGGTAAGAAATGAACTTCCAGTCTCTGGCATTAAGGTGAATGATGCTGACATATTTCCCAGTCAACAAATGTACTCAAAATCGTCATGTGAACGTAATTTGGTGATGCTTAGATCAATAACGCTTTCCCACAAAGAACAATATTTAGTTCTATTATTACCTGATACAAGGACTGTTATGGGTTCGCTGAAAGATTGGCCATCAGCATTCTCTGCAGAGCACACAAATTCCCCTTGGTTCGTTGGACTTGCATTCAAAATAGTCAATGATGGAGTAGCCAAATTTCCACCACTGTACTGTATTACTGTTTTCTCTATTGCTATCGAATCATAATACCACTGAACTTTAGTAGTTCCTTGATCAACTTGGCAGTCCAGAGTAACCGAGTCCCCTTCACCAGCGTTGTAGCTATCTTTAGGGATCACTGCCTTTGGAGCCTCCTTGCCTGCAGATTACATTCCAAAAATCAAAACACATACAACTTTGCAACAATATAACTGATCATCATGAGACTACAATTCCACTTGAAAGAAATGAAATCAACCAAACCTTTATACATACTAACTGTTTCAACTCGCACGTAATGGGAGCATAAAGGTGTCTGCAATACAGGTTTTTTACATGTCCACGGAAGACCACGCGCGATTTTGCCGTGGTTTTTCCGTGTTCACAATCTGAACTCGCTAAGAACACGGTCTGGGTAAACGTGTTCAATCGTGTTCCGATTATGAACACGCTCTGATCACGTTTGAACACGCTCTGATCACGTTTGAACACGGAACGTCCACGCTATGATCACGGTACGACGAACGGGTGACCACGGCCAAATGATCACGTTTGAACACGGAACATCCACGCTATGACCACTGGTGACCACGGCCATAACACAGGTGACCGCGACATGAACACGGAGGAACATGGCTGAACACGGAGCCATCGCTAGCGGCCATCGCTTGGCACGCCGCGGTGGCGGATCTCGCGGTGTGAGTTACGTAATTAGTTATCACCTCCCTAGTCCAAAATATATTCTCGAAATTTCTGCTCAAATTAGCAAATGAGCAGCACCATTTTATTAAACGGAAATTTCATCGAAATTCAACCCGTCGATTGTGAAAATTGGCCCAGAAAAAGTAAAGATACCAATATAGCGCGATTACTCAGAAAAATAAATTATATATGGGAGTCGGAATTGTACCGATACACATGTATTATTTCAAGCAGGGTGCTAACTTAATACTAAATAACTCGAATATTTTGACAGGAACATATGACTATATATATTTATTGAATTTTATAGATTTACATCTTCTGATCGAAAATATCTTGACGGGACCTTTGATAAATGTTCAATTTAGTTTCAATTAAGAATGCATGTTCTGGTATCAATGTCCGTTTAGTTTTAAACAAACCTTGATCACGTTTGAATACGGAACATCCACGCTATGACCACGGCCATAACACAGGTGACCGCGACATGAACACGGATGAACACGGGGGAACACGGAGGAACATGGCTGAACACGGAGGCATCGCTGGCGGCCGGGGCTTGGCACGCCGCGGTGGCGGAGCTCGCGGTGTGCGTTACGTAATTAATTATCACCTCCCTATAGTCCAAAATATATTCTCGAATCTGAACACGCTCTGATCGCGTTTGAACACGCTCTGATCACGTTTGAAACATCGGGAAATATCAATGATAAACCAATCTAGATTTATTTACCATTTTAATTAATCTTTTACAAAAAAAAGTGTAAGATAATTTACAATATTTAGTGAAAAAAAAATCAAGATTTCTCCATGTAAATATCAAGATTTCTCCATGTAAATTTCATCAATGATTATGTCTCGAAAACAAAATCATCAAAAAAGACATACCTAGAACAGGAACGATGCAACAATTATATATATTGCCTGTAAAATAATTACCCGCAATAAACATTCTGAGTTCAAACTTTATACTCAAATATTTCTATAGTGGGGTCGATACCCCTCGTTAGTAATTTGATTTATATGACATGTTACTGATGTCCAATCATAATTTTGGTATTGCTAAATCGGCAAATAACTCATCTTTCACTATGCAAAAATTTTCCGTTAAAAATGTTTTTAGTAATCTCACAAAATGTCCCGGAACACAGCCCGTAATAAACATTATCCGTTCAAACTGTATATTCAAATATTTCTAGTGGGGTCGATACCCCTTGGTAGTAATTTAATTTGTATGACATGTTCCCGACGTCGGATCATTTTAAATTTGGTACTGCTAAATCGGCAAATGACGCATCTTGCACCATGCAAACATTTTCCGTTAAAAATGTTTATAGTAATCTCACAAAATGTTCCCAAACACAGCCCGAAAAAGCGCCGACCGCTGCCCATAATAAACATTCTCCGTTCAAACTTTATACTCAAATATTTATAGTGGGGTCGATACCCCTCGGTAGTAATTTGATTTATATGACATGTTCCCGAAGCCCAATCGTAATAAATTTGGTATTGCTAAATCGGCAAATGACGCATCTTGCAGCAAGCAGAAATTTTCAGTTAAAAATGTTTATAGTAATCTCACAAAATGTTCCCGAACACAGCCCGAAAAAGCGCGCCGACCGCTACCCGTAATAAACATTCTCCGTTCAAACAAAGTAATTTGCTTTATATGACATGTTCCCGACGGCTGATCGTAACCAATTTGGTATTGCTATATCGGCAAATGACTCATCATTTCCGTTAAAACGGCCTATGCTGATACTTACATATCCATACACAATTACCGGCCAACACCTTGAAAATACAGTCTCTGCACATGCAGCAAAAATATGAAGGACAAATAATTGCCGCCATTGATACACGACAATTATCAGGACAATACACGTGAAAAGAAAAGCGTCAATTCAACAGGATAGTATTATCATATTAGAAAACGCTCTTTATTACATCGTCTTCACACATTTCTGAAAACGAAAGCATGAACCTAGAACAGAAATAACACTAACATATACATTTTGCTCTCCTGGAAAAAACATACTACATGCATAACTTTTCCATATCTTTGATGGTGTTATTAAAGATATATTTTTAACGTTATATCTACTCAGTATATCTCATTTAAATTCAGGCATTCTATAGTCACAAAAATAAAACGAGCAACAACCTGTGTATTTGTACTGTCCGTCTACAGTATCGAGATACTTAATCCCGCTATGTAATCGATGGCAATGAACAAACCATGCATTATCGAGACAGACATCTAACTACTCGTTATGTAATTATGACAATTACCAGCCTATTGTTTGGCGGTCTCTTTGTAGATTGGGTCCCTTTTTGCTTGGATGAATTATAATCAGTACAACGACGATGTGACTTTTTCTGCTATAATAATAACACGAAAACAAAACCCCGACCAAAAAGAGTCCATAACAACTTATGGATACAATATTTTCAGTCTTGGATATTTAAGAAAATTCATTGGCACGGGTTTTCGCAAAATAATATTTTAAAATATATAAAAAGATAAATTCACCAAGATTTTTTGGTCATAAATATTGCATTTAACGTATCATAATAATTGCATATTATGGTACTATGACAAACGTGACACTTGTCCGAAAATATGACGTAAAACTCAGAATATTCAGAACTAAACTATACATCGGGGTACCCGGGGGTTTCAAACCGCACTTAAGATTTGCTCTGTTTTTCAGTAGAATTGAAGTGCAAATGACGCCGGTTCGAATGCATTTGCCATGGTGATATACCCCACGACATATACATGTCGACAGAACCCGCAATCGACACATGTGAGGAGCGTAGTTCTTGTCCGCAACTAAGGTGGTTTTCGAACCATACTCGCGATTCTGTTGCAAACTATATTGGGCTGAATATGACGCCATTTCGAATGCCGTTGTCACAGTGATGTACCCCAAGACCTATACATGTCGACAGAACACGCCAGCGGCTAATGTAGGAGCGCTGTTCTCGTTAAAATGATGGCGTAAAACGTATTGTAGAATGTTTTTACTGACAAAAATTCTGAATGTTTAAACCAACGCGGCACCTATAGGAATTGTTCCGTTTCTCCGTGTCGGTGGAATATGAATAACCCAAAGACATCATATACATATATATTATGCCTGTCCTCCGGTTTTTTTTTGTTTAAACATATTTTATTGTAATATAATATTACACAAGGGATCGGGGCACAAGTTTTAACAACTTAAATCCGCCCCTCTCCCATATACATTTTAACAAATACAAAGTAGATGACGAACATAACATATATACAGGATGATGTATGGTGTGGTTGTGATTGCTGTCAGTCCTATCCTGCTTTTGAAATTTCATCTGAGGTAGTCAACATTTGTAACGCAAAGGAGGATCTCGCCTATATTTGTTAGCAGAGGGGGCCTAATTAAAACGTTTCGTTGATGAAATGTATGAATAAACAAAATGGAAAAGAATTTCATTGCGTCGATTCGATTCTGATGATATCCCTGTGAGTAAGGAGGAAATGTTAGATATTATAAATTGGTGGGCTGCAATCTTATTGAAGAGTTCGCATCTTTCGGTAGCATACAGGGGGCACTCAAAGAAATAATGAAAGGCATCTTCGACTTCGTATCCACATGTGCATTTAGAGGTATCAGAGATAAAATTGTTGCACATATCTGATTTTAATTCACTACAATATTTGCGAATTCTGCAGTGTAAAATGCTTAGTTTTCTTGGACCATTAATAAAGAATTGGGGAGGTTTCGTGGGCGGGTCAATTAATTTCACATTCATCTTAAATTCAGGAAGAGTACTTACATTTGTAATAGGCTTTGGTAGTTTATTCCAAGATAACGTACTTTTAGGTAAATAAGAGTTTCTGAAATGTTCTGTATGCGAACGGTACCGGTATGAATAGAATTTGTCAGGTTCGCGCATATCATATCGATTACTGGCAACTTGTCTTGATCGGGGTGGCAACATGAGCGTGAGGTAATTGGGGACTTGGTTGTTTATTATTTTAAACATGGTGTGCAACTCGTGGAGTTCACGTCGAATTTCAAGCCTTGACCATCCTACTTCGTCAAACAAGCGATTTATATCTACGGAACGCGTTAATCCTGTTACTATTCTTGCAGCATCCTTGTGTATGTCATCGAACTTTTTTAATAAGTAATCTGTTGCTGTGCCCCACACTACATCGGCATAGTCTATAATTGGTAATATATATGCTGTGTATATTTTTTCAAGCGACTTTCGGTCTAGGTCGTACTTCAGTCTTCTTAATGTGAGAGACGAGATGTTGCTTTGTTTGCTATTTTATTTATATGAGTGTTCCAGTTTAGATTCGATTGTATTTCAAGTCCAAGATGTTTGTGTGAGTTTGTAAATAATACATTTTCTTGTTCGAATTTTAAATTCGGGGTCACGTTGTTATTTGTAAGGGAAAAGGAAATTGCCCTAGTTTTCGTTGGGTTAAATTTAACTAGCCATTTATTTGTCCTCCGGTTCGTTGTACGGACCGCACATAATCACCTAATAAAGGTATGTTACCTACAATATAAATAGTTTCCGCCATAATCAAGGCTTATCATCCTTTATGTATGTTTCTAAAATGAGAATAATCGGATTTATTTAATTAATTTACATTTTTTTAATTCTTACTACAACCGTGTTAAAAGAAATTCAGAAACATGTTTAATGTGGCGATGTATGCTTACATTTGGTAAATAGGTTCAAATAGCACGTTAATACATCCTTGTGATAAACTAATTAGTGATGTAACACACATTCTATCAGCCGATAATTACCCGGGGGTATCAAACCGCACTGCCGTGTACAATTAGCTGGTTTGGACTGGGCCTGCTTTGCAGAGGCGCCGACCGCGTCACGAGTGTAGCATAATAATGTGTGCATATATATGAAATTACTTTGATATTGATAATTCTTGAACATTATATTAATTGTTGAAAATGATCATTTTAAATTAAATTTGGAAAAACTAAATTTTATTTATAAATTTTGATCCGAGTTTTTAATTTTTTGTTTAAAATTAAAATTTAAAACTTTAGTTACGTTTGAACATTAAATGCGAAAGTTTAAAGTTATGTGAAACACTCCGGTAGGGTGATAAAATAGAAATGGATAATAATCTTGCTGAAAGTAGTTATTTTTACAAATATTATATCCAAATTGACAAAAAACACCGTAATTCTTATATATTCATTAAATAGGGTGACCCCCCCCCCCCCCCCCGATGGCGAAATCGGTTGTGTTCGTTTACCGCCGATAGTTGCGTCCCGAATCGGGAAGAAAATATTTAAATTGAGCGTAGTTCAGACGATGTTTTCTAAGAAGTGGTACGGTCGATTTGTTTGAGATTTTCGGCAATGTTAGTAGAATTCTGCATTTCCCCAGTTGGCATAGCGCCTGCATACTAACTAATCAGTTTCACGCGCCCGAACAAGTGCATAATATGTCTTTAACTTATGAATTTGTGTAATGCTATATCCAATTTTTCAGCCATTTGTTAGAACACGATATCGCCGCACAAACTACCGAAACCATTTGCGTATATGTAAAATGAACAAACACAAGAAAATAGCAATGCCAACTAAAATAAAATGCGACAACAAAACATGATACGGATATAAAGGCCATAGACACAGATAAACAAATATGCATATATATATATAATTCAATATATGAAATTGTTTTTTATTATAAAAGATTTTATCTGACAATTCTTTGTTCATTGACGAAATCAATCCGGCCAAATATACCCTAACAAAGCCTACCGCAAGTAATACTGCGGCAGCTCTTTGATGTTGCGGATTATTCACACCTCCCGCACTGTCCCTGAAAAGAGTAGGTGCCGCTCTGCATTGGGATGCAGACCACGGGTAAACACTGCTGACCACGCTATTAGCATGCATGACCACGGCATGAACACGACTTCAACACGGATGACCACGGAGTGCACTCAGAGTGCATAATATGTCTTTAACTTATGAATTTTTGTAATGTTATATCCAATTTTTCAGCCAATTTTTGGAACACGATATCGACGCACAAACAAAATGCGACAACAAAACATGACACGGATATAAAGGCCATAGACACAGATAAACAAATATGCATATATATACAATTCAATATATGAAATTGTTTTTTATTATAAAAGATTTTATCTGACAATTCTTTATTCATTGACGAAATCAATCCGGGCCAAATATACCTAACAAAGCCAACCGCAAGTAATACTGCGGCAACTCTTTGATGTCGCGGATTATTCACACCTCCCGCACTGTCCCTGAAAAGAGTAGGTGCCGCTCTGCATTGGGATGCAGACCACGGGGTAAACACTGCTGACCACGCTATTAGCATGGATGACCACGGCATGAACACGACTTCAACACGGATGACCACGGAGTGCACTCATGCAGAGTGCATAATATGTCTTTAACTTATGAATTTGTGTAATGTTATATCCAACTTTTCAGCCATTTGTTGCGACACGATATCGACGCACAAACTACCGAAACCGTTTGCATACATGTAATATGAACAAACACAAGAAAATATTAATGCCAACTAAAATAAAACGCGACAACAAAACATGACACGGATATAAAGGCCATTGACACGGATTAACAAACATGCATATATATAATTAAATATATGAAATTGTTTTTTATTATAAAATATTTTATCTGACAATTCTTTATTCATTGACGAAATCAATCCGGGCCAAATATACCCGAAAAAAAGCCTACCGCAAGTAATACTGCGGCAACTCTTTGATGTCGCGGATTATTCACACCTCCCGCACTGTCCCTGAAAATAGTAGGTGCCGCTCTGCATTGGGATGCAGACCACGGGGTAAACACTGCTGACCACGCTATTAGCATGCATGACCACGGCATGAACACGACTTCAACACGGATGACCACGGAGTGCACTCAGAGTGCATACTATGTCTTTAACTTATGAATTTTTGTAATGTTATATCCAATTTTTCAGCCAAATTTTGGAACACGATATCGACGCACAAACAAAATGCGACAACAAAACATGACACGGATATAAAGGTCATAGACACAGATAAACAAATATGCATATATATACAATTCAATATATGAAATTGTTTTTTATTATAAAAGATTTTATCTGACAATTCTTTATTCATTGACGAAATCAATCCGGGCCAAATATACCTAACAAAGCCAACCACAAGTAATACTGCAGCTACTCTTTGATGTCGCGGATTATTCACACCTCCCGCACTGTCCCTGAAAAGAGTAGGTGCCGCTCTGCATTGGGATGCAGACCACGGGGTAAACACTGCTGACCACGCTATTAGCATGGATGACCACGGCATGAACACGACTTCAACACGGATGACCACGGAGTGCACTCAGAGTGCATAATATGTCTTTAACTTATGAATTTGTGCAATGTTATATCCAACTTTTCAGCCATTTGTTGCGACACGATATCGACGCACAAACTACCGAAACCGTTTGCATACATGTAATATGAACAAACACAAGAAAATATTAATGCCAACTAAAATAAAACGCGACAACAAAACATGACACGGATATAAAGGCCATTGACACGGATTAACAAACATGCATATATATAATTAAATATATGAAATTGTTTTTTATTATAAAATATTTTATCTGACAATTCTTTATTCATTGACGAAATCAATCCGGGCCAAATATACCCGAACAAAGCCTACCGCAAGTAATACTGCGGCAACTCTTTGATGTCGCAGATTATTCACACCTCCAGCACTGTCCCTGAAAATAGTAGATGCCGTAAACACGGCTGACCACGCTATTAACACGGCATGAACACGACTTCAACACGGATGACCACGGCGTGTACTCAGATGATCACGATATTGAACATGCCGTGTTCAGACCGTTTTTGAACACGCTGGCCATATTGCCGAAATTGATCACGCTAATAACACGACTTCAACACGGATGACCACGGCGTGAACTCGGATGACCACGGCATGTACACGCCGTGTTCAGACCGTTTTTGAACACGCTGGCCATTTTTCTGAAGTTGACCACGCTAAGACCACGCGCGATTTTTCCGTGTTTTTTCCGTGTTAAAATGTTGGCCACGCGTGGTTTTGAAAAAAACACGGGCCTTGTACTGTAGCTGCAGTTGCAGCTTTTTGCAGTAAGAGTCTTTGAATTGTTTGCATGGTCAGCAATTTTTGGCTACAGCAAATTTTTTTGGGACAAATTCTATACTTCAATTTATAAAGCGTTGATTTGGTAGATATCACTCAAATTAATAAAGATTGGACAACTTCTATGGCTTTAATTGTCTCTATTGTCCAAGTTGTGTGTACGAAGTGAAGATGCATAGATACCTCAGGTATCCAACCAAATCTAGTAATTGAATACTTTTGCCACATCACACCCAATAATATAGATCGACAATATCGGGAAAACATGCATCTGTTAACCGACTTGGCAAACAAAATGGGGCAAAAGCAAGCAATTACTATGATTCAATAGACGCATGACAATTATGTCTCACACATATATACCTGGCAAATATTCTAACAAGAAAACAATCAGAAAAGTTGCGATACAAAGAACACATACCTGAGACTAATACGGTAACTGGATCGCTGTGGGTCTTTATCCCACGGCTATTCTCAGCTGAGCATACAAATTTCCCATCCATTGTTGGACTAGCCTTGGTAATGGTAAGCGTTGGTGTTGCCAGATTACCACCACTGTAGCTTATGCCTGTGGTCTCTATTGGTTTGCCATCATAGGTCCATGACACACCAGTGGCATCAGAACTCACAGTGCACTCCAATTGCAATGTATCACCCTCTGTGGCGGTGTACGAGTCCTTAGGTGTGTTGGCTTTGGGACCAGAATCTCCTGCAAAATATCAGCAATTAATCAAATCTTTGGTCACTTCAGATAGTTTATTCAAGGCCAAAAATAATCGGTTCATTCTGGATTAGCTAAACACCTCAAAATCCTAACACAATGGACTCTCAACATCGAAGCTGACAAAATGGTAAGAAATGAACTTCCAGTCTCTGGCATTAAGGTGAATGATGCTGACATATTTCCCAGTCAACAAATGTACTCAAAATCGTCATGTGAACGTAATTTGGTGATGCTTAGATCAATAACGCTTTCCCACAAAGTACAATATTTAGTTCTATTATTACCTGATACAAGGACTGTGATGGGTTCGCTGAAAGATTGGCCATCAGCATTCTCTGCAGAGCACACAAATTCCCCTTGGTTCGTTGGACTTGCATTCAAAATAGTCAATGATGGAGTAGCCAAATTTCCACCAGTGTACTGTATTACTGTTTTCTCTATTGCTATCGAATCATAATACCACTGAACTTTAGTAGTTCCTTGATCAACTTGGCAGTCCAGAGTAACCGAGTCCCCTTCACCAGCGTTGTAGCTATCTTTAGGGATCACTGCCTTTGGAGCCTCCTTGCCTGCAGATTACATTCCAAAAATCAAAACACATACAACTTTGCAACAATATAACTGATCATCATGAGACTACAATTCCACTTGAAAGAAATGAAATCAACCAAACCTTTATATATACTACCTGTTTCAACTCGCACGTAATGGGAGCATAAAGGTGTCTGCAAAAGGTGCAGTTGCAGCTTTTTGCAGTAAGAGTCTTTGAATTGTTTGCATGGTCAGCAATTTTTGGCTACAGCAAATTATTTTGGGAGAAATTCTATACTTCAATTTATAAAGCGTTGATTTGGTAGATATCACTCAAATTAATAAAGATTGGACAACTTCTATGGCTTTAATTGTCTCTATTGTCCAAGTTGTGTGTACTAAGTGAAGATGCATAGATACCTCAGGTCTCCAACCAAATCTAGTAATTGAATACTTTTGCCACATCACACCCAATAATATAGATCGATAATATCGGGAAAACATGCATCTGTTAACCGACTTGGCAAGCAAAATGAGGCAAAAGCAAGCAATTACTATGATTCAATAGACGCATGACAATTATGTCTCACACATATATACCTGGCAAATATTCTAACAAGAAAACAATCAGAAAAGTTGCGATACAAAGAACACATACCTGAGACTAATACGGTAACTGGATCGCTGTGGGTCTTTATCCCACGGCTATTCTCAGCTGAGCATACAAATTTCCCATCCATTGTTGGACTAGCCTTGGTAATGGTAAGCGTTGGTGTTGCCAGATTACCACCACTGTAGCTTATGCCTGTGGTCTCTATTGGTTTGCCATCATAGGTCCATGACACACCAGTGGCATCAGAACTCACAGTGCACTCCAATTGCAATGTATCACCCTCTGTGGCGGTGTACGAGTCCTTAGGTGTGTTGGCTTTGGGACCTGAATCTCCTGCAAAATATCAGCAATTAATCAAATCTTTGGTCACTTCAGATAGTTTATTCAAGGCCAAAAATAATCGGTTCATTCTGGATTAGCTAAACATCTCAAAATCCTAACACAATGGACTCTCAACATCGAAGCTGACAAAATGGTAAGAAATGAACTTCCAGTCTCTGGCATTAAGGTGAATGATGCTGACATATTTCCCAGTCAACAAATGTACTCAAAATCGTCATGTGAACGTAATTTGGTGATGCTTAGATCAATAACGCTTTCCCACAAAGAACAATATTTAGTTCTATTATTACCTGATACAAGGACTGTGATGGGTTCGCTGAAAGATTGGCCATCAGCATTCTCTGCAGAGCACACAAATTCCCCTTGGTTCGTTGGACTTGCATTCATAATAGTCAATGATGGAGTAGCCAAATTTCCACCAGTGTACTGTATTACTGTTTTCTCTATTGCTATCGAATCATAATACCACTGAACTTTAGTAGTTCCTTGATCAACTTGGCAGTCCAAAGTAACCGAGTCCCCTTCACCAGCGTTGTAGCTATCTTTAGGGATCACTGCCTTTGGAGCCTCCTTGCCTGCAGATTACATTCCAAAAATCAAAACACATACAACTTTGCAACAATATAACTGATCATCATGAGACTACAATTTCACTTGAAAGAAATGAAATCAACCAAACCTTTATATATACTACCTGTTTCAACTCGCACGTAATGGGAGCATAAAGGTGTCTGCAAAAGGTGCAGTTGCAGCTTTTTGCAGTAAGAGTCTTTGAATTGTTTGCATGGTCAGCAATTTTTGGCTACAGCAAATTATTTTGGGAGAAATTCTATACTTCAATTTATAAAGCGTTGATTTGGTAGATATCACTCAAATTAATAAAGATTGGACAACTTCTATGGCTTTAATTGTCTCTATTGTCCAAGTTGTGTGTACTAAGTGAAGATGCATAGATACCTCAGGTCTCCAACCAAATCTAGTAATTGAATACTTTTGCCACATCACACCCAATAATATAGATTGATAATATCGGGAAAACATGCATCTGTTAACCGACTTGGCAAGCAAAATGAGGCAAAAGCAAGCAATTACTATGATTCAATAGACACATGACAATTATGTCTCACACATATATACCTGGCAAATATTCTAACAAGAAAACAATCAGAAAAGTTGCGATACAAAGAACACATACCTGAGACTAATACGGTAACTGGATCGCTGTGGGTCTTTATCCCACGGCTATTCTCAGCTGAGCATACAAATTTCCCATCCATTGTTGGACTAGCCTTGGTAATGGTAAGCGTTGGTGTTGCCAGATTACCACCACTGTAGCTTATGCCTGTGGTCTCTATTGGTTTGCCATCATAGGTCCATGACACACCAGTGGCATCAGAACTCACAGTGCACTCCAATTGCAATGTATCACCCTCTGTGGCGGTGTACGAGTCCTTAGGTGTGTTGGCTTTGGGACCAGAATCTCCTGCAAAATATCAGCAATTAATCAAATCTTTGGTCACTTCAGATAGTTTATTCAAGGCCAAAAATAATCGGTTCATTCTGGATTAGCTAAACATCTCAAAATCCTAACACAATGGACTCTCAACATCGAAGCTGACAAAATGGTAAGAAATGAACTTCCAGTCTCTGGCATTAAGGTGAATGATGCTGACATATTTCCCAGTCAACAAATGTACTCAAAATCGTCATGTGAACGTAATTTGGTGATGCTTAGATCAATAACGCTTTCCCACAAAGAACAATATTTAGTTCTATTATTACCTGATACAAGGACTGTGATGGGTTCGCTGAAAGATTGGCCATCAGCATTCTCTGCAGAGCACACAAATTCCCCTTGGTTCGTTGGACTTGCATTCATAATAGTCAATGATGGAGTAGCCAAATTTCCACCAGTGTACTGTATTACTGTTTTCTCTATTGCTATCGAATCATAATACCACTGAACTTTAGTAGTTCCTTGATCAACTTGGCAGTCCAGAGTAACCGAGTCCCCTTCACCAGCGTTGTAGCTATCTTTAGGGATCACTGCCTTTGGAGCCTCCTTGCCTGCAGATTACATTCCAAAAATCAAAACACATACAACTTTGCAACAATATAACTGATCATCATGAGACTACAATTCCACTTGAAAGAAATGAAATCAACCAAACCTTTATACATACTACCTGTTTCAACTCGCACGTAATGGGAGCATAAAGGTGTCTGCAATAGCTGCAGTTGCAGCTTTTTGCAGTAAGAGTCTTTGAATTGTTTGCATGGTCAGCAATTTTTGGCTACAGCAAATTATTTTGGGAGAAATTATATACTTCAATTTATAAAGCGTTGATTTGGTAGATATCACTCAAATTAATAAAGATTGGACAACTTCTATGGCTTTAATTGTCTCTATTGTCCAAGTTGTGTGTACTAAGTGAAGATGCATAGATACCTCAGGTCTCCAACCAAATCTAGTAATTGAATACTTTTGCCACATCACACCCAATAATATAGATTGATAATATCGGGAAAACATGCATCTGTTAACCGACTTGGCAAGCAAAATGAGGCAAAAGCAAGCAATTACTATGATTCAATAGACACATGACAATTATGTCTCACACATATATACCTGGCAAATATTCTAACAAGAAAACAATCAGAAAAGTTGCGATACAAAGAACACATACCTGAGACTAATACGGTAACTGGATCGCTGTGGGTCTTTATCCCACGGCTATTCTCAGCTGAGCATACAAATTTCCCATCCATTGTTGGACTAGCCTTGGTAATGGTAAGCGTTGGTGTTGCCAGATTACCACCACTGTAGCTTATGCCTGTGGTCTCTATTGGTTTGCCATCATAGGTCCATGACACACCAGTGGCATCAGAACTCACAGTGCACTCCAATTGCAATGTATCACCCTCTGTGGCGGTGTACGAGTCCTTAGGTGTGTTGGCTTTGGGACCAGAATCTCCTGCAAAATATCAGCAATTAATCAAATCTTTGGTCACTTCAGATAGTTTATTCAAGGCCAAAAATAATCGGTTCATTCTGGATTAGCTAAACATCTCAAAATCCTAACACAATGGACTCTCAACATCGAAGCTGACAAAATGGTAAGAAATGAACTTCCAGTCTCTGGCATTAAGGTGAATGATGCTGACATATTTCCCAGTCAACAAATGTACTCAAAATCGTCATGTGAACGTAATTTGGTGATGCTTAGATCAATAACGCTTTCCCACAAAGAACAATATTTAGTTCTATTATTACCTGATACAAGGACTGTGATGGGTTCGCTGAAAGATTGGCCATCAGCATTCTCTGCAGAGCACACAAATTCCCCTTGGTTCGTTGGACTTGCATTCATAATAGTCAATGATGGAGTAGCCAAATTTCCACCAGTGTACTGTATTACTGTTTTCTCTATTGCTATCGAATCATAATACCACTGAACTTTAGTAGTTCCTTGATCAACTTGGCAGTCCAGAGTAACCGAGTCCCCTTCACCAGCGTTGTAGCTATCTTTAGGGATCACTGCCTTTGGAGCCTCCTTGCCTGCAGATTACATTCCAAAAATCAAAACACATACAACTTTGCAACAATATAACTGATCATCATGAGACTACAATTCCACTTGAAAGAAATGAAATCAACCAAACCTTTATACATACTACCTGTTTCAACTCGCACGTAATGGGAGCATAAAGGTGTCTGCAATAGCTGCAGTTGCAGCTTTTTGCAGTAAGAGTCTTTGAATTGTTTGCATGGTCAGCAATTTTTGGCTACAGCAAATTATTTTGGGAGAAATTATATACTTCAATTTATAAAGCGTTGATTTGGTAGATATCACTCAAATTAATAAAGATTGGACAACTTCTATGGCTTTAATTGTCTCTATTGTCCAAGTTGTGTGTACTAAGTGAAGATGCATAGATACCTCAGGTCTCCAACCAAATCTAGTAATTGAATACTTTTGCCACATCACACCCAATAATATAGATCGATAATATCGGGAAAACATGCATCTGTTAACCGACTTGGCAAGCAAAATGAGGCAAAAGCAAGCAATTACTATGATTCAATAGACACATGACAATTATGTCTCACACATATATACCTGGCAAATATTCTAACAAGAAAACAATCAGAAAAGTTGCGATATAAAGAACACATACCTGAGACTAATACGGTAACTGGATCGCTGTGGGTCTTTATCCCACGGCTATTCTCAGCTGAGCATACAAATTTCCCATCCATTGTTGGACTAGCCTTGGTAATGGTAAGCGTTGGTGTTGCCAGATTACCACCACTGTAGCTTATGCCTGTGGTCTCTATTGGTTTGCCATCATAGGTCCATGACACACCAGTGGCATCAGAACTCACAGTGCACTCCAATTGCAATGTATCACCCTCTGTGGCGGTGTACGAGTCCTTAGGTGTGTTGGCTTTGGGACCAGAATCTCCTGCAAAATATCAGCAATTAATCAAATCTTTGGTCACTTCAGATAGTTTATTCAAGGCCAAAAATAATCGGTTCATTCTGGATTAGCTAAACACCTCAAAATCCTAACACAATGGACTCTCAACATCGAAGCTGACAAAATGGTAAGAAATGAACTTCCAGTCTCTGGCATTAAGGTGAATGATGCTGACATATTTCCCAGTCAACAAATGTACTCAAAATCGTCATGTGAACGTAATTTGGTGATGCTTAGATCAATAACGCTTTCCCACAAAGTACAATATTTAGTTCTATTATTACCTGATACAAGGACTGTGATGGGTTCGCTGAAAGATTGGCCATCAGCATTCTCTGCAGAGCACACAAATTCCCCTTGGTTCGTTGGACTTGCATTCAAAATAGTCAATGATGGAGTAGCCAAATTTCCACCAGTGTACTGTATTACTGTTTTCTCTATTGGTATCGAATTATAATACCACTGAACTTTAGTAGTTCCTTGATCAACTTGGCAGTCCAGAGTAACCGAGTCCCCTTCACCAGCGTTGTAGCTATCTTTAGGGATCACTGCCTTTGGAGCCTCCTTGCCTGCAGATTACATTCCAAAAATCAAAACACATACAACTTTGCAACAATATAACTGATCATCATGAGACTACAATTCCACTTGAAAGAAATGAAATCAACCAAACCTTTATACATACTACCTGTTTCAACTCGCACGTAATGGGAGCATAAAGGTGTCTGCAATAGCTGCAGTTGCAGCTTTTTGCAGTAAGAGTGTTTGAATTGTTTGCATGGTCAGCAATTTTTGGCTACAGCAAATTATTTTGGGAGAAATTCTATACAATTTATAAAGCGTTGACTTGGTAGATATCACTCAAATTAATAAAGATTGGACAACTTCTATGGCTTTAATTGTCTCTATTGTCCAAGTTGTGTGTACGAAGTGAAGATGCATAGATACCTCAGGTATCCAACCAAATCTAGTAATTGAATACTTTTGCCACATCACACCCAATAATATAGATCGATAATATCGGGAAAACATGCATCTGTTAACCGACTTGGCAAACAAAATGGGGCAAAAGCAAGCAATTACTATGATTCAATAGACGCATGACAATTATGTCTCACACATATATACCTGGCAAATATTCTAACAAGAAAACAATCAGAAAAGTTGCGATACAAAGAACACATACCTGAGACTAATACGGTAACTGGATCGCTGTGGGTCTTTATCCCACGGCTATTCTCAGCTGAGCATACAAATTTCTGATCCATTGTTGGACTAGCCTTGGTAATGGTAAGCGTTGGTGTTGCCAGATTACCACCACTGTAGCTTATGCCTGTGGTCTCTATTGGTTTGCCATCATAGGTCCATGACACACCAGTGGCATCAGAACTCACAGTGCACTCCAATTGCAACGTATCACCCTCTGTGGCGGTGTACGAGTCCTTAGGTGTGTTGGCTTTGGGACCAGAATCTCCTGCAAAATATCAGCAATTAATAAAATCTTTGGTTACTTCAGATAGTTTATTCAAGGCCAAAAATAATCGGTTCATTCTGGATTAGCTAAACATCTCAAAATCCTAAGACAATGGACTCTCAAATTCGAAGCTGACAAAATGGTAAGAAATGAACTTCCAGTCTCTGGCATTAAGGTGAATGATGCTGACATATTTCCCAGTCAACAAATGTACTCAAAATGATATTTTTAAAAATATAATATATATTTCCTTAAAGAAAGCCTGAACACTGAACTATATGGATATGGATAGATGTCCTGCGTTTGTAAACCATAGCAGAAAAGGGTTAACTTTTTGGTCGGTCGCCTACGGTAACTAATGGTCAGGGGCTTGCCTCGGTATCAGTCACGCATGCGCAGTCCCAATATAATTCACTGTACAGATTGAATTTAGCCAGTTTATTTTCAACTCAATCAGAAGATTGGCGAGTCGCGGGGTTGGGAATGGCACCGCCATGGGAGGGCCCTATGATAGTTCAGTGTTCAGGCTTTCTTTAAGGAAATATATATTATATTTTTAAAAATATCATATTTCCGCCAAAGGAAGCCCTCACACTGAACTATATGGATTAGAATGCAAGCCCAGGACGAGGCACGAGCAATAAAGTTAATAGCCAAATTTTGAGTAAAGGTACTCTTCTAAAACAGATTGTACCATATATGAACACTTTAATGAATCTGTTAGGATTATTTACGTGAAATAACTCATATAGTTAGAGTGCTATATTGCTCAAATGTGTACCGCCCCCCTTGTTTTGAAACAAACATCCCATGAGGTGCCATCCAATGCATAGTTGCGAGCGAACCGAGCAAGTATAACGTTAGAAGAAACTCTTCGTTCCTCTCTGTGTCGTCTTCTTCAGCTGTCTGTTCTAAGGTCCCACCCGTCAAGGTCCCATGATGCAGGATCATGAAGGAAGGAGACTAACTCACTCTCCGCCTTAGCGACAGAACGACCTGCAGACGGAGGCCCACTCCATCGATGGCGAGACAACCTAAGTTAACTAACTGCTATTCGCCAAAGAAAAAGCCAGAGAACCTGATGCCAAATTTGTGGCACAGGGATTGAGTTGAGAACCCATTAGGCCAAACAGGTTGTACAACGATAATGGAGTCAAGCCATCTGAACAGAGGGAGCCCTCTCTGAGGTACCTATGCAACACAGGATATCCGACAGAAATCCTGTGATACAAATCTTACGAGTATATAAACAGTCCCTCCCATGAGGAAAACACACCGAGAGCATTTATTTGCTCCCGTAATGCAGAAGACGGGTGTAATATGGCACCCATACGATACCATAATTGTACATGTAAGTTTGGTTTTTGCTCAAACCAAAAGTCATTGTGGAATAGACCTATGTCTAGTTACACTTTAATATGCCATAGTTGCACTGAGATGGTAAAGCATCTAAATAAACCTTAAAATAGTTCAATATTGAACCAACAATTACAGTCTCCATTAGTATTTTGTGAAGAAGGACGGGTGCGAATTTTAGCACACGTGAATTGAAAATTACGAGTGCATACGGGTTCGAGAGCAATCACTCCCGTCTCCTGGGAAGGACTGATATAAATATATAAAAATGATATAAAAATTATATATCAAGGTGATCTATAAGTCACAATGAGATCATTGCAGAAGGCCCTTTGGCTCTTTGACAACTGAAATCAGTTCAAATGATGTACAATGTAATCAGATGATAACCACGGGTAAATTGTCACCATGCGGAATATTCAGTTCGGAGCCTCTGCCCAGAACATCATGTCACTTTCCCCCCCAAACATGCAGCAGAACGACCTAGGTGTGTGATATGTTAGTGTGAGGCATGCAGCAAACTAGGGGAAGACCCCCTCCAAAAAGGCTCGCTGATTAAGGAAACAAATGAAAATTTTTATCCTCCTAGTAAAGGACACACATCCCTTTATAATGTTGTTACTTATTGAATTTTAAGAGCCATGATGGAGAGGAGCTCCCCCGACCTAAGTGGTCCTGTTGAAGGCATGTTTAAGGAAAATAGGACAAATCCAGCATAGACCGAAGCGAGCAGAGTTGTCAGCATGATCTCAGGCCCTTATGATTGGGCGGCTGGTGCCATGTGGTTGGGATCCCCTCATATGGGTTGGTCCCTGCCTGCAAGGAAAGGTTTGATGGCTAGTCAAAGAGCTTCCTCGAAAGCTGAGCTGGACAGCGCAAACGTCTTTGCCTGTTTTTTATTGTCGAATGTTGATAGGACAATTCCGGCATATACCGAAGCGCGCAGAGTTGGCAGCATGGTTTCAGGCCCGTATGATCGGGTGCCATGGGGTTGGGATCCACTCGGACTGGGTGGTCCCCTGCCTGCAAAGAAAGGTCTATAACGCTAGTCAATGAGCTTCCTAGAAAGCTGAGATGGACAGTGCAAACGTCTTTGCCCGCATTATTGTCTATTGTCTATAGGCGTGCAGTGCCCTGTTAATTTTATTACCATGTGCCAGATAATCAAATTGATATTGGTAATAGTAGTATGAAGAGCCATGAGATGTACTCTGTCGGCCAGGCCATTGGCAGGGTCGTTGTGGCACGTGACAAGAGAAATGCTTTCCATGTAAATGTGCTTCATTCATGTGTGAAGTCTATTGACCAGTGTGTCAGTTGCGGGTCGTGTCACTTACCTATGAAATGTATATCACAGGTAAGATAGATCGTGTTCTCGATGCATTTTGAAGACGGTGGTACGAGTGCGCAGGGCGAGCCAGGCGAGCTTGAGAGTACATAGTTCAGTAGGAAGAAGCATATAGATGAGATAATCCGTGGATAGGAAATCACGATCCGCAGCTTCTGCCTTACCGATGCCAGACTGTGACGACCGAAAAGACCCACAGTCTGACGTATTGTGCGCAGACGGGTCGTCATCGAAAGCCTCAGACGCCTTGGGGTGTAAGGATAGCATGTCGCTCTCTGCCCTAGCGTCGGAACGACCTGCAATAATGGACGACAAAACACTAGAGGGAGGCCCATTCCGGCGATGGCTCAATTGAGGAGTAAATAATTCCCATGGAATTTTAAGGCTGATAAACTGAGTTCCAATTTTGGAGTCCAGTGTCGAAATGAAGAATCCCATAGCCATTAGCCAAAACTGGTTTCTTCTGATAACCGGAAGGAGGTGGAGCCATCGGACCGGGGTGAGCCCCCCCCCCCCAAATGCAGGTGGTCCCGACCAAGCTGAATGTCCTGTCCAAGCAGAACGATGGGTAGAGGCCATTGCAGCAGAAACCCCAAGACGGCTGAGAGGCAGGCAAGGCCGTGTCTTTATATAGATCGTGACCAAGGGGACCGGGCTTGCTACCTCATGGATAGGGCCACTGCCCTATGCCGAAGTCGCCGTAGGCCGCCCAGCCGGTGTTGTTACGTTCGCACGCGATTTTTGGCAACTTCAGCACACAGAACCGCTTGCGCCGGTGTGGGACCAAATGTCCTGGGGGTCCCAAGTACCCCTGCATCGCCACCGGTCGCTTCCCCACTAATTGATTTAATGCCGCGGCATAATCGGGGGAGCGTGAACTGTTCCTGCCCGAGAAGAGATCCGCCCGAGAAATACTACCTGGGAAGGATCCAGAGATGGTGCAAATAAAGGCTCTATATCATACTAGTAGACTATCTCATCCGATTTTCATGTTTAGTTGTTGAATTATTCTTCTCTTAGAAAAATTTGTTGAAATAATGGAGAACCACTTTAATAATTACTATCCCCAGGGTCTCCAGAGTTTGAGCGCCCAAACCTGTAGCAGGTAGAAAAAAAACCCTGGATCCTTCTCAGAAATTTACAAGCCCACCGGTTCAGACCGGCTTGCTGAACCGGCTGGTGTATAATCGCAGCTATTGTTCATTAGACCTACCGCCATACTTAAAGTAATTAACCACCAATAACGTGGTGTCACCCAGTTAATATGGCGGTACTATACCGCGGTATCCTCCAACACCGCGGCACCGATACCGCTTGTTAACGCGAACAAGCATGCGCGAGTAAATACCTCCCCTAAAAGAGTTCCATGAAAATCACCGCGGTATTCCACAAAATTAATGCGGTGCCCGCTAAAAGACCACTGTATCATCACCCAATACCGTAACTTCACGCCATGACCGTCTCGATACCGCTACCGTTTATTACCGGTATCACCGCGGTCATGACCGGGGTATCACCCCGTTTCTCTGGTCAATCACTTTGAGAATAGCGGTATATACAAGGTAGCTATTAATCGACATACCTCTATGACATGGCTGAGATTTATTCGTAGCACTACGGTACTACTGTCATATGAAGTTATTGTTATGCATGTGACATTGATAAACCAAGATCTAATCAACTGTCAGTATTCTTGGGTAGATTGTAATCAACTTCAAGGTCAAACGTGATTAACACATCTGGATCATTTGTATTGAAACATAGTATTATGTGAAAGCACGTTGTTCATAACATGACGAGAGATAGCGTCAGTAGCGATGGAATTATTGTTAAATAAATTTCCACGCATTAAAACGTCAAAATAATTCCCACGAAATTATGATATTTCCGGCGGAGAATCACGTGGCATTTTTGATATCTGACAAATTCAATCATACCTTATAGGTGCTATAATAATTCCATAGATGTATTTCTCACAATAATCTGTGCGCCTCGTAAGGCCTTGAAATGGTATCTGGTTTTGACATTGATAAACCAAGATGTTAATGTTATCAACTTTAAGTTCGAATGTGACCAACACATCTGGATCAGTGGTATAGAACCATAAAACAACAAAGTATTATGAGAAAGAATGTTGTTCATAACATTATGATAGATAGCGTCAGTAGCGATGGTAATTATTGCTAAATAAATGTCCACGCGTAAATAAATTCCCACGAAATTAGGAGACTTCCGTTAGAGAATCACGTGGCATTTTTTATATCTGACAAATTATATCATACCTTATAGGTTCTATAATAATTACATAGATGAATTGTTCACAGTAGTCTATGCGCCTCGTAAGGCCTTGAAATGGCGGCTGATTATGGCGAAATGTGCGCCTCGTATCGATTTTCATATTCGAAAATTTTGAAGTCAGCCGCCTATTCGAAAAACACGAACAATTATATGTTTGAAACGAAACGGTCCGTGAATTCGAAACGATAATTATAAAAACGAACGCGTAGGCGACCAGTAATTATTGTATCGATAAATTGAATTTGTCGCTATTGTTAAACGACAAATTCGGAAAAATACTCCCTTATGATCCGTTCGGTTGTAGCAGAAAAATAAACTGGCTAAATTCAATCTGTACAGTGAATTATATTGGGACTGCGCATGCGTGACTGATACCGAGGCAAGCCCCTGACCATTAGTTACCGTAGGCGACCGACCAAAAAGTTAACCCTTTTCTGCTATGGTTTACAAACGCAGGACATCTATCCATATCCATATAGTTCAGTGTGAGGGCTTCCTTTGGCGGAAATATCGTCATGTGAACGTAATTTGGTGATGCTTAGATCAATAACGCTTTCCCACAAAGGACAATATTTAGTTCTATTATTACCTGACACAAGGACTGTGATGGGTTCGCTGAAAGATTGGCCATCAGCATTCTCTGCAGAGCACACAAATTCCCCTTGGTTCGTTGGACTTGCATTCAAAATAGTCAATGCTGGAGTAGCCAAATTTCCACCAGTGTACTGTATTACTGTTTTCTCTATTGCTATCGAATCATAATACCACTGAACTTTAGTAGTTCCTTGATCAACTTGGCAGTCCAGAGTAACCGAGTCCCCTTCACCAGCGTTGTAGCTATCTTTAGGGATCACTGCCTTTGGAGCCTCCTTGCCTGCAGATTACATTCCAAAAATCAAAACACATACAACTTTGCAACAATATAACTGATCATCATGAGACTACAATTCCACTTGAAAGAAATGAAATCAACCAAACCTTTATACATACTACCTGTTTCAACTCGCACGTAATGGGAGCATAAAGGTGTCTGCAATAGCTGCAGTTGCAGCTTTTTGCAGTAAGAGTCTTTGAATTGTTTGCATGGTCAGCATTATTTGGCTACAGCAAATTATTTTGGGAGAAATTCTATACTTCAATTTATAAAGCGTTGATTTGGTAGATATCACTCAAATTAATAAAGATTGGACAACTTCTATGGCTTTAATTGTCTCTATTGTCCAAGTTGTGTGTACTAAGTGAAGATGCATAGATACCTCAGGTATCCAACCAAATCTAGTAATTGAATACTTTTGCCACATCACACCCAATAATATAGATCGATAATATCGGGAAAACATGCATCTGTTAACCGACTTGGCAAACAAAATGAGGCAAAAGCAAGCAATTACTATGATTCAATAGACGCATGACAATTATGTCTCACACATATATACCTGGCAAATATTCTAACAAGAAAACAATCAGAAAAGTTGCGATACAAAGAACACATACCTGAGACTAATACGGTAACTGGATCGCTGTGGGTCTTTATCCCACGGCTATTCTCAGCTGAGCATACAAATTTCCCATCCATTGTTGGACTAGCCTTGGTAATGGTAAGCGTTGGTGTTGCCAGATTACCACCACTGTAGCTTATGCCTGTGGTCTCTATTGGTTTGCCATCATAGGTCCATGACACACCAGTGGCATCAGAACTCACAGTGCACTCCAATTGCAATGTATCACCCTCTGTGGCGGTGTACGAGTCCTTAGGTGTGTTGGCTTTGGGACCAGAATCTCCTGCAAAATATCAGCAATTAATCAAATCTTTGGTCACTTCAGATAGTTTATTCAAGGCCAAAAATAATCGGTTCATTCTGGATTAGCTAAACACCTCAAAATCCTAACACAATGGACTCTCAACATCGAAGCTGACAAAATGGTAAGAAATGAACTTCCAGTCTCTGGCATTAAGGTGAATGATGCTGACATATTTCCCAGTCAACAAATGTACTCAAAATCGTCATGTGAACGTAATTTGGTGATGCTTAGATCAATAACGCTTTCCCACAAAGGACAATATTTAGTTCTATTATTACCTGATACAAGGACTGTGATGGGTTCGCTGAAAGATTGGCCATCAGCATTCTCTGCAGAGCACACAAATTCCCCTTGGTTCGTTGGACTTGCATTCAAAATAGTCAATGATGGAGTAGCCAAATTTCCACCAGTGTACTGTATTACTGTTTTCTCTATTGCTATCGAATCATAATACCACTGAACTTTAGTAGTTCCTTGATCAACTTGGCAGTCCAGAGTAACCGAGTCCCCTTCACCAGCGTTGTAGCTATCTTTAGGGATCACTGCCTTTGGAGCCTCCTTGCCTGCAGATTACATTCCAAAAATCAAAAAACACATACAACTTTGCAACAATATAACTGATCATCATGAGACTACAATTCCACTTGAAAGAAATGAAATCAACCAAACCTTTATACATACTAACTGTTTCAACTCGCACGTAATGGGAGCATAAAGGTGTCTGCAATAGCTGCAGTTGCAGCTTTTTGCAGTAAAAGTCTTTGAATTGTTTGCATGGTCAGCAAGTTTTGGCTACAGCAAATTATTTTGGGAGAAATTCTATACAATTTATAAAGCGTTGATTTGGTAGATATCACTCAAATTAATAAAGATTGGACAACTTCTATGGCTTTAATTGTCTCTATTGTCCAAGTTGTGTGTACTAAGTGAAGATGCATAGATACCTCAGGTCTCCAACCAAATCTAGTAATTGAATACTTTTGCCACATCACACCCAATAATATAGATCGATAATTATCGGGAAAACATGCATCTGTTAACTGACTTGGCAAACAAAATGAGGCAAAAGCAAGCAATTACTATGATTCAATAGACGCATGACAATTATGTCTCACACATATATACCTGGCAAATATTCTAACAAGAAAACAATCAGAAAAGTTGCGATACAAAGAACACATACCTGAGACTAATACGGTAACTGGATCGCTGTGGGTCTTTATCCCACGGCTATTCTCAGCTGAGCATACAAATTTCCCATCCATTGTTGGACTAGCCTTGGTAATGGTAAGCGTTGGTGTTGCCAGATTACCACCACTGTAGCTTATGCCTGTGGTCTCTATTGGTTTGCCATCATAGGTCCATGACACACCAGTGGCATCAGAACTCACAGTGCACTCCAATTGCAATGTATCACCCTCTGTGGCGGTGTACGAGTCCTTAGGTGTGTTGGCTTTGGGACCAGAATCTCCTGCAAAATATCAGCAATTAATCAAATCTTTGGTCACTTCAGATAGTTTATTCAAGGCCAAAAATAATCGGTTCATTCTGGATTAGCTAAACATCTCAAAATCCTAACACAATGGACTCTCAACATCGAAGCTGACAAAATAGTAAGAAATGAACTTCCAGTCTCTGGAATTAAGGTGAATGATGCTGACATATTTCCCAGTCAACAAATGTACTCAAAATCGTCATGTGAACGTAATTTGGTGATGCTTAGATCAATAACGCTTTCCCACAAAGGACAATATTTAGTTCTATTATTACCTGATACAAGGACTGTGATGGGTTCGCTGAAAGATTGGCCATCAGCATTCTCTGCAGAGCACACAAATTCCCCTTGGTTCGTTGGACTTGCATTCAAAATAGTCAATGATGGAGTAGCCAAATTTCCACCAGTGTACTGTATTACTGTTTTCTCTATTGCTATCGAATCATAATACCACTGAACTTTAGTAGTTCCTTGATCAACTTGGCAGTCCAGAGTAACCGAGTCCCCTTCACCAGCGTTGTAGCTATCTTTAGGGATCACTGCCTTTGGAGCCTCCTTGCCTGCAGATTACATTCCAAAAATCAAAAAACATACAACTTTGCAACAATATAACTGATCATCATGAGACTACAATTCCACTTGAAAGAAATGAAATCAACCAAACCTTTATACATACTAACTGTTTCAACTCGCACGTAATGGGAGCATAAAGGTGTCTGCAATAGCTGCAGTTGCAGCTTTTTGCAGTAAGAGTCTTTGAATTGTTTGCATGGTCAGCAATTTTTGGCTACAGCAAATTATTTTGGGAGAAATTCTATACTTCAATTTATAAAGCGTTGATTTGGTAGATATCACTCAAATTAATAAAGATTGGACAACTTCTATGGCTTTAATTGTCTCTATTGTCCAAGTTGTGTGTACTAAGTGAAGATGCATAGATACCTCAGGTCTCCAACCAAATCTAGTAATTGAATACTTTTGCCACATCACACCCAATAATATAGATCGATAATATCGGGAAAACATGCATCTGTTAACCGACTTGGCAAACAAAACGAGGCAAAAGCAAGCAATTACTATGATTCAATAGACACATGACAATTATGTCTCACACATATATACCTGGCAAATATTCTAACAAGAAAACAATCAGAAAAGTTGCGATACAAAGAACACATACCTGAGACTAATACGGTAACTGGATCGCTGTGGGTCTTTATCCCACGGCTATTCTCAGCTGAGCATACAAATTTCCCATCCATTGTTGGACTAGCCTTGGTAATGGTAAGCGTTGGTGTTGCCAGATTACCACCACTGTAGCTTATGCCTGTGGTCTCTATTGGTTTGCCATCATAGGTCCATGACACACCAGTGGCATCAGAACTCACAGTGCACTCCAATTGCAATGTATCACCCTCTGTGGCGGTGTACGAGTCCTTAGGTGTGTTGGCTTTGGGACCAGAATCTCCTGCAAAATATTAGCAATTAATCAAATCTTTGGTCACTTCAGATAGTTTATTCAAGGCCAAAAATAATCGGTTCATTCTGGATTAGCTAAACATCTCAAAATCCTAACACAATGGACTCTCAACATCGAAGCTGACAAAATAGTAAGAAATGAACTTCCAGTCTCTGGAATTAAGGTGAATGATGCTGACATATTTCCCAGTCAACAAATGTACTCAAAATCGTCATGTGAACGTAATTTGGTGATGCTTAGATCAATAACGCTTTCCCACAAAGGACAATATTTAGTTCTATTATTACCTGATACAAGGACTGTGATGGGTTCGCTGAAAGATTGGCCATCAGCATTCTCTGCAGAGCACACAAATTCCCCTTGGTTCGTTGGACTTGCATTCAAAATAGTCAATGATGGAGTAGCCAAATTTCCACCAGTGTACTGTATTACTGTTTTCTCTATTGCTATCGAATCATAATACCACTGAACTTTAGTAGTTCCTTGATCAACTTGGCAGTCCAGAGTAACCGAGTCCCCTTCACCAGCGTTGTAGCTATCTTTAGGGATCACTGCCTTTGGAGCCTCCTTGCCTGCAGATTACATTCCAAAAATCAAAAAACATACAACTTTGCAACAATATAACTGATCATCATGAGACTACAATTCCACTTGAAAGAAATGAAATCAACCAAACCTTTATACATACTAACTGTTTCAACTCGCACGTAATGGGAGCATAAAGGTGTCTGCAATAGCTGCAGTTGCAGCTTTTTGCAGTAAGAGTCTTTGAATTGTTTGCATGGTCAGCAATTTTTGGCTACAGCAAATTATTTTGGGAGAAATTCTATACTTCAATTTATAAAGCGTTGATTTGGTAGATATCACTCAAATTAATAAAGATTGAACAACTTCTATGGCTTTAATTGTCTCTATTGTCCAAGTTGTGTGTACTAAGTGAAGATGCATAGATACCTCAGGTCTCCAACCAAATCTAGTAATTGAATACTTTTGCCACATCACACCCAATAATATAGATCGATAATATCGGGAAAACATGCATCTGTTAACCGACTTGGCAAACAAAACGAGGCAAAAGCAAGCAATTACTATGATTCAATAGACACATGACAATTATGTCTCACACATATATACCTGGCAAATATTCTAACAAGAAAACAATCAGAAAAGTTGCGATACAAAGAACACATACCTGAGACTAATACGGTAACTGGATCGCTGTGGGTCTTTATCCCACGGCTATTCTCAGCTGAGCATACAAATTTCCCATCCATTGTTGGACTAGCCTTGGTAATGGTAAGCGTTGGTGTTGCCAGATTACCACCACTGTAGCTTATGCCTGTGGTCTCTATTGGTTTGCCATCATAGGTCCATGACACACCAGTGGCATCAGAACTCACAGTGCACTCCAATTGCAATGTATCACCCTCTGTGGCGGTGTACGAGTCCTTAGGTGTGTTGGCTTTGGGACCAGAATCTCCTGCAAAATATCAGCAATTAATCAAATCTTTGGTCACTTCAGATAGTTTATTCAAGGCCAAAAATAATCGGTTCATTCTGGATTAGCTAAACATCTCAAAATCCTAACACAATGGACTCTCAACATCGAAGCTGACAAAATGGTAAGAAATGAACTTCCAGTCTCTGGCATTAAGGTGAATGATGCTGACATATTTCCCAGTCAACAAATGTACTCAAAATCGTCATGTGAACGTAATTTGGTGATGCTTAGATCAATAACGCTTTCCCACAAAGGACAATATTTAGTTCTATTATTACCTGATACAAGGACTGTGATGGGTTCGCTGAAAGATTGGCCATCAGCATTCTCTGCAGAGCACACAAATTCCCCTTGGTTCGTTGGACTTGCATTCAAAATAGTCAATGATGGAGTAGCCAAATTTCCACCAGTGTACTGTATTACTGTTTTCTCTATTGCTATCGAATCATAATACCACTGAACTTTAGTAGTTCCTTGATCAACTTGGCAGTCCAGAGTAACCGAGTCCCCTTCACCAGCGTTGTAGCTATCTTTAGGGATCACTGCCTTTGGAGCCTCCTTGCCTGCAGATTACATTCCAAAAATCAAAACACATACAACTTTGCAACAATATAACTGATCATCATGAGACTACAATTCCACTTGAAAGAAATGAAATCAACCAAACCTTTATACATACTAACTGTTTCAACTCGCACGTAATGGGAGCATAAAGGTGTCTGCAATAGCTGCAGTTGCAGCTTTTTGCAGTAAGAGTCTTTGAATTGTTTGCATGGTCAGCAATTTTTGGCTACAGCAAATTATTTTGGGAGAAATTCTATACTTCAATTTATAAAGCGTTGATTTGGTAGATATCACTCAAATTAATAAAGATTGGACAACTTCTATGGCATTAATTGTCTCTATTGTCCAAGTTGTGTGTACTAAGTGAAGATGCATAGATACCTCAGGTCTCCAACCAAATCTAGTAATTGAATACTTTTGCCACATCACACCCAATAATATAGATCGATAATATCGGGAAAACATGCATCTGTTAACCGACTTGGCAAACAAAACGAGGCAAAAGCAAGCAATTACTATGATTCAATAGACACATGACAATTATGTCTCACACATATATACCTGGCAAATATTCTAACAAGAAAACAATCAGAAAAGTTGCGATACAAAGAACACATACCTGAGACTAATACGGTAACTGGATCGCTGTGGGTCTTTATCCCACGGCTATTCTCAGCTGAGCATACAAATTTCCCATCCATTGTTGGACTAGCCTTGGTAATGGTAAGCGTTGGTGTTGCCAGATTACCACCACTGTAGCTTATGCCTGTGGTCTCTATTGGTTTGCCATCATAGGTCCATGACACACCAGTGGCATCAGAACTCACAGTGCACTCCAATTGCAATGTATCACCCTCTGTGGCGGTGTACGAGTCCTTAGGTGTGTTGGCTTTGGGACCAGAATCTCCTGCAAAATATCAGCAATTAATCAAATCTTTGGTCACTTCAGATAGTTTATTCAAGGCCAAAAATAATCGGTTCATTCTGGATTAGCTAAACATCTCAAAATCCTAACACAATGGAATCTCAACATCGAAGCTGACAAAATGGTAAGAAATGAACTTCCAGTCTCTGGCATTAAGGTGAATGATGCTGACATATTTCCCAGTCAACAAATGTACTCAAAATCGTCATGTGAACGTAATTTGGTGATGCTTAGATCAATAACGCTTTCCCACAAAGAACAATATTTAGTTCTATTATTACCTGATACAAGGACTGTGATGGGTTCGCTGAAAGATTGGCCATCAGCATTCTCTGCAGAGCACACAAATTCCCCTTGGTTCGTTGGACTTGCATTCAAAATAGTCAATGATGGAGTAGCCAAATTTCCACCAGTGTACTGTATTACTGTTTTCTCTATTGCTATCGAATCATAATACCACTGAACTTTAGTAGTTCCTTGATCAACTTGGCAGTCCAGAGTAACCGAGTCCCCTTCACCAGCGTTGTAGCTATCTTTAGGGATCACTGCCTTTGGAGCCTCCTTGCCTGCAGATTACATTCCAAAAATCAAAAAACATACAACTTTGCAACAATATAACTGATCATCATGAGACTACAATTCCACTTGAAAGAAATGAAATCAACCAAACCTTTATACATACTAACTGTTTCAACTCGCACGTAATGGGAGCATAAAGGTGTCTGCAATAGCTGCAGTTGCAGCTTTTTGCAGTAAGAGTCTTTGAATTGTTTGCATGGTCAGCAATTTTTGGCTACAGCAAATTATATTGGGAGAAATTCTATACTTCAATTTATAAAGCGTTGATTTGGTAGATATCACTCAAATTAATAAAGATTGGACAACTTCTATGGCTTTAATTGTCTCTATTGTCCAAGTTGTGTGTACTAAGTGAAGATGCATAGATACCTCAGGTCTCCAACCAAATCTAGTAATTGAATACTTTTGCCACATCACACCCAATAATATAGATCGATAATATCGGGAAAACATGCATCTGTTAACCGACTTGGCAAACAAAACGAGGCAAAAGCAAGCAATTACTATGATTCAATAGACACATGACAATTATGTCTCACACATATATACCTGGCAAATATTCTAACAAGAAAACAATCAGAAAAGTTGCGATACAAAGAACACATACCTGAGACTAATACGGTAACTGGATCGCTGTGGGTCTTTATCCCACGGCTATTCTCAGCTGAGCATACAAATTTCCCATCCATTGTTGGACTAGCCTTGGTAATGGTAAGCGTTGGTGTTGCCAGATTACCACCACTGTAGCTTATGCCTGTGGTCTCTATTGGTTTGCCATCATAGGTCCATGACACACCAGTGGCATCAGAACTCACAGTGCACTCCAATTGCAATGTATCACCCTCTGTGGCGGTGTACGAGTCCTTAGGTGTGTTGGCTTTGGGACCAGAATCTCCTGCAAAATATCAGCAATTAATCAAATCTTTGGTCACTTCAGATAGTTTATTCAAGGCCAAAAATAATCGGTTCATTCTGGATTAGCTAAACATCTCAAAATCCTAACACAATGGAATCTCAACATCGAAGCTGACAAAATGGTAAGAAATGAACTTCCAGTCTCTGGCATTAAGGTGAATGATGCTGACATATTTCCCAGTCAACAAATGTACTCAAAATCGTCATGTGAACGTAATTTGGTGATGCTTAGATCAATAACGCTTTCCCACAAAGGACAATATTTAGTTCTATTATTACCTGATACAAGGACTGTGATGGGTTCGCTGAAAGATTGGCCATCAGCATTCTCTGCAGAGCACACAAATTCCCCTTGGTTCGTTGGACTTGCATTCAAAATAGTCAATGATGGAGTAGCCAAATTTCCACCAGTGTACTGTATTACTGTTTTCTCTATTGCTATCGAATCATAATACCACTGAACTTTAGTAGTTCCTTGATCAACTTGGCAGTCCAGAGTAACCGAGTCCCCTTCACCAGCGTTGTAGCTATCTTTAGGGATCACTGCCTTTGGAGCCTCCTTGCCTGCAGATTACATTCCAAAAATCAAAAAACATACAACTTTGCAACAATATAACTGATCATCAGGAGACTACAATTCCACTTGAAAGAAATGAAATCAACCAAACCTTTATACATACTAACTGTTTCAACTCGCACGTAATGGGAGCATAAAGGTGTCTGCAATAGCTGCAGTTGCAGCTTTTTGCAGTAAGAGTCTTTGAATTGTTTGCATGGTCAGCAATTTTTGGCTACAGCAAATTATTTTGGGAGAAATTCTATACTTCAATTTATAAAGCGTTGATTTGGTAGATATCACTCAAATTAATAAAGATTGGACAACTTCTATGGCTTTAATTGTCTCTATTGTCCAAGTTGTGTGTACTAAGTGAAGATGCATAGATACCTCAGGTCTCCAACCAAATCTAGTAATTGAATACTTTTGCCACATCACACCCAATAATATAGATCGATAATATCGGGAAAACATGCATCTGTTAACCGACTTGGCAAACAAAACGAGGCAAAAGCAAGCAATTACTATGATTCAATAGACACATGACAATTATGTCTCACACATATATACCTGGCAAATATTCTAACAAGAAAACAATCAGAAAAGTTGCGATACAAAGAACACATACCTGAGACTAATACGGTAACTGGATCGCTGTGGGTCTTTATCCCACGGCTATTCTCAGCTGAGCATACAAATTTCCCATCCATTGTTGGACTAGCCTTGGTAATGGTAAGCGTTGGTGTTGCCAGATTACCACCACTGTAGCTTATGCCTGTGGTCTCTATTGGTTTGCCATCATAGGTCCATGACACACCAGTGGCATCAGAACTCACAGTGCACTCCAATTGCAATGTATCACCCTCTGTGGCGGTGTACGAGTCCTTAGGTGTGTTGGCTTTGGGACCAGAATCTCCTGCAAAATATCAGCAATTAATCAAATCTTTGGTCACTTCAGATAGTTTATTCAAGGCCAAAAATAATCGGTTCATTCTGGATTAGCTAAACATCTCAAAATCCTAACACAATGGACTCTCAACATCGAAGCTGACAAAATGGTAAGAAATGAACTTCCAGTCTCTGGCATTAAGGTGAATGATGCTGACATATTTCCCAGTCAACAAATGTACTCAAAATCGTCATGTGAACGTAATTTGGTGATGCTTAGATCAATAACGCTTTCCCACAAAGAACAATATTTAGTTCTATTATTACCTGATACAAGGACTGTGATGGGTTCGCTGAAAGATTGGCCATCAGCATTCTCTGCAGAGCACACAAATTCCCCTTGGTTCGTTGGACTTGCATTCAAAATAGTCAATGATGGAGTAGCCAAATTTCCACCAGTGTACTGTATTACTGTTTTCTCTATTGCTATCGAATCATAATACCACTGAACTTTAGTAGTTCCTTGATCAACTTGGCAGTCCAGAGTAACCGAGTCCCCTTCACCAGCGTTGTAGCTATCTTTAGGGATCACTGCCTTTGGAGCCTCCTTGCCTGCAGATTACATTCCAAAAATCAAAACACATACACCTTTGCAACAATATAACTGATCATCATGAGACTACAATTCCACTTGAAAGAAATGAAATCAACCAAACCTTTATACATACTAACTGTTTCAACTCGCACGTAATGGGAGCATAAAGGTGTCTGCAATAGCTGCAGTTGCAGCTTTTTGCAGTAAGAGTCTTTGAATTGTTTGCATGGTCAGCAATTTTTGGCTACAGCAAATTATTTTGGGAGAAATTCTATACTTCAATTTATAAAGCGTTGATTTGGTAGATATCACTCAAATTAATAAAGATTGGACAACTTCTATGGCTTTAATTGTCTCTATTGTCCAAGTTGTGTGTACTAAGTGAAGATGCATAGATACCTCAGGTCTCCAACCAAATCTAGTAATTGAATACTTTTGCCACATCACACCCAATAATATAGATCGATAATATCGGGAAAACATGCATCTGTTAACCGACTTGGCAAACAAAACGAGGCAAAAGCAAGCAATTACTATGATTCAATAGACACATGACAATTATGTCTCACACATATATACCTGGCAAATATTCTAACAAGAAAACAATCAGAAAAGTTGCGATACAAAGAACACATACCTGAGACTAATACGGTAACTGGATCGCTGTGGGTCTTTATCCCACGGCTATTCTCAGCTGAGCATACAAATTTCCCATCCATTGTTGGACTAGCCTTGGTAATGGTAAGCGTTGGTGTTGCCAGATTACCACCACTGTAGCTTATGCCTGTGGTCTCTATTGGTTTGCCATCATAGGTCCATGACACACCAGTGGCATCAGAACTCACAGTGCACTCCAATTGCAATGTATCACCCTCTGTGGCGGTGTACGAGTCCTTAGGTGTGTTGGCTTTGGGACCAGAATCTCCTGCAAAATATCAGCAATTAATCAAATCTTTGGTCACTTCAGATAGTTTATTCAAGGCCAAAAATAATCGGTTCATTCTGGATTAGCTAAACACCTCAAAATCCTAACACAATGGACTCTCAACATCGAAGCTGACAAAATGGTAAGAAATGAACTTCCAGTCTCTGGCATTAAGGTGAATGATGCTGACATATTTCCCAGTCAACAAATGTACTCAAAATCGTCATGTGAACGTAATTTGGTGATGCTTAGATCAATAACGCTTTCCCACAAAGAACAATATTTAGTTCTATTATTACCTGATACAAGGACTGTGATGGGTTCGCTGAAAGATTGGCCATCAGCATTCTCTGCAGAGCACACAAATTCCCCTTGGTTCGTTGGACTTGCATTCAAAATAGTCAATGATGGAGTAGCCAAATTTCCACCAGTGTACTGTATTACTGTTTTCTCTATTGCTATCGAATCATAATACCACTGAACTTTAGTAGTTCCTTGATCAACTTGGCAGTCCAGAGTAACCGAGTCCCCTTCACCAGTGTTGTAGCTATCTTTAGGGATCACTGCCTTTGGAGCCTCCTTGCCTGCAGATTACATTCCAAAAATCAAAACACATACAACTTTGCAACAATATAACTGATCATCATGAGACTACAATTCCACTTGAAAGAAATGAAATCAACCAAACCTTTATACATACTACCTGTTTCAACTCGCACGTAATGGGAGCATAAAGGTGTCTGCAATAGCTGCAGTTGCAGCTTTTTGCAGTAAGAGTCTTTGAATTGTTTGCATGGTCAGCAATTTTTGGCTACAGCAAATTATTTTGGGAGAAATTCTATACTTCAATTTATAAAGCGTTGATTTGGTAGATATCACTCAAATTAATAAAGATTGGACAACTTCTATGGCTTTAATTGTCTCTATTGTCCAAGTTGTGTGTACAAAGTGAAGATGCATAGATACCTCAGATCTCCAACCAAATCTAGTAATTGAATACTTTTGCCACATCACACCCAATAATATAGATCAATATCGGGAAAACATGCATCTGTTAACCGACTTGGCAAGCAAAATGAGGCAAAAGCAAGCAATTACTATGATTCAATAGACACATGACAATTATATCTCACACATATATACCTGGCAAATATTCTAACAAGAAAACAATCAGAAAAGTTGCGATACAAAGAACACATACCTGAGACTAATACGGTAACTGGATCGCTGTGGGTCTTTATCCCACGGCTATTCTCAGCTGAGCATACAAATTTCCCATCCATTGTTGGACTAGCCTTGGTAATGGTAAGCGTTGGTGTTGCCAGATTACCACCACTGTAGCTTATGCCTGTGGTCCCTATTGGTTTGCCATCATAGGTCCATGACACACCAGTGGCATCAGAACTCACAGTGCACTCCAATTGCAATGTATCACCCTCTGTGGCGGTGTACGAGTCCTTAGGTGTGTTGGCTCTGGGACCAGAATCTCCTGCAAAATATCAGCAATTAATCAAATCTTTGGTCACTTCAGATAGTTTATTCAAGGCCAAAAATAATCGGTGCATTCTGGATTAGCTAAACATTTCAAAATCCTAACACAATGGACTCTCAACATCGAAGCTGACAAAATGGTAAGAAATGAACTTCCAGTCTCTGGCATTAAGGTGAATGATGCTGACATATTTCCCAGTCAACAAATGTACTCAAAATCGTAATGTGAACGTAATTTGGTGATGCTTAGATCAATAACGCTTTCCCACAAAGAACAATATTTAGTTCTATTATTACCTGATACAAGGACTGTGATGGGTTCGCTGAAAGATTGGCCATCAGCATTCTCTGCAGAGCACACAAATTCCCCTTGGTTCGTTGGACTTGCATTCAAAATAGTCAATGATGGAGTAGCCAAATTTCCACCAGTGTACTGTATTACTGTTTTCTCTATTGCTATCGAATCATAATACCACTGAACTTTAGTAGTTCCTTGATCAACTTGGCAGTCCAGAGTAACCGAGTCCCCTTCACCAGCGTTGTAGCTATCTTTAGGGATCACTGCCTTTGGAGCCTCCTTGCCTGCAGATTACATTCCAAAAATCAAAACACATACAACTTTGCAACAATATAACTGATCATCATGAGACTACAATTCCACTTGAAAGAAATGAAATCAACCAAACCTTTATACATACTACCTGTTTCAACTCGCACGTAATGGGAGCATAAAGGTGTCTGCAATAGCTGCAGTTGCAGCTTTTTGCAGTAAGAGTCTTTGAATTGTTTGCATGGTCAGCAATTTTTGGCTACAGCAAATTATTTTGGGAGAAATTCTATACTTCAATTTATAAAGCGTTGATTTGGTAGATATCACTCAAATTAATAAAGATTGGACAACTTCTATGGCTTTAATTGTCTCTATTGTCCAAGTTGTGTGTACTAAGTGAAGATGCATAGATACCTCAGGTCTCCAACCAAATCTAGTAATTGAATACTTTTGCCACATCACACCCAATAATATAGATCGATAATATCGGGAAAACATGCATCTGTTAACTGACTTGGCAAACAAAATGAGGCAAAAGCAAGCAATTTACCATGATTCAATAGACGCATGACAATTATGTCTCACACATATATACCTGGCAAATATTCTAACAAGAAAACAATCAGAAAAGTTGCGATACAAAGAACACATACCTGAGACTAATACGGTAACTGGATCGCTGTGGGTCTTTATCCCACGGCTATTCTCAGCTGAGCATACAAATTTCCCATCCATTGTTGGACTAGCCTTGGTAATGGTAAGCGTTGGTGTTGCCAGATTACCACCACTGTAGCTTATGCCTGTGGTCTCTATTGGTTTGCCATCATAGGTCCATGACACACCAGTGGCATCAGAACTCACAGTGCACTCCAATTGCAATGTATCACCCTCTGTGGCGGTGTACGAGTCCTTAGGTGTGTTGGCTTTGGGACCAGAATCTCCTGCAAAATATCAGCAATTAATCAAATCTTTGGTCACTTCAGATAGTTTATTCAAGGCCAAAAATAATCGGTTCATTCTGGATTAGCTAACATCTCAAAATCCTAACACAATGGACTCTCAACATCGAAGCTGACAAAATGGTAAGAAATGAACTTCAGTCTCTGGCATTAAGGTGAATGATGCTGACATATTTCCCAGTCAACAAATGTACTCAAAATCGTCATGTGAACGTAATTTGGTGATGCTTAAATCAATAACGCTTTCCCACAAAGGACAATATTTAGTTCTATTATTACCTGATACAAGGACTGTGATGGGTTCGCTGAAAGATTGGCCATCAGCATTCTCTGCAGAGCACACAAATTCCCCTTGGTTCGTTGGACTTGCATTCAAAATAGTCAATGATGGAGTAGCCAAATTTCCACCAGTGTACTGTATTACTGTTTTCTCTATTGCTATCGAATCATAATACCACTGAACTTTAGTAGTTCCTTGATCAACTTGGCAGTCCAGAGTAACCGAGTCCCCTTCACCAGCGTTGTAGCTATCTTTAGGGATCACTGCCTTTGGAGCCTCCTTGCCTGCAGATTACATTCCAAAAATCAAAACACATACAACTTTGCAACAATATAACTGATCATCATGAGACTACAATTCCACTTGAAAGAAATGAAATCAACCAAACCTTTATACATACTACCTGTTTCAACTCGCACGTAATGGGAGCATAAAGGTGTCTGCAATAGCTGCAGTTGCAGCTTTTTGCAGTAAGAGTCTTTGAATTGTTTGCATGGTCAGCAATTTTTGGCTACAGCAAATTATTTTGGGAGAAATTCTATACTTCAATTTATAAAGCGTTGATTTGGTAGATATCACTCAATTAATAAAGATTGGACTACTTCTATGGCTTTAATTGTCTCTATTGTCCAAGTTGTGTGTACTAAGTGAAGATGCATAGATACCTCAGGTCTCCAACCAAATCTAGTAATTGAATACTTTTGCCACATCACACCCAATAATATAGATCGATAATATCGGGAAAACATGCATCTGTTAACTGACTTGGCAAACAAAATGAGGCAAAAGCAAGCAATTACTATGATTCAATAGACACATGACAATTATGTCTCACACATATATACCTGGCAAATATTCTAACAAGAAAACAATCAGAAAAGTTGCGATACAAAGAACACATACCTGAGACTAATACGGTGACTGGATCGCTGTGGGTCTTTATCCCACGGCTATTCTCAGCTGAGCATACAAATTTCCCATCCATTGTTGGACTAGCCTTGGTAATGGTAAGCGTTGGTGTTGCCAGATAACCACCACTGTAGCTTATGCCTGTGGTCTCTATTGGTTTGCCATCATAGGTCCATGACACACCAGTGGCATCAGAACTCACAGTGCACTCCAATTGCAATGTATCACCCTCTGTGGCGGTGTACGAGTCCTTAGGTGTGTTGGCTTTGGGACCAGAATCTCCTGCAAAATATCAGCAATTAATCAAATCTTTGGTCACTTCAGATAGTTTATTCAAGGCCAAAAATAATCGGTTCATTCTGGATTAGCTAAACATCTCAAAATCCTAACACAATGGACTCTCAACATCGAAGCTGACAAAATGGTAAGAAATGAACTTCCAGTATCTGGCATTAAGGTGAATGATGATGACATATTTCCCAGTCAACAAATGTACTCAAAATCGTCATGTGAACGTAATTTGGTGATGCTTAGATCAATAACGCTTTCCCACAAAGAACAATATTTAGTTCTATTATTACCTGATACAAGGACTGTGATGGGTTCGCTGAAAGATTGGCCATCAGCATTCTCTGCAGAGCACACAAATTCCCCTTGGTTCGTTGGACTTGCATTCAAAATAGTCAATGATGGAGTAGCCAAATTTCCACCAGTGTACTGTATTACTGTTTTCTCTATTGCTATCGAATCATAATACCACTGAACTTTAGTAGTTCCTTGATCAACTTGGCAGTCCAGAGTAACCGAGTCCCCTTCACCAGTGTTGTAGCTATCTTTAGGGATCACTGCCTTTGGAGCCTCCTTGCCTGCAGATTACATTCCAAAAATCAAAACACATACAACTTTGCAACAATATAACTGATCATCATGAGACTACAATTCCACTTGAAAGAAATGAAATCAACCAAACCTTTATACATACTACCTGTTTCAACTCGCACGTAATGGGAGCATAAAGGTGTCTGCAATAGCTGCAGTTGCAGCTTTTTGCAGTAAGAGTCTTTGAATTGTTTGCATGGTCAGCAATTTTTGGCTACAGCAAATTATTTTGGGAGAAATTCTATACTTCAATTTATAAAGCGTTGATTTGGTAGATATCACTCAAATTAATAAAGATTGGACAACTTCTATGGCTTTAATTGTCTCTATTGTCCAAGTTGTGTGTACAAAGTGAAGATGCATAGATACCTCAGATCTCCAACCAAATCTAGTAATTGAATACTTTTGCCACATCACACCCAATAATATAGATCAATATCGGGAAAACATGCATCTGTTAACCGACTTGGCAAGCAAAATGAGGCAAAAGCAAGCAATTACTATGATTCAATAGACACATGACAATTATGTCTCACACATATATACCTGGCAAATATTCTAACAAGAAAACAATCAGAAAAGTTGCGATACAAAGAACACATACCTGAGACTAATACGGTAACTGGATCGCTGTGGGTCTTTATCCCACGGCTATTCTCAGCTGAGCATACAAATTTCCCATCCATTGTTGGACTAGCCTTGGTAATGGTAAGCGTTGGTGTTGCCAGATTACCACCACTGTAGCTTATGCCTGTGGTCCCTATTGGTTTGCCATCATAGGTCCATGACACACCAGTGGCATCAGAACTCACAGTGCACTCCAATTGCAATGTATCACCCTCTGTGGCGGTGTACGAGTCCTTAGGTGTGTTGGCTTTGGGACCAGAATCTCCTGCAAAATATCAGCAATTAATCAAATCTTTGGTCACTTCAGATAGTTTATTCAAGGCCAAAAATAATCGGTGCATTCTGGATTAGCTAAACATCTCAAAATCCTAACACAATGGACTCTCAACATCGAAGCTGACAAAATGGTAAGAAATGAACTTCCAGTCTCTGGCATTAAGGTGAATGATGCTGACATATTTCCCAGTCAACAAATGTACTCAAAATCGTAATGTGAACGTAATTTGGTGATGCTTAGATCAATAACGCTTTCCCACAAAGAACAATATTTAGTTCTATTATTACCTGATACAAGGACTGTGATGGGTTCGCTGAAAGATTGGCCATCAGCATTCTCTGCAGAGCACACAAATTCCCCTTGGTTCGTTGGACTTGCATTCAAAATAGTCAATGATGGAGTAGCCAAATTTCCACCAGTGTACTGTATTACTGTTTTCTCTATTGCTATCGAATCATAATACCACTGAACTTTAGTAGTTCCTTGATCAACTTGGCAGTCCAGAGTAACCGAGTCCCCTTCACCAGCGTTGTAGCTATCTTTAGGGATCACTGCCTTTGGAGCCTCCTTGCCTGCAGATTACATTCCAAAAATCAAAACACATACAACTTTGCAACAATATAACTGATCATCATGAGACTACAATTCCACTTGAAAGAAATGAAATCAACCAAACCTTTATACATACTACCTGTTTCAACTCGCACGTAATGGGAGCATAAAGGTGTCTGCAATAGCTGCAGTTGCAGCTTTTTGCAGTAAGAGTCTTTGAATTGTTTGCATGGTCAGCAATTTTTGGCTACAGCAAATTATTTTGGGAGAAATTCTATACTTCAATTTATAAAGCGTTGATTTGGTAGATATCACTCAAATTAATAAAGATTAGACAACTTCTATGGCTTTAATTGTCTCTATTGTCCAAGTTGTGTGTACTAAGTGAAGATGCATAGATACCTCAGGTCTCCAACCAAATCTAGTAATTGAATACTTTTGCCACATCACACCCAATAATATAGATCGATAATATCGGGAAAACATGCATCTGTTAACTGACTTGGCAAACAAAATGAGGCAAAAGCAAGCAATTTACCATGATTCAATAGACGCATGACAATTATGTCTCACACATATATACCTGGCAAATATTCTAACAAGAAAACAATCAGAAAAGTTGCGATACAAAGAACACATACCTGAGACTAATACGGTAACTGGATCGCTGTGGGTCTTTATCCCACGGCTATTCTCAGCTGAGCATACAAATTTCCCATCCATTGTTGGACTAGCCTTGGTAATGGTAAGCGTTGGTGTTGCCAGATTACCACCACTGTAGCTTATGCCTGTGGTCTCTATTGGTTTGCCATCATAGGTCCATGACACACCAGTGGCATCAGAACTCACAGTGCACTCCAATTGCAATGTATCACCCTCTGTGGCGGTGTACGAGTCCTTAGGTGTGTTGGCTTTGGGACCAGAATCTCCTGCAAAATATCAGCAATTAATCAAATCTTTGGTCACTTCAGATAGTTTATTCAAGGCCAAAAATAATCGGTTCATTCTGGATTAGCTAACATCTCAAAATCCTAACACAATGGACTCTCAACATCGAAGCTGACAAAATGGTAAGAAATGAACTTCAGTCTCTGGCATTAAGGTGAATGATGCTGACATATTTCCCAGTCAACAAATGTACTCAAAATCGTCATGTGAACGTAATTTGGTGATGCTTAAATCAATAACGCTTTCCCACAAAGGACAATATTTAGTTCTATTATTACCTGATACAAGGACTGTGATGGGTTCGCTGAAAGATTGGCCATCAGCATTCTCTGCAGAGCACACAAATTCCCCTTGGTTCGTTGGACTTGCATTCAAAATAGTCAATGATGGAGTAGCCAAATTTCCACCAGTGTACTGTATTACTGTTTTCTCTATTGCTATCGAATCATAATACCACTGAACTTTAGTAGTTCCTTGATCAACTTGGCAGTCCAGAGTAACCGAGTCCCCTTCACCAGCGTTGTAGCTATCTTTAGGGATCACTGCCTTTGGAGCCTCCTTGCCTGCAGATTACATTCCAAAAATCAAAACACATACAACTTTGCAACAATATAACTGATCATCATGAGACTACAATTCCACTTGAAAGAAATGAAATCAACCAAACCTTTATACATACTACCTGTTTCAACTCGCACGTAATGGGATCATAAAGGTGTCTGCAATAGCTGCAGTTGCAGCTTTTTGCAGTAAGAGTCTTTGAATTGTTTGCATGGTCAGCAATTTTTGGCTACAGCAAATTATTTTGGGAGAAATTCTATACTTCAATTTATAAAGCGTTGATTTGGTAGATATCACTCAAATTAATAAAGATTGGACAACTTCTATGGCTTTAATTGTCTCTATTGTCCAAGTTGTGTGTACAAAGTGAAGATGCATAGATACCTCAGATCTCCAACCAAATCTAGTAATTGAATACTTTTGCCACATCACACCCAATAATATATATCAATATCGGGAAAACATGCATCTGTTAACCGACTTGGCAAGCAAAATGAGGCAAAAGCAAGCAATTACTATGATTCAATAGACACATGACAATTATGTCTCACACACATATACCTGGCAAATATTCTAACAAGAAAACAATCAGAAAAGTTGCGATACAAAGAACACATACCTGAGACTAATACGGTAACTGGATCGCTGTGGGTCTTTATCCCACGGCTATTCTCAGCTGAGCATACAAATTTCCCATCCATTGTTGGACTAGCCTTGGTAATGGTAAGCGTTGGTGTTGCCAGATTACCACCACTGTAGCTTATGCCTGTGGTCTCTATTGGTTTGCCATCATAGGTCCATGACACACCAGTGGCATCAGAACTCACAGTGCACTCCAATTGCAATGTATCACCCTCTGTGGCGGTGTACGAGTCCTTAGGTGTGTTGGCTTTGGGACCAGAATCTCCTGCAAAATATCAGCAATTAATCAAATCTTTGGTCACTTCAGATAGTTTATTCAAGGCCAAAAATAATCGGTTCATTCTGGATTAGCTAAACATCTCAAAATCCTAACACAATGGACTCTCAACATCGAAGCTGACAAAATGGTAAGAAATGAACTTCCAGTCTCTGGCATTAAGGTGAATGATGCTGACATATTTCCCAGTCAACAAATGTACTCAAAATCGTCATGTGAACGTAATTTGGTGATGCTTAGATCAATAACGCTTTCCCACAAAGAACAATATTTAGTTCTATTATTACCTGATACAAGGACTGTGATGGGTTCGCTGAAAGATTGGCCATCAGCATTCTCTGCAGAGCACACAAATTCCCCTTGGTTCGTTGGACTTGCATTCAAAATAGTCAATGATGGAGTAGCCAAATTTCCACCAGTGTACTGTATTACTGTTTTCTCTATTGCTATCGAATCATAATACCACTGAACTTTAGTAGTTCCTTGATCAACTTGGCAGTCCAGAGTAACCGAGTCCCCTTCACCAGCGTTGTAGCTATCTTTAGGGATCACTGCCTTTGGAGCCTCCTTGCCTGCAGATTACATTCCAAAAATCAAAACACATACACCTTTGCAACAATATAACTGATCATCATGAGACTACAATTCCACTTGAAAGAAATGAAATCAACCAAACCTTTATACATACTAACTGTTTCAACTCGCACGTAATGGGAGCATAAAGGTGTCTGCAATAGCTGCAGTTGCAGCTTTTTGCAGTAAGAGTCTTTGAATTGTTTGCATGGTCAGCAATTTTTGGCTACAGCAAATTATTTTGGGAGAAATTCTATACTTCAATTTATAAAGCGTTGATTTGGTAGATATCACTCAAATTAATAAAGATTGGACAACTTCTATGGCTTTAATTGTCTCTATTGTCCAAGTTGTGTGTACTAAGTGAAGATGCATAGATACCTCAGGTCTCCAACCAAATCTAGTAATTGAATACTTTTGCCACATCACACCCAATAATATAGATCGATAATATCGGGAAAACATGCATCTGTTAACCGACTTGGCAAACAAAACGAGGCAAAAGCAAGCAATTACTATGATTCAATAGACACATGACAATTATGTCTCACACATATATACCTGGCAAATATTCTAACAAGAAAACAATCAGAAAAGTTGCGATACAAAGAACACATACCTGAGACTAATACGGTAACTGGATCGCTGTGGGTCTTTATCCCACGGCTATTCTCAGCTGAGCATACAAATTTCCCATCCATTGTTGGACTAGCCTTGGTAATGGTAAGCGTTGGTGTTGCCAGATTACCACCACTGTAGCTTATGCCTGTGGTCTCTATTGGTTTGCCATCATAGGTCCATGACACACCAGTGGCATCAGAACTCACAGTGCACTCCAATTGCAATGTATCACCCTCTGTGGCGGTGTACGAGTCCTTAGGTGTGTTGGCTTTGGGACCAGAATCTCCTGCAAAATATCAGCAATTAATCAAATCTTTGGTCACTTCAGATAGTTTATTCAAGGCCAAAAATAATCGGTTCATTCTGGATTAGCTAAACACCTCAAAATCCTAACACAATGGACTCTCAACATCGAAGCTGACAAAATGGTAAGAAATGAACTTCCAGTCTCTGGCATTAAGGTGAATGATGCTGACATATTTCCCAGTCAACAAATGTACTCAAAATCGTCATGTGAACGTAATTTGGTGATGCTTAGATCAATAACGCTTTCCCACAAAGAACAATATTTAGTTCTATTATTACCTGATACAAGGACTGTGATGGGTTCGCTGAAAGATTGGCCATCAGCATTCTCTGCAGAGCACACAAATTCCCCTTGGTTCGTTGGACTTGCATTCAAAATAGTCAATGATGGAGTAGCCAAATTTCCACCAGTGTACTGTATTACTGTTTTCTCTATTGCTATCGAATCATAATACCACTGAACTTTAGTAGTTCCTTGATCAACTTGGCAGTCCAGAGTAACCGAGTCCCCTTCACCAGTGTTGTAGCTATCTTTAGGGATCACTGCCTTTGGAGCCTCCTTGCCTGCAGATTACATTCCAAAAATCAAAACACATACAACTTTGCAACAATATAACTGATCATCATGAGACTACAATTCCACTTGAAAGAAATGAAATCAACCAAACCTTTATACATACTACCTGTTTCAACTCGCACGTAATGGGAGCATAAAGGTGTCTGCAATAGCTGCAGTTGCAGCTTTTTGCAGTAAGAGTCTTTGAATTGTTTGCATGGTCAGCAATTTTTGGCTACAGCAAATTATTTTGGGAGAAATTCTATACTTCAATTTATAAAGCGTTGATTTGGTAGATATCACTCAAATTAATAAAGATTGGACAACTTCTATGGCTTTAATTGTCTCTATTGTCCAAGTTGTGTGTACAAAGTGAAGATGCATAGATACCTCAGATCTCCAACCAAATCTAGTAATTGAATACTTTTGCCACATCACACCCAATAATATAGATCAATATCGGGAAAACATGCATCTGTTAACCGACTTGGCAAGCAAAATGAGGCAAAAGCAAGCAATTACTATGATTCAATAGACACATGACAATTATATCTCACACATATATACCTGGCAAATATTCTAACAAGAAAACAATCAGAAAAGTTGCGATACAAAGAACACATACCTGAGACTAATACGGTAACTGGATCGCTGTGGGTCTTTATCCCACGGCTATTCTCAGCTGAGCATACAAATTTCCCATCCATTGTTGGACTAGCCTTGGTAATGGTAAGCGTTGGTGTTGCCAGATTACCACCACTGTAGCTTATGCCTGTGGTCCCTATTGGTTTGCCATCATAGGTCCATGACACACCAGTGGCATCAGAACTCACAGTGCACTCCAATTGCAATGTATCACCCTCTGTGGCGGTGTACGAGTCCTTAGGTGTGTTGGCTCTGGGACCAGAATCTCCTGCAAAATATCAGCAATTAATCAAATCTTTGGTCACTTCAGATAGTTTATTCAAGGCCAAAAATAATCGGTGCATTCTGGATTAGCTAAACATTTCAAAATCCTAACACAATGGACTCTCAACATCGAAGCTGACAAAATGGTAAGAAATGAACTTCCAGTCTCTGGCATTAAGGTGAATGATGCTGACATATTTCCCAGTCAACAAATGTACTCAAAATCGTAATGTGAACGTAATTTGGTGATGCTTAGATCAATAACGCTTTCCCACAAAGAACAATATTTAGTTCTATTATTACCTGATACAAGGACTGTGATGGGTTCGCTGAAAGATTGGCCATCAGCATTCTCTGCAGAGCACACAAATTCCCCTTGGTTCGTTGGACTTGCATTCAAAATAGTCAATGATGGAGTAGCCAAATTTCCACCAGTGTACTGTATTACTGTTTTCTCTATTGCTATCGAATCATAATACCACTGAACTTTAGTAGTTCCTTGATCAACTTGGCAGTCCAGAGTAACCGAGTCCCCTTCACCAGCGTTGTAGCTATCTTTAGGGATCACTGCCTTTGGAGCCTCCTTGCCTGCAGATTACATTCCAAAAATCAAAACACATACAACTTTGCAACAATATAACTGATCATCATGAGACTACAATTCCACTTGAAAGAAATGAAATCAACCAAACCTTTATACATACTACCTGTTTCAACTCGCACGTAATGGGAGCATAAAGGTGTCTGCAATAGCTGCAGTTGCAGCTTTTTGCAGTAAGAGTCTTTGAATTGTTTGCATGGTCAGCAATTTTTGGCTACAGCAAATTATTTTGGGAGAAATTCTATACTTCAATTTATAAAGCGTTGATTTGGTAGATATCACTCAAATTAATAAAGATTGGACAACTTCTATGGCTTTAATTGTCTCTATTGTCCAAGTTGTGTGTACTAAGTGAAGATGCATAGATACCTCAGGTCTCCAACCAAATCTAGTAATTGAATACTTTTGCCACATCACACCCAATAATATAGATCGATAATATCGGGAAAACATGCATCTGTTAACTGACTTGGCAAACAAAATGAGGCAAAAGCAAGCAATTTACCATGATTCAATAGACGCATGACAATTATGTCTCACACATATATACCTGGCAAATATTCTAACAAGAAAACAATCAGAAAAGTTGCGATACAAAGAACACATACCTGAGACTAATACGGTAACTGGATCGCTGTGGGTCTTTATCCCACGGCTATTCTCAGCTGAGCATACAAATTTCCCATCCATTGTTGGACTAGCCTTGGTAATGGTAAGCGTTGGTGTTGCCAGATTACCACCACTGTAGCTTATGCCTGTGGTCTCTATTGGTTTGCCATCATAGGTCCATGACACACCAGTGGCATCAGAACTCACAGTGCACTCCAATTGCAATGTATCACCCTCTGTGGCGGTGTACGAGTCCTTAGGTGTGTTGGCTTTGGGACCAGAATCTCCTGCAAAATATCAGCAATTAATCAAATCTTTGGTCACTTCAGATAGTTTATTCAAGGCCAAAAATAATCGGTTCATTCTGGATTAGCTAACATCTCAAAATCCTAACACAATGGACTCTCAACATCGAAGCTGACAAAATGGTAAGAAATGAACTTCAGTCTCTGGCATTAAGGTGAATGATGCTGACATATTTCCCAGTCAACAAATGTACTCAAAATCGTCATGTGAACGTAATTTGGTGATGCTTAAATCAATAACGCTTTCCCACAAAGGACAATATTTAGTTCTATTATTACCTGATACAAGGACTGTGATGGGTTCGCTGAAAGATTGGCCATCAGCATTCTCTGCAGAGCACACAAATTCCCCTTGGTTCGTTGGACTTGCATTCAAAATAGTCAATGATGGAGTAGCCAAATTTCCACCAGTGTACTGTATTACTGTTTTCTCTATTGCTATCGAATCATAATACCACTGAACTTTAGTAGTTCCTTGATCAACTTGGCAGTCCAGAGTAACCGAGTCCCCTTCACCAGCGTTGTAGCTATCTTTAGGGATCACTGCCTTTGGAGCCTCCTTGCCTGCAGATTACATTCCAAAAATCAAAACACATACAACTTTGCAACAATATAACTGATCATCATGAGACTACAATTCCACTTGAAAGAAATGAAATCAACCAAACCTTTATACATACTACCTGTTTCAACTCGCACGTAATGGGAGCATAAAGGTGTCTGCAATAGCTGCAGTTGCAGCTTTTTGCAGTAAGAGTCTTTGAATTGTTTGCATGGTCAGCAATTTTTGGCTACAGCAAATTATTTTGGGAGAAATTCTATACTTCAATTTATAAAGCGTTGATTTGGTAGATATCACTCAATTAATAAAGATTGGACAACTTCTATGGCTTTAATTGTCTCTATTGTCCAAGTTGTGTGTACTAAGTGAAGATGCATAGATACCTCAGGTCTCCAACCAAATCTAGTAATTGAATACTTTTGCCACATCACACCCAATAATATAGATCGATAATATCGGGAAAACATGCATCTGTTAACTGACTTGGCAAACAAAATGAGGCAAAAGCAAGCAATTACTATGATTCAATAGACACATGACAATTATGTCTCACACATATATACCTGGCAAATATTCTAACAAGAAAACAATCAGAAAAGTTGCGATACAAAGAACACATACCTGAGACTAATACGGTGACTGGATCGCTGTGGGTCTTTATCCCACGGCTATTCTCAGCTGAGCATACAAATTTCCCATCCATTGTTGGACTAGCCTTGGTAATGGTAAGCGTTGGTGTTGCCAGATAACCACCACTGTAGCTTATGCCTGTGGTCTCTATTGGTTTGCCATCATAGGTCCATGACACACCAGTGGCATCAGAACTCACAGTGCACTCCAATTGCAATGTATCACCCTCTGTGGCGGTGTACGAGTCCTTAGGTGTGTTGGCTTTGGGACCAGAATCTCCTGCAAAATATCAGCAATTAATCAAATCTTTGGTCACTTCAGATAGTTTATTCAAGGCCAAAAATAATCGGTTCATTCTGGATTAGCTAAACATCTCAAAATCCTAACACAATGGACTCTCAACATCGAAGCTGACAAAATGGTAAGAAATGAACTTCCAGTATCTGGCATTAAGGTGAATGATGATGACATATTTCCCAGTCAACAAATGTACTCAAAATCGTCATGTGAACGTAATTTGGTGATGCTTAGATCAATAACGCTTTCCCACAAAGAACAATATTTAGTTCTATTATTACCTGATACAAGGACTGTGATGGGTTCGCTGAAAGATTGGCCATCAGCATTCTCTGCAGAGCACACAAATTCCCCTTGGTTCGTTGGACTTGCATTCAAAATAGTCAATGATGGAGTAGCCAAATTTCCACCAGTGTACTGTATTACTGTTTTCTCTATTGCTATCGAATCATAATACCACTGAACTTTAGTAGTTCCTTGATCAACTTGGCAGTCCAGAGTAACCGAGTCCCCTTCACCAGTGTTGTAGCTATCTTTAGGGATCACTGCCTTTGGAGCCTCCTTGCCTGCAGATTACATTCCAAAAATCAAAACACATACAACTTTGCAACAATATAACTGATCATCATGAGACTACAATTCCACTTGAAAGAAATGAAATCAACCAAACCTTTATACATACTACCTGTTTCAACTCGCACGTAATGGGAGCATAAAGGTGTCTGCAATAGCTGCAGTTGCAGCTTTTTGCAGTAAGAGTCTTTGAATTGTTTGCATGGTCAGCAATTTTTGGCTACAGCAAATTATTTTGGGAGAAATTCTATACTTCAATTTATAAAGCGTTGATTTGGTAGATATCACTCAAATTAATAAAGATTGGACAACTTCTATGGCTTTAATTGTCTCTATTGTCCAAGTTGTGTGTACAAAGTGAAGATGCATAGATACCTCAGATCTCCAACCAAATCTAGTAATTGAATACTTTTGCCACATCACACCCAATAATATAGATCAATATCGGGAAAACATGCATCTGTTAACCGACTTGGCAAGCAAAATGAGGCAAAAGCAAGCAATTACTATGATTCAATAGACACATGACAATTATGTCTCACACATATATACCTGGCAAATATTCTAACAAGAAAACAATCAGAAAAGTTGCGATACAAAGAACACATACCTGAGACTAATACGGTAACTGGATCGCTGTGGGTCTTTATCCCACGGCTATTCTCAGCTGAGCATACAAATTTCCCATCCATTGTTGGACTAGCCTTGGTAATGGTAAGCGTTGGTGTTGCCAGATTACCACCACTGTAGCTTATGCCTGTGGTCCCTATTGGTTTGCCATCATAGGTCCATGACACACCAGTGGCATCAGAACTCACAGTGCACTCCAATTGCAATGTATCACCCTCTGTGGCGGTGTACGAGTCCTTAGGTGTGTTGGCTTTGGGACCAGAATCTCCTGCAAAATATCAGCAATTAATCAAATCTTTGGTCACTTCAGATAGTTTATTCAAGGCCAAAAATAATCGGTGCATTCTGGATTAGCTAAACATCTCAAAATCCTAACACAATGGACTCTCAACATCGAAGCTGACAAAATGGTAAGAAATGAACTTCCAGTCTCTGGCATTAAGGTGAATGATGCTGACATATTTCCCAGTCAACAAATGTACTCAAAATCGTAATGTGAACGTAATTTGGTGATGCTTAGATCAATAACGCTTTCCCACAAAGAACAATATTTAGTTCTATTATTACCTGATACAAGGACTGTGATGGGTTCGCTGAAAGATTGGCCATCAGCATTCTCTGCAGAGCACACAAATTCCCCTTGGTTCGTTGGACTTGCATTCAAAATAGTCAATGATGGAGTAGCCAAATTTCCACCAGTGTACTGTATTACTGTTTTCTCTATTGCTATCGAATCATAATACCACTGAACTTTAGTAGTTCCTTGATCAACTTGGCAGTCCAGAGTAACCGAGTCCCCTTCACCAGCGTTGTAGCTATCTTTAGGGATCACTGCCTTTGGAGCCTCCTTGCCTGCAGATTACATTCCAAAAATCAAAACACATACAACTTTGCAACAATATAACTGATCATCATGAGACTACAATTCCACTTGAAAGAAATGAAATCAACCAAACCTTTATACATACTACCTGTTTCAACTCGCACGTAATGGGAGCATAAAGGTGTCTGCAATAGCTGCAGTTGCAGCTTTTTGCAGTAAGAGTCTTTGAATTGTTTGCATGGTCAGCAATTTTTGGCTACAGCAAATTATTTTGGGAGAAATTCTATACTTCAATTTATAAAGCGTTGATTTGGTAGATATCACTCAAATTAATAAAGATTAGACAACTTCTATGGCTTTAATTGTCTCTATTGTCCAAGTTGTGTGTACTAAGTGAAGATGCATAGATACCTCAGGTCTCCAACCAAATCTAGTAATTGAATACTTTTGCCACATCACACCCAATAATATAGATCGATAATATCGGGAAAACATGCATCTGTTAACTGACTTGGCAAACAAAATGAGGCAAAAGCAAGCAATTTACCATGATTCAATAGACGCATGACAATTATGTCTCACACATATATACCTGGCAAATATTCTAACAAGAAAACAATCAGAAAAGTTGCGATACAAAGAACACATACCTGAGACTAATACGGTAACTGGATCGCTGTGGGTCTTTATCCCACGGCTATTCTCAGCTGAGCATACAAATTTCCCATCCATTGTTGGACTAGCCTTGGTAATGGTAAGCGTTGGTGTTGCCAGATTACCACCACTGTAGCTTATGCCTGTGGTCTCTATTGGTTTGCCATCATAGGTCCATGACACACCAGTGGCATCAGAACTCACAGTGCACTCCAATTGCAATGTATCACCCTCTGTGGCGGTGTACGAGTCCTTAGGTGTGTTGGCTTTGGGACCAGAATCTCCTGCAAAATATCAGCAATTAATCAAATCTTTGGTCACTTCAGATAGTTTATTCAAGGCCAAAAATAATCGGTTCATTCTGGATTAGCTAACATCTCAAAATCCTAACACAATGGACTCTCAACATCGAAGCTGACAAAATGGTAAGAAATGAACTTCAGTCTCTGGCATTAAGGTGAATGATGCTGACATATTTCCCAGTCAACAAATGTACTCAAAATCGTCATGTGAACGTAATTTGGTGATGCTTAAATCAATAACGCTTTCCCACAAAGGACAATATTTAGTTCTATTATTACCTGATACAAGGACTGTGATGGGTTCGCTGAAAGATTGGCCATCAGCATTCTCTGCAGAGCACACAAATTCCCCTTGGTTCGTTGGACTTGCATTCAAAATAGTCAATGATGGAGTAGCCAAATTTCCACCAGTGTACTGTATTACTGTTTTCTCTATTGCTATCGAATCATAATACCACTGAACTTTAGTAGTTCCTTGATCAACTTGGCAGTCCAGAGTAACCGAGTCCCCTTCACCAGCGTTGTAGCTATCTTTAGGGATCACTGCCTTTGGAGCCTCCTTGCCTGCAGATTACATTCCAAAAATCAAAACACATACAACTTTGCAACAATATAACTGATCATCATGAGACTACAATTCCACTTGAAAGAAATGAAATCAACCAAACCTTTATACATACTACCTGTTTCAACTCGCACGTAATGGGATCATAAAGGTGTCTGCAATAGCTGCAGTTGCAGCTTTTTGCAGTAAGAGTCTTTGAATTGTTTGCATGGTCAGCAATTTTTGGCTACAGCAAATTATTTTGGGAGAAATTCTATACTTCAATTTATAAAGCGTTGATTTGGTAGATATCACTCAAATTAATAAAGATTGGACAACTTCTATGGCTTTAATTGTCTCTATTGTCCAAGTTGTGTGTACAAAGTGAAGATGCATAGATACCTCAGATCTCCAACCAAATCTAGTAATTGAATACTTTTGCCACATCACACCCAATAATATATATCAATATCGGGAAAACATGCATCTGTTAACCGACTTGGCAAGCAAAATGAGGCAAAAGCAAGCAATTACTATGATTCAATAGACACATGACAATTATGTCTCACACACATATACCTGGCAAATATTCTAACAAGAAAACAATCAGAAAAGTTGCGATACAAAGAACACATACCTGAGACTAATACGGTAACTGGATCGCTGTGGGTCTTTATCCCACGGCTATTCTCAGCTGAGCATACAAATTTCCCATCCATTGTTGGACTAGCCTTGGTAATGGTAAGCGTTGGTGTTGCCAGATTACCACCACTGTAGCTTATGCCTGTGGTCTCTATTGGTTTGCCATCATAGGTCCATGACACACCAGTGGCATCAGAACTCACAGTGCACTCCAATTGCAATGTATCACCCTCTGTGGCGGTGTACGAGTCCTTAGGTGTGTTGGCTTTGGGACCAGAATCTCCTGCAAAATATCAGCAATTAATCAAATCTTTGGTCACTTCAGATAGTTTATTCAAGGCCAAAAATAATCGGTTCATTCTGGATTAGCTAAACATCTCAAAATCCTAACACAATGAACTCTCAACATCGAAGCTGACAAAATGGTAAGAAATGAACTTCCAGTCTCTGGCATTAAAGTGAATGATGCTGACATATTTCCCAGTCAACAAATGTACTCAAAATCGTCATGTGAACGTAATTTGGTGATGCTTAGATCAATAACGCTTTCCCACAAAGAACAATATTTAGTTCTATTATTACCTGATACAAGGACTGTGATGGGTTCGCTGAAAGATTGGCCATCAGCATTCTCTGCAGAGCACACAAATTCCCCTTGGTTCGTTGGACTTGCATTCAAAATAGTCAATGATGGAGTAGCCAAATTTCCACCAGTGTACTGTATTACTGTTTTCTCTATTGCTATCGAATCATAATACCACTGAACTTTAGTAGTTCCTTGATCAACTTGGCAGTCCAGAGTAACCGAGTCCCCTTCACCAGCGTTGTAGCTATCTTTAGGGATCACTGCCTTTGGAGCCTCCTTGCCTGCAGATTACATTCCAAAAATCAAAACACATACAACTTTGCAACAATATAACTGATCATCATGAGACTACAATTCCACTTGAAAGAAATGAAATCAACCAAACCTTTATACATACTACCTGTTTCAACTCGCACGTAATGGGAGCATAAAGGTGTCTGCAATAGCTGCAGTCTCAGCTTTTTGCAGTAAGAGTCTTTGAATTGTTTGCATGGTCAGCAATTTTTGGCTACAGCAAATTATTTTGGGAGAAATTCTATACTTCAATTTATAAAGCGTTGATTTGGTAGATATCACTCAAATTAATAAAGATTGGACAACTTCTATGGCTTTAATTGTCTCTATTGTCCAAGTTGTGTGTACAAAGTGAAGATGCATAGATACCTCAGATCTCCAACCAAATCTAGTAATTGAATACTTTTTCCACATCACACCCAATAATATAGATCGATAATATCGGGAAAACATGCATCTGTTAACTGACTTGGCAAACAAAATGAGGCAAAAGCAAGCAATTACTATGATTCAATAGACACATGACAATTATGTCTCACACATATATACCTGGCAAATATTCTAACAAGAAAACAATCAGAAAAGTTGCGATACAAAGAACACATACCTGAGACTAATACGGTAACTGGATCGCTGTGGGTCTTTATCCCACGGCTATTCTCAGCTGAGCATACAAATTTCCCATCCATTGTTGGACTAGCCTTGGTAATGGTAAGCGTTGGTGTTGCCAGATTACCACCACTGTAGCTTATGCCTGTGGTCTCTATTGGTTTGCCATCATAGGTCCATGACACACCAGTGGCATCAGAACTCACAGTGCACTCCAATTGCAATGTATCACCCTCTGTGGCGGTGTACGAGTCCTTAGGTGTGTTGGCTTTGGGACCAGAATCTCCTGCAAAATATCAGCAATTAATCAAATCTTTGGTCACTTCAGATAGTTTATTCAAGGCCAAAAATAATCGGTTCATTCTGGATTAGCTAAACATCTCAAAATCCTAACACAATGAACTCTCAACATCGAAGCTGACAAAATGGTAAGAAATGAACTTCCAGTCTCTGGCATTAAAGTGAATGATGCTGACATATTTCCCAGTCAACAAATGTACTCAAAATCGTCATGTGAACGTAATTTGGTGATGCTTAGATCAATAACGCTTTCCCACAAAGAACAATATTTAGTTCTATTATTACCTGATACAAGGACTGTGATGGGTTCGCTGAAAGATTGGCCATCAGCATTCTCTGCAGAGCACACAAATTCCCCTTGGTTCGTTGGACTTGCATTCAAAATAGTCAATGATGGAGTAGCCAAATTTCCACCAGTGTACTGTATTACTGTTTTCTCTATTGCTATCGAATCATAATACCACTGAACTTTAGTAGTTCCTTGATCAACTTGGCAGTCCAGAGTAACCGAGTCCCCTTCACCAGCGTTGTAGCTATCTTTAGGGATCACTGCCTTTGGAGCCTCCTTGCCTGCAGATTACATTCCAAAAATCAAAACACATACAACTTTGCAACAATATAACTGATCATCATGAGACTACAATTCCACTTGAAAGAAATGAAATCAACCAAACCTTTATACATACTACCTGTTTCAACTCGCACGTAATGGGAGCATAAAGGTGTCTGCAATAGCTGCAGTCTCAGCTTTTTGCAGTAAGAGTCTTTGAATTGTTTGCATGGTCAGCAATTTTTGGCTACAGCAAATTATTTTGGGAGAAATTCTATACTTCAATTTATAAAGCGTTGATTTGGTAGATATCACTCAAATTAATAAAGATTGGACAACTTCTATGGCTTTAATTGTCTCTATTGTCCAAGTTGTGTGTACAAAGTGAAGATGCATAGATACCTCAGATCTCCAACCAAATCTAGTAATTGAATACTTTTTCCACATCACACCCAATAATATAGATCGATAATATCGGGAAAACATGCATCTGTTAACTGACTTGGCAAACAAAATGAGGCAAAAGCAAGCAATTACTATGATTCAATAGACACATGACAATTATGTCTCACACATATATACCTGGCAAATATTCTAACAAGAAAACAATCAGAAAAGTTGCGATACAAAGAACACATACCTGAGACTAATACGGTAACTGGATCGCTGTGGGTCTTTATCCCACGGCTATTCTCAGCTGAGCATACAAATTTCCCATCCATTGTTGGACTAGCCTTGGTAATGGTAAGCGTTGGTGTTGCCAGATTACCACCACTGTAGCTTATGCCTGTGGTCTCTATTGGTTTGCCATCATAGGTCCATGACACACCAGTGGCATCAGAACTCACAGTGCACTCCAATTGCAATGTATCACCCTCTGTGGCGGTGTACGAGTCCTTAGGTGTGTTGGCTTTGGGACCAGAATCTCCTGCAAAATATCAGCAATTAATCAAATCTTTGGTCACTTCAGATAGTTTATTCAAGGCCAAAAATAATCGGTTCATTCTGGATTAGCTAAACATCTCAAAATCCTAACACAATGGACTCTCAACATCGAAGCTGACAAAATGGTAAGAAATGAACTTCCAGTCTCTGGCATTAAGGTGAATGATGCTGACATATTTCCCAATCAACAAATGTACTCAAAATCGTCATGTGAACGTAATTTGGTGATGCTTAGATCAATAACGCTTTCCCACAAAGAACAATATTTAGTTCTATTATTACCTGATACAAGGACTGTGATGGGTTCGCTGAAAGATTGGCCATCAGCATTCTCTGCAGAGCACACAAATTCCCCTTGGTTCGTTGGACTTGCATTCAAAATAGTCAATGATGGAGTAGCCAAATTTCCACCAGTGTACTGTATTACTGTTTTCTCTATTGCTATCGAATCATAATACCACTGAACTTTAGTAGTTCCTTGATCAACTTGGCAGTCCAGAGTAACCGAGTCCCCTTCACCAGCGTTGTAGCTATCTTTAGGGATCACTGCCTTTGGAGCCTCCTTGCCTGCAGATTACATTCCAAAAATCAAAACACATACAACTTTGCAACAATATAACTGATCATCATGAGACTACAATTCCACTTGAAAGAAATGAAATCAACCAAACCTTTATACATACTACCTGTTTCAACTCGCACGTAATGGGAGCATAAAGGTGTCTGCAATAGCTGCAGTTGCAGCTTTTTGCAGTAAGAGTCTTTGAATTGTTTGCATGGTCAGCAATTTTTGGCTACAGCAAATTATTTTGGGAGAAATTCTATACTTCAATTTATAAAGCGTTGATTTGGTAGATATCACTCAAATTAATAAAGATTGGACAACTTCTATGGCTTTAATTGTCTCTATTGTCCAAGTTGTGTGTACAAAGTGAAGATGCATAGATACCTCAGATCTCCAACCAAATCTAGTAATTGAATACTTTTGCCACATCACACCCAATAATATAGATCGATAATATCGGGAAAACATGCATCTGTTAACTGACTTGGCAAACAAAATGAGGCAAAAGCAAGCAATTACTATGATTCAATAGACACATGACAATTATGTCTCACACATATATACCTGGCAAATATTCTAACAAGAAAACAATCAGAAAAGTTGCGATACAAAGAACACATACCTGAGACTAATACGGTAACTGGATCGCTGTGGGTCTTTATCCCACGGCTATTCTCAGCTGAGCATACAAATTTCCCATCCATTGTTGGACTAGCCTTGGTAATGGTAAGCGTTGGTGTTGCCAGATTACCACCACTGTAGCTTATGCCTGTGGTCTCTATTGGTTTGCCATCATAGGTCCATGACACACCAGTGGCATCAGAACTCACAGTGCACTCCAATTGCAATGTATCACCCTCTGTGGCGGTGTACGAGTCCTTAGGTGTGTTGGCTTTGGGACCAGAATCTCCTGCAAAATATCAGCAATTAATCAAATCTTTGGTCACTTCAGATAGTTTATTCAAGGCCAAAAATAATCGGTTCATTCTGGATTAGCTAAACATCTCAAAATCCTAACACAATGGACTCTCAACATCGAAGCTGACAAAATGGTAAGAAATGAACTTCCAGTCTCTGGAATAAAGGTGAATGATGATGACATATTTCCCAGTCAACAAATGTACTCAAAATCGTCATGTGAACGTAATTTGGTGATGCTTAGATCAATAACGCTTTCCCACAAAGTACAATATTTAGTTCTATTATTACCTGATACAAGGACTGTGATGGGTTCGCTGAAAGATTGGCCATCATCATTCTCTGCAGAGCACACAAATTCCCCTTGGTTCGTTGGACTTGCATTCAAAATAGTCAATGCTGGAGTAGTCAAATTTCCACCAGTGTACTGTATTACTGTTTTCTCTATTGCTATCGAATCATAATACCACTGAACTTTAGTAGTTCCTTGATCAACTTGGCAGTCAAGAGTAACCGAGTCCCCTTCACCAGCGTTGTAGCTATCTTTAGGGATCACTGCCTTTGGAGCCTCCTTGCCTGCAGATTACATTCCAAAAATCAAAACACATACAACTTTGCAACAATATAACTGATCATCATGAGACTACAATTCCACTTGAAAGAAATGAAATCAACCAAACCTTTATACATACTACCTGTTTCAACTCGCACGTAATGGGAGCATACAGGTGCCTGCATTGGCTGCAGCTGCAGCTGTTTGCAGTAAGAGTCTTTGAATTGTTTGCATGGTCAGCAATTTTTGGCTACAGCAAATTATTTTGGGAGAAATTCTATACTTCAATTCATAAAGCGTTGATTTGGTAGATATCACTCAAATTAATAAAGATTGGACAACTTCTATGGCTTTAATTGTCTCTATTGTCCAAGTTGTGTGTACTAAGTAAAGATGCATAGATACCTCAGGTCTCCAACCAAATCTAGTAATTGAATACTTTTGCCACATCACACCCAATAATATAGATCGATAATATCGGGAAAACATGCATCTGTTAACCGACTTGGCAAACAAAATGAGGCAAAAGCAAGCAATTACTGTGATTCAATAGACACATGACAATTATGTCTCACACATATACAGTACAAGGCCCGTGGTTTTTTCAAAACCACGCGTGGCCAACATTTTAACAGGGAAAAATCGCGCGTGGTCTTAGTGTGGTCAACTTCAGAAAAATGGCCAGCATGTTCAAAAACGGTTTGAACACGGCGTGTACATGCCGTGGTCACCCGAGTTCACGCCGTGGTCTTCCGTGTTGAAGTCGTGTTCTTAGCGTGATCAATTACGGCAAAATGGCCAGCGTGTTCAAAAACGGTCTGAACACGGCGTGTACATGCCGTGGTCATCTGAGTGCACGCCGTGGTCATCCGTGTTGAAGTCGTGTTCATGCCGTGTTAATAGCGTGGTGAGCCGTGTTTACGGCGTGGTCTGCACCCCACTCTTTTCAGGGACAGTGCGGGAGGTGTGAATAATCTGCGACATCAAAGAGTTGCCACAGTATTACTTGCGGTAGGATTTTTTCGGGTATATTTGGCCCGGATTGATTTCGTCAGTGAATAAAGAATTGTCAGATAAAATCTTTTATAATAAAAAACAATTTCATATATTGAATTATATATATATATATATATATATATATGCATATTTGTTTATCTGTGTCTATGGCGTTTTGTTGTCGCATTTTATTTTAGTTGGCATTAATATTTTCTTGTGTTTGTTCATATTACATGTACACAAATGGTTTCGGTAGTTTGTGCGGCGATATCGTGTTCTAACAAATGGCAGAAAAATTGGATATAACATTACAAAAATTCATAAGTTAAAGACATATTATGCACTCTGAGTGTACTCCGTGGTCATCCGTGTTGAAGTCGTGTTCATGCCGTGGTCATCCATGTTAATAGCGTGGTCAGGAGTGTTTACCCCGTGGTCTGCATCCCATTGCAGAGAGGCACCTACTCTTTTCAGGGACAGAGCGGGAGGTGTGAATAATCCGCGACATCAAAGAGTTGCCGCAGGATTACTTGCGGTAGGCTTTTTTAGGGTATATTTGGCCCGGATTGATTTCGTCAATAAATAAAGAATTGTCAGATAAAATCTTTTATAATAAAAAACAATTTCATATGTTGAAGTATATATGCATATTTGTTTATCTGTGTCTATGGCCTTTATATCCGTGTCATGTTTTGTTGTCGCATTTTATTTTAGTTGGCATTACTATTTTCTTGTGTTTGTTCATATTACATGTACGCAAATGGTTTCGGTAGTTTGTGCGGCGATATCGTGTTCTAACAAATGGCTGAAAAATTGAATATAACATTACAAAAATTCATAAGTTAAAGACATATAATGCACTTGTTCGGGCGCGTGAAATTGTTTAGTTAGTATGCAGGCGCTATGCCAACTCGGGGAATGTAGAATTCTACTAACATTGCCAAAAATCTCAAACAAATCGTCGTATACCACATCATAGAAAACATCGTCTGAACTACGCTCAATTGTAAAAATTTACTTCCCGATTCGGGAGGCAACTATCGGCGGTAAATTAACATAAACGATTTCGCCATCGGGGGGTCACTGTATTTAATGAATATATATGAATTACGGTGTGTTTTGTCAATTTGGATATAATATTTGTAAAAATAACTACTTTCAGCAAGATTATTCTCCATTTCTATTTGATCAGCCTACCGGAGTGTTTCACATCACTTTAAAATTTCGAATTTAATGTTCCAATCGTAACTAATGTTTTAAATTTTAATTTAATGTTCAATATTCTCATTATATTATTTGGACTCCATACATGTATATCAAATAGTAAACGGTTACATGAACACATAACAATTGACCTGAGAATTGGGCAAATACAAACCGCAAACATGTTACTTTATTAATTTTAGATATTGAGCATCTCAGATGAGTTTCTATTTTATATGGAATTTATCAACCAAGTTTACTAAATTCGATTTGAACCATTTTTACATAGGCTCAAATAAAATTTAGTGGACGAGGTTGATAAATTACGTATAAAATAGATCGAGTGCGAGATACCTTTTATCACATGATCAAATAAACGCAAAATATTCATCGAAAACAACAATAATAAACTGCAGCGATCGCACGTCATTTAAAGAATGGTGTGATGTCATCACACGCACTGATATTACACGTGTGTCTTATCGATAATTACTAAACTGGTTTTATGGGCTAATTATGTGATAAATTGTGATATTAGCTGTACGTGGCATATCCATATTCATAGTAATAACAAATTAATTGTTGTTGATGACTGTAAAAAATGTTATTCAAATAAACATCAAATGTTTTATTCAGTTTGTTGTCATTATGACATCCCACTCTACATAACAGTTCCAATGCACCCATGTTGGCGAGATATTTCAGTAATATATATTTCAAACGGATTCATTAAAAAAAGTACGTTAATGTACAAATGTCTGGTAATTTTCTCTTATAAACGCCGATTACGCGCGCACTGACCAGCTTGTGTAAATGTGTCTCTCATAACCCACATCTACTTCTCACTTACCCTAAATCGAGCGGGAGTACGTGTTTCGCATAGAATATAATGTTTCAATAGATAAATATTGCAAGTAAAATGAGTCTGATTCATTTGATGCGTACAATAACATCAATTCGATCACATAATCAATCTTAAATAATTCCGTCATTTGATATTATTGAATTATTCGTAAATTGACATCACAGATAATATTCGTGTCGTTGAGGATTGATATATTGGAAACAGACAGTTAAAACCCGAGTGTTTATAAGGAACTTCCTGATAATATTTTGCGTGTGGTACAGTAAAACAAAAACTGTCTTGTAAATAAAACGAGAAAAATAAAACAATGAACTACCGGTAAAACATAAACAATAATTTGTTGGTATTCCGCATGTCCCACATCAACACCCAGGTTAGGGTGGATGTAATCTCTGTAAATATCGTGTATTTGGCATTTTACATGGATCATACACACCGTGTAATATGTGTTCGCTGACAACCCAATCATTGAGACTGTGTTTGACCACAGTGAGTTAAACTCTGAACCGCTGAAGAGCCGTTGACCCGGTCGAATTCGTCAGGCCGCTTAAAATAATTATTCGCGCGATAACTCAAATGGTCGACGTTCTGTTTAAATCATTGTCAGTCTACTATTGGTGTTAATACCCCCCAACATGCACGGGGAGCTATATTATGCCAGAAGCTACCGAATTCACCATTGCATATTTCCTCGATGGGGGGTGTGCGTGCAGCACCCTGAGTCCTGACACCCCGCTTTATAAATATTGTAGTCATGTCTGTCGTGTCTGTTTTCTAAGAGTGATTAATCTAATATGCAGCAATTTATGCTATTCATATAATTATGAACATATTATACAGCTTTAAATTAGAATGCATGGTGTTGCTGTTTGTCTTCATTCGGCGAAAGGGTTGCCCAGCTACGAGTTCCCAACTATGTCACCTTTCCTCTCTTGTGTTATACAGTTATACATGTATACGCAAAATTTACAACTATGGAATATTTAAGTAAAACATTATATTGTAATTATTGCCCAGATAATCCCGGCTGATACATTCAATTAACTCCCTTAGTTATTGGAAGCTTTCGAGAACCAGCCACTTCCCCAATCATGGATTATGGTCGAAAATGTTATAATTCAAGCTTGTGACAGTTAGGAGCTTGTTCAACCTTTGGGTTGAGAAACATATATAAATGTGGGGGGGGGGGGGTGTCACTCTTTTTAATTTCAATGCTGTACCTGCATTATTTTTTGGCGCTATAATGAATATTTGCAATCCAAATTGAATTAATGTTATCACATGAGCTCGCTCTCAAATTATCAGAGAAATCTCAACAAGCCGGTATCATCCTATAAAAGAATTCTGCATATTTTATTTTTGTTTTTGATGACCCTGTTTCCAAGAAATGACAGAAACAAATCAAGTATAAAATCGACCGGCTCTAATCCACTTTTCGAAATGAATTATAACTCGTGAAAAACAGCAACATATATCAGACAAGAATTACTCATTTCGGCATCCATGAAAGAAGACATGTTTATGACTGGCCTGAAATTTCTTGATGGCAGTTTGTTTGATAATGGCTTATAACTACTCACTGGTGAAATTGACCTCTCGCGCGCAGGTGATTAATTTTGTCAATTATTGGTGTGGCCATGTAAAATACATGTATTTTACATACAGACATTACATGCATGTGTGTATCCACCCTTAACTAAACAAAGTTCATGTGTAAATATTTTCTATCTGATAACGGACTCGGATATCCACAGAAACGCTTTTGAAATTGACAAAATATTCGCATGTTTCTGTCAAAATAATCGGAGAAAAATCAGCATTTCATAAATAAACATATATCGCAAATGTTCAATTGGTGCTTACCTGATCTTCCAAACAACATAGATTCCATTTACCATTTCTGGAAAGTTTTTCACACTTGAAAATTTGTCGTTTAGTCCAGTTATCACTCATTTCAACATACCAATCACAAAGCATTCTGAGTTTCCATCACATTCAATATTCCTGTTATTTTTTCTCAAAACCCACATCACTATTTATACTGTCGTATGTGTATATTATTGTAATATATTCAATCTCTCCTTAGAAAGAGGCAATACAGACATATTACAGGCGGGGAACATTCCCATTCTTGGTACGACCGAATCTGACATCGAATGAGTTAATTCAATTCAAATGTCCATATCTCATATAAAAAAAATCGGCGGTTTCTTGAGCACTGACTTCACCCATCGCCGCATTTTAACAGGCATAGCAGGAAATGGCACCCTTTTGATAATCTCTAAACAATGGCTTGATTAGCCCATTGTCTCATTTTTGTCCATCCGTTATTAATTTCCGGGTGCCTGCGGAACATGCAGTTACAGTGATAACTGAACAGGTCTTTACAGGCATTACATGATTTGTACACAACATAGACTCCACATCCTACGCACATACATGCATGATGCATTGGACCTCGGAGAGACAATTTCACACGGAGTTTACGGATATGGGACATCGGTTACAGAGTACAGTTTCTAATCGCGGGATAAGGACGATTGCATCCCGGACATCTGCCCTCAAAGATTGCCCAAGATTTTTTTTAGTTCAGATTAGATACTTTATTCGCACAAAACATTTACATTACAACATGCAGTGAGAAGAAGTGGAGAATTTGTTTTGTACAGGGGCAGTATGGCCAGGATTGGTCGTCTTCCTACTGCCCTTTTTTAAATTACCGTTATAGTTGTATTGATGGACATAACTTTCAAAACAATATATTTTAATTTTAGTTTCTTTTTTGAATTTACCAGGACTATTTCAGTTGCATTGGTAAAAAATCATTTTCAAAAATTTAAATTTAAATTTAATTTTTTATTTCAATACCACACTAAAATCACCCAAAACGAACGGTATCTACACTATTTGTCTAATTGTACTTAATTTAGCTGACCTCTTTGCCTTCAATGGTGTCTGCATGGGGTTATATCATAATGCTATAAAGAAGCAATGTGTTTAAAAAATGCTTCATAATCAGCTGACCAACTTATCACTGACCACCGTGTTTTAAAAGTTGAAACTTGAATTGACCCATACGTTAATTAATTTCAATAAAGTATATAAAAATAAATATTATCGTAAAACTTATGGGAGGGCACTTGACATGAGGTCGAATATACACACACACCGGTTATGGTCATCAATAACAGAGTAAATACCATAATCCCAGCCACATCATGCAGGTTAACAAAACTGACAATAAATAAGTTTCCGTGGACATAATTGCCATGCTTGTAACGACCGATTATCATTTTGAATATTTTATTCGTTTAATATATATAAAACATAATCACATATTTCTGTAAACAAAATATTGCAGTAAAATCAAATTTAAAATAGGGACCTTTTGAGCTGAAGCCCTCTACGCTGGTTACGGATATCGATTATAAATGTATGAAATAATTAGCAAAACGAAGCCATCCATCCATCGAAATAGTTTCCATGTAACGAATTATATCAGGTCAGAATATATTATTCTTTTAACACATATTAAATATACATAAGTTCGTGTAAATATATTGGAGTAAAATAAGTTGAAAGTTTCTGATCCGACACAACGTTCGAAGGTTTGTTTAAAACTAAACGGACATTGATACCAGACAAATTCTAAATTGAAACTAAATTAACATTTATCAAAGGTCCCGTCAAGATATTTTCGATCTAACAACAGGAAGATGTAAATCTATATGATTCAATAAATATATAGTGATTATAGTCATATGTACCTGTCAAAATATTTTAGTTATTTAGTATTAAGTTAGCACCCTTCTTGAAATAATGCACGTGTATCGGTACCATTCCGACTCCCATATATAAGTTATTTTTATGAATAATCGCGGTGCGGTGGTATCTTTACTTTTTCTGGGTTAATTTTCGCAATCGACGGGTTGAATTTCAATGAAATTTCCGTTAAATAAAATGGTGCTGCTCATTTGCCAATTTGAGCAGCAATTTCAAGAATATAATTTGGACTATGGAGGTGATAATTAATTACGTAACGCACACACCACGAGCTCCTCCTCCAATATAAATATATATTTCATTGTACGCGCGGGTGGTTTCGATGCCACATACCCAATGCACAGGCGGGGAACATTCCCATTCTTGGTACGACCGAATCTGACATCGAATGAGTTAATTTAATTCAAATGTCCATATCTCATATAAAAATAATCCGCGGTTTCTTGAGCACTGACTTCACCCATCGCCGCTTTTTAAAAGGCATAGCAGGAAATGGCACCCTTTTGATAATCTCTACATTGTCTCATTTTTGTCCGTCCGTTATTAATTTCCGGGTGCCTGCGGAATATATAATTACAGTGATAACTGAACAGGGCTACATGCATTGCATGATTTGTACACAACATAGACTCCACGTCCTACGCCCATACATGCATGATGCATTGCACATCGGAGAGACAATTTCACACGGAGTTTGCGGATATGGGACATCGGTTACAGAGTACAGTTTCTAATCGCGGGATAAGGACGATTGCACGACAGTGATAACAAGTGGACAATTTGTTTTGTACAGGGGCAGTATGGCCAGGATTGGTCGTCTTCCTACTGATCTTGTTTTAATTACCGTTATAGTTGTATTGATATATATAACTTTCAAAAAAATTAATTTTAATTTTAGTTTCTTTATTGAATTTACCAGGACTATTTCATTTGCATTGGTGAAAAATCATTTTCAAAATTTTTAATTTAAATTAAAAAAACTAAATTTTGCAATACCACACTAAGCCCCAACACGAACCTTATCTACACTATTTGTCTAAGTGTAATTAATTTAGCTGACCTCTTTGTTACGATGGTGTCCGCATGGTGTTATATCATAATGCTAGGAAGAAGCCAATGGGTTTTCAAAACACTGGTGTTTCATAATCAGCTGACCAACTAATCACTGGCCACTGTGTTTTAAAAGTTGAAACTTGAATTGACCCATACGTTAATTAATTTCAATAAAGTATATAAAAATAAATATTATCGTAAAACTTATGGGAGTGCACTTGACATGAGGTCGAATATACACACACGCAGGTTATGGTCATCAATAGCAGTAAATACCCTAACCCCACCACATCATGTAGGTTAACAAAACTGACAATAAATAAGTTTCCGTGGACATAATTGCCATGCTTGTAACGACCGATTATCAGTTTTAATATGTTATTCGTTTAATATATATAAAACATAATCACATATTTCTGTAAACAAAATATTGCAGTAAAATCAAATTTAAAATAGGGACATTTTGAGCTGAAGCCCTCTGCGCTGGTTACGGATATCGATTATACATGTATGAAAGAATTAGCAAAACCAAGCCATCCATCCATCGAAATAGTTTCCATGTAACGAATTATATCAGGTCAGAATATATTATTCTTTTAACACATATTAAATATTCATATGTTCGTGTAAATATATTGGAGTAAAATAAGTTGAAAGGTTCTGATCCGACACAACGTTCGAATGTTCGTTTAAAACTAAACGGACATTGATACCAGACAAATTCTAAATTGAAACTAAATTGAACATTTATCAAGATATTTAGCAAGATATTTTCGATCTAACAACAGGAAGATGTAAATCTATAAGATTCAATAAATATATATAGTCATATGTTATTGTCAAAATATTCGAGTTATTTAGTATTAAGTTAGCACCCTTCTTGAAATAATGCACGTGTATCGGTACCATTCCTACTCCCATATATAAGTTATTTTTATGAGTAATCGCGGTATATTGGTAATCTGAACACGATTGAACACATTTACCCAGACCGTGTTCTTGGCGAGTTCAGATTTTGAACACGGAAAAACCACGGAAGAATCGCGCGTGGTCTTCCGTGGACATGTAAAAAACCACGGGCCTTATACTGTATACCTGGCAAATATTCTAACAAGAAAACAATCAGAAAAGTTGCGATACAAAGAACACATACCTGAGACTAATACGGTAACTGGATCGCTGTGGGTCTTTATCCCACGGCTATTCTCAGCTGAGCATACAAATTTCCCATCCATTGTTGGACTAGCCTTGGTAATGGTAAGCGTTGGTGTTGCCAGATTACCACCACTGTAGCTTATGCCTGTGGTCTCTATTGGTTTGCCATCATAGGTCCATGACACACCAGTGGCATCAGAACTCACAGTGCACTCCAATTGCAATGTATCACCCTCTGTGGCGGTGTACGAGTCCTTAGGTGTGTTGGCTTTGGGACCAGAATCTCCTGCAAAATATCAGCAATTAATCAAATCTTTGGTCACTTCAGATAGTTTATTCAAGGCCAAAAATAATCGGTTCATTCTGGATTAGCTAAACATCTCAAAATCCTAACACAATGGACTCTCAACATCGAAGCTGACAAAATGGTAAGAAATGAACTTCCAGTCTCTGGAATAAAGGTGAATGATGATGACATATTTCCCAGTCAACAAATGTACTCAAAATCGTCATGTGAACGTAATTTGGTGATGCTTAGATCAATAACGCTTTCCCACAAAGAACAATATTTAGTTCTATTATTACCTGATACAAGGACTGTGATGGGTTCGCTGAAAGATTGGCCATCAGCATTCTCTGCAGAGCACACAAATTCCCCTTGGTTCGTTGGACTTGCATTCAAAATAGTCAATGCTGGAGTAGTCAAATTTCCACCAGTGTACTGTATTACTGTTTTCTCTATTGCTATCGAATCATAATACCACTGAACTTTAGTAGTTCCTTGATCAACTTGGCAGTCCAGAGTAACCGAGTCCCCTTCACCAGCGTTGTAGCTATCTTTAGGGATCACTGCCTTTGGAGCCTCCTTGCCTGCAGATTACATTCCAAAAATCAAAACACATACAACTTTGCAACAATATAACTGATCATCATGAGACTACAATTCCACTTGAAAGAAATGAAATCAACCAAACCTTTATACATACTACCTGTTTCAACTCGCACGTAATGGGAGCATACAGGTGCCTGCATTGGCTGCAGCTGTTTGCAGTAAGAGTCTTTGAATTGTTTGCATGGTCAGCAATTTTTGGCTACAGCAAATTATTTTGGGAGAAATTCTATACTTCAATTCATAAAGCGTTGATTTGGTAGATATCACTCAAATTAATAAAGATTGGACAACTTCTATGGCTTTAATTGTCTCTATTGTCCAAGTTGTGTGTACTAAGTAAAGATGCATAGATACCTCAGGTCTCCAACCAAATCTAGTAATTGAATACTTTTGCCACATCACACCCAATAATATAGATCGATAATATCGGGAAAACATGCATCTGTTAACCGACTTGGCAAACAAAATGAGGCAAAAGCAAGCAATTACTGTGATTCAATAGACACATGACAATTATGTCTCACACATATACAGTACAAGGCCCGTGGTTTTTTCAAAACCACGCGTGGCCAACATTTTTACACGGAAAAATCGCGCGTGGTCTTAGCGTGGTCAACTTCAGAAAAATGTCCAGCATGTTCAAAAACGGTTTGAACACGGCGTGTACATGCCGTGGTCACCCGAGTTCACGCCGTGGTCTTCCGTGTTGAAGTCGTGTTCTTAGCGTGATCAATTACGGCAAAATGGCCAGCGTGTTCAAAAACGGTCTGAACACGGCGTGTACATGCCGTGGTCATCTGAGTGCACGCCGTGGTCATCCGTGTTGAAGTCGTGTTCATGCCGTGTTAATAGCGTGGTGAGCCGTGTTTACGGCGTGGTCTGCACCCCAATGCAGAGCGGCACCAACTCTTTTCAGGGACAGTGCGGGAGGTGTGAATAATCTGCGACATCAAAGAGTTGCCGCAGTATTACTTGCGGTAGGATTTTTTCGGGTATATTTGGCCCGGATTGATTTCGTCAGTGAATAAAGAATTGTCAGATAAAATCTTTTATAATAAAAAACAATTTCATATATTGAATTATATATATATATATATATATATGCATATTTGTTTATCTGTGTCTATGGCCTTTATATCCGTGTCATGTTTTGTTGTCGCATTTTATTTTAGTTGGCATTAATATTTTCTTGTGTTTGTTCATATTACATGTACACAAATGGTTTCGGTAGTTTGTGCGGCGATATCGTGTTCTAACAAATGGCAGAAAAATTGGATATAACATTACAAAAATTCATAAGTTAAAGACATATTATGCACTCTGAGTGTACTCCGTGGTCATCCGTGTTGAAGTCGTGTTCATGCCATGGTCATCCATGTTAATAGCGTGGTCAGGAGTGTTTACCCCGTGGTCTGCATCCCATTGCAGAGAGGCACCTACTCTTTTCAGGGACAGAGCGGGAGGTGTGAATAATCCGCGACATCAAAGAGTTGCCGCAGGATTACTTGCGGTAGGCTTTTTTAGGGTATATTTGGCCCGGATTGATTTCGTCAATGAATAAAGAATTGTCAGATAAAATCTTTTATAATAAAAAACAATTTCATATGTTGAAGTATATATGCATATTTGTTTATCTGTGTCTATGGCCTTTATATCCGTGTCATGTTTTGTTGTCGCATTTTATTTTAGTTGGCATTACTATTTACTTGTGTTTGTTCATATTACATGTACGCAAATGGTTTCGGTAGTTTGTGCGGCGATATCGTGTTCTAACAAATGGCTGAAAAATTGGATATAACATTACAAAAATTCATAAGTTAAAGACATATAATGCACTTGTTCGGGCGCGTGAAATTGTTTAGTTAGTATGCAGGCGCTATGCCAACTCGGGGAATGTAGAATTCTACTAACATTGCCAAAAATCTCAAACAAATCGTCGTATACCACATCATAGAAAACATCGTCTGAACTACGCTCAATTGTAAAAATTTACTTCCCGATTCGGGAGGCAACTATCGGCGGTAAATTAACATAAACGATTTCGCCATCGGGGGGTCACTGTATTTAATGAATATATATGAATTACGGTGTGTTTTGTCAATTTGGATATAATATTTGTAAAAATAACTACTTTCAGCAAGATTATTCTCCATTTCTATTTGATCAGCCTACCGGAGTGTTTCACATCACTTTAAAATTTCGAATTTAATGTTCCAATCGTAACTAAAGTTTTAAATTTTAATTTAATGTTCAATATTCTCATTATATTATTTGGACTCCATACATGTATATCAAATAGTAAACGGTTACATGAACATAGAACAATTGACCTGAGAATTGGGCAAATACAAACCGCAAACATGTTACTTTATTAATTTTAGATATTGAGCATCTCAGATGAGTTTCTATTTTATATGGAATTTATCAACCAAGTTTACTAAATTCGATTTGAACCATTTTTACATAGGCTCAAATAAAATTTAGTGGACGAGGTTGATAAATTACGTATAAAATAGATCGAGTGCGAGATACCTTTTATCACATGATCAAATAAACGCAAAATATTCATCGAAAACAACAATAATAAACTGCAGCGATCGCACGTCATTTAAAGAATGGTGTGATGTCATCACACGCACTGATATTACACGTGTGTCTTATCGATAATTACTAAACTGGTTTTATGGGCTAATTATGTGATAAATTGTGATATTAGCTGTACGTGGCATATCCATATTCATAGTAATAACAAATTAATTGTTGTTGATGACTGTAAAAAATGTTATTCAAATAAACATCAAATGTTTTATTCAGTTTGTTGTCATTATGACATCCCACTCTACATAACAGTTCCAATGCACCCATGTTGGCGAGATATTTCAGTAATATATATTTCAAACGGATTCATTAAAAAAAGTACGTTAATGTACAAATGTCTGGTAATTTTCTCTTATAAACGCCGATTACGCGCGCACTGACCAGCTCGTGTAAATGTGTCTCTCATAACCCACATCTACTTCTCACTTACCCTAAATCGAGCGGGAGTACGTGTTTCGCATAGAATATAATGTTTCAATAGATAAATATTGCAAGTAAAATGAGTCTGATTCATTTGATGCGTACAATAACATCAATTCGATCACATAATCAATCTTAAATAATTCCGTCATTTGATATTATTGAATTATTCGTAAATTGACATCACAGATAATATTCGTGTCGTTGAGGATTGATATATTGGAAACAGACAGTTAAAACCCGAGTGTTTATAAGGAACTTCCTGATAATATTTTGCGTGTGGTACAGTAAAACAAAAACTGTCTTGTAAATAAAACGAGAAAAATAAAACAATGAACTACCGGTAAAACATAAACAATAATTTGTTGGTATTCCGCATGTCCCACATCAACACCCAGGTTAGGGTGGATGTAATCTCTGTAAATATCGTGTATTTGGCATTTTACATGGATCATACACACCGTGTAATATGTGTTCGCTGACAACCCAATCATTGAGACTGTGTTTGACCACAGTGAGTTAAACTCTGAACCGCTGAAGAGCCGTTGACCCGGTCGAATTCGTCAGGCCGCTTAAAATAATTATTCGCGCGATAACTCAAATGGTCGACGTTCTGTTTAAATCATTGTCAGTCTACTATTGGTGTTAATACCCCCCAACATGCACGGGGAGCTATATTATGCCAGAAGCTACCGAATTCACCATTGCATATTTCCTCGATGGGGGGTGTGCGTGCAGCACCCTGAGTCCTGACACCCCGCTTTATAAATATTGTAGTCATGTCTGTCGTGTCTGTTTTCTAAGAGTGATTAATCTAATATGCAGCAATTTATGCTATTCATATAATTATGAACATATTATACAGCTTTAAATTAGAATGCATGGTGTTGCTGTTTGTCTTCATTCGGCGAAAGGGTTGCCCAGCTACGAGTTCCCAACTATGTCACCTTTCCTCTCTTGTGTTATACAGTTATACATGTATACGCAAAATTTACAACTATGGAATATTTAAGTAAAACATTATATTGTAATTATTGCCCAGATAATCCCGGCTGATACATTCAATTAACTCCCTTAGTTATTGGAAGCTTTCGAGAACCAGCCACTTCCCCAATCATGGATTATGGTCGAAAATGTTATAATTCAAGCTTGTGACAGTTAGGAGCTTGTTCAACCTTTGGGTTGAGAAACATATATAAATGTGGGGGGGGGGGGGGGGGGTGTCACTCTTTTTAATTTCAATGCTGTACCTGCATTATTTTTTGGCGCTATAATGAATATTTGCAATCCAAATTGAATTAATGTTATCACATGAGCTCGCTGTCAAATTATCAGAGAAATCTCAACAAGCCGGTATCATCCTAGCTATAAAAGAATTCTGCATATTTTATTTTTGTTTTTGATGACCCTGTTTCCAAGAAATGACAGAAACAAATCAAGTATAAAATCGACCGGCTCTAATCCACTTTTCGAAATGAATTATAACTCGTGAAAAACAGCAACATATATCAGACAAGAATTACTCATTTCGGCATCCATGAAAGAAGACATGTTTATGACTGGCCTGAAATTTCTTGATGGCAGTTTGTTTGATAATGGCTTATAACTACTCACTGGTGAAATTGACCTCTCGCGCGCAGGTGATTAATTTTGTCAATTATTGGTGTGGCCATGTAAAATACATGTATTTTACATACAGACATTACATGCATGTGTGTATCCACCCTTAACTAAACAAAGTTCATGTGTAAATATTTTCTATCTGATAACGGACTCGGATATCCACAGAAACGCTTTTGAAATTGACAAAATATTCGCATGTTTCTGTCAAAATAATCGGAGAAAAATCAGCATTTCATAAATAAACATATATCGCAAATGTTCAATTGGTGCTTACCTGATCTTCCAAACAACATAGATTCCATTTACCATTTCTGGAAAGTTTTTCACACTTGAAAATTTGTCGTTTAGTCCAGTTATCACTCATTTCAACATACCAATCACAAAGCATTCTGAGTTTCCATCACATTCAATATTCCTGTTATTTTTTCTCAAAACCCACATCACTATTTATACTGTCGTATGTGTATATTATTGTAATATATTCAATCTCTCCTTAGAAAGAGGCAATACAGACATATTACAGGCGGGGAACATTCCCATTCTTGGTACGACCGAATCTGACATCGAATGAGTTAATTCAATTCAAATGTCCATATCTCATATAAAAAAAATCGGCGGTTTCTTGAGCACTGACTTCACCCATCGCCGCATTTTAACAGGCATAGCAGGAAATGGCACCCTTTTGATAATCTCTAAACAATGGCTTGATTAGCCCATTGTCTCATTTTTGTCCATCCGTTATTAATTTCCAGGTGCCTGCGGAACATGCAGTTACAGTGATAACTGAACAGGTCTTTACAGGCATTACATGATTTGTACACAACATAGACTCCACATCCTACGCACATACATGCATGATGCATTGGACCTCGGAGAGACAATTTCACACGGAGTTTACGGATATGGGACATCGGTTACAGAGTACAGTTTCTAATCGCGGGATAAGGACGATTGCATCCCGGACATCTGCCCTCAAAGATGGCCCAAGATTTTTTTTAGTTCAGATTAGATACTTTATTCGCACAAAACATTTACATTACAACATGCAGTGAGAACAAGTGGAGAATTTGTTTTGTACAGGGGCAGTATGGCCAGGATTGGTCGTCTTCCTACTGCCCTTTTTTAAATTACCGTTATAGTTGTATTGATGGACATAACTTTCAAAACAATAAATTTTAATTTTAGTTTCTTTTTTGAATTTACCAGGACTATTTCAGTTGCATTGGTAAAAAATCATTTTCAAAAATTTAAATTTAAATTTAATTTTTTTTTTCCAATACCACACTAAAATCACCCAAAACGAACGGTATCTACACTATTTGTCTAATTGTACTTAATTTAGCTGACCTCTTTGCCTTCAATGGTGTCTGCATGGGGTTATATCATAATGCTATAAAGAAGCAATGTGTTTAAAAAATGCTTCATAATCAGCTGACCAACTTATCACTGACCACTGTGTTTTAAAAGTTGAAACTTGAATTGACCCATACGTTAATTAATTTCAATAAAGTATATAAAAATAAATATTATCGTAAAACTTATGGGAGGGCACTTGACATGAGGTCGAATATACACACACACCGGTTATGGTCATCAATAACAGAGTAAATACCATAATCCCAGCCACATCATGCAGGTTAACAAAACTGACAATAAATAAGTTTCCGTGGACATAATTGCCATGCTTGTAACGACCGATTATCATTTTGAATATTTTATTCGTTTAATATATATAAAACATAATCACATATTTCTGTAAACAAAATATTGCAGTAAAATCAAATTTAAAATAGGGACCTTTTGAGCTGAAGCCCTCTACGCTGGTTACGGATATCGATTATAAATGTATGAAATAATTAGCAAAACGAAGCCATCCATCCATCGAAATAGTTTCCATGTAACGAATTATATCAGGTCAGAATATATTATTCTTTTAACACATATTAAATATACATAAGTTCGTGTAAATATATTGGAGTAAAATAAGTTGAAAGTTTCTGATCCGACACAACGTTCGAAGGTTTGTTTAAAACTAAACGGACATTGATACCAGACAAATTCTAAATTGAAACTAAATTAACATTTATCAAAGGTCCCGTCAAGATATTTTCGATCTAACAACAGGAAGATGTAAATCTATATGATTCAATAAATATATATAGTGATTATAGTCATATGTACCTGTCAAAATATTTTAGTTATTTAGTATTAAGTTAGCACCCTTCTTGAAATAATGCACGTGTATCGGTACCATTCCGACTCCCATATATAAGTTATTTTTATGAATAATCGCGGTGCGGTGGTATCTTTACTTTTTCTGGGTTAATTTTCGCAATCGACGGGTTGAATTTCAATGAAATTTCCGTTAAATAAAATGGTGCTGCTCATTTGCCAATTTGAGCAGCAATTTCAAGAATATAATTTGGACTATGGAGGTGATAATTAATTACGTAACGCACACACCACGAGCTCCTCCTCCAATATAAATATATATTTCATTGTACGGGCGGGTGGTTTCGATGCCACATACCCAATGCACAGGCGGGGAACATTCCCATTCTTGGTACGACCGAATCTGACATCGAATGAGTTAATTTAATTCAAATGTCCATATCTCATATAAAAATAATCCGCGGTTTCTTGAGCACTGACTTCACCCATCGCCGCTTTTTAAAAGGCATAGCAGGAAATGGCACCCTTTTGATAATCTCTACATTGTCTCATTTTTGTCCGTCCGTTATTAATTTACGGGTGCCTGCGGAATATATAATTACAGTGATAACTGAACAGGGCTACATGCATTGCATGATTTGTACACAACATAGACTCCACGTCCTACGCCCATACATGCATGATGCATTGCACATCGGAGAGACAATTTCACACGGAGTTTGCGGATATGGGACATCGGTTACAGAGTACAGTTTCTAATCGCGGGATAAGGACGATTGCACGACAGTGATAACAAGTGGACAATTTGTTTTGTACAGGGGCAGTATGGCCAGGATTGGTCGTCTTCCTACTGATCTTGTTTTAATTACCGTTATAGTTGTATTGATATATATAACTTTCAAAAAAATTAATTTTAATTTTAGTTTCTTTATTGAATTTACAAGGACTATTTCATTTGCATTGGTGAAAAATCATTTTCAAAATTTTTAATTTAAATTAAAAAAACTAAATTTTGCAATACCACACTAAGCCCCAACGCGAACCTTATCTACACTATTTGTCTAAGTGTACTTAATTTAGCTGACCTCTTTGTTACGATGGTGTCCGCATGGTGTTATATCATAATGCTAGGAAGAAGCCAATGTGTTTTCAAAACACTGGTGTTTCATAATCAGCTGACCAACTAATCACTGGCCACTGTGTTTTAAAAGTTGAAACTTGAATTGACCCATACGTTAATTAATTTCAATAAAGTATATAAAAATAAATATTATCGTAAAACTTATGGGAGTGCACTTGACATGAGGTCGAATATACACACACGCAGGTTATGGTCATCAATAGCAGTAAATACCCTAACCCCACCACATCATGTAGGTTAACAAAACTGACAATAAATAAGTTTCCGTGGACATAATTGCCATGCTTGTAACGACCGATTATCAGTTTTAATATGTTATTCGTTTAATATATATAAAACATAATCACATATTTCTGTAAACAAAATATTGCAGTAAAATCAAATTTAAAACAGGGACATTTTGAGCTGAAGCCCTCTGCGCTGGTTACGGATATCGATTATACATGTATGAAAGAATTAGCAAAACCAAGCCATCCATCCATCGAAATAGTTTCCATGTAACGAATTATATCAGGTCAGAATATATTATTCTTTTAACACATATTAAATATTCATATGTTCGTGTAAATATATTGGAGTAAAATAAGTTGAAAGGTTCTGATCCGACACAACGTTCGAATGTTCGTTTAAAACTAAACGGACATTGATACCAGACAAATTCTAAATTGAAACTAAATTGAACATTTATCAAGATATTTAGCAAGATATTTTCGATCTAACAACAGGAAGATGTAAATCTATAAGATTCAATAAATATATATAGTCATATGTTATTGTCAAAATATTCGAGTTATTTAGTATTAAGTTAGCACCCTTCTTGAAATAATGCACGTGTATCGGTACCATTCCTACTCCCATATATAAGTTATTTTTATGAGTAATCGCGGTATATTGGTAATCTGAACACGATTGAACACGTTTACCCAGACCGTGTTCTTGGCGAGTTCAGATTTTGAACACGGAAAAACCACGGAAGAATCGCGCGTGGTCTTCCGTGGACATGTAAAAAACCACGGGCCTTATACTGTATACCTGGCAAATATTCTAACAAGAAAACAATCAGAAAAGTTGCGATACAAAGAACACATACCTGAGACTAATACGGTAACTGGATCGCTGTGGGTCTTTATCCCACGGCTATTCTCAGCTGAGCATACAAATTTCCCATCCATTGTTGGACTAGCCTTGGTAATGGTAAGCGTTGGTGTTGCCAGATTACCACCACGGTAGCTTATGCCTGTTGTCTCTATTGGTTTGCCTTCATAGGTCCATGACACACCAGTGGCATCAGAACTCACAGTGCACTCCAATTGCAATGTATCACCCTCTGTGGCGGTGTACAAGTCCTTGGGTGTGTTGGCTTTGGGACCAGAATCTCCTGCAAAATATCAGCAATTAATCAAATCATTGGTCTCTTCAGATAGTATTTTCAAGGCCAAAAATAACTGGATCATTCTTAGTTAGATCAACAATACTTTCCAAAAAAAGGACAATATTTAGTTCTATTATTACCTGATACAAGGACTGTGATGGGTTCGCTGAAAGATTGGCCATCAGCATTCTCTGCAGAGCACACAAATTCCCCTTGGTTCGTTGGACTTGCATTCAAAAGAGTCAATGATGGAGTAGCCAGATTTCCACCACTGTACTGTATTACTGTTTTCTCTATTGCTATTGAATCATAATACCACTGAACTTTAGTAGTTCCTTGATCAACTTGACAGTCCAGAGTTACTGAGTCTCCTTCCCCAGCATTGTAGCTATCTTTAGGGATCACTGCCTTTGGAGCCTCCTTGCCTGCAGATTACATTCCAAAAATCAAAACACATACAACTTTGCAACAATATAACTGATCATCATGAGACTACAATTCCACTTGGAAGAAATAAAATCAACCAAACCTTTGAGATTTGTATTTGACCAGTCCTGTATTCAATATTGAATGTGCCATTATGATCAATTAATCAACCTATTTCCTACCAACTCCCTGTTTCAATTCGCAGATATTGGGAGCATAAAGATCTGTGCGTTTCCTGCAGTTGCAGCTGTTTGCAGTACGTAAGGATCATTGTATTGTTTGGTCGGCAAATTTTGGCTACAGCATATTATACTTGGAGAAATTCTCTACTTCAATTCATAAAGCGTTGATTTGGTAGATAATCACTCAGATTAATAGAGATAGGAGCAACATAAGTGGCTTTAATTGTGCCTATTGTCTAAGTTGTGTTTAATAAGTAAAGTTGCATAAAATTCTCAGGTCTCCAACCAAGCTAGTGACTAAATACTTTTGCCACAACGCAGCCATCAATATAGATTGTTATACTGGAGTTGGTAGTTAATTGTAAGCATTGTTGTTGATGGAATACCACCACTGTAGCTTAAAGACATATGTACTTATGTTCGGAATGATCAGTTAGTAACCAGGTGCTATGCCAACTGGAGGAATGTAGCATTCTACTAGCATCGCCGAAAATATGAAGCAAATCGACCCCACCACTCCATGGAAAACATTGTCTGAACTATGCTCAATTTAAAATATTTACTACTCGATTCGGGACACATCTATCGGCGATAAACTAACGAAAACGATTTCGCCATCGTGAGTGACTGCAATTAATTAATATATAAGAATGACGATGCATGTTGTAAATTTGGATATAAAATTTGTAAAAAATTACTACTTTGAACAATAATATTCTCCATTTATATTTGAGTGTTTCACATCACTTTAAGTAACAGTGAGATACATTGTAACCAAGTCTTGAAATAGTGTCTGTCATTTGAAGAATGAGGTCCCCAGAGGGCGTATTTAGAAATGCTACCACACACAGTGGCTAGCATCACCAAATTCACCCTCTGGATACCTCATTCTGGTTAGGCCTCATCTTCTGCACAGTATCTACAGTCTCAAATTAACATTGTTTTTAGTTGCTTTCTCACTTCTGTTCAGTTTTTATATTTTTGTACCTAAATTGCAAGAGAGAAAATGCAAAATCGAGGCGATTAATGGATGAACATCACAAACTTCAACTGGCGAACTTCAATCTGATCCTCTCCCAAGGCAGTTGAGGCCTAAGCAGAATGAGGTTCCCAGAGGGTGAATTTGGTGAGAGTAGCCTGCCGAGACTAAAATCACCCTCTGGGGGCTCATTCTGGAAATGTCACACACTATATCCAGACTGGATTACTAATTATACAAAACTAATGCACAGGACTTTTATTATAGATCATGCAGACGTCACCAAATTCATCTTCTGGGTATCTCACTCTGCTTAGGCCTCAACTGCTATGGGAGACCTAGGATCAGATTGAAGTTCCTCAGTTGAAGTTGGTGATGTTCACCCCTTTAGTCGCCTCGATTATGACTTTATCTTCTGCAAATTAGGGGATATTGAAACTGAACAGAAGGGAAAAAGTAACTAAAAACATATTTGGTGTAAAACATGTTGATGTTTGACTATGTTGATTAATTATATTCCTTCCTTCAATGAAATTTTAAACTGAAATTACCATTTATTAGAAATCTTCCATCAGGAAAATTCCAACTTGAGGAGGATGCGATTTAAATGGACGGGCGGCCTTCATTGTTGGTTATAATTTAGAAAGAACATTTATCAAAATATGATAACTTCCTCAAGAATATACTAATAGTATAGCATAATGATATGGATGCGATATTATTCGCTTTATGTCAGAGAAAATGCAGGTCGAGTGTTGTTTAGTTTCTTGCAAAAAGCAGTGAATTTTTTATAAGCATGAGTCAAGATATTGCGTCATTTCCTTATTTAGATTCATGCGCATTATACGTCAGTTGTAAAACCCCTAATTTGGTGCTTCTATAACTTACAACTCACAATACTATCATACTAAATTCCTTATTTTGTATGTGACATAATTCTCCCAGGTCAGGAGAAAATCCCAGGTCAGGAAAAAATACTAACTGGATTGAAAAAATTTCATCTCTTTGCAAGAACAATTATATTATGTACATGTTTTCTGTCAGATCATTTCCCAATCATGAAGTAATGTGGATTAGCTGGATTTTGACCTGACAGCGGGTAGAATGGGTCAATTAAAATAACATTTGGTGTGATTTGAATGCAATTGTTGATGGCGCCAATAATTTGATCTTCACCTTCCAGTGCAACAGAACATTTTCATTGGACGATCCGGTAGTTCTGAGTGTTTGTCTAGAAACAAATAGTTCCGTAACATTTTTGATGTTTGTTTACATAACAAAGCATACAAATGTGACAATAACATGCAATGTATGCGATATTTATGATTGGTATAAAAACAAAATCTGTCTAGTATTTAATATTCTTTCTGTTTATGGCGGTGTTAGCAGATGTGAATATTTTAACAATACCCACCGCGAAGACCGCCGTATCTTAATAGTCTCCCAGAGATAGAAAACTTGCAATTTGTTCTTCAATGATATGGACGCCATTAAATATTGAAAGTTGGATACTCTCAAGTACAGCCACCCATCAATAAGTATATGTAAAGTTTTCCAGGATAAGAGCTTAAACCTACAGTAATGCTCTAAGTAATTGAATCCTTAACCGCAGCAGAATTATGGGTAACTTTTCAGGATTTATTGGGAAATATGGCTTGCTGCCATTCATCGGAAAGCCATATTTCCAACTAAATCCTGAAAAGTTACCCATAATTCTGCTGGGGTAAAGGAGTCGATTACTTAGGGCATTACTGTACACCCACCCATCAATAAGTATATGTAAAGATTTTAAGGATAAGAGCTTAAACCTACCTGACACAAGCATGGTGACTGGATCACTGTGACTTTTAATCCCATTGGCATTCTCAGCTGAGCACACAAATCTCCCGCTCATTTGCGGGTTGACATTATAGATGGTTAGCGTTGGTAATGTGAGAGTTCCACCACTGTAGCTAATTCCTGTCGTCGACATCGGCTTCCCTTCGTATGTCCATGACATTGACGTTGCATCAGAGCTCACGAAGCATTGTAATGAAACAGACTCTCCCTTTTTAGCTGTGATTGATTCCTTTAGAGTTGTAGCTGTTGGTCCGGATGTGCCTGTCAAGTTGAAGATTAAACTTTTTTCTACTAAATGGATTCTCCCATTCATTGTACAAGTTTAAATTGGAATGATCTATTATTCATTTGGAGGGATGTTAAGGTGATTACAGCAGGCGGTAGAGCACACGGTAGATAAATAAAAGTGCAGGAGCCCTATTTATTGAGGGAAATGTTTGCATAATAAGTTCAACAAACGACCCATTTGTTGAATTTATCTGAAAATTTCCTATGTAATAACTACTCATCATTGATGCTTTAGTATGGAAATGGTTAAACTTATTATCTGAACAGTTCCTATGGGATATAGTGTGCCTGACATTTGCAGAATGAGGTCCCGGAGGGTGAATATAGTGACGCTATCTATGTGAGTTTCACATCGTTCAAACACTTTATGATCAAATTCTAGGTTTTTAAAGTCCTCCACAAGCATCTACAAGGTTCGGTTTATTGGGGTTTTTATCATTGTTTCAGCCGCTAGGACAGATCACTCAGGCCTGAAAGTAACGCTACCCCACACAGTGGGCTAACATTGCCAAATTCCGTCTCTGCGAACCTCATTCTGCTTAGGCCTCATCTTCTGGGAAGTATCTATAGTCTCAATTTAACATTGTTTTAGTTACTATTTCCCTTCTGATCAGCTTCTATATCCCTAATTTGCACAAGATAAAATTCATAATCGAGGTGACTAATGTGTGAACATCACTAACTTCAACTGGGGAACTTCAATTTGGTCCTGGTCTCCCATAGCAGTTGAGGCGAAGCAGAATGAGGTTCCCATAGGGTGAGTTTGGTTGCGCTATCCCACTGTGTGGGATAGCGTCACTAAATTCACCATCAGGAGACCTCATTCAGCACTATATCCAGGATTGAGCCCAGATACATGAACCCGCATATCCCCACTTCATGTGAATCAAAACCAGTTTTGTCTGTTTGATGGCTAATAATTTGGCATAATGTGCCATACATCTTACCAACTGAGCCACTTGAGGCCCCTGTAATCTTGAGGACTTCACATAGATTAGACCAATAAAATGGTAAAGTGATAGGTCTCCAATATGTGGTAAAACATTGGTAATGATTTTGCAAACAGTATGTTAATCAATATCTGACACTTCCATATGCCAAGATCGCATCAAAAAAGACACCGAAATTAATAATGTGACCTATTATGAAACGATTTACATTTTAATATGATGTTGTGAGATTATATGTGAAAATATATTTTGGAAATAAAAATTATTAAAAAAAAAGAAAAAAGAAGACACTGATTGATAGTTCAATGTCAAATATCATTGGTAAAGTCATGAGGGAAAGCCATTTCATATTAACTTTATTATCATGTCAACAAACAAATTACTCCCAGGCACCCTCAGTGCAATGCATGGCTGGTTACAGATCATATCATGAATCTCTACTCCAGCTATACCCCCTAGAGATTATACTCCCCTGTTCAAAACTTGGGAACTTATTGATGTTGTGACAGGGAAGTTTATAACATTGAATAAAAGGCCGTCCGGCCACAGTGTCCCCCGAAAAAGTGGCTTCATTGGGGCATCAGCTTTACTCAAAAAAATAACAAGGACCCTAAATCCGAAGCAACCAGACAAAAATGGGTGGATTGTACCCATATTCGAACTTGATCTGTATTTCGAGCTGATAAACTCATATACCAAATTTGATTCAGATATGATCACACAAACTAAAGTTATCATCCGGAAACCAGAAATTGACAGGATTCTAAGTCGAAAAAGGGCCATAACTCTAGCAAAAATAGGCGGAGCAAACCCATATTCGAACTTGACCTGTATTTTGGTCTGATAAACTCACCTATGAAATTTACTTTTGATCTAAGAACCGAAACTAAAGTTATCATCCAGAAACAATTTCCAGACGCACACACACACACAGACGGATGGACGGACAGCGACTATTTTAATAGTCCCCCGGGGGACAAATAACAGGCAGGTAATATATTTCTAACAATCCTGGAACTTCGCCCAAGCATTTAATTAAAATTTTTGTTTGCGATATCGGTTCACAAAAAAAGCATTAAATCTTGAGGTGGGATCACCAGTGGAAACAATTTTTAGAAACAAAATGCTATATCTGCCAGTTTCACTCCCTACTCGTAAGTTGATTATTGAAAAACAAGTATTTCAAAGAAATATATTCCTGCCTTATTTTTTCAATGTTATAAAGTTCACTGTCAGAACATGAAAAAGTTCCCACCAGGTTTTGAACTGGTAGAGTATAATCTTTATGAGCTTGGCTAGAGTAGATATTCATGGCATGATCTAGTTATAGTCTAGTGCTCTAGACAAATGGACATCCTGATATTTTACCTGACACTAAGACAGTGATTGGCTCACTGAATGACGTCCCACCAGCGCCCTCCGCAGAGCACACAAACTTGCTGCTGTATGATGAGTTGGAATTGATGATTGTCAGTGTTGGGTTTGTTAGGTCTCCACCGCTGTATAATAATCCCGTCTGCCGTATCAGTCTGGAATCGTAGTACCATTGAACTTTGGTGGTCCCGTCACCCACAGCACATTCTAAGCTAACTGTCTCACCCTCTTTAACATTATAGGTATCCTTGGTGATCAGAGCAGTCGGGGCACCAGTGCCTGAAAACAAGAGTCAATGACTGTTAACCCTTTCATGGCGGGAGCTGCGCTGGCACAGCATTAAAGATCCTGTACCAGTGCATTCTCTTATATACACGAGTCTCCCATAGGGAGCCTTGCATATATCAGAGAATGCACTGGCTTACAGGTCAAGGTAATGTATTCTCTTATATATGTGAGGTTCCCTATGAGAGACTTGCATATATAAGAGAATGTTTTGGCACAGGGTTTTTTGCAAAAAAATTCAGGAAGCTCTAGTCATGAAAGGGTTAAGATGTAACCCAGACTGGAGTGAGTGAGTAAGACTGTTACTTTAACCCTTTCACTACTGAATGGATTCTGCCATTCAGTTATTAAAATATACATTGGAACGGTCTAGTGTGTTCAGATAATAAAATCAGACGACAGACAGTAAAACGGTTAATACAAGAGCAGAATGATTCATATTCATTGGTGGGAAATGTTCAGATAATAAATTAAATAAACAACCAGGGCATTTGTTGAACTTAATATCTGAACATTTGCCTCCAATAAATAAAACTCCTTCTGTACTTGTATTTTCTGTTGTCTGATATTTTTCCCGAAATGACCACGACCTTATTAATTAAGAATATATTGTCGTCGGCGTTTTAAGTTTCACAGACTAACCTGGGTGTCAGGGAATCAATGGCGTGATGTGCGGAACACCAAGTGCATAAACATTAGCCCTTGTAAAAACATTTTCGATGAGCTCTGATTGCGAATGAATATGGGTGTGGTGCAGAGCTGTTAAGTTTCACGGATTGTCCGTGATTCTCCCGGATAAGGACGGCAATTCCGCAAACACGGATAACCCTCAATTTCTCCCGGATTCAGCAAAACCCCGCATTCAAAATCCCAAAGAACGATGTTCAATTTTTATATTTTTAAAATTCGTGCATTTGCGGGAGATTCCCCAAATAACGGGGATTTCCTTATTTCCGGTACTGTAAATACCCACACATTGACATTCACAGCCGTAACTTTGATGTTCCCTCTGATTGGAGACTGATATTAATTAATTTTCACACTCTGGTGAAGCCACACGTATAAAGGGTGTTGTTATAGTATACAATACTACGTATAATCACAAGTGTGCAGCTGTATTGTAAGGCCTCATTGATGCACATTTCTTAGTAACGGATTAGTGGTATGCATTACGAACGGAATGTGTCCATTTAGTTTGCAGGTAAAACTGTAAGATGGTCATTTTGTACTTTCGGTTTCACGCATACATGTCCGGTTTTAACCTGTGTAACTCGGGTTGGTTTTTACTTATTTTAAACAAAGTTTCTGCTTCTTAAAAAATTTTAATAAATGGTGGAATGTGTGCATTTATTTTGGGGGTTAAACCGTAAGACGAGTCCAGTTTGTAGTTTATTCCGATTTTGTACCTTCGGTTTCGCGCCTATCCGGCTGTATCCCGTGGAATTCTCAGAATTTTTACTTAGTTTATACGAAGTGTCTGCTTCATTCTCTTCAATAAATGGTGGTATCTCCCACTCACAGCAGCTCTATTACAATTACCAACAGGACATTCATTACCATTTTATTTAGGTATATATATTTTTAAAATAAACACAAATAGAAACTCATAGAAACTATGTAATCTTCATCATAAAAATTATTTTTGGAACATGAACATATTTGGCATACCTCCCGCAAAAATCTCCCGGATTGACGTTTTCAAAACATAACAGGTCTGGTGTGGGGGCATGGGATTATGGCTTTGAATTAGGCGCAATGAAATTGTGTTATTATATCCGCTGATGAGCGAAGGTGAGAACACTATTCAATTGCTGATACAGAAAAATAAAAAGCCAACAACGCTTAATCCAAAACGCCTGTCTCTAGTCTTTTGTGAATTAGTGTGGTCGTTGAAGCAGAATTTGTGGATCAACCCGGAATAAATTGGATACAAGCTAATTTTGGTGTCATTCGACGCGGAAAAGCCTCAGGAACATATCCAAACTCCGCAAAAATCCGCTGTGGGGAACCTTTGTTATCCAAGATGGCGTCCAACATGGTTGTCTATAATACATCAGTTGAATCAGTTCTCGAAACAAGTCATTATATGATATATTGTGGCATCGGAATTAAGCCGTTATACCAGTTTGTGTTAAATTATAGTACGGGAGCGAATAGAGTGACACGCACAGAAAATCATACAATTGTGGCCATGAAATGGCTGTCAAAATGGCCACAACTGCAAGCAATACAACAAAGAAAGCAACATATTGAATAACCACATTGGAGTGAAAATATGTATTGATAATATACAAGTCGGTTGTTGAATATCTTTAAAGGTACACACACCATTAAACAGATCCATCTGAAGGATTTATCGGCCACTGCACCGCAAGTCAAAACCCAATGATTTGCGTCTTTAAAGTTTGGGTGTTCTGCTTATCCAACATCCAATTGTCGGGCCAAAAATAATAATATCGGACATGCAACACACGAACTAATGTTTCGCCTCACAGTTCATGGTAGTTTCATTCGGCATGATGATTAATTATTGAACGTAACGCCGAAATTTAAGCGCACACTCTAGCGGTCTAAATGTTAGTTATATTTCCGGAATTGTCAGCACTCCCGGTGATATTAAACAATACATATTTGTAGCAATGCTTATTATACTGTAAAGAAACACTCATATCTTCAATAGATTAGCACCGCGTCTCACCAGATCAAAGAGACGGTACAACACACATTGTATGTAAGACTAATTTTCATGCTGCTAACAAACCGTGTTCTTAGTAGACAATTTTGTTCAAATTACTTCAATCACAACTTTACAACTGGAATATGCAGATACGCAATGCACACTATTAGTTTTCAGTATATTTTTGTTTGAAAATATCTTATCATTACCACCCACATAATCATGCTAAATATCGAGTGATCACCGTTTAAGATGTTATTTCAACGTTGAACATTCACGCAATAGTATTCATTGTGGTTCTGTGTGCAGCAGCTATGTGTAACATTCGGGAGAAGGAGTAAACGTGGTGATGTGGTTGAAGAAAACGTAGTAATTTTCGCGTAGATGTGGCCTTGGTGAATTCAACCAAATATAATTTCCAGGTATAAACACAGTCTTTGTCGGAGTATGTGGGCAATTTTGGTCAAGTTTAGAATTTATTGACGATAGTCTATGTTACTATTTCGTGTTTTAATAAATTTAGTTCATGGTATATACCACCATGCATTCTTGTGATAAAAGCAAAATATTCGTGTACTATCACTTGATCTGAGGCAACTATGACTACTATTTTGAGACACGGACAATAGAATATACGCATTTTACCCAGTACTATATGAATATCTTTCATACCATTTTATATCAGTTAATTTTTAAAGGCTTCATGCTGTAGATATCAAAATAAATGATGATCGGTCACATTCGTGAGACTGCTCGGAGTAAACATTTTTCTGATTCTAGAAAAAGGTCGCATAGTCAATACATCTCTACTAAATCCCATTTAGCTGTTTAATTACACATATATCACACGATTCAAGATAAGCAGTACAGAAAAAACTGCGTTATGTTTCCGTTTCTGGGCGTACAAAAGTCAAGATTTAATCGTTTCATAAGACCCTGGTTTCGCTTGCTCTCTCGTGAGATACATTAGAGATAATTCGTACATCTCTAATCAAACGTTTCTCTTATACTCTGCAATCATTCTTCCTCGCATAATTTGAGTTTGTTCACTCGTATAGGACTAGCTCTTCCATTTTGCACAACATGTAAATTTCATTCGATTTTGTCCATTTTGGTGGCCATTTTGGGAAATTTTTATACATTCTACAGATATGGTTTACGACAAAGCATTGTTTGTATATATTTCAATTTATTACGAATTTGGCATTAATTGGAGCACCTACCGCAGAAATTCAGTATTTTGCGACAACAACTGACATTATGGACGCCATCTTGGATCCTGAATTTTCCCATGAGCGGATATTTGCGGATTTTGGATATGTTGTTCCTGGTGTTTTTCCGCGTCGAATAACACAAAAATCCAATTTCTTCCGGGTTCAACTCTCCAACGACCACACTAAATAATATGACATTTCAATTAGATACATTCATTTTCTGTCTGTCTTAAATTTGAAAACCCACTACATAATTGGCATAACATTGCCAATAATACACTGACTTCATTTTTTTCAAAACAGACTATACGATATAAGAAGTTATAATGAAATATGACTAACTACCGAAACAGCTTGAAGCTCAACTTCAATATACGTACTTCAGCAGGAATGACAAGAGCATATTTTAGCAGATGTAAATTTAATGTTGTGGATGCGTATAAGGCAATTGCACTCATTGAAATTTCACTCACACTTATCTCCTGTGAGGAACCTGAAGACCAAGTCTGCAAATAGTGTGTCTGTCATATGCAGAATGAGGTCCCCAGAGGGCTAGCATCACCAAATTCTCCCTCTAGGGACCTTATCTTCTGGAAGGTATCTGCAGTCTCAAATTAACCTTCTTTTTAACATTTAGATACTTTTCCCTTATGGTAAGTTTCAATATCCCCTAATTTGCAGAAGATAAAATGCATAATCGAGGTGACTAATGGGTGAACATCACCAACATCAACTGGGGAACTTCAATCTGATCCTAGGTCTCCCATAGCAGTTGAGGCCTAATCAGAATGAAGTTCCCAGAGGGTGAATTTGGTGACGCTAGCCCACCATGCGGGATAGTGTAACTAAATTAATGCTCTGGGGACCTCATTCTGCAAATGACAGACACACTATTTGCAGGCTTGCTGAAAACTGGAGGAATAATTAGGCCAAAAAAAAATAATCTATGTTTAGAGTTTCCCTACCTACCCTAGAAAAAGGTGCCTACTCAAAACTTTTTATTGGACTGTAGACACAAATATTTTGTTTTTGTTCAGTGGAAAGGGCATCAAAAGGTATCTTAACCATTTTCAAACTCTCCTATAAAAATCTAGTGCTCTGGCTAATTCAAGATAACAGTATTTATTATTGAACCTTTCAATTAATCTGAAATGTGAAGCTTTCTAGATTGAATTGTCAATGACCCAATGGAATTCAGAATAAAAAAACATTTAAAAAAGTAAAATTTCTACCTACCTACCTACCTACCCTATTTATTTTAGACCATGTAACCCTAAACACAGGTATTATTTTGTTTGGCCTTACCTGAGACCATGACGTATATCGGGAATCCATAGAATACTCCATTCACATATTCAGCAGAGCACACATATTTTCCTGCGGCAGACTGGCCTATGTTGAGTAGCTTGAGAGATGGGGTCTGTAAGTTGCCACCTGTATACACCAAGCCACTACCCTCAATTGGATTTCCATTGAAGGTCCATCTAACCGATAGTGCATTTCCATGGAGATAGCAGTATAATGTTATTGTGTCCCCCTCGGTTGCCATGTGGTAGTCCTTCCTCGTAGATATAGGGGTTGATGTCGATTCTAAAATTGGGTAAGAATGTGTTAGTACATCATTAAGGCAACAGATGCTAAGATCAGCAATTTGTTAACCCTCTCATGACTGGATCTTCCTGAAATTTTGCGAAAACCATGTGCCAATGCATTCTTATATATATGCGAGTCTCCCATAGGGAGCCTCGCATATATAAGAGAATGCATTGGCCTAATATTAACCTTGACTTATGTAAGCCAGTGCATTCTTTTATATATGTGAGGATCCATATGAAAGACTTACTTATATAAGAGAATACACAGGCACATTTACCTTTAATGCTGCACCAGCGCAGCTCCCATCATGAAAGGGTTAAGACAAGAGAAGCTAAGATCAGTAATTTGTTAACTGATGACTCCCGAATTGGGTTTTAAACAGTGATCAAAGTTCAGATTATATAATATAGATTACGTTATATAATATATGTACCAACTTTAACAATGTTGTCTGCTTGAAAATTTATGTAAAACTCCGCTAATTAAGCGCTTTATGGCACCAAGTACAACACTTGCAGTAATATCCATTCCGATTCTATTTTAATTAGTCTTCTCACTATAAATTGGTATAATAATAATAATAATAATAATAATAATAATAATAAGCTTAAAACATGATGTGAATCTCTGAAATAATTTTACTTTATTGGATATTGATATGAAAGGTATTAACCCTTTACCCAACAAAACGCCCAAAAACGCCCAAATAAAGCTTCAACAGCCTAAAATATCTTGGGTCTGTCTCAATAACACCATACAAATATTTTCTTACATTTTTTAACAATTTTTATAATATTTTCTACATTCTTTGACAATTTTATCATTTTAATATGTGTTAATTAAGCCAATGCATTCTCTTATATATGCGAGGCGACCTATGGTCGACTCGCATATATAAGAGAATGCATTGGCACAGGGCCGTTCTGTTGGGTAAGGTATTAAATGCTAAAATGGACCGTCTGTGAACCATTCATACAATTCAGTTCACTAGTCATTTAAAGAATTATATGGGTTTTTTTTTTTCAGATAGAAATTTTCATAAAAGCTGATAGCTAGCTACCTTCACCTGAACTGATTAGTCTAATGATATAGCAATAGGATGAAATGTGTAAACTGTTCTGATGGTACCTACCTGACAGCATCACCCTTTACAGAAACCAATATTTTAACATATGACCAAAGAATCTAACAGCTCAAGAGCAGCAGAGTTTTATCGATAACAGTCTGAGTTAGCCTATTATGGTACCTAATTTTTTTGCCAATTGATCAACTGGAGAAAATACACACCAAAAAGTCAACACCAAATTTGGCTGAAATCCGTCTAGGGGTCTGGGAGAAAAATTTCAGACAGACCAGAAACATGGACATACAGATCCTTCTCTTTTAACCCTTTACCCAACAAACCGGCCAAAACCGGCCAAATAAAGCTTCAACAGCCTAAAATATCTTCGGTCTGTCTCAATAAAACCATACAAATATGGATATCATTGGAACCGGCTCCTTGACCACATTGTGATAGTTACAGTTATACCCTGTGCCAATGCATTCTCTTATATATGCGAGTCGACCATAGGTCGCCTCGCATATATAAGAGAATGCATTGGCCTAAAAAAAATCTTTTTTTAACACTTTTTACCATTTTTTCTTACATTCTTTAACAATTTTATAATTTTTAATGTGTTAAGCCAATGCATTCTCTTATATATGCGAGGCGACCTATGGTCGACTCGCATATATAAGAGAATGCATTGGCACAGGGCTCTTCTGTTGGGTAAAGGGTTAATATATATCTAGATAATCATTTTTATAACTTGTGGAAGTATGAATTCAAAAAATAATTTGGTTACATTTTCTCTATAAGTGAATGTTAACTGGATATACTAATAATAATAGATATTGATCAATGCATGTATGAATAGATTAGCAATTATCAATCTAATGATTGTTGCAAAAATACAATATAAACCTCATTTGATATCATTGCGTCATCCACTCTTGTCTGATTATCTCTAACACTTATATCAACATACGTCTCTTTCTATATAATTATAACTCTGCTGCCAATGAGTTTTTATCCTACTGCCACCACCAAAATATTTATTGATACAATATCTAATATACCACTGAGCGATACACCACATAACTAATTTTAAGTTAAGTCACCTATAAATTGTGGAGCCACATCAGTTTTATACGTCAATGGAAAAAATATTTGTCGCATATGAGCGATTCCTTAAAATGGACATCTTCGCCAATATTTTTGCAAAAATAACAAACATAATGACTTCAATATACTTTGGTTAATTTTGATTCCACATTGCCATCTATTCAAGATTCAATGCTGTTCGTGACATAATTGCAATCGAAACTATTTGAATGTCAGGACCACATATTCCACCATATAAATGAGTCTGTGGGTGAACGCTTTAGTGGTACTACTGACTTGAGAATGGGATAACAGGCAAGTAAACTAAGGCAGGGAAATAATACAAAATAAGTTAAATAAATAAGTTAATACATGGCAGGGAAATAATACAAAATGAGTTAAATAAAAGCTTTAACCTTCACCGTACAATAAAACCTATCTTGTGAGACCTCTGATTATGTCAAGCACAAATTGCAAATTAATATCTTTATGGAAATAAATGAGGCCAAATGTATAAAAACAATTCTGTGTTCTCAGGCATCTCCCTCATCACTGAAATTTCTTTTAAAAAGCCTCGGCAATTTTTTTTCAATATTTTCTGTTAGATATACTGTAATTGAACGAAAATGATTTTTATGGTTTCTGGAGTATGTTTTCCAGATTTTGAGAAAAAAATAATACTAAGTAATAAATAGCCTTCCTCCCTCATCTCAAAATTGAGATCTAATCGCCTGAGAACAGATTTATTTTTATTTTAACCCTTCCATGACTGGAGCTTCCTGAAATGTTGCGAAAACCCTGTGCCAATGCTTTCTCTTATATATGCGAGTCTACATATATAAGAGACTACATTGGCCTAACAATATTTACCTTGACCTTGTAATCCAGTGCATTCTCTTTTATATGTGAGGCTCCCTATGGGAGACCCGCATATATAAGAGAATGCACTGGCACAGGATATTTAATGCAGCACCAGCGCAGCTCCCATAATGAAAGGGTTAATGGCCTAAGGGAAAAGCTGCATATATAAATAATAACATGCAATTTAGGTGTGTTTTATAGAGGGATATGGCGCTGTGGCCATTGCAGTGCACCGAATCTGCATTAATTTCTTAAACATTTCTTTCACATGGAAACCATAGAACAGACAATCTGGCTCTGACAGCTGGTTTATCATTAAGATTTCTCTCATGATAGGTTTCACTGTGTATCAATGAAATAAACAAATAATAAATCTCAAGTACAACCCTCAAACCGACATTAAAAGATAGAAATCCCAAATTTGAGGTCGAAAAGTTAATTTTTCCAAACATTTATTACAATAATGCATATTTCCAAATTACATTTGATAATTGAATAATCGCTGATATTTAGTTAATTATTGACCAATGATTTATTTCAAGGAATATTCAGTTAATAATTTCAACAAATAGCCTTGGGGTGTTTATTGAGCTGATTATCCCTACATACACTTATAAGAATATGAACACACCTAATGAATTAAGAAGACAACAATTCCATTTTATTTTTTTTATATTAACTGACAAAAAAAAGATTCAGTAAACAAAAGTTTGAAGGAAAACATCAGTTATCATGGCTGCACTGAGAAAGGTTAAAATAAACTGGACTTAAATAAATATAACATGAAAATAACCTATAGGATTACATTCATCTACAAAATAAAATGACTGACACCATGATACGGCTGGAGGGATCAGGTTACTAGTATTACGTTTTTAGTTTGGACCAGGAACCAGTCTATTTGACAAGAGACATTGAGTGAGCACAAATGAGTAGACATAATCGAGAGTTGCAGAAACAATAACAGGCGATAGCTAGAAAGAAATTTCCATTCTCTAAACTACATATCAACTTTGAGACGAAAATATTTCACTAAAATGTAATTTTACTTCCATGAAGTAGCAACTTAGACAGTTGTTGCCAAATTTCCTGCATTAGATTGGTCCTTGCCACAATCGATCCAGCCACCCAATTCGTAGTAACCAAGCCTTGAAATAGGGTGTCTGTCATTTGCAGAATGAGGTCCCCAGAGGGTGAATTTAGTGATGCTACCCCACATAGCAGACTAGCATCACCAAATTCACCCTCTGGGGACCTCATTCTGCTTACAACTCGGCAGAATGAGGTTCCCAGAGGGTGAATTTGGTGATGCTAGCCCGCTATGCGGGGTAGCATCACTAAATTCACCCTCTGGGGACCTCATTCTGCAAATGACAGACAGGCTATTTCAAGGCTTGGTAGTAACCTGACCCTTTCTGCCATGATACGGGGGAAACTTGTTAGGCCACTTTTTTATCTGTTGATATATGTAAACCCCAAAAATATTATTAACATCCCAGATATTCTGTTTTACACCAATCAGAAGGATTCTTTCTGAACACAGGCAGCACTAGAATACTTTGGAAATGCTCAAAAGTACTCCCCGATGACGACCTTCTTTGGCATCTGTTGCACTCAATTCACAATTTCTTTTAAAATTGATATGCATTACGTTCAATTTAGTAATTTTTTTCATCTTTTCCCCCAATTTATTTTATAAAATGAAAAAAATAAAAATTCAGAACCAATTTTATTTGTTATTTTTTCCATGCTCCTGCCTTATCTTTAAAAAGAATTATCAGTAAAAAAAATCAACAAATAAAAAAGTCACCATATCTACAAAATAAAATGACTGACACCAGGATATGGGGAAACTAGTTAGGGAAACTAAGCCGAAGCCAAAGCCACAGATAAATATAATGAGTTTCCAGGTGTTTTTAATTGTCTACTCTCAAACATGTACCTGTAGTTTTTCTTCCTCAAATTCAACGAGAATCAGAATCGTGGTTCTTGTGTTGATTCTTTAAAAAAAATTCTGATCTATCTAGCTTTTGTATTTATTAAATTCTGATGCTCACAAAAATGGTAGAATTTGACACATGTTTGACATTTAAAAAAAATATATAAATATATAAAGTAAACTGTATTATTTCAGGCCAAATGGTTAATTTCTATCCACACTAAATTTTATGTATGAATTCTTTAATGATTCTCTATATTTATATATATATATATTTTTTGGTTGAAATCAGAAAGTGTTGAGCCTGCTAATACATGCATGTACTAACATTGTCTACAAGCCTGCAAATAATGTGTCTGACATTTGCAGAATGAGGTCCAAAGAGGGTGAATTTAATGTTAACCCTCATGGCAGGCTAGCATCACCAAATTCACCCTCTGGGGACCTCATTCTGCTCAGGTCTCATCTTTTGGTAAGTATCTATAGTCTCAAACTAACATTGTTTTAGTCACTTTTTCCCTTCTGGGAAGTTTCTATATCCCTTAATTTGCAGAAGATAAATTGCATAAACGAGGTGACAAATTGGTGAACATCACCAACTTTAATTGGGGACATTCAATCTGATCCTATGTCTCCCATACCAGTTGAGGCCAAAGCACAATGAAGTTCCCAGAGGGTAAATTTGGTGATGCTAGCCTGCCATGTGGGATAGTGTCACTAAATTCACCCTGCAGGGACCTCATTCTGAAAATGACAGACACACTATTTGTAGGCTTGATTGTCTAATAATGGGAAATGGGTTGAAGCGACTCAGAGTTAAGGGTTAAAATTACAATATACAAAGATATCCATACTCACCATAATATAGCAAAAAATATCCTTACCGTATGTCAAAACTTACAAATCCTTACCGTATGCAAAAACTTACAAATCATTTTCCGAAGAACTAATTTAAAATAAAACATTATTAATGCATCTGAAAGGAAAACCTTAATATTAGTTTAAAATTCCTGCAAATAAAGATTCTTTGTTAGAAATTCAGAAAATGAGGAAGCACTATATTCTAACAATCAAGAAAAGGGTGACATATAAGTCAACAAATATGTTGAACACATGACTTCTATAGAGTTGATCCATATAATATCAGGAGCAAAACACAAAAAGGAAAGGTAATTTTATAAGATATTAAAGGCGCATAATTTTTTAAGTGTTTAATCCGATTGTTAAAAAAAGGTTTTTTGACTTCATCATGCACTTCATTGTATTATGAGATTAACTACCATCACTTGTGTTGAAATAAAAACAAACTCAGAAAGAGAACGCTCATCTTCATAAAAATCGTCATCTTTGCTTAGTTGATACAATATAGCACTCCCTGAATAAATATTCTCATACAGCTTAAATAATAATATGTGGGTATCAAAATCATTGTTACCTGATATGAACACCGATGTCGGAGGTCCAAATACCTCTTTATCTGGGAAAACAGCACTGCATGTATAGGCTCCAGTTTGAGAGATATCTGAGAAAGAAACTACAAGCGCAGGAGATTTGAGCGATCCACCGGTGTAGCCATTCTGCCCAATCACGAGAAGCTGGTTGTTTCTGTACCATTTGACTTCAGTCGCGCCTGTTCCGACTTCGCATTTAACAGTGAATCTTTCTGGAGCGGTAGCTACTATAGGCGTCGTATCTGTGATGACATAAGGAGCTGTCGATTCTGCAAACAAATACATAAAAATTGCATTTATTACATACTTGCCTATAAAATTACCGAAACGTAAATCGTCGTAGCTATCTCTTAAAAGTTACAGTGAAATCGCGTTTTGTTATTTCATTGTAGCTTTTTGTTATTTCACTGTAGCTTACCAAATGATGTCATGACCGAATGACAGAATCACTTGATAGAGATTTTGCTACCAATCAGCTGATCGGTGTCATAAATTTGGGTCAACCAGGTGTAGCTTTCCATGTCTTGTTTAATTTGTTGTGCTATTAAAAGTGAGAATGCTGCACAGTTTAGCACCTTTAAGCACCAATAAGGCACATATAATATAATAAAAAGAACACATACAGTTTTTGTTTGAATACCTGAAACATCTCATAAGTGTTTGGAAAGAAATATTGAATTTTCTCATAAAAATTTGATATTTCTTTCCAGACACTCATGAGATATTTTAGTATTCAAATAAAAACTGTAGGTATTCTCTATGTATTATGAAAGCAACAATCTGCTCTCATTCAATAAGCCAATTCTAGTAGGGTCCTGCGAATATTCGAATACGATCATTTATACCTTTTGAACCAAGAATTTCATACATTCTATGCATTTATTTGCAAATAATAAATCAAAATTTGGCCATCATCATTGTTTCGTATGGGAAATAAAATAAATGGCATTAAAACATGGAAGACGGAATTAAGTGTGCCTGAAACGAAAACTAAATTCATCTCCAAATAACTGTCCTGAATCGATCTTTTATCAAATTTATCGATGAGAAGGCTAGCCTCAATACCTGATCAGTGATCACATATACTATGGTCAGAACTAATGCACCATGCATTAATACCAAGTGGGAGTGAATGGTGATGGTGCCCTCTAGAGGCAAGGATGTTGCAATAGGGGGGGTGGGGTGGAGGCGATATTCAAAAGTTGAAATTTCATGCCTAACACATCATCGTTTGCAAATCTCAGATCAAACATAGGTTGATATTGTTTTATTTAAGTAAACAAACGTGCAATTTATGTAGACTATACCTCATTATTAAGTCAAGATATTTTTTGTTAAAGTTGACGTCATCATTGACACTATCAACGTAATCGGTTTGTATTGTTCAAGGACAAATTTTTATCTTGAATTTTTTTTAAATCTTCTGTATTTTGCTGTATTTCACAACAAAAAAGAAATGGGTGCAGTGATGGGTGTGCAATAAAATATATTATTATCCATTCCTTAACTAACACTATTTCTGATTGGGCAAAGGTCGCCACGTGATAGTCCGTGAAAAAGTCATATTGGACTCCCGAATGTCATATTGGACTCCCAAGTGTGCAATATCACTTCTATGACGTCACGAATTAACTATTGCGAAATGAATCGGTGAAATGGTGATGCTCGCGCAACACTGATGGATTTAGTTTCACTTCCGCATTGAGATTTTTTCATTTCCGTGTTTTACTGTTCCAAATCATGCTTTCTGGTGCTCAAATACAGGTTTTATAGAGAATTAAGTGCCGACAAATACCAAAAGTAACCACTAAAGTTTTATTCCCAAACTTTGGATAAACACACAGATGGATAATAAAAATGTCATTATACAATGTTGTGTACAGTATGAGTTTTTCTTGTACTCGTCCAGGTTGTGGTGAAAAGTCATATTGGACTCGACACTCGTCCAATATGACTTTTCACCACAACCTGGACTCGTACAAGAAAAACACATACTGTACACAACATTGTATAATAACTTTATATTATCCAATTGTGAAGCAATATGTGCACTACATCAAACTCTGCATTCAAACTGAAGTTTCCAGTTTACATGCCACGCTCAAGAAAATATTCCTGAGCCGGAATTTATATCTGAATCGTCATCTGGCTCCTAAAATAATGATGTAATCCAACACGCTACCAACTGCTATTTTATATAGTGAGTTATTTTCATATGGGGGAAAGTCACGAAATGAGAGGCTGCAATGTTAGTTAGTCAGAATCATACTCCAATATCATACTCCAATGATACTGAATATAGATAACAGCTTTTAACCCTCTGTGAGAGCTTTCTGATGAATGGCAACAAGCCATATTTCCGACTAAATCCAGAAAAATTACCCATAATTCTGCTGTAGTTAAGGAGTCGATTATTTAGGGTATTACTGTACATGAGGCCCTCAAGTATCACCGATCGGTTGGTCGCTCATGAAAATAGTTTGTTTTTGCCTAACCTGAGACAGAAAGACTAGTGGAGTCCTCATTTTGTCCGATGGAGTTGCGGGCTGCACATTTATATGTTCCGCTGTCGGATGTACTGAGCCTCAGAATACCGAGGGTTGGGTTCTGTTGACTAGCTCCCATATACTTTGACTGGTCCACAGTGATTGTCTGTTCATTCTTCTTCCACTCGACAGTGAATGCCTGAGAGGATGACACAGTGCATGTGAGCTCGACGTAACTATTGATGCCAGCATAGTATTGCTTTGTGCTGATAGTGACTATGGGAGCAGAAGCTGAAAAAGATAATAAACACGATTGCTGTTTGTGTCTTTTAATTAGGTCTAAATTGGCAGTTGGGTGGAAATTAGGTATTGACACATTATTTTACATAGGCATTCTATTGACAATATACATGTATGTAAAATTGATATCTATAACAAGATCATCGCTGGGGCATGGCTAATTTCAACAAAGGGCTATAACGCTGGTGAAAATTGGCAGGCGGAACCCAATTTCAAACTTGACCTATATTTTGGGCTAGTAAAGTAAGATCTAGGTGTGCCACGATTAATCGTATAATCAATAAACTGTTGATAAAGCCGATAATCGATTACCATTTCCATCGTCGATTAATTTGTGTTATTTTGGACGTCGGAAAATGCTGGGTATTATTGAATACTGTATTTGTTTTACAAAGTTTAATCTACAACCAAGGGATTAACAATCTTTGATTGCATATAGTTTTAGCTGGGAAACACGTCCCAATGGAATGTCCCAATGGAAGGACAGACAGCTTGACTGATAACATAATACAACCTTTTTTCAAAAGGCATATAAAAATCATACATTAGGCCCTCAAGTATCACGATCGGTTGGTCGCTCATGAAAATAGTTTGTTTTTGCCTAACATATTACAAAAACAATACTACATATTTACTACATTTTAGTAGTACTCATATTATGGAGTCCTCGTTTTGTCCAATGGAGTTGCGAGCTGCACATTTATATGTTCCGCTGTCAGATGTATATAAATATTATGTTTACAACATATTAGTAGTACTCATACTGTAGTATGACAATATGAGTACTACTAATATGTTGTAAACAGTCGGCAGTTCATTTGATGCGACATGGTTACTCTTCGGGTAGTTGCATATTCTACAAATTGGTGGCACTGCAGCTTTGATCTTATTGCATATATTTCCACAAGAAAGGCAGCACTACGTCTTTGAATTGTGCCGACTGTCATTGTTATCATGCATAAACATTAACTAAATAACTTTGTTCATATATATCATATTGATGTTCACAAATGCAAGTGAACTGAGAGCTTTCGGATGAATGGCACCAAGCCATATTTCCGACTAAACTCTGAGAAGCTACCCATAATTCTGCTGTGGTTAAGGAGTCGATTATTTAGGGCATTACTGTAGTATTTCCTCTTAATATGGCGCTCTTTCAAACACAACCCCAATTAAAAGTTCAGGTTAACCCTTTCTATACTAAATACTCATTGATGAGTATTAAATTCCCATAGGAAACGTTCAGATATTAAGTTCAACAAATGACCTTTTCCCTCAAAAGAATAGGACTTCTTCTGTACTTGCATTATTTGTCGTCTGCTTATATGATTCCTGAATACCCCTGCAGATGAATAATAGACCCTTCGAATGTATACTTTTATGATTGAGTGGGAGAATCCATTTAGTATAAAAAGGGTTAAATACGTGTAAGGTAAACATCTCTGGTTCGCAACATGTTGTCTGCTCATATTATCTGAACCTCCTACAGATCAAGAATGCATCAACAATTCCAATATATACTTGTCATCTCCTTATATACCACTTGTCACTGAGTCAAGGCCATATTGGAATCCATTTAGCCCCGTCCGTTTTTTTAGTACTACAGGTCAAAGTTCTGGAGTAGCCTTTCATATATGGAATTCATGAATATTGAGAAGCTCAATATATGGAATGCTACTCCAGAACTTTTGACCTGTAGCACTAAAAAAACAGAACGGGGCTGGATGCATGGATCCAATATGACCGCGACTCAGTGACAAGGCATAAAATCTGAATATCGCACAAATACTTTTACCAACTGAATAGGAGAATCAATTCAGTAATCGAAGGGTTAAATACGTATAATGCACCTCAAAGCACTTGAATGGGTGCGTGAAACTAGGTTGTACTCAGGCACTATGCCAACTGAAGGAATGTCGCATTCTACTAACATCACCAAAAATCTCAAACAAATCGACAGTACCACTACATAGAAAACATCGTCTGATCTGCGCTCAATTGTAAATATTTACTTCTTGCTTCGGGATCCAACTATCGGCGATAAACTAACGCAAACAATTTCGTCATCAAGAGTCACTGCATTTAATTAATATATAAGAATGATGGTGTGTGTTGTCAATTTGTATATAAAAATAATTACTTTGAGCACAATTATTCATCATTTCTTTTGGATCACCCTACAGGAGTGTTTCACATCACTTTAAAGCATAAATCGAGATACTAATTACTTGACAATATACTCACATGTTGCCACGGTGATGGCTTCACTCGTAGTTTCTCCATATGTATTTCTCGCACGACACAAGTAGGTCCCTACATCAGATGAAATCGGTGTCAGAATCGTCAGATTAGGTCTCACAGATGTTCCCCCGAGGTACAAAGAGCTTGATACATCTATTTCTTGTCCATTTTTTAACCAAATTACAGCGAATTCGCCCACGGATTCAATCTCGCATTGTAAGGTTAGACTAGCCATTCCTAATTGGATTTTGTAGCTTGTTTTTGTGAGCGTTATTTTTGGTGTGGGTGATGGGCCAACAGTTAGACTAATATCTCTGCTCTCTTGTTGACCGTTTGTATTGGTTGCAGCACATATATATTTTCCTGTGTCGGATATGGAAGGGTTAGAAATGATCAGTGACGAAGAAACTGGCGTTGTTTGTGAGAATCTTGAACCTGTGACTGCAATCTTTTCTGTGCCATCTTTTTTGTACCATGTGACTGATTCGGCATTCGTTGTTGAGCAGTGCATTGTTACGGAGGCGTCGCCGACATATGCAACATAGTTAATCTCATTCACTGATATAACAGGTACACTGCTCACTGAAATATAGAACCAGAATATACAATTACTGAATACTCATTAAAACTAATGACATTTTGAAATTCAATGATATCTATTCTCTGCAATCAAATCTCCTTGTGCATGATTGGTTTCACGACCAGTTACCAAATTCTTTTGAAAATTTCTTTACAATTTCTCAAAATGACATGCGACAAGATGGTATGCTCATATCTGCATGGGACTCCGAAAAGTGTCTTCTCGGAAAACTAACCAGAACACTATCTTCCAAAGATGTGGAATTCCCTGGACGACAAACTAAAGTGTCTTCCAACACGAACAATGTTCAAAAATTATTACTCTCGAAATATTCTATCTTCATATCAACTGAATCCCAAATGTACATACAACAATTGTCCTGATTGCAATGATGTGTAATAAGTAGTATAGTATTCGTGTAGCGATAACTGACACTGTATAATAAGAGAGAAGGATAAATAATACATGTTCATCATCTCCCCATCGCAGGAAACCCAATGTATTATTCGAATGCCTCATTCGATTGCCTTATTCGAATGCCTTATTCGCTGCCTTATTCGACCCATTGGATAAACAATTATCATGGTTCTCCGCTGGCCTCATCCATATATTCATATTCCACATGTTGGTACTTTATATATCACATCACAAACTGAGCGATGAACGGTGAACGACCAATGAATTCTACTATTATTTATAAAACAGACGTTTATATACCAATGTTTAGATTTAACAAGACAAAACCTAGATAAAATCAAATTATTATTACGTGTATAGTTATATTACTTTTCAACGGGGACGGCAGGTAGACAACCCTCTCGGTTATGCTGTCCCCGATAGCTCATTGAATGTTACAATATTACACTGTATAGATAATTGTATATGTTATATGAATGAGTTATGAATAAATAATCATAGTCATAGTCATTAATGGATTATCTGGATATACAGTAATGCTCTAAGTAATCAACTCCTTAATCACAGCAGAATTATGGGTAACTTCAGGATTTAGTCGGAAATATGGCTTGTTGCCATTCATCGGAAAGCTCTCGGGGAGAATTTCCGATGAATGGCAACAAGCCATATATCCGACTAAATCCTGAAAAGTTACTAGTAATTCTGCTGTGGTTAAGGAGTCGATTACTTAGAGCATTACTGTACCATGTGTGTCTGACATTTGCAAAATGAGGTCCAAGGGGGTGAATTTATTGACGCTTAACCCGCCTACATGGCTGGCTAGCATTACCAAATTCACCTTCTGGGAACCTCATTCTGCTTAGACCTCAACTGCCTGGGAGACCTGGGACCAGATTGAAGTTCCCAGTTGAGGTTGAGTGATGCTCACCCATTAGTCACCATGATTATGCATTTTATCTTCTGCAAATTATGGGATATAGAAACTGAACAGTTCTAAGGGAAAACATAATTGAAAACAATGTTAATTTGAGACTATAGATACTTACCAGAAGATGAGGCCAAAGCAAAATGAGGTCCCTAGAGGGTGAATTTGGTAATGCTTGCCCGCTGTGCGGGATAGCATCACTAAATTCACCCTCTGAGGACCTCATTCTGCAAATGACAGACACACTATTTGCAGGCTTGGTCATCAGGTTCTTCCCAGGAGATATTTTTTTTATTATTATTATTTATTATGAGTGAAATTTCAATAAGTGCAATTGCCTTGTACTAAGACTTATATCCTGCAAAATCTCATCCAATGCCTGGCTGTATATACTAAGGGAATTCAACTGTGACAGTTATAAACAAATACTACATTTAATTGAATTATTCATAAGTTAGCGTGCTGTGGTTTGTTCACACACTGGCGATTTTTAAAATAACAGATGATTATTGTTCCAAACGACTGTTGAACAGACTTCATATAGTGTGTGAGCAAAGTTTTATTAATTCCCCTTAGTAAATGCAGCCAAAACATACTCCAAAACTTGTTATTGAGAAAATTGACCGTTTCATATTCATTCGTATCCATTCATATCCACACAACTAAAACATATTTGTTTATTCGCTGCAATCCATATCTATATCTAAATCCATTTAAATATTAATCTAATCCGAAAATTATAGTGAAATATTTAAATTCTTTATGTAGCCATTATTGATTGTATTCTGTCATTCAGGGGTGCCGGGTAGACGGCCATCATAGGCCACGGCACTCCACACAATACGTATACGAATTCACTTATATTATAATGTATTAATGTATAATGTATTGTGAAATAAAATATTATCCTTATCCTATCCTTGTACGCATCCACAAGTTGTGGAGTTTTGTTTTAACACACGTAAATTTAATGTTGTGGACCACAACATTAAATTTACGTGTGTTAAAACAAAACTCCAAGCCCAACTCCAAGCCATCAATGTCAACCTACCAATGGGACCAGCCTAGAAGGTGATTTGGGAGATGCCTTCTCCCTAAAATGTGCCACTTCTCCCTATTTTTTTATCAGGGAGAAGTGACTCTCTCATATATCCATATGGATATATCCCAACATCATATTTAAAGTATATTTACTGTTTATGATGGTGTTCTTACATGAATTTCAGCAATTAATTGTTACTTCTCCCTGATAACAGTCCACTAATTCTCCCTAATAGCAACCACCAAGGGTGCTTATACCTGAGGCAGGTGAATGATGTCATATATTTTTTTCTATATACATCAATGATTTTTCAAGATCGCGGGTATATAGATTTTGGACAAATTGCCACGTGACTTCCGGTTAGCAACCGTGTGGAGATTGCAAAAAACGCGGAATTGGAAATGAAGCATCGCGATAAAAATGAAAGTAACTACTTCACAACTTACGAAGAATTCACTTGTGATTTAAGTCTATTAATTTCATTTAGACCAATTTCGTTGGTCAGCTTAATGAAAACGAAAAATGAAGAAGTCATGACAATAATCCAGACAAGATTTTACAATCCACGACACGTCTTGTCAATTTGGCATGTCGTCTCCGTCGTAACCACTGCATGATGTTGCATAAATTATTCTTAGTGTTATGTCGCCGAAAAAAGGCAAATTTGAGGCACATCATGTGTGGTTGCTCCACTACGTGTCACGTACGATTCATATTAACAAAACAATAACCAATTTCAAGCCTCTAGGCTGGTCCCTGGAAATGTGTATAATTAAAAGATTTAGTGTTCTTGAGTTGATACCAAAAATGTTATTCGCAAAGATCGAGTTTCACACTAAATGTGCTCCAACTGTCACCGCACAGTATCTCGCAATAAAACACATTCAAACTACATTCATTTCTTATAGTTATATGGCATATTTTAAAACTTATTTAGTTCCATGAAATATGCTTAAAGACATATTAAGGACTTGTTCAGGTGCTTGAAACTGATAGTTTAGTATTCAGGCCTTATGCCATTTGGAGGAATGTAGCATTCTACTAACATTGCCGAAAATCTCAAGTAAATTGACCATAACACGTCATAGAAAACATCGTCTGAACTGCGTGCAATTGTAAATATTGAGTTCTAGAATCGGGATGCATCTATCTGCGATAAACTATCAAAAACAATTTCACCACCGAAAATCACTGCATTTAATTAATATCAAAGAATGATGGTGTGTTTCGTCAATTTGGATATCATATTTGTTAAAAATAACTACTTTGAGCAAGATTATTCTCCATTCTAGTCGATCACCCTACCGGAGTGTTTCACATTACTTTAAATTGCAATTTTTTTTTTCCGAGTTAGCCCTGAAAATTTAATTATCAACAGATTGGTCTATGACCGCGCATTTACCAAACACGGCTAGTTATTCTACAAACCAAGATATTCGTTAACAAAATGTGTCGTCTGTTCATGTTATGGTGTGTTTTATTGAGGTACAAAATGCGTGACCCAATTGGAAGCTGACCAATCAATGAACATGAATTAGTGTAAAAAACACGGGCTACAGTAATGCTCTAAGTAATCGACTCCTTAACCACAGCAGAAATTATGGGTAACTTTTCAGGATTTAGTCGGAAATATGGCTTGTTGCCATTCATTGGAAGCTTTCTGATGAAAGGCAACAAGCCATATTTCCGACTAAATCCTGAAAAGTTACCCATAATTCTGCTGTGGTTAAGGAGTCGATTACTTAGAGCATTACTGTATGTAAATAGTATACCTTGAATATTGAAATATATGATCCCGCTCCCGGTGTAACCTGCTGCACTAGTCGCTGAGCAACTGTAATGTCCGGGATCGAAAAATGAGACGTCCTTTATAACCAAATCGCTGGAACCCACTGTTCCACCGCCATATTGAATGGGATCAGTGATGTCCATAGGTTCGGAGTATTTGTACCATGATATATCCAAGATTGGATCCTCGTCTGTGACCACTCTACATGTTAATGTGGCGTCTGCTCCGACATTAGCCGTTACATACTGTGATATGCTGATTCGAGGCTTCACTGAAATATAAGATTGAGTTACTTAATGTTTGTTCTATTTTGGTATTAGACCAAGTCTTCTCGGTCCACAACAGCTTGGGATATCAGTTGGGATGATGCTGTTTTTGACTGAGTCCCATCCCATTACTGTTCTATAATGGACTTTACGCGTAGAATCGTGGGCGGGAGTTATCTTACTTATTTGTCTGTGGATTAGGTAAAATGGAAGCTTTGCGTATATGAAAATAGAGGGCAGCCTTTTCCCAAGCATGAAGTTATCAAACATGCATTTATCAGGTCTGTTAAATATCAAAGGAACGATATTTATAAGTAAGCAAAGCCCTGTTTTCCAGAGAATTTTGATTTGTCGCGCTATCAGAAAATGCATGTAAATAATACATAGATAGAACGACACAAGTGTGTGAACATGATAACGTTATTGCACGAGTTTGTTGTGACGCGATGGTAAAACAAGAACCGAGGTTCGAGTTTTACCTCGCGGCATGACAAACGAGTGCAATAACGTTAACATGTTCACAAAACTGTGTTGTTCTATGTTTATTGCACACTCTGATGATTGTAGCTTGTATTATACTAAAATTTAGGTCTATATTCTTTATTTAATTGAACAAACGTGTGCTTAATGTAGACTATACTTAATAATTTAGTGAACAAATTGTCTGTTACGGTTAACGTCGCCAATGACATTGTTGACGTAATCGGTTTGTATTGTTCAAGAACAATACACAATTGTTTATTGAACGTTTTGAAATCTTCTGTATTTTTCTGTATTTCGCACAAAGAAGCCATTGGGTGTGCAATAAATTAAATGATCATATCATCACTATAACTTAGGCTTTTTCTATCATGTTGAAGACAGATTAATCGCGGACATGTCAGATGATTAATCACATTCAGGAGTTTATGTGAATTCCTGGGCTCCACATGTACATGCAGTACGTCATTTGAATTGAAGTCTGTTATAGAAGGGCAATGGGGCAGGACTTGGTCCAAAACATCATCAACCCAACCGATATCCAAAGCTGTTGTGGACCGAGAATATTTGGTCTATTTTGGTATGAAGAACATATTCAATAGTGTATTGAAGCAATGAACACTAGCTCATACTTAATTAGTGCCTTCATAAATCTAATATATCTATACCCCAGTACCAGTAATCATATGATGGTCACAGATACAATTTTGGAGGAAGCTTCGAAGTACCCCCGAAGCCAAGGAAATAGTAATTTAGGAGCGTCTGATCGGATTGAGTACCTTTAAGCTGCTACTAGCCCAAATGGAATGGTAAGATGGACTCTTTGGACGGTCTATGGTCGTTTGTTGAACTTATTGTCTGAACTTTTCCAAATAAATCAACTACTCGTCAATGAGTATTTAGTATATAGAAAGGGTTAAAGACAGTTTTCTCACAATTACTGCCTAGGTGTATAATAAATGAAGAAAACAATGAGTACTCACATCTGATAGAGAGCACAACTGCAGGACTGTTTGTCCTACCACCACTGTTTGTGGCATAGCAGATGTATGACCCCTCGTCAGTTTCCTGAACACCGAATATGCTGAAATCTGGAGTAGCTTTGTGCCCAATGCTGTACAATGGTTTGCTAAAATCAACCGGTATGTTATTACGCTCCCAGCCAACAGTGAATTCACCAAACTCGACACTCACACTACAGTTGAGTTTGGCTGAGCTACCTTCGATAATTGATAGATAAGTGCCAGACACGGTCACAACCGGTTTCTTAGCTCCTGCAATAATCAGAAAGTAATTGGTTTAACCCTTTACCCAACAGAAGGGCCCTGTGCCAATGCATTCTCTTATATATGCGAGTCGACCATAGGTCGCCTCGCATATATAAGAGAATGCATTGGCTTAACACATTAAAAATTATAAAATTGTTAAAGAATGTAAGAAAAAATGGTAAAAAGTGTTAAAAAAAGTTTTTTTTAGGCCAATGCATTCTCTTATATATGCGAGGCGACCTATGGTCGACTCGCATATATAAGAGAATGCATTGGCACAGGGCATAACTATAACCATCACAATGTGGTCAATGAGCCGGTTCCAATGATATCCATATTTGTATGGTTCTATTGAGACAGACCGAAGATATTTTAGGCTGTTGAAGCTTTATTTGGCCGGTTTTGGCCGGTTTGTTGGGTAAAGGGTTAAACATTGGTTATTTATCCACAAGATGCATATTACTGTATACACCCATCAGAAAACCCATCCCTGAGGATAAGCCCAGTCTATGTTTTTGCTCCAAAAAAAATCATTGGGTGGTCCTCGAAGATAAGCCCATCCACATTTTTGTCAAGATGACAAAATTTCATGCACATATTTACATACACATCAAAGAAATATAGCATAACGCCAGCTAATTTCCAATGCAAACTCATGTATACTACCTTCCCCGTTTCGTATTATAAAATTCAGTATTACAATTTATCATATGACTCAATCATTATTTACGTTGGAAAGTATGTCATAAATCAATTTCATATCAATTACTAGTTCATATCACCTTCCAATAATTTGATTGGTTTGTTGACAAAAAGTGTGTTCTGATTGGCTGAATGGCAGCCGGGGCCGAGCCGCATCTATAACTAAATGCAGGTCAAATTCGTGCGCGTCAATCAACGCGATGCCGAAATTCTCGCAATTATAATCTTGAATTATATAGTTTTGGACATTGTTATACGATAAATAGAATATGTAATTCGTATTTATCTAATAAACATACGATATAATGTGTAATTGGGCTTCAGGTGCAATGAAGTGACGTCACATTAACCTTTTGCTGCCGATGTCATATAGCTATTTAGTGATTTGTGTGCGTTTTGGACATCATAATCAATTTATAGGTGTCATATGATAAATAGAATATGTAATTCGTGTTTCTCTCATATGATATTTATGAAACTCGTCACGAATTTTCAGTTTTCTCTCGCCAGAGGCTCGAGAAAACTGAAAATTCTTAGACTCGTTTCATAAATATCATATGAGAGAAACATTCATTTCATATCCTCTATATATAAGATGATCATTGTGTCTTATTTTAATTATTTATCTGACATAATAAAACACAAAACAAATTATTTTCATTAAATAATATAATATACATGTACATCATAATATACATCATAAAATACAACATTAGATTAGCACAATGAATGCAGACTGAGATTTTGCATGTGGACGTCCTCGAAAATAAGCCCAGAACCAAAAAATTCACGACCCCCGGGCTTACTGATGGGTGTATATAGTACATGAAATGCATTGAACATGAGAATAAATAGACAATAGTTAACTGTTCTGAGTAACATATGGTATTTCTCCTCTAGTGAAATGTGGAAGATTGTTTTTACGAGGCGCTATTATATAGTCCAGTGAAAATAATCATCGCATCTCACAAGAGGAGAAAAACAGTACGCTATTCAGAACAGTTAACTGTTGTGTTTATTATATTTTCTATACCAGTTTGTTTCGAACCAGACCACAATGAAACACATTCATTTCTGTTAAATTAACGTGCAAGGATACGGAATGATGCAAAAATTGATGTCATGATGCAGCGCTGAGAGTAGGATAACATCTTGAGAGTAGGATAACATGTTCGGTATTCTGCTAGTGGGTATATGATATATATTTTGAAGTAAAAAGTTTATGAAATAAAATAAATAAAGTTTATGAAATAAAATAAATAAAGATATTATTATAAATGGATATGGTAATTTATTACGTATCTGGTAGAAAGGGAGTAAGCACATGGATTACTCAGTTTTTATTCTCCCAATGTGTCATGAAGGGGCCCTATAAATTATAATGTATATATAATTCTTCCAGGTATTTTGCATTAATATCGGGGCTTAACAGTATAGATAGATAAATCCGATATTACATGGGTTCTGGATTATAGCAACCACCAGCTCGCCGCAGGCGAGCGTGGTTGTTTATACCTTAGGCAGGTGAATGACGTCATATAATTTTTTTTATATTTTCTATACGATGAGACGAAATTCAGGAAGAGTGTATGCTATTTAGCGAAATTGACACGTGACTTCCTGTTAGCAACTGTTTGGAGATTGTAAAATTGCGGAATCGGAAGTGGAACAACGAGATGAAAATAAAATTGTCTATTTTATTACGGGAGCTCCGCTGGTGCAGCATTAACCCTTTCATGACGGGAGCTGCGCTGGTGCAGCATTAATTATGTCATGACGGGAGCTGTGCTGGTGCAGCATTAACCCTTTCATGACGGGAGCTGTGCTGGTGCAGCATTAACCTTTTTATGACGGGAGCTGTGCTGGTGCAGCATTAACTTTTTTATGACGGGAGCTGTGCGGGTGCAGCATTAATCCTTACGTGATGGGAGCTGTGCTGGTGCTACATTAACCCTTTCATGACGGGAGCTGTGCTGGTGCAGCATTAACCCATTCATGACGGGAGCTGTGCTGGTTCAGCATTAACCCTTTCATGACGGGAGCAGTGCTGGTGCAGCATTAACCCTTTCATGACGGGAGCTGTGCTGGTGCAGCATTAATCCTTTCATGACGGGAGCTGTGCTGTTGCAGCATTAACCCTTTCGTGACGGGAGCTGTGCTGGTGCAGCATTAACCTTTTTTATGACGGGAGCTGCGCTGTTGCAGTATTAACCCTTTCATGACGGGAGCTGTGCTGGTGCAGCATTAACCTTTTTATGACGGGTGCTGTGCTGTTGCAGCATTAACCCTTTCATGACGGAAGCTGTGCTGGTGCAGCATTAACCCTTTCATGACGGGAGCTGTGCTGGTGCAGCATTAACCTTTTTATGACGGGAGCTGTGCTGGTGCAGCATTAACTTTTTTATGACGGGAGCTGTGCGGGTGCAGCATTAATCCTTACGTGATGGGAGCTGTGCTGGTGCTACATTAACCCTTTCATGACGGGAGCTGTGCTGGTGCAGCATTAACCCATTCATGACGGGAGCTGTGCTGGTTCAGCATTAACCCTTTCATGACGGGAGCAGTGCTGGTGCAGCATTAACCCTTTCATGACGGGAGCTGTGCTGGTGCAGCATTAATCCTTTCATGACGGGAGCTGTGCTGTTGCAGCATTAACCCTTTCGTGACGGGAGCTGTGCTGGTGCAGCATTAACCTTTTTTATGACGGGAGCTGCGCTGTTGCAGTATTAACCCTTTCATGACGGGAGCTGTGCTGGTGCAGCATTAACCTTTTTATGACGGGTGCTGTGCTGTTGCAGCATTAACCCTTTCATGACGGAAGCTGTGCTGGTGCAGCATTAATTATTTTATGACGGGAGCTGCGTTGGTGCAGCGTTAACCCTTTCGTGAAGGGAGCTGTGCTGGTGCAGTGTTAACCCTTTCATGACGGGGAGATGTGTTGGTGCAGCATTAACCCCCTTCATACTGGCATGATGGGAGCTATGCTTGTGCAGCATTAACCCTTTCATGACGGGAGCTGTGCTGGTGCAGCATTAACCCTTTCATGACAGGAGCTGTGCTGGTGCAGCATTAATTAACCATTTCATGACGGGAGCTGTGCTGGTGCAGCATTAACCCTTTCATGACGGGTAGCATAATGAAAACCAGAGAAGACGTCATGCCACGGCTCATGACGTCATTTACGTCATGTTGGCTGCATAGGGCAGAATCAAGAAAAGATTGCACAATCCATGACAATACTTGACATGTCGTCTCCACCGGGGCCATTGCATGCTGTTACATAAATTATTCTTAGCGTTATGTCGCCGATGAAAAGCAAATTCGGGATACAGCATGTGTGGTTGCTCCACTACGTGTCACGTATGATTCATATTATAGACTTTTGAGAATAAGAGGAGAGTTCAGGGAAAGAATATGAAGATAAGGGGGAAAAGATGAGAATGGAGGGGAGAAGGGAATGGTATGGCTTCTTTGCTTTGGCTCAAGCCTTGAAATAGGGTGTCTGTCATTTGCAGAATGAGGTCCCCAGAGTGTGAATTTAGTGATGCTACCCCGCATAGCGGGCTAGCATCACCAAATTCACCCTCTGGGGACCTCATTCTGCTTACACCTCAGCAGAATGAGGTTCCCAGAGGGTGAATTTGGTGATGCTAGCCCGCTATGCGGGGTAGCATCACTAAATTCATCCTCTGGGGACCCCATTCTGCAAATGACAGACACCATATTTCAAGGCTTGCTTTGGCTCATGTTAAGTACAGTGCACTATAGATGCTGATGGATTTATAATCGACCAATTAAAATCACTGTGTGTGAAGTTATAGAATTCTTCAAAAGTTGTTAGATTCGTTATCAGACTGGGTGTCTGATAATAGAAGGTATTTAGGTATTTCTAAAACTTTACCCAGGGCTTTAGTGAGAAGAAAAAGTTGATGCTTTTATGGCTGCAGGTCTCAAAATATGGTACGGACATGTGTCGAATGAGGTTCCAAGAGGGTGAATTTAGAAGATGCTACCCCGCACAGTGGGCTATCATCACCAAACTCATCCTCTGGAGACCTCATTCTGCATGGCCTCATCTATGGGAGACCTAGACTCAGATATAAGTTCCCAGATGGTGAACATTGTGATGTGCACCCATTGGGCATAAGTTGGTTATGCATTGTGTTGTACGTCTGCCAATTTGGGGATATAGAGAAACTAAACTATAAAAGAAAAACAAATTTCTATAGAAGCTAAAAAAAACTTTTTAATTTGATAATAAAGATACTTTCCAGAGAACATGAGGACTAAGCAGAATGCGGTCCTCAGAAGGTAAATTTAGTTATGCTAGCCCACTGTACAGGTAGCCTAGTGTTACTTAATACACCCTCTGAAGACCTCATTTTGAAAATGGCCATCACCAAAATTAATAATAAATTGCTAATATCCATGGCGGCAAGAATTCCATCCCCGCTTTGCCTAGATTTGCATCCAACTTTTTTAGAAAAATGGGGCTGGAGGGCAAATTTTTATTTTTATATTTTATTCTTCCTAACATAAATGGTCATGGACAGTTCTAGATATTGAAGCAGTATTCTATCTTATATAATACAAGGTGATTTAGATTGTCCAATTTAATCAAAATAGACTGATTAATGGATCATTGAAATGTAATTTGATGATTAACCCTTCCATGGCTGGAACTTCCTGATTTTTTGCGAAAACACTGTGCCAATGCATTCTCTTATATATGCGAGTCGCCCATAGGGTGCCTTGCATATATAAGAGAATGCATTGGCCTAACAATTATTTACCTTGATCTTGTAATTAACCAGTGCACTCTCTTATATATGCGAGGCTCCCTATGGGAGACTCAATCGCATATATAAGAGAATGCACTCGCACATGGTCTTTAATGCTGCACCAGCACAGCTCCCGTCATGAAAGAGTTGAGGCATGAGAACAAAAATTTGCATAAAAGTTATGCAAATAAAAAAAATTGAGAAGGGGACTAAAAATAGGGTCGAGAGGGAATGTAATCAAGCAATTGTTTTATATTGGCCCAATGAACAGCTGCAAATGTCAGGTACCATATTTTCAGCCCTGGATGAGCATTCAGCAATTTAGTTATATATAAATTAAGATCTCACCGTCCACAACGAGTCTGGTGTAATCTGATGACGAGCCCTGGATAGTCTCCGTAGCACACGTATAGAAACCTGCATCAGTGAATTCGAGCTGAGTAATCGTCAGGTAACCCACGCCATTGGTAATGTTCATCGAATATCTTGCACCATCCTGAAGAAAATTTCCATTGAAATTCCTGCTCCATGTAATGGTGGTTGCTGGAGGGTTGGCGTCAATCGTGCAAATCAGCGTCACTGGCTGCTCCTGTACACCGGTGTAAGATTCTTGTATGTCAGCTGTAGGAGTGTCTGAAATACAAGGAATATCATCATCATCATCATCATCCAGGGTTTAATTTTACACAGAAATCACAGAATTGACTAGGTAAAGATTCGTGTGACAAACACTGGCGAGAATAAAAATTGATTCGTGCAAATGGCAACATCTAATTTGTGTAGAAAAATAATTTTCAAGCAGTAATTCGGCTAAAACAATGATAGATGTCAGTTGAAGGAAGTCCTGTTAATAGCGAAAAAAATTGTTACCAGAAGCGGAAGTGCATTATGGGAATCCATGCATTATCCCCTTCCGTATCCACCCTGATTGGGGATGCGGCCCTCATAATCTGACTTTGGCACATCATGCTGATTCTTAATTATCAAAAGATCTGATTAGATTTTGATTCTCCTCATTGCCAATGGATGTTAACCCTTTACCCAACAAACCGGCCAAAAACGGCCAAATAAAGCTGCAACAGCCTAAATTATCTTGGGTCTGTCTCAATAAAACCATACAAATATGGATATCATTGGAACCGGCTCATTGACCACATTGTGATGGTTACAGTTATGCCCTGTGCCAATGCATTCTCTTATATATGCGAGTCGACCATAGGTCGCCTCGCATATATAAGAGAATGCATTGGCCTAAAAAAAAAAAAAATTAACACTTTTTACCATTTTTTCTTACATTCTTTAACAATTTTATAATTTTTAATGTGTTAAGCCAATGCATTCTCTTATATATGCGAGGCGACCTATGGTCGACTCGCATATATGAGAGAATGCATTGGCACAGGGCCCTTCTGTTGGGTAAAGGGTTAAGCCTGTCATCATCATGGAACAGGTCTCTTGACTTTTCGTTCCAGTACTAATGAAAAACATAATAATACATATTGTCACAAAAAAGAGTAATACAGTAATATAGTTATGCCATATTAGCGTCATCGAAATCATAATGCTTATTGTGGAAAAACAAATCTATCAAAGTTTTATGATCTTTCAAGATTGGTGCATCGACGATAATCTGGCAAAATAAAAATTGTTTATGAGGCCCTCTTCAGGGAGGTGTCTGATAACACAGTATTTTTATTTATTTGACCTAACTTTATATCACCAACTTACATAGAACATCGACAGTAATATTGGGGCTTCTGTTGTAACAATATAGAGATCCAGGGGGCCGGGAACACCATAGATTACAGGGGTAAACCCGTCTTCGGTAACATGGAAAAAGGAGCGTAATAAACCTAGGTACACATTCCGAAGCGCCACACGGACAATGTCAACATAAATGTAGAATAAGTATAGAACGGCAGCGTACCAGTCAAACCATTCAGCAAGGTTAAATCAAAGGGATAGGAATACCACAAGGGCCACAAACCAAGCAATACACAAATAATTATACTATACACGAATCATTGTAAAAACGTAACATAGACTTTCCTGATTATACTACCAGGAAAATTCCTTATTTGTAAATAAAAGTGTATGCTTATACATTGGCTGTACTGCCAGATGATGAATATTTTTCTTCAGGGAGGTGTCTGATAACACAGTATTTTTATTTATTTGGCCTAACTTTATATCACCAACTTACATAGAACATCGACAGTAATATTGGGGCTTCTTCTTTCTCCACTGGAGTCTGCGGCAATGCAAACATATTGACCTGCATCAGACCTAATCAAGCTATCAATGCTTAGTGATGGAGAGTTGACAGTCCTTCCTCGCAGACGGGTATCTGATGCAGACAGGAGTACGCCATTCTTCTCCCATCGGATAGTAGCACCGGTGCCATAAAATGTTACATCACAATTGATTCGGATGCTTCTGCGTTCAGGTACAGTGTAATTTACACTTTCTATATAGATGGCTGGTCCATTGAGTGCTGAAAAAGAAAAGAAAAAGATGTGTTAACCCTTTCAGTGCCAGGTCAGATTTTTGTATCAAACCATATACCCTGTGCCAATGCATTCTCTTATATATGCGAGTCGACCATAGGTCGCCTCGCATATATAAGAGAATGCATTATAATTAATTGGCCTAACAATTTTTCATCATTTGTTATTATTTTTTTTACAATTTTTTACAATTTTAATAATTTTTTCTTATATTCTTTAACAGACTTATTTTGTAGGTTTAGTGCCAGGGAATATTACGTTTTTCATGGGCATCAAAATTATTACTATGAATACTTGGTGATAGTTTTGAGTTATAACATGCCCCTAAGGTTTTAACCAGTTTGTTTTTAAATTCGCTATAGCATACTTAAGCATACCCCAAAAAAATTCAACCCAAATTTTTTTAATTTTTTTTTATTTAGGGCCGATTTTACAGACCGTAAATTAGGGCCGATGAGATCGGCCCCTGGCACTGAAAGGGTTAATGGGTTTAGAAGTTGACGATAAAAACTCTTTGACCTTCCAACACTTGAATTCGAGAATTTTCTAAAATATTTCAACACATTAGGCAATTCTAAGTAATAATTAAACGTTTCTCAGGGAATTTATATTTCAGATCCCTTATATCCAGGGATGGGGTAATTGTAATTTGTAATTGTAATTGATTGTAATTAATTACATTTTTTCAAGTAATTGCATGTAATTGAGTTTATTCTCAATTACATGTAATTGCAATTGTAATTGGTTAGGATGTAATTGTAATTAGGGTCTAATTTCAATTACTTCAAAATCACAGGTACTTGTTTCTTCTCAAAGTTCTCTTTCATGATTCATCCAATGGTTTCTTCAATGTTTTTTCCAAATTTCAAAGTGTTAGACTGGTGACTGGCTATCACTATGTTGTCACAACACTGAGTTTTATATAAGTTATATCACTATCAAACATGTTCTTTGACGACAAAGTAAAATGGTAATAAAGTATATTTTTCATAACTAATACACAACAGGCAACTACAGTTAACATACATAAGTCAGGGGACAGTTACGAAGCGATGTACTGAGAGAAATAATCTAGCTCCTTAACCCTTTACCCAACAAACCGGCCAAAACCGGCCAATTAAAGCTTCAACAGCCTAAAATATCTTCGGTCTGTCTCAATAAAACCATACAAATATGGTAATCATTGGAACCGGCTCATTGACCACATTGTGATGGTTATAGTTATGCCCTGTGCCAATGCATTCTCTTATATATGCGAGTCGACCATAGGTCGCCTCGCATATATAAGAGAATGCATTGGCACAGGGCCGTTCTGTTGGGTAAAGGGTTAATATCTCTTACAATATATATCTATCTATATGGCCGACGCCTAGCTCCAAATTGTGTCGCATTTCGATAGGACCAGGTGTACGGCATATGTCCAGACAGATTTACATAGATACGCTATGTAGGACCAACGGCCCATTATGAATTGATCCGAAATCCATTCATCCCAGGTCGCTTTCTCATGGAGAGAAATGTATAGAGTATCTGGAGCAAGTGCAATGACTTTGATATTAACCATACTCATGCCACGTCCCATTGTATTACACCCTATGGGACTCGCATATATAAGAGGATGCATTGCCACAGGGTTTTTGCAAAATTTCAGGAAGCTTTAGTCATGGAAGGGTAAATAATAATAAGTCAAACTCACTTCTGACATTGAGTGTGATGTCTTTGGGTGTTGTACCAAGATTATTTGTTGCTGAGCACGTGTATTTTCCTGTGTCCTTGATAACTGTAGGATCGATGGTCAGAGATGAAGTAGCCAGGCTTCCTCCAGAGAAGCGAGCATCTGATAGGTCAATCAGTTCATCGTTGTAATACCATTTAACGGACAGCAGTCGCAAGTTCGTTATGATGTCACATCGCAGCGTCACTGCAGTGTTCTCAACTGCGTCGTATGCAGATGTTACCTGCACGTCGGGAACGTCATCGTCTGAAATAAAATTAAAATGTTGATGCCCTTGAACTCAGTGCTGATTCAAATCAGACTCAAACGGCTCCGCGTTAGGAGTTTGAAGAAATTACGATGAATGGCAACAAGCCATATTTCCGACTAAATCCTGAAAAGTTATCCATAATTCTGCTGTGGTTCTGTGTGTTACATTACCGTCGCTATAAATAACTTCTGCATGCAATCCATTTAGTATAATGTCACAGCCCACAAACAGTTTAACGATCTATACTTTCAGTTTTGTTTTTATCCACTACTTCAAACTGGTTGAAAGTATTGAAATTCTTGGAATACACCCTTCTATTCTCCTTAAGTTAGGTATTATTGGTAAATTATGGACTCTTCACATATGCTTCTAGTGGTTAATTAGTTGTTTTAACCCTTTGAGTGCCAGGTCCGATTTTTGTATCAACCCATATACCCTGTGAAAAAAAAAGTTACAGACTGTAAATTAGGGCCGATGAGATCGGCCCCTGGCACTGAAAGGGTTAATCTCTAATTTTGTGAACAAAGTGTGAAATTATCAATTTGACAGAAAATATATTTTGCGCTATTTTTAGCTATGTGGCGAATAGACCGCTGTATGGGAATTCCGACAATCGCCTGATTGGCTGCATCACTTTACTGATGTGATGATATTGCGATTGGCTGAAAATAACGTAGAAGTTGATGCGAGCATATTGCGATTGGCTGAAACTGACATACAGGCCATGTTGTGTGCCATTTGTGCAATTTGCACCAAAAAATGAAAATAGTACAAACTATTTCGCCTTTGGCACAAAAATTGCACAATAGTTAGCAGTACAATTAATTCTCAGCACACATGTACAGTAATGCTCTAAGTAATCGACTTCTTAACCACAGCAGAATTATGGGTAACTTTTCAGGATTTAGTCGGAAATATGGCTTGTTGCCATTCATCGGAAAGCTCTCGCCTAGAAAAGTCGATTACTTAGGGCATTACTGTATGTCAAAGCCATAAGTATGCTGTGGCTATATGAATGAACAATGCCACAAAACACAAAAAATACTTGGCGTCTGCATTGCTTGTGTATATGCTGTGGATACACGTATGAGAATAATACACAAGCTTTGTACATCTTGCAGTTCATATATGAACAAAAGTCACTGAATTATTTCCAAGAAGCGATAAATATACTTACAGATAACCCTGAGTTGTGTCGGACCGCTGTCTCCGGTTCCAGAGGTGCTTGTAGCATGACAAGTATACTTGCCAGCATCGAAACGACTGGTGCTCTTAATGATAAGCCATGCCGAGTTGGAGGTCATTGGTTCATATTTCTCTGATGTTAAATCAAGCGTGAAACCATCTTTCTTCCAGCTATATATGACAGGAATTTCAGAAAACACAGTACATGCCAACACTGTTCTATCTTCCTCATTGGTTGTCTGGAATGATGTTCCTATGGTTACCACAGGTGGTGGTTTGGCTGAAAAATATAGACAGAGAAATTATTTCCTTTCTGACACAACCTGAAAAAGGCATTTGGATCCAAACTGAGGGAAAAAAATGGTAATGGTTCCAAATCAATATGCTTTTAAAGACATCTAAGAATTTCAACCAGGTTGACAATTAAATCTATTAATTTATATCTTGGTTATTTCCTGTCGGACGGAGAGTGAGATAAATTGTAACCGGAAAAAGACAGGTGGGTGCAAATTCGGAACATGATTGTGCATGGAGCCAAATCAAAATGCTTTGAAAAATATTTAAGGATTTTAACAAGGTATCCAATTCAAATTTTATATAAAAACTTTCATGTATTTAATGTAACAAAAGGCTTCGAAAATAGAATCCAAACCACAATGACATGTAACACCAACACCTGTTATAAATGTCAAGAATGAAATTAGTTTGTTTACTATATAGGAAGTCATAAGTAAAACAGCCAAATGTTCAATGTTTTGCTGCTGATGGATCCTTGCTGATCACTGATTTGGAGTCACTAATATGTGACCCGCCATATCAAATCCAGTTGTAAGTCGGGATTTTTTTACCCTGTGCCAATGCATTCTCTTATATATGCGAGTCGACCATAGGTCGCCTCGCATATATAAGAGAATGCATTGGCCTAACAATTTTTTATCATTTTTTTTAAATAAATGTTTCTTAAATTTTTTGGACATCAAATAAAAAACATCCATTACCCTGCAGGGAGCCCCACACATATATAGAAGTATATAGAAGAGTGTCATCTGCTCATGTTTGTCTGGGGCTCTGTATGGGTGAAATTATAAAATTGTTAAAGAATACAAGAAAAAATTATTAAAATTGTAAAAAATTGTTAGGCCAATGCATTATCTTATATATGCGAGGCGACCTATGGTCGACTCGCATATATAAGAGAATGCATTGGCACAGGGTAAAAAAATCCCATCTTACGACTGGATTTGATATGGCGGGTCACATATGTTAATCACAGGATTTGATTTTGCTGAATACCGACGAATATCATTGAAAATTTAGAGAGTTTTTGCTATTTTCGAGAGAATTGTTAGTGTACCTGTATATTTAACAAGTTAAAACTGTAATCTTTTGACTGATATATTTTTTATTATAATTCTTTTACTGAGCTTTTTTTATGTTAAATATCAAGACAATATAAGAAAAATCATGAAGATATTTCATTGTGAAAAGACATAAAATTCAATGAGAAAAATAAACGATCCATAAATTGAAATTAATGTTGTTTTATAGGAAACATTTTGTCTCTATAATAAATTATGATCCTTTTAACATGAATTTCATTGCAACTCCTCCTTTTACATGATTTTCGGAAGTTCGAATACAAGCTATAAACTATATTTAAGACTAAATTTAACAATGGCTACAACATTTAACATACTTCTTGCAAAGTAAAGTTTCAGATCAATATCTACCAGTATAGAGTGCTTTAAATCGCAACATCAAAAAAGAGAATAGAGAGCTTCAGAATAGGTATACAGTGCGTCTATCGCGAATTAACTTTACCCCATCATTCACCACTTCGCGGGGTGTATCCGGTCAATCGCGGCCACTATTGGATTGCGATTGGAAGCATCGCGGGTCGATAAATAGTGGGATTCATCGCGAGCTGGTCCATCGCGGAGCCCGCGAAACTGCAGAATTATGTTAATCTGATGACATAACACTGTCTGGAGCGGATATCCACTATTATATCGCGCGCCCGCGATGGAGACTATATTGACTACCATAATTGTGCAGATATATGTGTACAGTATTGATGAGAGCGAGTGCGTAGTTATGTTGTTTGGACATGTATAGTACTATGAATTGTCATATTATTTAGTGCTAGTTGTATATAGATACCAACGCCAGACAAACGAAGGCATAATTTTGCTGTCGATGACAATAGACAAGTCGCACCATCGTTGTATTGGCATAGGCGTACATACCGGAGGGCGGTGGAGACAACAGGGGTAACTCATATACATAATATATAATCATAAAATACAATTAAAATATGCCAGTTTCTCAAGTTAACATGCCAGTTTCTCAAGTTAATCCATATTAACACATATGTGTAATTGACCATGAGCTACGAGGATAAGAGATACCCTGTAAACATTTTCAATTTTCAATATTTAAACGGGGTCCGTATGATTAACAGCTAAAAGATACGATTTGAGCCGAGTTAAAGCCACGTGGCGGTTTGCGCTCCAAAATAGGCAAAATATTATTCGCTTTTGAATTTTTCTCAGTATCGAAATAGGTCGATACATATCTCGAAGACGCATTGACGTAATGAAAAATACACATGTGAACAATGTTGTCGGGTACCAAACACAAAACTGCCATTTGCACAGCATGGAACAAAAAAGAGCGTTCCGTGGTAGTCCATTCCTGATATGGCAGCAGTAAATGAATAAAGAGCGTTTTGTGACTTTGACCGGTGTTTTTCGGAGCACATGAAGCTGGTATAGTTCGTTTATTTATCGACCTATCTTATCCGTCGCTCCAAATTACGTACAAAACAAATTTGTAGGTTCGAATGAGCCATGTCCGTTTAACTACATCAACTGATATATTAAGAATGTACAGTCTCTGAAGTGTCTGAGACACAGATAATCACCCACTATCGCTTTGGGCGATTATTTGGCCTCAGGCAAAAAGCTCAGTCATAGCCTTCACATTAAACAGTTATATGGCGACATGTTTTTATCAAGCTTACATTGTATCACGCTGCATATCTGTCGGTATCATAAATACTTCTATAATGCATGTGGAGCAGGTCTGCACTCCGTTATATAATCACAATTTGCGTACGTTGGCGACAGGCGCCCTTGTGTAATATCGGCGTGTTGATGTCCTTGTAAATATGTGCTGATCTGCAATAAAATATCGCCGCTTCGAGGAAAAGTTTGCTACACGATTTCTAGCTTGAATTCCAATAACACCCACTTGGTCATATACAGGGACGTGGTTTCTGTTTGGGTGGGGCGTCAAACATGATAAATACACGATATATTGATATATCGGCTCCATATGCTGTTTTCAATGTTACCACCGAAGTGAAAGAAACTCTCATTACTTCTACCACCACAGGAATAGACTAACAAGGGACGCTCTTTATTGTTCCATGCCGTCCAGAACTTTAGTGTTTGCTGTATATGTGAGGATTCGAATTTGTACCCCGTGCTCTCGAGGTTATGACATAAAGGCCATACTGTATATAGCAGGTGGAACTCTTTGTGAAAGATAACATGAATATGAATTTGTTAAACATTTATTTATTTATATTAATTATATATATTTCCAATGAATCAAATGACACATACAAAACATATACATGATTTGCTGTAGTAGATTTCAAAATTCCCAGAAATTTACAAAATCAATATACATGGTCCCGAATGTACGTCATCAAACTTGTGTCAATTGCAATCATCTTAACGTTAGTTATTGTGATTTATTCGGATATCCACAGTACTTTCACATGTTGGCTTCACGAGTTACATTAATTATAAAGATAAATATATTAATGGCTGGGGGCGTCTCCATATTTTGTGAGTTTCGACATGGAGATGTCTCCATATTGTTTCGAGTTATGGATAATTGTAAAACACTACTTTTCACGATGATTCGGAAATTATCATAAATTTATTAATACAAGCACAATCTATTATGTAAACGCGTTGGATTAAAGAGTTTTTGATGACGTTCATTCGGAGTCCAGATTTAATACATGAGGCAAATATAATAGCTTTATTCGGTCGTTTCAAATGTATATGTCTCATATACCAGATTATTCCAGCAAAGTATATGCATATGCAATGTCGTTGATCATGCTATTTGCAACTTGCGGATTCGAAATGGCTTCTGGAGCATGCTGGTTATTCGTTTTAGGTTTTGCATATTTCGCCCGCCTCAACCCTTCATTAACCGGATTAATGACTTCTTGTTGCCAGTTGTTAACGTTGGTGCAGTGCGTGACGCATCGCTTGACGATTTCCCATCGATCTGCGTCCAGTGGTCGTTTATTTCTACTCCCGTTGACGTTATACATTGTCGAGAGCTGGTCCTCTCCAAATAGCTCTGGAAATATTTTCCGTGTCAACTTAAGAGCAAAGTTGCCCGCAGACCGGTGGCAACCCATCCACATCATGCTCAGACTTGAATTGTCCAAGTGCGGCTGCCCTTGATTTTGAAATGGTGCGTCTGGTAATGGTTGTTGGGTGACAGATTCAGCTTGATCCATGGGCTCCGGTTCTGGCGTTGACATGTTTCTCGGTGGACTGCACGATCCGATGCTTGATATACATGAACTATGCTCTCTTTCAAACGTTAGAAGTCGCTCGTTCATCGACCCCAATTGATTGGAAACGGCGTCGACTTTCTTTGTGAGACCCGATATAGCAGTTTCCACAAATTTGCAAATCTCGCTAGCCACCTTGTCGATGTGCTCGTCTGATGTCCTAGCGGGTATTGACACAGGACGTTCATCATTTGTGACGATTGGCCTGACAATTTCCGTTGTTCCGTCATCTAATTCCCTTGCAGCTTTCTGTAAAGAAAATTAAATGTAAATATCTTGCCGGTTGTATTATTCCATTTGGCTATTAATTGGAGGTCGCACTGTGCACAGTTATGTCGTTGTATTAATTGAACATTATAACCAGGGATACATTCATGGCGGCTTTTGTCTTATTGGGTTTTATACGACTCACCACCGGAAGGTTCCACCATAAACCGATGTTGACAAATAACCTCAGTACAGGTTGCTAGCACAAATGGAATTGATTTATGATAGTTTCATCCTACATACCGTGTATATATTTAGCAGGAATGATGGTCACGTTCAGTAAAGCAAACCAACACAAACCATGGTTCGAATTGATCGATGTACGCGTCTCGAAATAGCGTGTTTAACCCGACAAGGTTTATCACCAACAAATATTCAACGATTTCTTGTTGAACGGCGGAATATTAGAGTTACTGTGTCAGCTATTATTTATCACGTTAAGGCTTGTAGGAGTGGACATTTAGATGACAGAGTGATACAGCCGTTGCCATCAGAAAAAAACAGCCAAATTCAAGGTTATCGGGAAATTCGATATCAATGCTATAGAGTCGTCACTGGATAAAAACCCATTTCAGAGCATAAGGGAGATTAGGAATCTCCTTCAGACTCGCGGAATATCAGTTTGCAGGGAGACGACTAGAAAGGCAATATCTGAAGCAGGATTCATAGCAACCTCACCAAGGTATTGCCAGCTGATAAGGGATGCCAATAAATTAAAACGTATCGACCTCTGCAAGGAACTTGTTTCCAGCAATGATGCGCTTAATGATGTGATTTTTACGGATGAAACGACAGTACAGCTTCATAGCAACCGACGAGCGGCATTTAGAAGGAAAGGAACAATATCTGTTCATGTTCCAAAACCCAAGCATCCATTGAAGGTGCACGTCTGGGCTGGAATAAGCCGACGGGGGACAACTCATTCGTATATATTCGAAGGGATAATGGACGCTGTGTTCTTTACGGAAAAAATATTGGAAACGCAGCTACTTTCATTCATCAAGGATACATATCCATCGGGCCATAGATTTCAACAAGACAACGACCCCAAACACACATCAAAGCTCGCGAAAGCATTCATGACGGCCAATGGAGTAAACTGTTGGAAATGGCCCGCAGGTATGTAAATGCAATTTTCTTCGCTCAGACATGATATCGCGTCAATTTTCAGGACGATGACTAATTGACTAAACTTCGAGAAGATCAGTGATATTACACTTTTGTTTCATAAGAGCGATATGAATTTAAGTAGAGGCTGTAGCCTACCCACCCAATTGTTTTTGCAAGCTTCGGGCAAAGTTCGGGTAAATGGGAGAAATTTGTTTTACAAGTATGTATACATCTCAAATAATAAAAACAAAATTACTGAGCCACTGAAAAAAATGCGAATCATCTGTACGGATGCATGTACATGTGTGGAATTTATATATGCCATTTTACACTCACTAATATTATTTAAAGCAACAAGTAATAGCAAATGCGTATTTTAAATTTAATGTTCGATCTTTTTCGCTGATTTAAGAAAATATTGAACGTAATTTGAGCAATCTTGTGCGAAACAAACCCTTTTGCATTTAACGCATGACACATGCAAAATTGACCGTGATTAATGTTGTGATTTATTCGATAATTTCTATCCACAGAAAGTCCTGATCTGAATCCCATTGAAATGGTATGGAACGAACTTAAAGTAGCAGTTTCCGAAGCCTGCCCTACGACTCAACAGGAGCTAATCGATGTCATCAAGACCTTCTGGAAAGGCGTTACAGTTGAACAGTGCAACAGATATATTGACCATGTATTCAAGGTTGCGCCACTGTGTATACGTATAAACGGATTCGCGACAGGAGATATTCCAAAGAAGGTATATCATGACAGGTCGTCCGGGAAGAGTTTCAAGCACTACCAGGACATCTTAGATTCGGAAGAAAACAAAACTCAAATTGCAACCCTCCTCGGGGAACGCAAATGAAACGTATGACAATACTGCTGTGTGTGCCATATAATCAACGAACTCACTTTTTTAACATTTCTCGTTAATTGTTTCTGTGTTGGAGTATTCTTTCCGCTTCTGGGATTCTTTGATTTCTGTGAAAGTGACAAATTAACCATTGGTAAATACAATTTGTGTACATTTGCAAATGCATGTACATCGAAAGAACTTAAGACGCAACTAAATCGAGACTCTGTTATCGAGTGTTTTGAATGGTGTATGTAATACAACGTGTTCGCTAAAAGATTCTCGATATGGAATAATTTAAACGCTTTCGTTTAGAGATTTTCGAATGGATGACACAAGAAAAATGTAATACAGATATATTTACGCGCTGAGTATGTTTGGCATATGGGCGGAACTGTATATATTTTGGTGTTTCTTCTGTTGATGAGGTTTTGAACAAATATAAATATTTCTGCAACGAACGCCGCCCGTACCTTTAAACGACAAATGAAATATAAACAGTCCCTAGAGTAGAGGAACCGTCTGCATATCTGTTCATTCAACAATGTACTTTGTTTATTCTATTTTATTCGACGTGTACACGAGACATGTATAAAACATCAACTCACCTTTTGTTTGTTTGCACTTCCTGTGTTTACTGGTTGTCTTGGTTTAGGGCTGTCTGGAGCACTCGGTTCTGATTGATTCTGTAAAAGTAGAATGAGAGTTGCTTCAGTTCATATATATGTATACATGTCGGCATACATGGTTCTAAAATATTTATTGCGTAAGTAACAAAATCTTTCGAACAAAACATAATAAAATAGTAAACTGTAGTATAACATCTAACGCGCGAACATCTATAACTTATGTACACCAAATTGCGACCAGGTAAATTTAATTGTTCCGAAAAACCGTGTGCTAATTGGATGTCATCTTACAATTTAATTACATTTTACATTTTTAATTCGTGTTCGGATTGCACATATATTGCGGGATGGACTATTCTGATAATTACCTCATCATTTTCGAGTACCACATCCAGCCGTGCAGTCTCTGTTTGTAAAGCATCATCGGCACGGAGTGTTGGCTGAAACATAAATTGTGTATTTATGAATAATTAGATCAAACGTGAATCGTTAGCAATTTTACAGTTCACATTATGAACTCATAAACAACACATGCATATATGTTTATATCTCGATTCCGCATGTTATCGTGACTGTATGGCGGTTTTCTACACACTGATAATAAACATGGAACTATAGTATGGTTGACAATATCGACCATTTAGAAATATACACATTCGCGTACTGGAAATCATGTTCACCGGAGTAAGACTATGCCACATTTGTATTGTACGATATGCTGTACCATATGCTGTAACTATGCTTCCGTTTTCCTTTTGCAGTGTGTTAACATAATGTGTATTTCCATAACGTGTATCATATTATATTGAGGGTAAATAAATTTTTATTAATATAATGTACTTTATTCAATCAACCTCCCCATAATACAACGATGACATTTTTGCGCAATAGTCTTATAGTTATCTTGAACGCGTTTGCATATGGAGCATGGGTGTCTTAAATAAAATGCCGTACATTGCCAAGACAATTTTATTATATTAAGAACAATTTTCATCTCTCACTCCCAATAAATATTGTCGAGCTTTTCCTAACTTGTATTTATTAACTACATTAATATCCAAGCAGCAAATATAAATGATGATGCTATGGGTGAGGTAAGAAAGTTTATTTTAACAAATGTTTGAAAGTTGCATTTAGCAATTAAATTTTGAACCTACATGCAAGGTAAAATGTTGACATGATCCTGAAAATTGGGACCTCGTAATTCTAAATTTAAGAACAACCTTTTGGCAGTGTCTATGCGATAATTTCACTTACCTCTTTTTGTTTCGCCTCGTATGCTCGTTTAGTCGCCAGTAGAGATATAGAATCACCGAGCGCAATAATTTCGCAATCGTCTTCGTCTTCTGGGCAGAACCCCCACTGACCACGAACCACATCACCTCTAGAAATCACACCATCACAGCGAATGTATCGTATCGACAGTATCGTAACCAATCGGTCTTCTGTGAGAAATTGCACTAAGCAATGGCTGCTTCTACGAACACGCTTAGACATCACGGAAACTTTCAAAGATACGAGTACGTTCCTCGGTGAAGAAAGTAATGTTTATAGATTGTTCGTGTGTGATATCCACAATATATACTCATCGTATGGATAGTTGTCTGCCCATCGTATTGCTTCTATTGTGGAAGATTACTAAATCCCGGAAAGTTACTCATGGTCTTATCACACGTTCACGCATTCACATACGGGTTGCTGAATAGATTCTGGAAATTCAGTTGAGTAACAGATGTATAATTCATGCCAAGCGCTCATAGTGTAACACCTTTGGTCAACGACATGACATTAACCCCCGGTGGTATGTAACGGCCTTTAATCTGGGGCGTGAACGGTAACATACGCGAAAGTGTCATGTTGCCCACCGCCTGAAGGTAACGACTATAGTGCTGGTAATTTTGAAATCAAATCGCGAAATATATGGATTTATATATACAAACGCAAACCGGAAAACACATGATCGATTTTATACAAGTAAATTTGCAAACATCTGCATAAAAACAATTCTACCATTCATTGCTAAAAGTATACTTTTAAATGTTCTATGATGTATGTGTGTGGTTGTTGTGGTGATATCAGCCAAGGTGAAGATAACAAAAGTAGCTTCATGGGTCCCCACTCATGTCTAGGGGTGTTTATATAATTAGCACAACCAACATGCAGCATACGGCTGTTTGTTGCAATTATTACTTGAACATCACTACACATGGATGCATGATAATCAATCAACTAACTGCTTGCCAGCGAGATACATTTACAACTGTCTTCAAATGATATTCAACTCCGCGTTAACACGCAGTACCAAATTTATTATAAATGAAATTATGATAACATTCATCAGTTTTGATAGATATATCGTGGCCAATATATGCGATATGAGGTAACTGAACACCGTCGTATGGCCGCAGGCGTGATGACAAAAATTACCAATTTACTCATCATGCTATTTACCTAATCCTGAACATTTTAAAGTCAACTTTTGACATGTTCACGCAAATAGTTAATGTCCATACTGCATGTAGCGCATATATGACGAAAGCCACACGCTGCACTGTTTTGTTAGACGGGCATCACCATATATGCTTTACAAATCTGATATGACATGATCCAGTTGATAAAACTGAGATTGATTTTGTTGTTAATGAAACTCTGCACACGCAATTGTTTTTTTTATTATCGCGGTAACCCGCGATACTATAATACAGCCCGCGCCAGACATTCACACCACGGGGGTCATAAATATACCCAGACAGACCCGCGATCTCTCCCGCGATCAGAATTGAAATGTCGACTTTTCTCAGATAGTGGCAATAACGGAGAAGCGCGTTTTGTGAACCCCACTTCGCGGTCACGATTGGGCGAATCGCGTTTAATAGCGGGCGCGATTGAAACGTGATGTTTTTAAGCGAATTCGTGATAGCCGTACTGTACATGTACACTACAATAAAACTTCGTTAAGTCGAACGTCGGTAACTCGAATACCCCACTTAAGTCGAAGCCATTGCCTGGTCCCGGTTGAGCTTGTGTGCAAAGCCAATAGAATAATCACGGTTAAGTCGAAGGCGGATAAGTCGAAATTCCCGCTTAAGGCGAAACAAAATTTGGTCCCACCAGCCAGCTTATAACACTAATTACTATGGTTAAGTCGAAGTGCCGTCGGCGACGCATCGCCATGTGATTATAACTAAGTGTACTTCCATTCAATTGCATAAAAAGCTGGAAAGTTTTCTAGAGTCTTTATTTGTCCTAATGCATTGTTTATTTAACGTTTTAATGAGGTGTGTGGGTCAATTTCCACCATGTGAGGATTAGTAGTGTTTGGAAGACGAAATGAAAATTCATATTTAAATCGCTTGACATAGAAAATAATTTCATTCAGTCATGTCTTCCCAAAGCGAAAACAATGTTCCAAACGAAGAAATGTACCATCCATCTGGCGATGGAAAGAAAATATGGATGTTAAAAGCATCGAAGAATGGCCCTTAGCCTCGACCGGCAGCAAACGAACGCAAGATGACGCAATACATGGATGGACGATGTAATGCGATATTTGATGACGCAAGCAAACACGGGCGACGACCTAATGAAAATGCTGGAAATCAGCGATAAACTGACGAAAGATTCAACGAGAATGCAGAAACCACAGTACTTGATCACCAGTCATTTCCAGTCCTGAATCCTAATTTTTGTAAATACTATTCATTGTAACCACTTCCGGGTCAAATGTACTTTTGTTATCTCTACCGCGAGTTTGTTGCTTTTTTGTTATCATATTCTGCGTTTTTATTATATTATTCAATAAATAATCAAAATAAAATATCATCTTGCCTGCTGTATGTGATCAGCATAGTTGCTGACTATTGATCTGTGCGCGAGAATATAGCGTGCACAGGGTTGAAAACAATTATTTTCGGGTCGAAATTAAATCGTCTAGTTGGAATTTTGGGTCACCAAATGATCGAAATGGTTAAGTGGAACACATGGATAACTCGAAGTAATCCAACGGTCCCTTGCGATTCGACTTAACGAAGTTTAACTGTACAGTGAAGAATAAAATAAATCAAGTAACTTCAGATGATAACACAGTGTGTGTAAGCTAGATAAGAGAACACAACATGGCTTCATTTGGATAATTCAAGGGCTAGTAAAAGGGACTCAAGACCTTCGAAGTGGGTTCATGCGAAATAACATAAAAGTCTGTAAAATAACTATCAACATTTAACTACATGTACATGCAAAAATAGATGAACTTTGTTCTAATTCTCATCATTCAAAACTCTCTAATAATGATATTTTGCATATCAAAACAATGTCATGTAAACATAACTGTTACAGTTGAATTACTGATAATGTCCATTTAGTCCAATAAGATACCAAAGTTCAATAAATACTTGACGATAAACATTGGAAAAGGTCAAAGCATTTAAAATTATTCTGAAAATTATTTTCAGGCTAAAATATTTGAACTTACTATGACTATAGTATATACATATTGTAACAGTTTTCTTTATATAACCCTTTACCCAACAGAAGGGCCCTGTGCCAATGCATTCTCTTATATATGCGAGTCGACCATAGGTCGCCTCGCATATATAAGAGAATGCATTGGCTTAACACATTAAAAAATATATAATTGTTAAAGAATGTAAGAAAAAATGGTAAAAAGTGTTAAAAAAAGATTTTTTTTAGGCCACTGCATTCTCTTATATATGCAAGGCGACCTATGGTCGACTCGCATATATAAGAGAATGCATTGGCACAGGGCATAACTGTAACTATCACAATGTGGTCAAGGAGCCGGTTCCAATGATATCCATATTTGTATGGTTCTATTGAGACAGACCGAAGATATTTTAGGCTGTTGAAGCTTTATTTGGCCGGTTTTGGCCGGTTTGTTGGGTAAAGGGTTAAGATATGTTTTAACTTGTGAACTTTCAGTATTCGAGAACTATCAATAATTAATATAAGAACACAGTATATCTGTTTCGCCATGTTCTTACTTAGTGGTGCTGTTTTACAGACTTTTAAATTTTTTGACATTTACCCAAGTACGCTAATTTCACATACATGATTTACCCACAGCGAGTGCCTTGGGTCCCTTTAATCTAAGATCTGTCGACATGACTTCTATAGATTCTAGACAAAGACCATTGATAGAAGACAATTATTTAATAGTTTTTTTGTCAGATCCATACATTTTTGACTGAGCAGGAATTCAATTTGTTAAACTTAATTAGCTGAGTTTTTGAGTGATCAAATTTAATAAAAAAAAAAGAAGAACGCTAATAAATGTATGAGACAATTTCCAATCTATACTATTGCTATATTCCTTGTACAGTTATTGTAATCACAAGAGCATTACTACATGATATAGTCTGGTTTTATGTCAGTACAATCAAATTCATGACAATGAGTTATTGAATTCACCTGAAAGAAATGTATTTGTCCTACAGAATATTGGTTAATTTCAGTTTCAAGCGCAGCAGAATACATATGTACCATACCTGTACAAAGTGATTAACTGAGCAAAGCGTATGATGAATGTGAATGGATGTGTCATTGACACTGCAGCTCAATATAGACCAGAGCAGTTAAAGTTTTCACTAGACTTACCGTATGTTACATTGATACAATATAGTTAGGTTAGCCTTCAGCAAAGCATTAAATGAATGAGAGACACCTGTAACCAAACAATGGTTATAAATTTTGATGGGGCTTACATGTAATGCCCTAAGTAATCGACTCCTTAACCACAGCAGAATTATGGGTAACTTTTCAGGATTTAGTCAGAAATATGGCTTGTTGCCATTCATCGGAAAGATCTCCCCGAGAGCTTTCCGATGAATGGCAACAAGCCATATTTCCGACTAAATCCTGAAAAGTTACCCATAATTCTGCTGTGGTTAAGGAGTCGATTACTTAGGGCATTACTGTACATGCCCATGCAAGCCCCTTCATCAGTTATATTTAGCTTGATGTAAATTTTTGTTGTGATGGTTGTTAACATACACTTGTATCTTCAGTAACGATAAAAAACTGTAATCAAATTCAAGACTGTTACAAAAATATTTTTGTGAGTTTTGAATTCGCACAGCATGAATTCGTGCAGCACGGTGCATGAATTCAAAGCGTGCAAATTCAAAACTGAGCGAAAAATAGTACTGCGCAAATTTAAATACGAGTAAGGTAAGTGAAGCTTTAAAGGATATTGTTGAATTTCTCTCTTGGATTTTTTGCACCATTTGACAATTTATATATTTCTTAACCCTTTCAGTGCCAAGTCCGATTTTTGTATCAACCCATATTTCCTTGATCATTTTTCAAATTTATTGATAATAAATTTGTGATACATTGATGGAAAGAGCTCTTAGAAAATATGGGTTGATATAAAAAATCGGACTTGGCACTGAAAGGGTTAATCTGCATGAGACTAACATGTCAAGCAAACATAAAAAAAATAATAACTAAATTCAGACAAACTGATGTGTAGAATGGAGATAATTGAACTAAACAGTGTTGAAAGATAATAAACTAGTGTAGACCAGAAACATCGAAGGGAAATGTTGTCTGGAGTGATCACAATGAAAGGTTTTTGCAAGGGACAGTGCTTCATCCTACTCAACAATATACAACTGTGCAGTCAGTCGTCTAACTAAAGCATGGGTTCGGTATATCCATCAAAGAGTCTGGATATTTAGCATCTATTTTATTTCCATACCTACACGGCCGGCTTTACAAAACTATATGACAGCTTCATCCACATTTCTTGAGGTAATAAGCAGTTGTTAAATTGGCATATTAAAGGGGTAGTGTACACTAAATCCGGTCATTTACGGGACCATCTCCTATTATGCTTAACAGAATATATGCAACATATGAATGAAAAAGTTTCAAAACTTCAAACTCAACTTGAAGAAATGTATAACAATTTTAAATTTTGTTATTGCGACCCAATCATCATATTCAAAGTTGTATGACTTAAATGCATCTTTCTGGGACATATAATGCTCGTACAATTGCATCTAATTTTCATGCTTTATTTGCCAGGGTAGTCAGTAAATTGGCTTAGGAAAATATTACTAAATTGATGCCAAATCGAATGGATATCTGTGAAATTATCTAAGTTAAATTCAGCAAAAATCAGAGAGGTGGATACTATGCATTGCAACACCATCCTGACTGCACAGTCTATTTCCTCATACTTACGAGTTGACACATATACGATAGGGCTGATTGTTTGCCCAAGCGTATTATTTGCGGCACACTGGTAACTTCCTTGGTCAGCTAGAACGATTCCTACTATCGTCAGGGATGACCGACCAATTACACCACCAATATACCTGTCAGATGTGAGGTCCATTTTCTCACCGTTAAAATACCATGATATATCTGTGATTGGTAAGCTTAAGGGAGATGTGACCTCACATGACAATGTTAAAGTGGTGTCGAAGTTGGGAGTGTATTCCGTGGGTTGCACCACGATTGCTGGTGTATCCAGGCCTGTGGGGGTCAAATGCAAATAAAACAAATGAGTTAAAAATAACAACCAAAATTTTTGCGCATATGGAGTATGCTGTGCTACATCTCAATTTTGGTGAAAATTTGTAAACATGAGAAAATAACAGAGAACACTTGAAGAAAACAGCTTTTTCTGAGCCAACTGTGCTTGAGTTAAGGTAAGAAACTTTATAACCACAAAACCACTTCTGAAATGGAAGCAGCTGGTTTTTTTCTATTTTAGTTCTGAAAGTAAATATGTGACACGGTTGATCTATGAATGCCTGCCACAGGCAAAATAATGCCCAATTAATAAAACAAGGCCAGAAAAAGTATAAAAAAGGCACATTCTAGCCATCAAGTACAACAAATTGTCACAAGTACAAAAATACATGTTTCATGTGACACTTTTGCTCTACAAATAGCTCTCTAAAGATAGAGTTTGATGTTCATGGATCTAAACATGGCTATCAATTGACATAACTCTGAAGTATATTGCATGTGTTCGTCATGCTATGGGTTCCATATGTGACTGTAAATAAATGTTAGACATGAAAAAGCTAAATTCTTGCAGTGCTTTGAGATACATTGTGTCTGTATGTCACAAAATATCTCTGAAACTGATTAATAATAAATGCAGATGTTTTTTTTTGTAGATGAAGAGTTCATATGTGGCTGGAAGTACAATAAATAACAAGTTTCCACCTGAGCTATCACAAATATGAATATTTTTTGTACTAAATACAGTAATGCCCTAAATAATCGACTCCTTAACCATAATTATGGGTAATTTTTCAGGATTTTTCTTCGGAAATACGGCTTGTTGCCATTCATCGGAAAGCACTCACTAAAAACTAATTATCTCCATTTATTACCAGTGTATGATTCTTTTGAGCACCTTAGACTCTTGGTATTCATTTAATTTTGGCCACAGAACTCTTTTTAACCCTTTCATGACAGGAGCTTCACTGGTGCAGCATTAAAGATCCTGCGCCAGTGCGTTGATTTATATATGTGAGTCTCACGTAAGGAGCCTCGCATATATATGAGAATGCACTGGCTTACAAGGTCAAGGTAAATACTGTTAGGTCAATGTATTCTCTTTTATATGCGAGGCACCCTATGGGAGACTCTCATATATAAGAGAATGCATTGGCACAGGGTTTTAACAAATTTCAGGGAGCGTCAGTCATGGAAGGGTTAAACAATGACAAGTGGTTTTCTGGTTATATAATCTGAGTAAAAAGTGAGAAAATTGAGTGTCAAAGAGGATAATACACATATAGTATTAACAAAATAATTTCCTGAAATAATTTTGATACACTAAATATTGAAACAATTATTGTTTCAAACAAGGAACAGAAAAAGAGGTTTTTACAAAAGACATTATAAATTATGATCTTGATTGGTCTAAGAGCAAGGCCAAAAATGCAACTCTAGTTTTGAAAATTGAGTTATTTTGAAACAAGTAGTGAAAACAGTTGATTAAAAACCTCAAAAAAGTAAGTTGCCCAAATATATTTGCCCATATCTCTCCAATATCTCTCCACAGATGTGTCTTGGTGCTAACTCATTTTGATATTGAATTTTCAATCAGTTCATTCCATACACTTTTAATGTTTTAGCCATTAATTATTATGTTAATTTTCCAATAACAGAATGACATTACATGTATATGGTTTTTATCAGTATATTTTATATACACAATTCAGCCAAATTTGTTTTTTTAAATTTGTTTTAGTGGAACAAAGTAAAAAAAACTATGTTAACTATTTCTATACTAAATACTCATTCATGAGTATATATAGTTATCCCTTAGGAAATGTTCAGATAATAAACTCAACAAACAACGATAGGTCTTTAGTTGAACTTATAACCTGAACATTTAACACCAATATATATAAATCCTTCTACGCTTGTACTATCTTTTCGTCTGTCTGTCGTCTACTTTTATTACAAGTAAACCCCTCCAAATGAATAATAGACTGTTCCAATGTATACCTTTATAAATGTATGGGGCAATCGATTTAGTAAAGGCAGGGCTAAATTAGATTTTGAATGCTGTTGTAACTGGAAATAGTGTATCTGTCATTAGCAGAATGAGCTCCCCAGAGGTAGTCCAAGTCTTCTCGTACTAAAGCCGGCTAAGATATTGGGATGGAGGTGCCGGTCTTTAGTCCAAGCCCGCTGCTATACCAATCCTTTGACACGACTTACGCCCACGATCTGTGGCGGGATTCTGTGGTGTATTTTACTCGATTTACCTAATGAATCAATACATGATGCTAAATACATCGGAAATAGAGATATCTTATGGTCATAATGGTGTATAATAATCTAACTTTCATGTTAAATTACGCATAGAATATTCCGGTTGATTGTCACCAACATCGCTGTTTTTTATATTTTGTTTACATTACTGAAAGCCGAAGTCAGGTTCCGAAGAACTTCGGCATTGTCCGGTGTTTGTTCTGAGTATTCTAGTTTCCGTTTCTATATATAGCGCGGGGTTTTCCGAACAAAATGGAGAAAACCGATCGCCGCAAAGTCCAGTTTCCAATGTGCTTTGAGAACAATTCCCGCACTAAAAACTTAATGACATAATGGAGGATCAGAAAGGTAGTTTTGTTGACAATTTTCGCAAGCAACTTGTCAAAATTGGAGCAAATTAGAACTCTTGTGTCTAACTTGCCATGCGTGTGATTTTCATCCATGTGCATTTTGACCTTTGTGTTGATAAAATAATCGGAGAACCGAATCACACAGTTTCGAAATATAGTTCTTCCGTTTTAGTGGGACTTTTCAAACTTAAGGTTAAAAATTTATACAAATTTTGTTTGATTTTTTGTGTGCTTAACAAGAGCATTATATTGCTCTGTTCGCTTAGTATATATCTTAATTTCGCTGAAGTCCATCAAATGTGGGAAATGTAGCACCATATTATTTATTCTAATGATCGTTGTGTTTACACTGTTTTAAACTTTGAGAGGGTTGTAATTCCCCGTAATTTATTTAATGTATTACATTTATATCTTCAATGTTTAATTAATCTATTTATTTTTTATTTATTGACACACATAATTACGATTACAATGGAGAATTCATCGTAATTTGCATTGTCAGTCGAAAATCTACGGAATATTTTCAACGGAAAATGCCGAACACAGTTCGCGAGGTCAAGTGAGTTCGCATACTTTTAAAAATTTGTAAACATTGCGGTAAATGTCTCTTTTCGCATTAAATTACCGCTTTCAATTCACAACTGATGTGGGTTTCAGATCAAATAGCATGTCTTCTGCGGAAAATATCCGTTTATTGTCGCAATTGTGATATTTTATTTCATATAATTGTGGTTTTATTTGAGCGGGTCACTAACGCTTAACTCGTGTCAAAGGAATGCATGGGCCTGGAACTCGGACTAAAGACCGGCACCTCCATCCCAATATCTTAGCCGGCTTTAGTACGAGAAGACTTGGACTACCCAGAGGGTGAGTTTATTGAAATATTGAAGTTGGTGATATTCACCCATTAGTCACCTTGATTATGCATTTTATCTTCTGCAAATTAGGGGATATAGAAACTGAACAGAAGGGAAAAACTTAAAACAATGTTAATTTGAGACTATAGATACTTCCCAGAAGATGAGGTCTAAGCAGAATGATGTCCCACAGGGTGAATTAAGTGATGCTAGTCCACTAAATTCACCCTCTGGGGACCTCATTCTGCAAATGACAGACACACTATTTCAAGGCTTACTTGTTGAAGCTTCATAGACTTCGAGATAATTCTATGTCACAGAAGAGCTTCAGTAATGCCCTAAGTAATCGAGTTTTTAACCACAGCAGAATTATGGGTAATTTTTTAGGATTTGATCGGAAATATGGCTTATTGCCATTCATCGGAAAGCTTTCCGAAAGCTTTCCGATGACTGGCAAAAAGCCATATTTCCGACTAAATCCTGAAAAATGACCCATAATTCTGCTGTGGTTAAGGAGTCAATTATTTAGGGCATTACTGTACAGTAATATATCTCTGTGAAGTATGTGTTTGCATGTACTCATAATTTCACCCCGCTGATCAAAACTATTTAAAGCAGTCAAATTTAGACTATAAATTAGTAAAATGAAGACTAGAACTCTATCTGTGTCTTTAATATGAATCAAAATGATATCGAAAGGAAAATTATCACGAAAGTGTTTGTTTAACCCTTTCTGTACTAAATGGATTCTCCCATTCAGTTATAAAAGTATACATAGGAATAGTCTCATTTTTGTTTAGTCTATCAGTCATTTGGAGGGGTGTCCACAAAAAAATGAGCAGACGACAGACATATACAAAATAATACACGTGCTGAAGGGTTCATATTCATGGTGTGAAATGTTCAGATAATAAGTTCTATAAGACCTATGTTCATTTGTTGAACTTTTTATCTGTGAACATATGTCCTAAGGGTCAACTACTCGTCAATGCATATTTAGTATAGAAAGGGAAAGTAAATGTAATTGTCATTAATTACAGTAATGCTCTAAGTAATCGACTCCTTAACAACAGCAGAATTATGGGTAACTTTTCAGGATTTAGTCGGAATTATGGCTTGTTGCCATTCATCGGAAAGCTCTCAGTTAGAGCTTTCCGATGAATGGCAACAAGCCATATTTCCGACTAAATCCTGAAAAGTTACCCATAATTCTGCTGTGGTTAAGGAGTCGATTACTTAGAGCATTACTGTACTTTGGGCAAATAATTGGCTCATCCCTGTTATCTGAACATTTTCCACCAATTAATCAGAATTAACCCTTTACCCAACAAACCGGCCAAAAACGGCCAAATAAAGCTGCAACAGCCTAAATTATCTTGGGTCTGTCTCAATAAAACCATACAAATATGGATATCATTGGAACCGGCTCATTGACCACATTGTTATGGTTACAGTTATGCCCTGTGCCAATGCATTCTCTTATATATGCGAGGCGACCTATGGTCGACTCGCATATATAAGAGAATGCATTGGCACAGGGCCGTTCTGTTGGGTAAAGAATTAATAGGAATCTTTCTGCATTTGATTTATATGTACTCTCAGTAGATCATGCCAGAAATCTCTACAGTGGCTGACACCTGTAGAGATCATATATTCCACCAGTACAAAACCTTGGAACTTTTTGATGTTTTGACAGGGAACCTTATAAAGTCGAAAAATAACACAGGGAATATATTTCTCAGTTATTATCTGTCCTTAATAATGTACTTCACTGTAGGTGAATGTCCCAATTCAAAATTGCATGCTTTTCCGTGGTATTTGTGAACCGATATCGCAATAAACGATGAGTTAATTAGTCAGGGGAAATTCCATTATTGTAAGCAATGAAAAATCACTCACAAATTTATTTAAATCGTAATAGTTCAAGTTGGGACCTTCACCAGCAGTGAAGTACATTATTATGGAACAAATAATAACTAAGAAATATAAATCCTGCGTTATTTTTACGACTTTATAAGGTTCCCTATCAAAACTTTAAAAAGTACCAAGGTTTTGTACTGGTGGAATACGATCTCTATGGGCGTTAGCCAGAGTAGAGATTCATGGCATGATCTATACTCTCAGGTGCCTAATAATAGTGATGGGTTGGGATTTAGGCTGAAATTAATAATAGTGACGGCAATTTCACTCTATGTCTCAAAGCCAAATAATAGTGATCATTGGGAATTTTCTCCAAAATTAATAATCATGCCAACACTTATTATAAGGCATCTGAGAGTACATGTATGTCTGTCAGTCGTCTACTTATATTTCTTGCACATCCCTCCAATTGAATAATAGACAATTCCAATGCACACTTTTCATACTGTGAGGGAGAATCCATTTGGTAAAGAAAGGTTTAATATCAACTAGTGATGGTCAAAGTTATGAAAATTACGTTATTACGTTGGAAGGGCTACAGGTTCTATCCTGAGTACAGATACAGTAATGCTCTAAATAATCGACTCCTTATTTAGGGCATTACTGTATGAAATGTTGAGAAGACACTTCCTTGTATTCATTTTATGTTAGAGGAGAGTGTACAGTGTCTGTTATCAGGGTCCAGGGATAAATTATGGTGATTGGCATATCAGTCTCTGCATGGTCTGATATACTATTAAAAGGCAAAACCCAATCATTAATCCAGCCCTCCCAATTCAAAATTTTCCACTATTGCACCATATAGTGTGGGGGTAAATGTTAAACAAAAACATGGAACCTTGTATATTTTTGTCTTAGAAGCGAGGGATATATATTTTCAACATTGGAATGGGTTGTGCTATATAATTGGACTCAATTTTGTTATGTCATGTCATCCATTAATCCAAGATGGCTGCCATTTCTGTCTCTTGTTTTGTTTGATTTGTTTCACAATGAAAATTCTTGTTTCTATATTCTCTATATATTCCAGTTACGCTTCCATGGAACAAATATTCCCATTAACCCTTACATGATGGGCGCAGCGATAGTGCAGCATTAAAGATATTGTGCCAATTCATTATATTATATCTGTGTGTATCCCATAAGGAGCCTCACATATATAAGAGAACACATTGGCCTAACAATATTTACCTTGACCTTGTAAACCAGTCCATTCTATTATATATGCGAGTCTCCCATAGGGAGCCCTGCATATACAAGAGAATACATTGGCCTAACAGTATTTACCTTGACCTTGCAAGCCAGTTCATTCTCTTATATAATATATGCGAGTCTCCCATAGGGAGCCCTGCATATACAAGAGAATACATTGGCCTAACAGTATTTACCTTGACCTTGTAAGCCAGTTCATTCTCTTATATATGCGAGTCTCCCATAGGGAGCCTCACATATATAACAGAATACAATGGCTTACAAGGTCAAGGTAAATACTGTTAGGCCAATGTATTCTCTTATATATGCGAGGCATATATAAGAGAATGCATTGGCACAAGGTTTTCGCAAAATGTCAGGAAGCTCCAGTAATGGAAGGGTGAATGGAAAAGGATCCTTTCCAAAAATGGGTAGAAAAAAACCTTGTTGGTATTAGAATCTCTTACCTGTAACATTGACTGTGATAGGGTCACTAACATTAGTCCCTATGCTGTTACGAGCGAAAACCCTGTAGGTCCCTGAATCTGTTGTCAGAACAGACCGCAATCTAAGCACCACTTTGTTGTCAACATATTCATTTGTGATTCGGGAATCATAAAAAACACGCTGTCCATCTTTCTGCCACCAAATTTCAATTACACCTGGTTTGGCGAAAGCTGACAGTGAAACATCAACAGTCTCTTGCGTTGAGGCATAGTATAACCATTTGTCGATAGTAAACCATGGTTCACTTTCATCTGGAAAATAGATTCAATGTGATATGAAAGAATGTGTCATGGTGTTTGGAAACAGATAGATACATGTACTAGTAGTAGTGATGCGGACTGGACCGGACCACCTTGGGCGGTCCAGTCCGGTCCGGTCCAGGCCATTCCGGTCTGGTACACATGCCTGGACTGGTCCAAAACGGTCCGGTCCACCTATAATAGGCTATATGTTAATGAATTATCTGTTTTCTCAAAGTTTTTACTCTGTATAGTACAAACTATAAGGTTACTGAGTTCAGTGCATTGCAATGAGTCCATATATGTTAAAACTTACATTGTTTGCCGATTGTATGCATCATTGTCTGTCACTAGTGGGATATACTAGGAACGATGCACGTGCGATAATACGGTAGTATTTCTAGTAATGCGAACATGCACTAATTAAATGTATTGGACAGATATATAGCTAGGGCCAGAATGTGTTATAACCAATCTAACATGGCACTCAACTGATCGTATGCATGATTCGTAATTTCGTATCATACTTATTTTCATTAAATTGAAATTTAAACGAAATAACAATACTGATGACAATTATACAAATGTGTACTAATATGACTACTACATTAATATTGGAGTCTTGGAGATTGTGATGGCTGATTGTATATAGTACTGACAATTACAGTTATATACCTATATGCAACTACTATTGGATTAATCTGACTGTCTTGTGTATATACTATGTAATGTGGTTTGCATGTTTCTTCGATAATTATAACTGTGAAAAACAATAGAATACTCGATTCGATATCCATCCAAATAGATTAGTTGATGCCATGTTAAACTGTTTATGACAAATAGTTCCATACTCATTCAATTGCATGTTTGTCGCATTGATAGGGTGCTACATAGTGTTGGCCAGTGTTACACTAATACATTTTAAGGAAAGTGACATGTACAAAGTACATCTATACATTGTTTTCGTGGCATCAAACGTTTAATAGATATTAACCACTTGAATGTGTCAATACATCGTTGCTAATTGGTATGACGGCAAATACGCAATCATATTCGCGATAGTTTATTATAACTGAAGTAAAATAGTGGACCAGACCGGAGAGTATCGGACCTGCGGCAAAAAGCGGTCCGGTCCGGTCCAGTGACACCCGGTCCAGACCAGACCGCAGTCCACCCCTGGACCGCCGACCGGACCGGTCCAAAGCGGTCCGGTCCGCATCACTAACTAGTAGGCACAGTAATGCTCTAATTAATCGACTCCTTAACCACAGCAGAATTTTGGGTAACTTTTCAGGATTTAGTCGGAAATATGGCTTGTTGCCATTCATCGGAAAGCTCTCGGGGCTGCTGTGGTTAAAAAGTTGATTATTTAGGGCATTACTGTGGGTATACAGTCCTGTAACAGTAGAATAAATAAGGTTGTTGCTAATTAAGTTTATGTTTAGCGTCATCCAGGATTCTGAGAATTAAATGCGAAATGCGGTGATTATTTATTATTAATAATTTATGACAGGTTTCTGAAGTTACTTATATCGTACAATTTAATAATATTATAACATAAATAATAACATCAATTTCATTTACATTCATTTTATGTGAATGAATCATCTGTATATGGACTATAAGGGTAAATATTTCCTATCTGAATTTTCACAAGGGACACTCATTACTTGCGCCAGTCCATGCTGGACGCAAGTAATGTTTTCGGCTCGGATGTCTGTCCTTCCGTGAATATGTTACGTCATACCGGAAGTACATATTGTAAAAAATGAACACGCGCTAATATGAAATGGTTGCTTCAATTGTAATTTAAATCCACATATATACTTAATTTGCATTGTTATCTGGTTTTATTTTGGTAATAAATCGTTCATAAATGAACAATATTGAATTAATTCTTTCTGGAAACCGATCAAGACGCCATGACGTCACGACGCACATCAGGACGTCACAAGCTACATGGGCGCGCAAAACATCAGACATGATTGCGTCGATGTCCAGACAGCTGAGACTCGTATTACACGGACAGGCTAAACCATTCCATCTGCCAACAACTTCGTGTTTGATTATTATAAATATATATACTACATGTAAAACAAACGTCGGCAACAGTACATGCCCATTAGAAGCCTATTTTATATATCTTGAAACTCGAGGAAATGAGTTGAGATCAGTCTAAAAGATGCGTGCGGAATCGTTTTTTTTTTGTCGCAGTGACTGTGAGGTGCGAACATATTTCTGGAAAGTTCAAAACATTTTCGAAAGATCCTGGTGCATATAAATCATGTCCGGTCAAACAGTCGGGCGCGTGGTTCAATTGAAAAACAATTGCACTGAAAATGTGAATGTGGAAACATGGATTATTAAAATGCCTTATTAATTAACTGGGAAAACAAGATTTCTCATTCTCAAACGCAATAGACATTTTGATATGTTCCCGAAGTCTGTAGATCAGTCGCTAAGGGCATGTTCACATTGACACATTGTTAATCAAAGACTAACCAATGATCCCGTTTCCTTTATTTAATTGTGTCGGTATTTTGTAATTTATTTTGATGGTTTTTGCCACTGGCATACACACTTGATATCATTCTAGTCAAACTAGTAAGTTAACCCAATTGGCATATAATATAGCATCGTCGGCAACCAATCGTCTTCACACCCATCATATGAACGATGTCTATATTGTTATATTAATATGTCAAACAACTCGTACGTATTACTAAGACTATAACTGGTGTAGATCAAATTGAGATAACAGATATATTATGTCCGTACACACAACTATTTCAGCGATGGATGAACAGAGATTTGATATCTAGATTTTTGTTATCAATCTCTCAAACGAGGGGCCAGCACCCGTGGTTCAATCTGTTGTTGGCAAGACACCACACAACATGCCAAATGTGTGATGGGCGCAAGTATAGGCAGCTCCAGTGAGTGCATTCTAGTTGGAACAATGGAATTGTGCATTGTGCCAATAATTAATCAAATTCATTATTATTTCTGCCAAAAAAAAGGAAAAGCAGCAATTAATGCTCAACATAATATAAAATAACCATGGCCCCATCATATTGATTTCACAGACTCTGCTTGCACTCACAAGAACATACTTAATGTTCTTGTCTCACGAGAAGTTGATGGCTCCATATGCGATGTCGATTTCATGAAAAGTGGCCCCCAGAGAATCTGACCCAATCGAGTGTATTGTATGTAAAGAGCCCTGCAAATCGGCACTGTTCTGCAGATTCAAAAACTGATATTGAATTGGAAGGCCGATGTGGATATCAAATCAAATGTTGAAACAAATCATCTAGCCACCAGCACATAGCGTAGGTCCTCAAATTTGTGTCGAAAAATTTCATTACATGTGCAAATGCGATTAAAGGGGTACTGTACGCCATTTTCAATAAATTTCCGGTGATAACAACGATCTATTATCGATACTATATAGAAACATAAGTAATTTGAGTCGAAGATGTATTCTGTAAACGCTCAGGTTAATAGGCTATCTTAAAATTTAATAATTTAAAAGTTAATAATTTAATATAAATTGAATTTATGGCTGGAGCCATAAAATGGCGTCAATTAAAATACGAATTTCTGTGTACAAAACGTAATCAAATTATAATTGAGGGATACTGGATTAGTAAACCCATTGCACACACGATCGTTTGAAACATTATGCTTATACGGGGAGAAAACTCAAGCCACTCAATGACTAGTGACGATACAATAACTTAAATGAGTATATGGGACTACTATGCATATAATTTGGTTGAAAACTGTACAAAAATTACTCGACAACGACAATTTGTATTTTTGCATTCCGGTAAATTTGCCATCCGTAACACTACTTCGTACTCAACAACTTTCAAAGAATGGAAAAGCTGTTACCTTATTCTCCGACTCGGGGATTATAGAAACCAACAACAACATCTTGGGTACAGTACCCCTTTAAGTTTTAGTAATTAAATTATTACACTAAACTGTTTGTTTATATGCAAAATTATCTTGCGGTTTGCAGTTAATCATTATAATGTCGATGTGAGTTGATATCATTACTTTATAATCTGCAGACATATTTGTTTCATGATCACATGGCACTAACTATAGCAATAATTTTACATATAAAAAAAGAAGGACAACTCTAGAATGGAAAACACAACAACATCATTTGCCCCTGTTTTGAAAGCGATATCCATACAAGATAGTATATGCCTAACAGACAGATAGAAAGACAGACAAAGTCTGAATCCAGTATACATATACACCCCATTTTTCTTCGAAGAGTGGAGGAATAATAAAAAATTATCTTAAAGGTACTCAATCCGATTTTATGGTCCCCATATCATCAGATTCCAATATCAACAACATTCCTTGAAATGCAGCTTCAGTTATCAGAATCGATTAATTGCCAAAAAATATTTCTAACTGCTGTCAACTATAATATAAAATTGCCCAAAAAGTGTTATTTAACATCATTTTGTTCAACGAAATTTGGCCAGATTGTCAAATATCTAACACCCTCAGCCACTTCATTTTAGTGTTATTCATCTGCAATTTGGTCCAAGACTGTCGGCTTGACGAATATTTGCCAGGCCGCCAAAAATTTTATATTTTGGGAAATAAAAAATTTCAAAAATCGATATCTGATAACTGAGCTTTGAAGGGTGGGTTCCTCGACTTGAATCAAATATTTTTTACCCCGATGACAAAGAAGCAGTATTTTAGGAGTGTTAATTCAGATTATGCCCAGAACTGTCATTCGTGTAAATAAAAGGGCTGACTTTTCTGGGACCCGACTCAATATACCATTTAGAAGATAATATTATTGATGCTGTTATTGTGCTATGATGGTCATACATGTATCTAGGTTAGCACGGCACTATGGTAATCTTTCATAGAAATTTAACAGGTCTGCAAAAAGTTATAAATTTATACAAGTATATTTAAGCACACCTCTGAAGGCATGATGTGAGCTGTCCAATTGCAATAAGGAGGATAAGTGTCGGTGCACACGATCCCGATTGTCCCCGATTAATCCGGCTATCGGATAAATCGGGGACAATCGGGACCGTGTGCACCTAACTTTGGAGTGGTTTTTGTCGGATCCGATGATTTAATCGGACCGATCAAACTGAGTTTGATTTCATCAGGAAAATCCGGCTTGTGACCAGGGTTTGCGCTGCCTATTGCCAAATTAGCAAATTGCTACAAAAAAAATTAAATGGCTCCAAAATAATCCCGATTGGCAACAAAAAGTGGCACCTAGCTTTTTGACATTTGGCAATTTGTACCCATCGGGCATATAATAAAAAAAATATTAAGCTTACAGTCAATCGGTCGGAAACAAAACACACATTGATATATGGTCGCGGCATAGCTAATTGGGTCCTAATTAAAAGCTTATAATAGATTCGCGGCTTATGTCAGATCGACTTATTTTATCGCTGTGGTGAAAGGGTTTCGAATTTCTACTCGATAATAAAACTAAGCACGGCTATTGACTCAAATTTGACAAACATTAGCCAAACAAAGGGCTTCCTTGAGTCTACATCGTTAGGAAGCTGTGTATTGATAGTAGGTGTTAGATAAATTACCATAAATATGTCATTCGTAACTGAGTTTTCACAAACTGTGACATACAACAAATATGAATCATAAGCACAAGTTAGATTTTAGCAACAATGCATCAGACACGCAACATCCTCCTAAAATGAAGAAAGTTACTGATTTCTTCGGACATTCAGATAATACTGATAGTCCAAACACAGTGGTTGATTTAACATTGAAGTGTGCTACACCACCTAAACCGAGCAACATATTAGTGTCAACTGTCACGAGAATGCCACAAAAAGTTGCAAGTTCGCCAAAACGAAAATTCCGAAATGAGTGGGAAATATCTCGCGAATGGCTATCATTCGATGGAGACAAAAATGTTATGTTCTGTTCTACATGCCGCGCTGCGAATGTTAACAACATGTTCGTAACTGGTTGTAGTATCCTGAAGAAAGATCTTATTCTGAAACACGAGCTAACCAAAGGTATGTATACTATGTTTATAATTATATTTAAATATCATGCTATGTACAACGAGGGAGTAACTCTATCATTCATTTCTGTCACCAATTGTATTCGACACGTCACAAGTATGGCATTGCTGGAAATTGCCGAGGATATCCGATTGTTTAAAATGGGATGTAACTCTACCATTTATGTTCATCATTATTTTTAATCGGAACTTCTCGGGTTTACTCGGATCGTCCGAAAATCTTCGATATTAAATTTGACAAAGTGACACATATTGTGTAGTGGCAGGTTTCGCGGAAACACTTTATTGTGTTCTGGTCTCCACAGTTGATTGTGAGAGGGCGTTCTCGTATCAGAACATGATTAAGACGAGATTGAGAAATAGACTGTCAGTGCCTCACTTAAATGTTCTTATGAAAATTGCCATTGAAGGACCTTTAATGTCAGAATTTGACTTTGGCAAGGCATTTCATAAATGGTCAGAAATGAAATCACGAAGAATTTTCAACAATTGATATATATATATATATTACTATTAGTGTTGTAATGTTGTTTCTCTGAACCAGTTATGATTACTTTGTATTTCTTGTTAATTGTTGCACATCCATTGATAAAATAAATATATACATATAATAGGTAATTTGCTTGTTTGTGTTTTTTTTTCAAAAGTGGCTCCAAAAAATATTGGTCGGAAAGAAAGTGGCAACAGAAAGTATAAAGTGGCTCTAAAAATAATGCAAATGGCAACATTGTTGGCACCTGGAAATTTTGGGACAGCGCAAATCCTGCTTGTCACGATGGCACTGCGCGTGTTTAGCTTGTCACATGACCAAAACATCATTCAAAATGTCGGAATAGTTAGCGGCGACCGCTATTCAAAATTAAATAAAGAATTCTGATAGATCGACAAGGAACAACGGCGGCTGGTAGACATGTGGGTAGAAAAATGAGTGCCTGTATAATAATCGCATCAAGAGGGCGGCAGCTGTGGAAAGGGATATTACGCCAATTTGCGGCTATTGCTCGTGACCTCAATATATTACTAATATATTTATTTAGTTTATTATTAATTAAATAAATATTACTAGTCTTTAGAAATACATATTAATATAAATCACCATGACTAGCTATATATAGTAACTGGCTAGATAGGCTGACCACACCAGTTGGCTATAAACTAGTGACCATAGTATGCATATGACCGGAGTGACAATCCGACTCGTGTGCGCTGACATCCCCCCCCCCCCCAAATTTATCGGGCCCGATTTATCCGGCAGCCGGCTTTAACCGGGCACAATCGGGATCGTGTGCCCCGACACTAAGCAGGGGAAGATATATCCATGGAGAAATGGTGGGGTTCATTTGCAGAATGAGGTCCCAAGAGGGTGAATTTAGTGATGCTATCGCACATAGTGGGCTAGCATCACCAAATTCACCCTCTGGGGACCTCATTCTGCATGGCCTAATCTGCTATGGGAGATATAGACTCAGATTGAAGTTCCCATATGGTGAATATTGTGATGTATAGTACACCCATTGGGAACCTCGATTATGCAATGTCTCATCTGCCAATTTGGGGAAAAAGATAAACTAAACTGGGAGTATCACTAAATTCACCGTCTGGGGACCTCATTCTGCAAATGACAGGCACACTAAACTCAGGCTTACTTACATATCACATTTAAAATGATTGAGGCGATAATTTTCTTGTCCAAATCAACATGTTCCAGTTCACATTTTAGTTCTTTGCCATCATCTTCTCTTCTCGCTGTATATCTACATGGAAAAGATATTCAATATAAATGAATGATTGAAAGATTGACTCTTTGTTAACAGCATATGCCCAGCTGGTGGGTAAAAGGGCTGTAATGACAAACTTGGTCACGATACGATAAGAATCATGAAACATGATCAACGATACGATACGTATCACAATATGCTAAATTAGGGTTCTAAAATGATTTACCACCTGAAATATCAGAATCAACATACAGTAATGCTCTAATTAATCGACTCCATAACCACAGCAGAATTATGGGTAACTTGTCAGGATTTAGTCGGAAATATGGCTTGTTGCCATTCATCGGAAAGCTCTCAGCGAGATAAATAATCAAATCTTTAACCACAGCAGCCCCGAGAGCTTTCCAATGAATGGCAACAAGCCATATTTCTGACTAAATCCTGAAAAGTTACCCATAATTCTGCTGTGGTTATGGAGTCGATTAATTAGAGCATTACTGTATTTATAACAGGAGATAGAGTCCATTTTTAGCTAAAATGCAGTTAAATAGTTAGCTAAAGAATTAGATAACCCTTTACCCAACAAACCGGCCAAAACCGGCCAAATAAAGCTTTGAACAACAGCCTAAAATATCTTCGGTCTGTCTCAATAGAACCATACAAATATGGATATCATTGGAACCGGCTCCTTGACCACATTGTGATAGTTAGTTATGCCCTGTGCCAATGCATTCTCTTATATATGCGAGTCGACCATAGGTCGCCCGCATATATAAGAGAATGCATTGGCCTAAAAAAATTCGTAAACAATTTCCTTTAGCACGGGCTACAGTTCGTACCTTTGGTCCGATTATTATGAAATTTGTCATGGATCTTGGATTTCAAAATTCAATCCATTAGCACGGGCTACAGGCCGTACTGTTCGTCTTATTGTCATGAAATTTGTCATGGATGTTGACATTGACATGTAGATGGGAACGAGTAATTTTGGGGTCATTCGGCCAAAAAACATGGCTGTCGGCAGCCATTTTAGATTTTACTCTTTGCATGACTAAATCCTTTGACACGGGCTACAGGTCGTACCTTTGGTCGGATCATCATAAAATTTGTCATGGATGTTAACAATGACATGTAGATGGGAACGAGTCATTTTTGGGTCATTCGGCCAAAAACATGACCGCCAGCTGCCATCTTGGATTTTACTCTTTGTATGACTAAATCCTTTAGCACGGGCTAAATACCATTTTTCAATTTTCATGCGTGGTTATAAAAACCAGTACATGTACATCTAATTGTGTGTATGGACGGTATGTGACGTACTGTTCAACATGATTGTGAAGTATCTTTCTGTCTCCGACTGTATGTCCTCAGAATAAATTATATTCATGTCATGAAACAAGAGGGTTAGAACCGTTAAAATTAACTTAAAAAAACTTAATCATTATGAGTGTATATGCTTGTTATACTTTGCAGTATATAGTTGCAAATAAAATGTTATCTTACACACATACCAGTTTTACTTCATAACCTCCCCTAATTAATATACCGTTAGGAATTTTCCTTTCTGGCAAAAGTGGACTCGCCCTGGTGTCGCGAAGCAGAACCAGTCAATCAAAAAACAAAAATCTGCTCCACGTGACCAACCATCAGGTATACTCCAACAGTGGACGATTTCATGTGTTACAATCAATATATATTTTAACAGAAAATTTGAAATAAAATAAATATTAATTGACAGTTCTAAGTGTTTCTAGTGTTTATTATTTTATAGTCAGGAAATTATATCAAACTATTATAGGAAGAGATAGACAATCTTCAATATAACTCTACAAAAAGATTTCACACATCAAAAACATTGTTATTGATTACAGCGATATTAAAATGTCAAATTAGTCCAATAAAATTATAATGTTTAATCAAAACTGACTGTAAACATTGGAGAAGGTAAAAGCGTCAAAAAATATTCTGAAAATCATATTCAGATTAAAATAATTAAAATTACAACAACGATTTGCGATGTTTGCTGACAAGTCACTGTTACAGTTTTGTTTACATAACAATGGTTTCAACATGCGAAATGTATTTATTGAAAACTATTGATAATGAATATAAGAACACATTTTATCTATTTCTCCATGTTCATGTTATTGGTGATATTTATACAGCCTTTCATATTTTTTGCACATTTACCCACTGTTCATGACAGGAGCTGCGCTGGTGCAGCATTAAGGAACCATGGCCAGTGCATTGTCTTATATATGCGAGTCTCCCATAGGGAACTTGGCATATATGAGAGAATGCACTGGCTTACAAGGTCAATGCAAATATTGTTAGGCCAATGCATTCTCTTACATATGCGAGTCTCCCAGAAGAAGGAGAATGCATTGGCACAGGGTTTTCGCAAAATTTCAGGAAGCTCCAGTCATGGAAGGGTTAAGAGGGTTTTATAAATATAAAGAGATACATTACTCAAGTTGACTAAATGCAGAAAAAGATCCATTCTCTCTCTCAGTGTGGTTGAAGTAGGGCTCGAACTTGTTATATACTCCAATACGCCAGTTGATGTGGGGCTGGGGTACGGCACCGTCTGACTCACACAGGTATAAGTACGTCTTTCCGACTTCCACATTTGATTCACCCAAAAGTGTCAACTTCTCAGGAGGATCTGAAATTATAACAATATAAAAGTGCCACCAGTTAGAGGTCGACTTATACAAATTCTTATAAGTTATACAATGTATAGTAAAAGAACCACCATTTATAGAGGTCGAGTTACACACATTGTTATAAATTATAACAATGTATAGTAAAGTGCCACCAGTTAGATGTCAAGTTACACACATAACAATGTGTAGTAAAAGTAAAGGTATAAATGTATAGAAAAATTGCCACCAGTTAGATGTCTAGTTACACAAATTGTTATAAATTAATATAACAATGTATACAATACACAAACTGTTATAAATTATACAATGTGTAGTAAAAGTTCCACCATGTAAGATGTTGAGTTACACACATTGTTCTGAACATTGTATAGTAAAAGTGCCACCAGTTAGAGGTTGAGTTACACAAATTGTTATAAATTATAACAATGTATAGTAACAGTTCCACCATGTTAGATGTCGAGTTAGACACATTATAATAAATAATAACAAAATATAGTAAAAGTTCCACTGTTGGAGGTGAGTTACACAAATTGTTATAAATTATAACAATGTACTCTTGAGTGCCTAATAAACATACATGTACGACTATTAAAATCGAGGTAAAATTCCCACCTGTACGATCGTTATTTGGTCCTGTACGTTTATTAAATTAACCAAAAGAAATAATTCACCAATCTTAAATTGTGTTATTCATAGATAAATGAACTCTGATTGTTGACAGTGATCAGCACACTGTAGATTCACAGACCTGGCTATCAATCAAAACTATTTCTGTCACATGGCATCAGTAAACCAGTCAGATGGTGCGTTTTGTTGGGATGTATGATACTAATAGTTCCAGTCTGTACGTTTATTCCGCCCTGTACTATTATTCAGTTACGCGACATTTTCCAACCTGTACTATTATTCCACCCTGTACTTTTATTAGGCACTCAAGAGTATATAATACAAAAATTGTTCTAAATTATACAATTTATAGAAAAAGTGCCACCAGTTAGAGGTGAGTTACAAACATTGTTTTATAAATTATAACAATGTGCGGTATATAATACACAAATTGTTCTAAATTATACAATTTATATAAAAAGTGCCACCAGTTTGAGGTTTAGTTTCATCAATTATTATAAATTATAACAATGTACCGTATAGTAAAAGTTCCACTAGTTAGAGGTTAGTCACACAAATTGTTATAAATTATAACAACTTCAAACAAGGTATAGTAAAAGTGCCACCAGTTAGACTCAGTAAGTTAGAGGTTGAGTTACATCAATTATTATAAATTATAACAATGTATAGTAAAAGTTCCACCAGTTAGAGGTGAGTTACACAAAATTAATTGTAACAATGTACTAGTATATATATATAGTACACAAATTGTTATAAATTATAACAATGTATATATATATATATATAACACAAATTGTTAAAAATTATACAATGTATAGTTAACGTCCCACCAGATAGAGGTGAGTTACACAAATTGTTATAATATTGTTATAAATTATACAATGACAATGTACCGGTATAGTAAAAATTCCACCAGTCAGAGGTTGAGTTACACAAATTGTTATAATAATATAAATTATTTCAATACATATAGGATATACTAAGGGACATGACAATCTGCGGGATGGGATGGGATATGGGACAAAACGACAATCTGCGGGACAGAATTTCAAATTGCGTGGGACCGCCGATATATCGAGGAATACAGCACATAGAGGGCTCCTTTTGGTGTCTAAGGAAAGGCCCACATTCGCCCTATCCACACATATTAACCCCGCCACTGACCAGACACCAGAAGTTGCATTATTTGATCGACACCTGACCTAACATGGGATGGAATATGGATAGAACGACAATCTGCGGGACAGAATTTCAAATTGCGTGGGACGGCCGATATCTTGAGGAATACAGCATGTAGAGGGCTCCTTTTGGTGTCTAACGGAAGGCCGATATTCACCCTAGCCACACATATTAACCCCACCACTGACCGGACACCGGAAGTTGCATTATTTGGTCGACAACTGACCTAACATAAAATTTTCGAAATCAAGGCCGTGGAAAAGCGTGGAGCAGCTGTAGAAATGCATTTTTACAGCGATAAGGCTATTCCCACAAGCAAACTTTGTATTAAAATGAAGTTTATCATCTATTGCACAACAGAAATCTATTAATTTGAGCGAAGCTGCTATTTATGCACACCTAGAGACCGATTAACCCACCCATGCGAAGGTGCCACGAAACACGAAAAACTGCGTTCAACATTAATGTTTAGAATTTAGATTTCTCGATTAATACGGTAGCAAACAACAATTTTTGGGTATCAAATAACGCAGTGGAATACTGCGCACTCGTTTTAGTATAGCTGTTTTAGTGTACTCTAATGGCGAACACGCAAACACGCACCGATAAAAAACAGCTAAAAATAGACTCGATGTTTACAATTACTGTTACAGGATCTAGTTCAGCTGATATATTTAATATAATGGGGCGTATAGTATATCAAAATGTAGGATTAGACACAGGGAATGTATTTTTTTCCAAATGGGTCCAATACGCGATGAAATTGTTGCAGAAATTCGCTCCAAGAAAGAGCGCTACTTTTTCTCGTAAAACAATAGAATGGCCGACTGAAGCCGTTTTCTCGTTCCAACTAAGCCGTTCTTAGCAACACTTCATCCACAAAATACGAATATACACCATGTATCAGAAGACGTATCAAATGTGATATTTTAAGGGATTTGTACTCTTCATTTGTTATAATTCGCACTTATTTTTATTTCAGTTGTGACTAAAACCCCAGATGCCGGAGCCCGGCGACTAAAAGCCAAGTTACAAAATATATTAACTGGTTTTAACACACGAATATGTCAATGGTCAGACTGTTGGAAAGAATATTCAAATCAAATTGTGTTTATAGACTTAAACACTTACGTGCGACACTCAAATTTTAATTAAATCCATGATTGTGTAGTCTCTCGAATATTACGAACACTGCGCGCGCACATTTTATTGGGATACATGCCATCTTTGTCTTGTTTTTTTTTTTTTTTTTTTGCGGCCAAAGATGAGATGTGTTCGTATCACACTGTGATACGGCCAATGAAATCACTAAATTTCAGATTATCAGCTTAACCGCATTCTTTCATCAGTATCTGAAGCAAATGAACACCATAAACAATAGAAAATTAACACAGCTCTTCGTGAGGGATCATCTTTAAAGCCAGTGACACCTCAGTCATCCTGACAGACTGTACAAACATACTGATAATGGGGCATTATGCATCAGGAATATTTTTGTTAATTGGAATTATCAAAGCAAACATGCATGTTGTGGCTTCTAATTAAACAAATTACCAGTTTTTTTTATGGAGGCATGATGTTAAAGGACTCTTAGTTGCAATTAAGATCCTCGCAATAAATGCTTCAATACACGCTCTTTATTAGCTACCCTATACATGTTCTATGTATACTATAGGGCGACTGTATACACACAGACGGGTATAGATAACTTTTATGTAATTTCTTTACTTAGAAGCCACAACATGCATGTTAGCTTTGATAATTCCAATTAACAAAAATATTCCTGATGCATAATGCCCCATTATCAGTATGTTTGTACAGTCTGTCAGGATGACTGAGGTGTCACTGGCTTTACAGATTATCCCGCACGAAGAGCTGTGTTATTTTTCTATTGTTTATGGTGTTCATTTGCTTCAGATACTGATGAAATAATGCGGTTAAGCTGGTAATCTGAAATTCAGTGATTTCATTGGCCGTATCACAGTGTGATACGAACACATCTCATCTTTGGCCGCCAAAAAAACTAAACAAAACAACACAAGACAAAGATGGCATGTATCCCAATAAAATGTGTGCGCACCGCAGTGTTCTTGATATTCGAGAGACTACACAATCATGGATTTAATTAAAATTTGAGTGTCACACGTAAGTGTTTAAGTCTATAAACACAATTTGATTTGAATATTCTTTCCAACAGTCTGACCATTGACATATTCATGCGTTCAAACCAGTTAATCTATTTTATAACTTGGCTTTTAGTCGCCGGGCTCTGGCATCTGGGCTTTTAGTCACAACTGAAATAAAAATAAGTGCGAATTATAACAAATGAAGAGTAGAAATCCCTTAAAATATCACATTTGATACGTCTTCTGATACATGGTGTATATTCGTATTTTGTGGATGAAGTGCTGCTAAGAACGGCTTAGTTGGAACGAGAAAACGGCTTCAGTCGGCCATTCTATTTTTTACGAGAAAAAGTAGCGCTTTTTCTTGGAGCGAATTTCTGCAACAATTTCATAGCATAGTGGACCCATTTGGACAAATAATACATTCCCTGTGTCTAATCCTACATTTTGATATACTATACGCCCCATTATATTGAATATATCAGCTGAAATCGATCCTGTAATTGTAAACATCAAGTCTATTTTTAGCTGTTTTTATCGGCGCGTGTTTGCGTGTTCGCCATTACAGTATTCGCACTAAAACAGCCATAATGTAGCTAAAAACGAGTGAGCAGTATTCCACTGCGTTATTTGATACCTAAAACTTGTTGTTTGCTAGCGTATTCATCGAGAAATCTAATTTCTAAACATTAATGTCGAACGCAGTTTTTCGTGTTTCGTGGCACCTTCGCATGGGTGGGTTAATCGGTCTCTAGGTGTGCATAAATCGCAGCTTCGCTCAAATTAATAGATTTCTGTTGTGCAATAGATGATAAACTTCATTTTAATACCAAGTTTGCTTGCGGGCATAGCCTTATGGCTGTAAAAATGCATTTCTACAGCTGCTCCACGCTTTTCCACGGCCTTGATTTTGAATTTTTTTTGTTAGGTAGGTTATTGACCGAATAATGCAACTTCCGGTGTCCGGTCAGTGGCGGGATTAATATGTGTGGCTAGGGCGAATATCGACATTTTGATAGACACCAAAAGGAGCCCTCTACGTGCTGTATTCCTCGAGATATCGGCCGTCCCACGCAATTTGAAATTCTGTCCCGCAGATTGTCGTTCTATCCCATATTCCATCCCATGTTAGGTCAGTTGTCGATCAAATAATGCAACTTCTGGTGTTCGGTCAGTGTTGGGGTTAATATGTGTGGATAGGGTGAATGTGGGGCTTTCGTTAGACACCAAAAGGAGCACTCTACATACTGTATTCCTCGATATATCGGCCGTCCCACGCAATTTGAAATTCTGTCCCGCAGATTGTCATTTTGTCCCATATCCCATCCCATCCCGCAGATTGTAATGTCCCGTTTTGTCCCATAAATAGCATAATGGGCCATATCCCATCCCATCCCATCCCGCAGATTGTCATGTCCCTATACTAATTTAAATACTATTTACCCGCTGATTATGTTTGGCATATGAACAAAACAATATTATATATTTTAATATTCCTTCCATTGATGTCGATTTGAACAAATATGAATATTTCTGCAACGAACACCGCCCGTGCCTTTAAAATTAAATTAAAGTGAGTCCCCAACTTGAAAAAAATAAGGTTTCAATCGAATTTCTAATCGACTAATCTGCTAATGGGCTTCTGAAAAAGAGATTTTTTGGGACTTTATCATGTCCAGTAACTGTCTATCAACGATGATATTGTACATGTATATGATAATTAAGATTGCATTAAATTAAAATACCACCTGGGAAACACGTAAAAAGTTAAATAAATAAAATACGCGCGGAGGCGCAGACGGTGATCTCGATATTAAACTATCATTCCAGGAAAGATAACTCTGCACGCGTAGACAAATCGCCCAAGTGACGTCATACATGAGCGATTTCCGCGCAAAAATCCTGACTCATATCCAGACATAGATCTGCGTGACCGAAGGTATTTGACATTAGCTAGCTAGGCTAATAGTAACATTTTAATAATCAAGCTTTTTCTGAAGCATTGCCCATAACAATGATGACTTTCATCAATTGCGTCATGCAAATTCAGGGCCAGGTCACTAATGTAGTCTCTAAATTAGGCTAACCGTCGCTTTGAACAGATGTTCGGATGGCTCCGTGCTATCTGAAGCTCATGCAGTGGATGAGGTGGATCATTGTACAGTATACATTAACCCTTTCAGTGCCAAGTCTGATTTTTGTATCAACCCATATTTCCTTGATCATTTTTCAAATTTATTGATTATAATAATGTGCTACATTGATGGAAAGAGCTCTAATATCAACACATATTTCCTTGATCATTTTTCAAATTTATTGATTATAATAATGTGATAGGCCTACATTGATGGAAAGAGCTCTGGATGGAAAGAGCTCTCAGAGCTCTTTCCATCAATGTATCACATTATTATAATCAATAAATTTGAAAAATGATCAAGGAACTATGGGTTGATACAAAAATCGGACTTGGCACTGAAAGGGTACGTTAAACAAATTGAAAATAAAACCGCTTTGGTTTAGAGACTTTCATGATTGGTGACGTAGGTTCCTGGCCCTGAATTTCACGAAACAACCGTCCGTCACACGGAATCGAGAGTACCGACACTTAGAACCGAAATTATACAACGCCGATTCTACTGTCGCGCAAACGCTGCTTCTTTGAACGGGTGTTATCGATGCATGAATATTCAGCAAATTTATACAAGACAACTTACCTTGTTGATACGTGGTTACAGCCAAAACGGCTACAATGACAAGAATAATAATTCGGCACTTTGGAGTTACACACATGTCGTTGCCGGTGTAGAAAGCTCAGTACCACTTTACAGGATTTATGTAATACCAATCTCCGGACAAAGAGAATCACAACTTCCGGCTATGTTATCCAACCATCGAGCTATTTTCTTCAGAATATCCAGATATCGGCGACACGTGTATGTTTTACTCTTGTGACAGCGTGGAAACTAAACAAGAACTATTATTCAATTTTGCTCCGGTTCACACAGTAAACTGATCCGGCTTTAGTCCGATGACTGTATGGTGGCTTCTCCTTCGCGTTGTCTGTTATTTTTCTGCACCGAAGTAGAATTTTACAAAACTGTGCCATCTGGTAAATCACATGGTGGTTCGGTTCGGGTTCTGGAATACAGATAAAGAGAACATATCAATATTTGAACCCTTTAATATACTAAACACTCATTGATAAGTAGTTTCCGTAGGAAATATTCAGATAATAAGTTCAACAAACGACCATGACCATGTAATTTAACTTATTATCTGAACATTTCCCTCAATAAATTGCTCCTTCTAGACTTTTATTATCTGTCGTCTGCTTATATTACCTGTACATCCCTCCAACAGAATAATAGACCATTCCTTTCTAAACTGTTTAACTTGGTGGGAGAATCCATTTAGTATATAAAGGGTTGAGAAACACGCAGTGCAGAGATAGCCTCTTTCACCAGTGAGTGTCAACCAAATTTTGAATACGTATTTTGAATATCTTCCAGAAAATCAGGTATACACAAATTAAATGATTTCACTGACCAGAAACTATATTATCGATCACTTATAACAACGCAAACATTGGTCTGTTTTATGAGAACATATTATTAGAGAAAATATTCTTCCAAAACGATACTTCAAGGTTTTCTTCGTTTTCTACCAAAAAAGAATGGATTCCACTAATTTTGTCTTTATAGTTTTTGTTTAGGGGATTGTATATTGTATTGTTCAAAACAATACTACCTAATTCCGACTAATTACACGTCTAGTCGTCTACATGCAGATATACATTCGAATACATATTATGTATACATCACTCTCTTCGAATGACGACCATCCTGTTTCAAATCATACATATTTATAAATACCGTACACTAGTCATGAATTTAAAAAACAAAAAAAACAAAATATCAACAACAAAAACAACGGAAAAAAACAAAAACAAACAGAACTACAGTAGCACATAACGGGGTCAGGTTACTACTATCGTGCAGCTGGTTACTATGGTTACTACTATCGTGCAGCTGGTTCGATTGGGGCGATGACCAGTCTAAAGTTCGGCAACAATTCTCTAAGTTTCTATTGGAAGTAAAAGTGAATTTTAATAAAGATTTTCGTCTCAAAGTTGAATTAAAATTGTCAATTAGCTGTCGTCTGCCATTGTTACTGCGACTCTCATGTCTGTTTATTTGGCGCACTCAAATGTATCTTGATGAATAGACTGGTTCATGATCCAAGATTGCAAAAATCTGAACGCGAAAACATGTATGTAACCTGATCCCTCCAGCTACAGTAGCGAACGAAGTTGGTAGTCGGATTCCTACCGGTTCAGAATAAGAATGCAGATCGAACATACCACCAAGAGATTATTTTTTCTGGGTATAAGTCAAGTTATATTCCTGAGGCACATATAGCGACCGTGTATCTTATATCTGATTCATCAAGATATACCCAAGGCACACTGTAATTGCACCATCAAGGTATCGGCTGATTAACAGTCAATAGATCGAACAGGTCCCCTTTCAAGTGCTCTCCAATAACTATGCACAAGAAAGAAATCATTCAATACCTGTATAAGATAATTGGCCTATGGGCTTAATGAAAATATAATTTTAATAGGGACACCTAGACTGATTTATTTACCTAAAGGCGTGACCGCCGAAGTGAATTCTTACGATATTTCAGGATGAATAAAAACATGACTTTCAGTCTATATCACGATATGCTTTTCTCAGCGTGATCGGCGTATATTTTAGGTGGCACACCGCTTGATTGTTCAGACGAGAGGTTTGTTTATGACTAGTTATAGGCCCACTTAATTTTCGAACCCCCATATGACATATAAAATATATGTCATATTATATACCGTTTGAAAGAGGAAGCCCCAAAAGCATTGTATTATCAACTTATCCGGTGTAATAAAATGTGGACATGTTGTTTTCGTTGACGTGATTACGTGGTTTAGGTTCACATGGACTGTACTGCACAGATAATAATTTTCCATGGAAGGGGATTAACTCTATATCCTAGTTTGAATTTTGTTGCATTCTGGGACCGATATGGGGGAAATGTTTATTTGATTTCAGATATGTTCTATTACTCTATATATGGGTACCTTCTGAGCTCCAGTCGTTCCAAATTAATGGTTATGAATTATAGCATTTTAATCATATTTTAATTCAGATATACTTCTTCAGAAAATCCATTATGAAATAGCAAGATTCTATGCAAAGTGTGCGTCTAGGTCTTATAAATGCAAGACATTTTCTACAGACAATTTATCTCTCTGGGGAAAAATCATGAATTTCACATATCATCATCTTCATTGTATACAGAAACTGAACAATTATTAAGAGAAAACAAAAGCAATGGATTTTAGTACATTTGAGAGGTTGAAAATATCATTTCTTTTTTGTCCCTTTAGGTACCAAGAACTGCTAAAATAATTAATAATTTCACACATCAATCCAATCACCAAATAGTATACCGTTCACATGCGTTGATCAGCAGGCATGGCATGAATGTTCTCAAATATAGAAAATTATCTGTTGTCTTTCTAAATGAAAATAATTATGAATAGCAAAATACATTTTATTAATGTTATTGAAATATCAAGCCAAATTGTTGCAGTTGTTGTTGTTAGTATTATTATTAGTATTGCTATAAGAATCCTCGAAAAGTATACTGATAGAATATTTGTAAATATAACTACGTTGAGGAAGATTATTCAACATTTCTATTTGATAACCCTATTGGAGTGTTTCACATCATTTTAAACGTCTAGTCGTCTACATGTAGATATACATTCGAATATATATTACTAGCCGATGAGCCCGACGTTGTCCGGGCTATTCAAAAACCAATTTCAAGTCGATAGCTCCACCCGTTTCCGAGATCTGGTCTGCGCATGCGCGAAGCTGGCGTCGCACGAGCTCGGCGACCCGATAAAATTCGTATCCGGGGCAAGATACATTCACATAGAAAATTTCAAGTCGATAGCTCCACCCGTTTCCGAGATCTCGTCTGCGCATGCGCGAAGCGGGCGCCGCACGGGCTCGCCAATTAGTTCGGGAGCCCGCATATGTTCCATTTACACTTTTGCGTACAAAAGGTTTGACCCCCTAAAGTTGGTACCAATAATGGAACATTCTGAAAAACCGATTTCTTAAGTTGCGCATTCCTGGGGTTTAGGGGCCGCTGAACCCCAAAAAGTGCCAAAAATTACTTCTATTTACACTTCCGCGTACACCGATGAATTTTGGTTTGATGATACTCCTAAGTGTACTGATAAAGAAAACACAACTTAAGAAAGGGATTTTCCTGGGGTTTTCACATAAGAAAGGGGGTCCCATGCTGAACCCCAAAACGTGATTTTTCACTTTTGTTTACACTTTCGCGTACATCCATAATTTTTGGTCTCAAAGTACTTTGATATATACTAATTATAAAAACACAACTTAAGAAGCAACTTTTCCTGGGGTTTTAAGATAAGAAGGGGGTGATCGGGTTACCCACCAAAACGTAAAAAAATCACTTTTATTTACATGATTGCATTCGTCCAACGTGTGTGTATGTGCGTACACCCCTGGAACGTTGCACTATTACAACCAATACATCCCTACATCGATACGATCAACTTAAGAAATATATATTCATGTCGTTTTCTGATAAGATCGAGACTTGTTACCCCCCCCCCCCCCCCAACCCGATCCATTTGATAGAACTATAAGTGAGCCAGTTTTATAAAAATAATAGCGGAAAATCGAGTAAAATGTATACAAATGTATATATTTTCGTGAAGCTAAGACATAGTGACACTTTTTTGGGCCTAAATTGAAACTCACCATCCAAGATGGCCACCAAAATGGCCGCCGGAAGTTGAAAATATGACATTTTTTCTCAAATATCCTCTAGATCAACTCATGCTGTTTGGAACTGGTCGAGTAATGCAACTTTATTTTGTGTTTTGTATATTAACTGACCATTGGATCAATTAAATATGCAATTATTGGGGTCCTAACCCCTTCCGATCCCTCAAAAATTATATTGTACAGAATGCGGTATAAAATTTCACAAAAAATTGGGATTCTATTCATATTTCAACAAGAAATGAACAGAACTTTGTAATGTAAGTGAGGCATATCATTACCTATGAATATTCCAAATCACTGAAACCAAAATTCTTACTTTGGCTCAAAATGGCTGCCAATATGGCCGCCAAAATATGGAAAATGGTAAATATTACACCAGCGTGTCTTGCAATCGCTTACAAGTTGTGTTGATGTATAAAATGGACTATTCTGCATTCAATACATTGAATACTAACATGTCTGATGCACCATGGTTAATTGTTACTATTTTCACCACTGACATCGTCAAAAATTTGGACTTTTCTCTAAAAAAAACTTGACATAAATATTGGCAAAAATTCAGTTTTCAGGTTTCGACCATTTTTTCAGGTAAAATATAACTATCTTTGGATTGAAAGGTGTTTATTGTTTTTGGTCTATCTTAAATGTGTCACACTACATTGTTTATAGACCAAATTGCTCAAGATGGCTTCCAAAATGTAAAATTCTAATTTTTAACATATATCCGAACATTCTCTGCATTATCCGAAAAGGTAGCAAATTGTGACTCACTTGGTTATTATACGTGTTAGTTAATTAACTGACAACTACATGTTCTATTCACAGTTGTCCCAGTTCCGTGTGGGGCATGACAAATTCATTTTAAAGTATGTACTTTTTCCGAGAACCTCTTTTGTGATTTTGGCCATATTTATTGAAAGGAAATGGACTGAACTTTGAGACAGAACTGAGATGGACCATAATCTTTGGCTATTCTGGTCCATTATGATAAACAAAATGTCAACAGGATACAGTGTGGATGCCAAGATCGTAGCCAGGGAGTTACTCTATGATCATATGTGAGGTGAATAGGTATACAGGGAGTTATTGTGTGTCATGACTGATGTGAGTATGTATACAATGAGTGACTATATGGTTATGAGTGGGTTGTCCATGGTAAGATGCATCTAGGTATACATGGAGAATTCATGGTCAGATGTGAGGTGAATCGGTATGCATGGAGTGACTGTATGGTGTATGATTGTGTATATCCAGTACGGGTGCACCCGGTGTGCCTGTATGGTCATTGGTGTGGTGTATGGATATAGCTACATGGTCATATATGTGTTGATTATGTATATATGGAGTGACTGTAAGGTCATGGGTGGGATGTACATGCGTTGTCTGTATGATCATGGATGGGGTGTGTGGATAAATAGGTAGTGATTTTATGGTTACGGGTAATGTGTATAGGTATACACGGAATGACTGTACGGTCATGATTGAATATGAATACCTGGAGTAAGCTGGGTGGACATTATCGAGCGTGTCCTTCTGGTTACGGGTGGGATGTATATTTATACATCTCGTGGATGTATTATCATTGGTGGGTGTATATGGCTTAGCTGTATTATAATGGATGGCGTGTATGATTATACAGTGAATTGCTGAATTGTCATTTGTGAGGTGTATATGCAAGTATGGATTGTTTGAGTGGTCGTATGTGCAGGTTTTTTGTACATCTGGAAGGGCTGAATGGCCATTAGTGAGGTTTACATGTATACCTGGAGTGAATTTATGGTCTAGGGTGGGCTGCATATGTATATCGAGTGGTTATATGACTATGAGTGTCGAATAGGTATACAGGTAGTGACCGCATGTTTAATGGTGAGATGATTACATGTAGGTATACAAGTAGTGAAGTAGTGACTGTATGATCATAAATGTAATGAACATCTATACAGGGGGTGACAGGCGTATGAGTATACATGTACCTGGTGTTCATGTTTGGTGACTCGTGTCGGTGTCGTCATGTGTAGGTTATACCGGTACACACACGTGTTGCTTTATTGTCATGGGTGAGGGATATGTGTATATAGCGAGTGGCTATATGGCCATGGATGAGGCGCATATGCATACATGGAGTGACTATACTGGCATGGCTGGGGTGTATTGGTATACCTTGAGTGGCTATTCGGCTATGGTGTGACAAATAGGGATACAGGGATTGACATGGCCAATGTTGAGGTGAATATGTATAAAAGGATTGACCATGATCGTGTATGAATGTTTTGAATAGGTACACACGGGGTGACTATATGGCCATAGGTCAGGAGAAGGAGTATACCAGGTAACATGAGTGAGGGTATGTGCATGAAGCGAGTGGCTATATGGCCATTGATGATGTGCATATGTATACCGGAGTGACTTTATGGTCATTGTTGTGGCGTTGATGTATATATTGATTGTATATTTGACCATGCGTTTGGAGAATATGTATACAGGGGATGACCTTATGGCCAATGGTGAGATGAATTGGTATACAAGGAGTGACTATATGGTTATGGGTCATGTTTAGGAGTATACCCGGTGTGCCTGCATTGTGACGCGTGGCTGTATGGCCATCCGTGGTCATGGGTCAGGTGTACATGTATACAGTGGGTCACTATATTGTTATGTCTGTGGTGTTTATGTATATATGTAATGACTGTGTGATAATTGGTGGATATCGCTTTCCACGATATGACATGACCTCTCTATTGATAACATATCCTTGAATTATTGTGGCAAGCGATAGCCGCCCAAGGTACACATATACAACCCACCCATTACCCCAGTCACTCCATATGTACATAAACACCACACAAATGACAACACAGTCACCCACGTATACACTTTATACGTACATGTACTAGTACACCTGATCATACAGCCATACTTGGTTATACCCGTACATACCACAAATGACGATACAGCCACGAGTCACCATGCATGAACACATGCATACACCTACACCCGACACATGATCATATAGTCACTATATGTATACATATTCACTACATTCACGATCATACAGTCACTCATTGTATACATATTCACCTCACCATTGACCATACAGCCACTACATGTATACCTATTCGCCATACACATGACCATAGAGTCAATCCAGGTAAACATATGCACATCACCAATCGTGATCCCTTCCAGATATACCAATATCCGCACATACGACCACTCATAAGTTCAATACTTGCCATACTCATACACGCCATCCATGATAATAAATCTACTCCCCATACACCACCAATGATAACACATCCACAACATATATAAATATACGTCCCACCGTTACCAACAGGGCACTCCCTTTATACACACACATCATTCATGACCATACAATAACTCTGTGTATACCTATTATCCTCATTTATGATCATATAGTAACTCCCTGGCTGCCATCGTGGCTTCCACACTGTATCCAGTTGATAATTTTTTATCATAATGGGCCAGAATACCCACATATCATGGTTCATCTCAGTTCCGTCTCAAAGTTCTGCCCATTCCCTTTCAATAATATGGCCAGAATCACAAAAGAGGTTCTCCGCAATATTCCATACTGCAACTTTAAAATGAATTTGTCATGCCCCATACGGAACTGGGACAAACATAATAGAACGTAGTTGTCAGTTAATTGCATTGTAACTAACACGTACAATAACCAAGTGAGTCACAATTTGCTACCTTTTTCGGATAATGCAGAAAATAATGTTCGGGATGTGTTAACTTTTTACAAATTTGGTTGCCATTTTGGAAGCCATCTTGAGCAATTTAGTCTATAAACACCGTAGTGTGACACATTTAAGATAGACCAAAACAATAAACACCTTTCAATCCAAAGATAGTTACATTTTACTTGAACAAATGGTCGAACCCTGAAAAGTTAATTTTTGCCGATATTTATGTCAAGTTTTTGAGAGAAAAATCCAATATTTCTGGTGATGTCAGTGGTGACAATAGTAAAAATGATCCATGGTTCATCAGACATGTTAGTATGCAATGTATAGAAAAAAGATTAGCCAATTCTGTACATCATCCACAACTTGTAAGCGATTGCAGGACACCCTGGGGCAATATTTACCATTTTCCATATTTTGGCGGCAATTTTCGCAGCCATTTTGAGCCAAGGTAAGATTTATGGTTCCAGAGATTTGGGATATTCATAGGTAATGATATGCCTCACTTACATTAGAATGTTCTTTTCATTTCTTGTTGAAATATGACTAAAATCCCAATTGTGATTTTTTTTTAATTTTGTACTGTGAAATCGAATTTTTGACGGATCGGAAGGGGTTAGGACACCAATAATTGCATATTTAATTGCTCCAATGATCAGTTAATATACAAATCACAAAATAAAGTTGCATTACTCAACCAGTTCCAAACAGCATGAATTGATCTAGAACATATTTGTGAAAAAATGTCATTTTGAACTTCCGGCGGCCATTTTGGCGGCCATCTTGGATGGTGAGTTTCAATTTTGGCCCAAAAAAGTGTCATTATGTCTTAGCTTCACGAAAATTTATACATTTGTATAAATTTTACTAGATTTTCCCGCTATAATTTTCATAAAACTGGCTCACTTATAGTTCTAGAAAATGGATTGGGTTGTGGAGGGGGGGGGGGGGGTAACAAGTCTCGTTCTTATCAGAAAACGACATGAATATATATTTCTTAAGTTGATCGTATCGATTTAGGGATGTATTGGTTGTAATAGTGCAACGTTCCAGTGGTGTACACACATACACACACGTTGGACGAATTCAATCATGTAAATAAAAGTGATTTTTTACGTTTTGGGGGGTGACCCGATCACCCCCTTCTTATCTTAAAACCCCAGGAAAAGTTGCTTCTTAAGTTGTGTTTTTATAATTAGTATATATCAAAGTACTTTGAGACCAAAAATTATGGATGTACGCGAAAGTGTAAACAAAAGTGAAAAATCACGTTTTGGGGTTCAGCATGGGCCCCCCTTTCTTATGTGAAAACCCCAGGAAAATTCCTTTCTTAAGTTGTGTTTTCTTTATCAGTACACTTAGGAGTATCATCAAACCAAAATTCATCGGTGTACGCGGAAGTGTAAATAGAAGTGATTTTTGGCACTTTTTGGGGTTCAGCGGCCCCTAAACCCCAGGAATGCGCAACTTAAGAAATCGGTTTTTCAGAATGTTCCATTATTGGTACCAACTTTAGGGGGTCAAACCTTTTGTACGCAAAAGTGTAAATGGAACATATGCGGGCTCCCGAACTAAATACAACAACGTCGACCGCCTGGTCAAACTACACCCACGTACCAAGTTTCTAGGACGACAGACAACGCATTCTTTGTTTTTCAATGAGTTAATTCATGGTACCCGTCCTAATCTTCCCCGTAGTCCCCGAAAAGAGCGGACAGTCAATTAATCCCGTCGTGAAATCTCTCTGCATAATATTTCGAGCGATAAGGTTGCGTTGAATTGTAAACAAACGCTTCTTAGATCAATTCTGCCTTTTTAATCGAGATAATTGCATTCCGCGTTTCGTTTTGCATCCGTATTTTACGCATGGGTAGCCGTTTAGCAGCTTCGATTGTAATAAAGAGCGTTAATCCTTAACACCTCCGAATATGGTCAATATAAAGATCGTTAATGCCTTAAGCCCCCGAAGTGGCGTTTGCGGTGATTTTGATGATTGGGAGTGCAGAATCGGTGCTCAGAGCTTGTCCAAAATGCGACGTCGACGATCCCCGTGGGATTTTACCTTTGGATAGGAAGTTTGGTCTCGATCGGTCAACCCGTTTTCGATTCTATAAAGGACATACAGACAGACAGAAGTCTTCAAAAAAGTTCTAGTTTATATATACAGAGGTTCTTGGTACCGGAAAACAGTGAAAATTTACATGTTTATCATGCCAGAAAGTATAGTCAATGCGGTTATAACTTCCAACTAGTTGACATACTGTTCATAATTATTGTGTCACACTAATTCATTGTACCAAATTTCAAAAAGAAACGCGGACAGATTTTAAGAATGTATCTCATGGGGGTCATCTCATGTGTAAGAGAATACATTGGCCTAATAATATTACATTGACCTTGTTTGCCATCGCATTATCATGCGAGGCTCCCTATAATTATGAGACCTACATATATAAGAGAGTACATTGAACAGGGTTTTCATAACATACTTCAACCTCCCCTCTCCTCCCCACCCCATGCACACACCTGTAATACCTAATATTATATTTAGATTTTGGAATTCATATATTTTTTTATATATACATTTGTATAATTATGATTCTATATGAATGCCGAATCGATTATATTCACATTGTGTTGATCCAGTCACGTTGTTATACATATTCTGTATGTGGTGAGCGGAGGTCCATCCAAGTTTCAAGAACATGTCCCCCAATCCCCCCAGTCTCTGAATCTTATTTACTATTAAAATATGTTTAAATCAAATCAAACAGAAGTCTGATTTATCGGTCGATTTTATCCGCAGGACAATAGTCGATTTTATCCACAGGACAATTATTGTCAGTGTCAGTTACACGTACGTCCATTTCTTTACAAGATGGATTATCCCATGCATCAATCTTGACAATATACATTGGAGTGTTCAATTATTCATCTGGTGGGATGTGCAGACGACATATACCGATGAACAGATAATACAATTGCTGAAGGATTCATATATACTCATCAGTGGAAAATGTTCTGCTAATAAGTTCAACAAATAAATCTTTTACAATTTTAATATTTTCACCCATACAGAGCCCCAGACAAACATGAGCAGACGACACTCTTCTATATGCTTCTATATATGCGTGGGGCTCCCTGCAGGGTAATGGATGTTTTTTATTTTATGTCCTAAAAATTGTCAGAAACATTTATTTAAAAAAAATGATTAAAAATTGTTAGGCCAATGCATTCTCTTATATATACGAGGCGACCTATGGTCGACTCGCATATATAAGAGAATGCATTGGCACAGGGTATATCTGAACTACTCGTGAATAAGTTTTTAGTATAAATAAAGTGTTAAAGGTACTCAATCAGATCAGACCCTCATAAATTACTATTTCTTTGGCTTCGGGGGTAAAAAATATTTGATTCGAGTCGAGGAACCCACTCATCAACGTTCAGAGTGATCAGATATCAATTTTTGAAGTTTTGTTATTTCTATTGTTTGTGGCCCAGAAACACGCCGTCAAAAGGATGGTCTCGGTCAAAATTGTGTTATTATTACCACTTGATTTTAGAGTTATCCATATTTGTCCGTTTGAATAAGTGTTTCTGGATCAATCTCGAGAAATAACAAACTTCAAAAATCAATATCTGATCACTCTGAGCTTTGATGGGTGGGTTCTTCGACTCGAATCAAATAGTTTTACCCCTGAAGCCAAAGAAACAGTAATGTAGGGGTGCTTAATCGGATTGAGTACCTTGAACTTTGTTTTTTATCCAAGTTTGAATGATAACCCATCGTACAAATACAAGGTGTGAATCAACCACATTATTTTGACGAGTGTGACACCTGAACTGACCCAGCACTATAGTACCTGATTAAGTTACAGGAGTAAATCGATTTGTGGTCTGGTAGCCTAACTTTGAACAGGTATATATCGATGGAAATCTTTTATATTTATGCCAGTACAATCGCGCCATCGATCAGTGACTTAATGGGCCGCCGTTTAAATGCGGATAATTGTTCTTCCGACACCATGCTGATTGCACTGTGTCAGGTAATACTCAACAGATCGATTGATGGGTATTTGAGTGTGCAACAAGAGTATCAAGGCCAGGGACATAAATTTACGTCCCAAACTAAGTCTCTAACTCAAAGAGGTTTTGATTTTAAATTTGTTTAAAGTAATGGGAAACACTCCGGTAGGGTGATCATAAATAAATTGAGAATAATCTTGTTCAAAGTAGTATTTTTTACAAATATTATATCCAGATTGACAACACACACCGTCATTCTTATATATTACTTAAATGCAGGAACTCTCGGTGGCGAAATCGTTTTCGTTAGTTTATCGCCGATAGATGCGTCCCGAATCGAGTAGTAAATGTTTACAATTGAGCGCAGTTCAGACTATGTTTTCTATGGAGTGGTACGGTCGATTCGCTTAAGATTTTCGGCGATGTTAGTAGAATGCTACATTCCCCCGGTTGGGATAGCGCCTGGATACCAACAGATCAGATTCACGCAGCACAACAAGTACATAATATGTCTTTAAATGTACTCAGTCCGATCAGGCGCTCCTAAATTACTATATCTATGGCTTGGGTGGGGATAAACAATATTTGATTCGAGTCGAGGAACCCACCCATCAAAGCTCAGAGTGATCAGATATCGATTTTTAAGTTTGTTATTTCTCGAGATGTGTAATAATATGTGGCCCAGAAACACGTGGTCAAACGGAGGGTCTCGGACAAAATTGCGGATGAAGATTGATAACTTTAAAATCAAGTGGTAATACGGTAAAATTTCGTGATACTTTAGTGATAAAACGGCCATATTTTGTTGAACAAAATGTTGATAAAACAAGTTTTGGTAAATTTGATACCATATTTGACAGTAGTTAGCATTATTTTGTTGCAATAAATCGATTCTGATAACTAAAGCGTATTTTGAAGAAATGTTGTTGTTGTTGTTGTTGTATCTTGATGGTGTGGGGACCGTCTGATCGGATTGAGTACCTTTAAAACACATATAAACGTTTGTCTGATGGTATAAAGTAGTGCATTAGCTGTGGAGTTTCACAATGATCGATTGTATACAGATAAAAACCCCACAATATGTAACACGAGCACTGCTATCTGATTACAGATAAATATCACACAATGATACCGAAATACGAGGTGTCTCTGTTCTCACGGGATAGGAACTGCTCCGCGAGGCTGATACCTCTTCCGATCTTCGGTCCAGTTCTTATCCGATCTGGTCAATGTCACTGGGGATTTTCTCATGGTAAATAACGCAAGTTTTACGCAACAGAGATATATATACAGTTCATTTGTTGTATATATATACCTTGCCAGCTACCTCAACTATCACGACATACTAGCTGGAAATTGATAAGTAAATGTGGAATAGTAGAATTTATCCATTTTAAGAAATGTTCCAGTTCACTAGTGATGGGTCCCAGTTCACCATTGATAAGATCCGTTCACTACTCGAACATCTATGCAACAGATTTTTGATAAAATAAGTGTGCACATATGTTTGAACTAAAACTTCACACTAGACTGACTTTTGTTTGAATTTAATCGCTAATGGTTATTGCGATACGGTAGTTTGGTACATGGTGTAAAGCACGTCTGTTTTGGACCAAGTACAAAAAACTCGCAAGTCAACTGGACACGGATCGATAATGAACTGGACCGAACATCACAAGAGGATCGTTTCTCATAGAGCAGTTCCTACCTCGTGATACCGTCGAATCAAATCAGGGGTGTTATTCGCGATCGAATCGAACCTCGAATCGAATATATATACATGATGGGTCATTCGTGCGAATGCATGGGGACTGCGATGTAAATAATTATGACTCACGTAATTTTAATTTACTATATCCACCCCACCACACCACAAATTTAACACAAAAGTTGCAGGGGGATAACTAGATAATGTATTCCATTATCTCTACTTTGGACACGCCCGTAAATGTTCATATATGAGGCCCCCACCCCCTTTTTTGTACGCCGTATTCCATGCCCTGTTATGGGGTACGCCGTATTCCGGCCCCTCTGTTAGGAGGTATTCGGTATTAAAAAAAACATCATCTGAACATTTCCCTCAGTAAATCAAACTAATTCTGAAATTAAAAATTTTCTCGTCTGCTTCATTTTCACGAACACCCCTCCAGTTGAATAATAGACTATTCCAATGTATACTTTTATTACTTTTAGATCATTTTATCATCAATAAGTTATCTTGTCTGATCTTAACTGGTACTCCGTATTCCATATGGCTGTTAACTGGTATTCCATATTCCACCCTCTGTGTTAAGTGGTATTCCGTATTCCATGGGGGGGGGTGGGGGCCCTCATATATTCCACCAGTTCAAAACACGGGAACTGAATACAATTAAATTAAATTCAGTTTTATTTTGGTCATCATAAATTGATATTACATATTATATCAGAATGAGATACTGTCATAGATGGCAATAATAATAGTAATAGATTTGTTCTATGCTGTGGCCAAGGACGAGAGGACGAGTGTGCGAGAGAGGGACGTGTGAAGAGGACTTTTACAACCGCAGAATTACACATGCATGCGATGTTATTTTCTGTCAACACACTTTCACTGAAATTTCCCGATGTCTTATACAGGAATAAAACCGGGATTGACTTCTAAGACCTTACGTTCTGTTCTGGTAGCTATAGCCGATTCGAGATTGATTCGATGTCGACAATGGCTCTCCGATTCGATATAGGATTTCTAATCTGCGAAAAAGTACCGATTCGCATGGCCATGATAAATATAGCCACAGATATACCTAATATTCCCTGAATAAAAAAGCCGAAATTTGTATGCAATTCCTTGTCAAGGTATTTGGATTAATCCATGGCGTATATATAGGTGCATGGTGTATATATAGGTGCATGGTGTATATATAGGTGCATGGTGTACGTGCTTCTTTTGAAATGAATGTGCATTTCACGTGAATGGTGCGCAAAATCGCATAAAAAATATCATAATTGATTCGTGATTGTTAAACCAAAAACGCGGGTAATAATTCGCCTAAATCATGTCATCTCGATATGGGACCTTTTCCTGTATATTTGTATGGGAACAGGTATATAACCTACGTTATTTTTTCAATTGTACAAAGTTGCCTGTCAGAACGTCAAAAAAGTTGTTAGGTTTTGAACTGGTGGAATATGATCTCCATAAAATCAAAATCCCCGTATCCCATGTTACCACGTCAATCACTGCCCAAATACGAGATGATATACACGATGCGAGGACTTGATCCTGTGCAAACTACAAGGCAAAATTTTGTCCAGGGATGGTCATTACATTTTGCTATTTGAGAAACCAGAGCCTGTTATAAAGAAATTATTCGCACCAGCCTCAATACAAAGTTACAAACATTACAGAACATCGTTTTCAAATCAAGTCAAATATCTTTATTGAAAAAAAAAACCAATGTTAATGTTTGCTTTGTTCAAATAAACTTTACATATACACAATGAAGATAAACATAATTATATGTTATATATTACCAGCGTAGCGAGGGGACAGACATATATGCTTTGTATTGCATTTTGGATTCAATGTAGACAGTTTTTGGCGAGCGTGCGTTTTCATGCAACCATATATGCCATATATATATTCGGACGGACCATATTTCAAAGTTATGAAGACGCCGGAAAATCAATGAAGGCAGGCAAACTCAGTCTTACCCCCAATACTGTGGGTGCATGGGTACCATTGCGTTTCCTGAGTTCCTGGGTATAGGTGCGTGTACGCATGAACAATGTGATGGGGTAGGGCGGGATTGGGGGGGGGTCTCAAAACTTTGTTTCAAAGTTTCAACAGTCGGAACTTTCATGCCTGACACAATATAGTAGTACATGTACAACATTTTCACCACATTTATAGGTTTGAATTGTTCTCATTGTTTTATTTATCAATCAGTAATTTGTGGGATTTCTGTTTAGATCAACAGTAATATAGTTTTCAACTTGGGGAGGGGGTCAGCTTGGCATTTTTCAACAGTTCCAGGTAGCAATTGGGTGCAAATGAAACTTCCCAGCCTCGTCCCTGTGTATATATGATGTTGACAAAAGAGGCCAATGTTGTTAAAGATATGACCTCCTTTCCCTACACTTTGTTATAGATTCAAGAACATCAAATAATAATCGCAAACTGCATGATGGCATGTATGAGTGTATTTATATATCCATTGTTAGTCAATAGTGTCACGTTAAAGTGATGTGAAACACTCCGGTAGGGTGATCACATATAAATTGAGAATAATCTTGTTCAAAGTAGTAATTTTTACAAATATTATATCCAGATTGACAACACACACCGTCATTCATATATATTACTTAAATGCAGAGACTCTCGGTGGCGAAATCGTTTTCGTTAGATGCGTCCCGAATCGAGTAGTAACTATTTACAATTGAGCGTAGTTCAGACTATGTTTTCTATGGAGTGGTACGGTCGATTTGCTTAAGTTTTTCGGCAATGTTAGTAGAATGCTATATTACCCCGGTTGGCATAGCGCCTGGATACCAACAGATCAGATTCACACACCAAAACAAGTACATAATATGTCTTTAAATATCACACCACGAATCATTCTGTCTGCAGATTATGCGGTATTGATATCAAACCGGGTCGAGATTAATGATTAACTGCATGCACGCAATGCACGCAAGCTGCACACATGTACTATGAAACATTTTACTTCAATTAATAAAACTTAATAGAAATGCATGTGTATAACTTATACAACCGGAGAATTGCACATGCATACCATGTTATTTTCTGTCAACACACTTTCACTGAAATTTCCCGATGTCTTATATATAGGAACAAAACCGGGTTTGACTTCTAAGACCTATACGCACAGCAGCTAGCCGATTCGATTCGAGATTCGATCGATGTCGACAATTATGACTCTCCGATTCGATATAGGATTTCTAATCTGTGGAAAAGTACCGATTCGCATGGCCATAATAAATATAGCCACAGATATACCTAATATTCCCTGAATAAAAAAGCCGAAATTAGTATGCAATTCCTTGTCAAGGTATTTGGATTTATAGTCCATGGCGTATATAATAGATACATGGTGTACGTGCTTCTTTTGAAATGAATGTGCATTTCACGCGAATGGTGCGCAAAATCTAAAAAAAATAATTCATAATTGATTCGTGAGTGTTATACCATTCCCGACATGTCACGACCAACTATGAACAGGCCTCATGTCAATATACTGAATAATAGAGTCCATATAAGGAATGTATACTTTCGAAGTTTTTTTATTGTCCTCATTCTCTCATGACGCGTTTCGTTTAACAATTCGAGGAAATCATGTGGTATCCTGTGGTTTATTTGTTATATTGAAAGTGGGCAATTTAATGACGTTTTTGATTTCTACTAAAAAGATTACTTAAGGTGCATGCAGATCATGTCATGAATCTCTGCACGGGCTACGCCCGTAGATATCACATTCTTCCCATGCAGGTTTAAAACCTGGGAACATTCTGAAAATGTATACATGACGGGGGACTTTATAACATCGAAAAAATAACACAAGTAATATATGTGTTAGTCAAAACCTGTTCTTTCATAATGTAGTTAACATAAGAAGAAGGTCTTACTTGAGATTACATGATTTAGCCGACGTTTGTGAGTCAATTTCGCGACAGACATGAATTGATTACCCCGGATGAAAATTATATGATCTTGAGCGATGCAAGAGGAAATTGACGCACACAAGTCACATAAAATGACCCCCGTCTCACGTCTCTGTGCATGTGCATGAAATACATGAACTAATTCATGTATTTCATGCACACAAGGACGTGAGACGGGGGGGGGGGGGTCTAACCCGCCTCAACTTTGGTCAAAATGTTAAACAGTTGGAAATTTCATACCTCACACAATATTAGTTGAAATATAGCATTGTTATTTAGTACATTCATTAGTTTTTAGTACTCAATTGCTTTTTGGTTGGAAAATGTGGTTTTAATTATTATCTGATAACAGTCACAATTTTCTCTGCCTCAGGCTTTAACTTTGCAACAGGTGTTTCTGGCAGCAGTTGAACAGCTCATCACCATCTCAGTTATTAGTGCTGTAGTTATTCAGGGAAATCCATTACATGTATTAGTTGAAATATATATGGTTTCATTTCTGGAAGATTTAGTTTTTGAAAAAAGAACCTGCCATCGCTCTGCGAAAGTGAGTGAGTCTGCGTCACCTTGAGCCATATTTATTTCGGTAAATAGTGGGTGAAGCTATACTCCGCATGTGCATGGTCGGTCGAGGTATAAGTTCAGATCAGGATCAATATTTTTTTCAGAACTCCCGTTCTAAAAACCGGATCAGGTTACTACGGCATAAAGGAACAGGTTACGACTACGTTTTCAACTTTTCGGAGAACAAAGAGGACCATACTATGGCCCAAAATTCAACAACAAAAGTTACAAATTCTAGTTCATGGAAGTAGATGCAAAATTACATTTTAAAAATGATTTTCGTCTCAACGCTCTTTAAAACACTTCTTCAAATATTTCCGTTATTTCGTCAAAAACACTTCTTCAAATATCTCCGTTATTTAGTTAATAAACATAATTTCTTATTTCTATAATTCGCGCTGTTTCGTCATTTCGATGCAATGTTAGGATTTTAGCTTTTCAAAGAGCCTGTGGCATGCCAGCGCGGACGTCGCGGCATGACAGAACCTCTGTATTGCAGATGCCTTTTCCTTAACAGATTTCTTATATTATAGTGTAACATAGGATTGTATCAGGTGCATATTTCATCCAATGTATCAGATATGATAAATTCCAGTGGTGAACTTTCATATCACATGCATGCATAAAGACTGCCATCTTGCAGCGTCAAACCACAGACGTTATTCACAGGCGAATATTCTCACAAGATGTAAACTATACATGTGATCTTCAGTCAACTTCAAGTGACTAATGGAAAACAACAACAAACAAAAAACAATGATAGACGCCATGCAGCTTAGATAACAATGTTCCTTCACCAATCAATTGTGCAATATATCAACTTTGAGACGAAAATCTATTATTAAAATCTGATTTTATTTCCGTGAAGTAGAAACTTAAACAGTTACCTAATTTCGCGCATAAGACTGGTCGTTTCTCCAATTGAGCCATTCGTCAGATTAGAAGTCAACCTGACCTTTTTTTATTCCTGTATATTTTAGTCGTAAAGGGACACAAACTTTTCAACCTTTAAGGGTGGATACACACATGCATGTAATCTCTGTAAATATCATGTATTTTGCGTTTTACATGGATCATACAGACCATGTAATATGTGTCTGCTGACAACCCAATCATTGCGGCTATGTTTGACCACAGTGAGTCAAGCTCAGAACGTGCATAGAGCCGTTGACTGGACGAAGTCGTCAGGCCACTTAAAATAATTGTTCCCGCGATAACCCAAATGTTGGACGTTCTGTTGATATCATTGTCAGTCTTTTCTTGATTTTGTACCAGAGATGGTCCCAGGATTTCCCCAATGCAGGGGCTATGATCCCCAAGATGGGGGCTATATTACCCCGGAAGCTACCGGACTGACCACTACATATTTCATCGACGGGGCCATGCAACACACTGAGTCCTGACCCCACACTGAGGCCAAGAAGCCACTCTTTGATTTGTAAATATTGTAGTTGACAGTCATATCTGTCGTGTTTGTTTGCTATGAGTGAGTAATCTCATATGCAGCAATTTATGCTATTCATATAATTATGAACATATTATTACAGCTTTAAATTTGAAGGTATAGAAGGTGGTGTTGCTGTGTGTCTTCATTTGGGAATAGGGTTGTCTAGCTACGAGTTCACAACTACGTTACCTTTCCTCTCTTATGTTATATACGAAAAAATTTACAACTATGGAACATTTAAGTAAAACATTATGTTGTACATTCTTGCCCAGATAATCCCGGCCGATACATCCAACTAAATCCCTTAGTTATTCGAAACTTTCGAGAACCAGCCCCCTCCCCCAATAATGGATTATAGTCCAAAATGTTATAATTCAAGACTGAACAGGCTAAAATTGTGACAGTTAGGAACCTGTTCATCTTTTGGCCTGAGTAACATATACTGTTCTGTAAAGTCTGGGTTAAAAATGGGGGGGGGGGGGTGACTCTTTTTTCTTTCAACGCTGTACCTGCATTAATTTTGTTGTCCGATTAGGATAAATCACTTAGCATGGAATTCACCATGTTTGAGTCAGTTGATTGCCATGTGTATTAATATAGCACTTCCAAAATGTGGAGCCATAGAGCCGTTCGTGTTTTGCTGGACGAGATCAAATTGGGAGTCAGTGTGTGGGAAATTAAACACTCATGTATCACAATCGTCATAAAAGAGCTTCAAAAGTCTGCACATTTTATTTTTATTTTGGATAACCCTGTTTCCAAGAAATGACGAGAAACAAATCAAGTATAAAATCGACGGACTCAAATCCACTTTTCGAAATGAACTAAAACTCGTGAAAAACAGCAACAGATATAATACAGGATTTATTCATTTCGGCACCCATGAAAGAAGACATGGTTATGACTGGCCTGAAATCTCTTGATAGCAGTTAATTTGAGTTTGGCTAAAAACTACTCACTGGTCTCGCCTGTTTAAATGGACCGATCGCGCGCATGCGATTAATGCTATCAATGATTGGTGTGACCATGTAAAATACATGGATTTTACATACAGAGATTACATGCGTGTGTGTATCCACCCTAACGGTTGATCGTGTAATTATTATCGCGTTTGTGACATTCTGGCGATCAAAATAGTTCGAAAACACTTTGTAATTCATGAACAGCTAAACTTACCGAATACACACACATCTACATTAAAGTATAATTGGAAGGTGGTTGTTGGGTGGAGGAGCCCTGCTTGTATGTCCTTACTTGATTCATACAGATATTTGTGGAGAGTATCTTTAAAAATAGAGGCGATGCAGAATGGGATACTGTTCCAAAGATATATTCTCTACACTATAGGTGATGTAATATATAGGTTTTTGGTAGCCTTGAGGGGAAATAACTCATAAGTCGAAATTAAGTGAAATATTCTTGTTGAGCAGAAGAAGATATTCGAAAAAAAAATGTAACTTTCTGCATGGAAGAATCAGTGTTAAAATAAAAAGGCACATTTACGCCATCTTAAGTGAAAATTGGATGATAGGTCAATAGACAAATCCCATGGCGGCGGCTGGCGAAGACTATGGAAACTTGGTCCATATTATTGTCAAAAGTCAAATTTGTATATATTTGTGTACGTCATATTGTCGTTTTGTAATAACGCGTTTGTTTTAACATGTGACATCACTTAGACTTAGAGTATATATGAGGGTGTCACCCCCTCTTTTCGCACACGGGATCAGGTCATTTCATGCGGTTCACGACATGTATCCCCCTCTGTTACACCGGGATTCAAATATGCTAAATTCAGCCGGTATTCGGATCCAACAACAGGGCCGGTACACAGCTTTTACAGCCCATGCATGCAAATGTTAGATTATGTTGATGTAATTCAGTCTAATATACCTCTTGCTATGTGGAAGTTATGGATACTATACTTCAGCAAATATGTGAAAACTGTGATATTATAGTGTAAAATTATGTATAATCCATACATGTAGTTTCTTAACTCGTATACGCATGATTCATCACTCTCTATTAACTGGTATTCAGGATTCAGAGGTAAGGGGTGGCACCATCATATATGTCAGAAGGGATAGAAAAAACATAATTTCTTATATACGATCTGCTCTTGAATGCAGAACTTTATGAGTAATTCGCATACTCAATTTGGTATAACATTTTGATCCACTCGAAAATTAATAGTCAATAACGAAAGGAATTCTCACCCGAAATAGAGTATATGCCACCAATAATCCGAAAGGTCGAAGAAACGTCCAATCCGAAAGATTTAATCCCTAAAACCAACAGGATCAACACCCGAACCCGTTAACTTCCCAAATTAAATCCAAAAATTCAAAGAATACACAAGGATCAATTAGCAGATTACGTACCCATGCAATACACATATTTATACTCAGACATTCGAGTTCCGACGATGCATTCATAGCTCTATGACAACGCGTGCTTCATTCAATACTTTCTAAAGGCGTCGTGCATTGTGATGGGCCAGGCATAAGAGTTAGCCATGTCGATCGAAGCAGGGTATTTTTACTTTTTGTTCGATCCGAGTTTCCCCTCAGTGTGTGACCGGTTCTCAGTGAATAGGTGCGCACAACATGGAATGTTTGTATGATATCTGTATGTTCAATATGTTCAGTCAATATTGTCAATAACGGGAATCACTTTAAATGCTTTGCTCAATTATTTCATTAAAGTTCCACTTGCTCATATATAGCGTGAGGAGCAGGGCACATGAATATCCACGTAATATGGGTTGATCATAATACATGTACATACATGTTGTTCATATACCATATTGTGTTGAACCCGGGTGTATAACACGTTGATTGCATGGTTTATACATATACAGACGCAATATATGTACGCTCTGAGAAGTACATGTAGTTTGGCCTTTCGTCCACGGATGGTATAACAATAACAATGGTTCCCAATATATAGTTTTTCCTAACTAATAGAGGAGCGGCCAAATCCAAAAAGGGCCTTAGTTTTCGAGATACCCCTACCCTCGGTAGAACAAGTTGAAATCAACTTTTTCTGGAAGGTAAACATATATAATTTATGAAAATGATTCTTGGCCTTACTGGATTTGGTGGCAGCTATGTATGGTAAGACTATTTGTGAAGGTACCCTAACGAAAAATTAGCCTGTTTTCAGCGGTTGACCAGCTATACACCATTGGTTAAAAGTTAATCACATCACCAAAAACAGAACGTTCTATTTGTTATTATGGGGTACATGGTGATACTAGATTGGAACGTTGTTATTTGATTCTGGTTTGTTTGAGATTTCACGACGTCATGGTGGAGAATGTAACGTTCTGCGTCAAAAAATCATGACGATTCAGATAAACTGTCGCCCGTCAACTCTATACAAAACTAGCACGCTGAATTGAGCTTATCTTGTCATATATATTTCGAAAGACTGGAATATGTTCTACCGGGAGTTATTAAATTTATTTTCCTGATCCTACAAATATTTCAATAATAGGCAAAAACTTAACCCTCCCACAATGTCATAAAATGCTAAGTATAGCCATCGCCGGGGATTAGATACCAGAATGATAGAATAGCGCGTAGTATTTCCTTTTATTTAGTGTAGAACACACATAACAAGTGTAAAATGCGAATTTCCAACCATATGCACTATTAGGAGAGTATCTAAATCCAAGATGGCGTCCAATATGGCATTCAGTTTTTATTTTAAGACTAAGTGAAGCGACATACGAAAACTCCAGAAAAGGAACGTCCCCAGTGGTAAAATGTATATTATTTTAATGACCATATATAATAGCATTTCATATGAAACATTAGTTTTACCAATAATTCATCTTATCAATTGGTAAAATAATAGTCAAAAATTTATTCCGCCAGTCAATGTCATAAAATTCGAACTAAAGTTGTCGCCTGGGATTGGAACCATGAATGATCGCATAATGCGCAGTATTTTGTTTTATTTAATGTAGAATACACATGCAAATTTACCAGAGAAAATTTCCATCCATATTTGTTATTAGAAGAGTATCATAATCCAAGATGGCGTTCAATATGGCGGCCAATTTTAAAACTTAGTGAACGGCATACGATAAATACAGAAAAGGAACGTCCCCAGTGGTATATTATATATCATTTTACTGACTACATAGAATATAAAGTTATTATACAATGTTGTGTACAGTATGTGTTTTTCTTGTACGAGTCCAGGTTGTGGTGGAAAGTCACATTGGACGAGACACGCCAGTGTCGAGTCCAATATGACTTTTCACCACAACCTGGACGAGTACAAGAAAAACTCATACTGTACAGAACAGTGTATAATGACATTTTTATTATCCATCTGTATGTTTATCCAAATTTTGGAAATAAAACTTATGTGGTTATTTTTGGTATGTGTCGGCACTTAGTTCTCTATAAAAGCCTGTACCGTATATTGATCATCAGAAAGCATGATTTGGAAAAGTAAACACGAATGTGAGAAAAAAACTCAATGCGGAAGTGAAACGTCTGCTAAAATCCATCAATATTGCGCGCGCATCACAATTTCACCGATGCATTTCGCAATAGAGTTAATTCGTGACGTCACGGAGTCCAAAATGAAAAGTCATATTGTACAGTCGGTAGTCCAATATGACTTTCGGGAGTCCAATATGACTTTTTCCAGGACTATCACGTGGCGGCTTTTGCCCAATCGGAAATGGTGTTAGTTAAGGGATGGATAATAATATTTCATATCAAACATTAGATTCAGCATTAATCCATATTATCACTTGATGAAATAATTAGACAAAAACACGTAACCACCCCTACAGTCAGAAACATCCACACAAATGGGCCGCTGGGGATTGTAGTACAGGCCAAAAAGAAATGAGCATACATTTTTTATTTCATTTGTGCTGAATACGATAAAGAAACAAAAGTTTGAAGTCACGCCCACTATTGCGCCATAATGGCGGCCAACATGGCAGTTAAGTTTAATGTCAACACTTTGTGAACAACTAATACGATATGCGGGCAAAGAACGTCTCATATGGTATTACTTATGCGATGTATTAGCTAGAATGTGTGTTTCCATTATTAAATGGCAATCAACATATATGTTATCTTCAATGAGCAACAGTTGCTTTTATCAATCATAAAAACTACATGGCTCTGATTGCCAACCATTCAATTAACGTTCAGTGACTAAAGGTCAAACATGACTCCAGTGACGACATGTTCATAGAAACATAGAGACAGATGGATATTAGAAATACATTTATAATTCCCACATTTTCATTGAATATGAGTCATACAATGTGAACCTATGCATTTACAGCAATGGACACTTGAGCATGGCATGTCCAGTTTTTCTTGAGAAACACAAAGGACCCTACTGGGTGAACAAGAACACAACACTATATGCCAGTGATTTTGAGTTGATTACATCACTCTGATTTACACTCATTTACTTGTATCCCACTAAAACACTAGATCAACGACGAAGGTGTTATGAATCCCGATCAGCAACACTGATATGAGGTCCATGTTAAGTGAAAATAACTTTCGAATATCTGTGCCAGTTTGGGGGTAGGTGGTTTATGTGTGGACTGAGTATATTGATTCCGCGGTAAGACCGGCGCTGTCTTTCCGCCACCCATCAGAATACAATGTATGTCGTGATATGGCCTAGTCGCCATAGACTAAACCATAAACACAATTTGAATATCTATATATCAAGACTAATGACTAGTGTTTATTGTGAATTGCCTTATGCCTGTCACCATTTCAATTGTGTTTATATTTGCTACTAGCCTACAGTTTTTCATTACTTACCATTTTATCCATTTCAAATGCCACCTGACTCAAAAGAACCGTGGACAAAACAACTTTTTTTAGTGACATTCTGGTTTGCTAGTGAGTTGCGTGATTATGAATATAATCTAACGGCAATCATAAATGGAACACTAACGTGCACGTTCAGTGAGATTATCGCACTATCACACCTATGTATCAATAAAATGTATTAGCATGAGAGATATTACTACACATGTAGTCCGGACCCACGTCCATAAGAACTAATACAGATATGCTATCCACCAGAGATATAGAAGATTCAATTTAATTAGTCTAGCCAGGGAACTCAATATCTTCTGTTTGTAACATATATGAATCCGATTGACATTCACAACAATTTAACTAACATATTAGTCGAGACTAAAATATCAATGAACGGAAAAACATGCACATCAATCAACATATGGCGAGAACAACTAATATGCATAGGTATGCGGTGTTATTCTCTTATTTCACGCTGAGCCGAAACTCGGACGATTATACAAACCAGCAACATCTAGATCACTATAACGCATATTTACTTGCGCCAGTCCATGCTGGACGCAAGTAATGTTTTCGGCTCGGATGTCTGTTTATCCTTCCTTCCTTCCGTGAATATGTTACGTCATACCGGAAGTACATACTGTAAAAAATGAACACGCGCTAATATGAAATGGTTGAATCAATTGTAATTTAAATCCACATATATACTTAATTTGCATTGTTTTCTGGTTTTATTTTGGTAATAAATCGTTCATAAATGAACAATATTGAACAATTTCTAAAAGTTCAAAAATTTCAAAAATTTCAAAAATTTCACAAATTTCAAAAAACTTAGTCATTTTTATAGGCGCCAAATTACCATCCAAGACGTATACCCTTATAAACTGCGGGTCAGTCCTAGTAACGCGCACGTCAACGCGTTTGAAGTTTTTGAAGTTTTCAATGCGAATGTCACTTTAACATTATCCCACAGTGAGTGCCTAGTGTTACTTTAACATTCATCCATAGTGAGTGCCTTGTGTCACTTTAACAATCATCCCCTGTGAGAGCCTATTGTCCCTTTAATATTCAAATACTGAGTGCATTTTGTCCCTTTAATATTCAGGGCGGAAGCTGCCCATCGTTCAGCGAGGTCATCACGTGATATACATGTAGATAATACATCGTTCACATGGAGAGACTTCGTTCAGCGAGCGCAGTGTCACTTTAACATTCAAGACTGAAGCTATCCCCATCAAGGTCCTCACGTAATATACATGTAGATAATACACCATGCATAGGAGTGGCCTAAATCTGATAGTTGGTTAACAGGTAAAAAACACTACCAATATGTCTCACCTGTAATTAGATCGGATAGAGTTATCGTTCCTAATATGCAGCCAACTGGGGTCCATATCATCATAACAGGGATATTATGTCCGTACACACAACTATTTCAGCGATGGATGAACAGAGATTTGATATCTAGATTTTTGTTATCGATCTCTCAAACGAGGGGCCAGCACCCGTGGTTCAAACTGTTGTTGGCAAGACACCACACAACATGCCAAATGTGTGATGGGCGCAAGTATAGGCAGCTCCAGTGAGTGCATTGTAGTTATAACCTATTTTTACGCTGATTGCATTATATGGACATTGTGTTATGCCATTAAAGAGCATTTTGTGTGTGTGCGATGATGATTTCCGTGTTACGTTAATAGGCAGTTACTATGATGTGTGAACTTTGATTGCTCGTGGACTCATATCCCACTTTCCCAAAACCAGAGATCGATTAGATATCTTATTTGCTGTATTTCAAAATGTATGCTATTTTTGTCTTTTGCGTTACTGCATATAACAACAGTTAGTGATTCTGTTATTTAATGTTTCATTTGGCCAAAACTATTGCAAGGCTCTCTGAAAATGTTGGTGGAAATTCAAAAGGACATGTTAAGGAGGACTGCTCATTCAAGACTATCACAATATATTAATAGTATTGAACATTACAACATCACTTCGTATCGCATCGATTGCATGATTATTTGTAACGGTTAATGACCATCCTCTATTATTACCAGTTGTCTACATATTGTGAGTGCTTACTTACTTAACGTCTCAAAATGACATAAAATTGTCAAACAATAGTCAAAATGCGCACTGGAGATCGATACACGATACACGATTCAGAAAATTAAACTATTTAAGTCATTCTCGGAATTTCGCTAAGTGTTTTTTATTTTGGTTGGTTTGTCTTTCTCCAAATATTTGATATAAAGTTCCTTATAATTGCTAAACAATACAACCTAAACATTCAACAAATGCAAATTTCCATCCAGTATTAATCCTTGCGTCATAGCTAAGGGTGTGACATTTGGAACGTGATGTAGGATACTACCAAACCAATGGCAACATGAAAGACACGGTTGACCCGCCCGTAGGGAGCTGGTCGATAGTTTATTAAGTTTATTTGAGACAGTCATGTCAAAGGTTTATCTGAAAAAAATGTTGTCTTACCACCATCACTCAAACACAACATTTCGACGTCTAATATAAACACACACTCGAAACAATATATCGCTTCAAACTGCCGATTGATACATTTTGACCGGCTTTCGTATTCATTGTTCGCAACGTGTTGACATTATAATTAGACGTCATGTTGGATTTTGATTGTCTCCTAAGACCAGATGTGGATGCAAATTTGACATTTGATGTTTCTTCGTTGTATTCAACGCAAAGTAATTGCTAACGATTTGCTTAATTCTTTGCATTCTGGACTATAGTCACAAGTGCCGCCATTATGTGGACGTTTGTGACTGGGTGGTGGTTAAGTTTGTGTTTACTAATTCTCCATCTGATAAGATGGACTAATGGTGAAACTACTGTTCCATAACGAAATGTCGTCTATGTAGTCACTTCAATGATATACAATGCCACAGGGGATGTCCCCTTTATAGTTCGTCCGTATATCCGTTCGCTAAGTGGTACAATTAAAATTGGACGCCATATTGGACGCCATCTTGTAGTTTCATTCTCTTCTAATAGTGAATATTGATGGAAATTCATACCTGTCACTTCGTATGTGTGTTCTACATTCAATAAAACAAAATACTGCACATCATGCTATCATTCGTGGTTCCAATCCCAGGCAATAACTTTATTTCAAATTTTATGACATTGGATGGAGGGATAAATTTTTACCTATTATTTTACCAATTGAAAAGATGTATTAATGGTCAAATTAATGTTTGATATGAAATGTTATTCTATGTAGTCATTAGAATAATATAGATTTGACCACTGGGGATGTTTCTTTTCTGGATTTTTCGTATGTCACTTCACAAAGTCTTAAAATAAAAACTGACCGCCATATTGGACGCCATCTTGGATTTTGAAACTCTTCTAATAGTGAATATTGTTGGAAATTCGCATTTTACACTTGTTATGTGTGTTCTACACTAATTGAAATCAAATACTACGCACTATTCTGTCATTCTGGGATCCAACCCACGGCGATGGCTATACTCAGCATTTTATGACATTGGGGGGAGGGTTAAGTTTTTGCCTATTATTGCAAGATTGGTAGGGACAGGATAATAAAGTTCATACCTCCTGGTAGAAAATACTCCAGTCTTTCCAAACATATATGATGTGATAAGCTAGGTCGAGCGTGCTAGTTTTGTACAGAGTTAACGGGCGACAGTTTATCTGAATCGTCATGATTCTTTGATGCAGAACGTTACATTCTCTACCATGACGTCGTGAAATCTCAAACAAACCAGAAAAAATAAGAACGTTCCAATCTAGTATCACCATGTACCAAATAATAACAAATAGAATGTTCTGTTTGTGGTGATGTGCTTAACTTTTAACCAATTGTGTATAGCTGGTCAACCGCTGAAAACAGGCTAATTTTCGGTAGGGCACCTTCACAAATAGTCTTACCATACATAGCTGCCACCAATTCCGGCAAGGCCAAGAATCATTTTCATAAATGATATGGATTTATCTTCCAGAAAAAGTTGGTTTCAACTTGTTCTACCGAGGGTGGGGGTATCCGACCACTTTTGGCATTTGGCCGCTCCTCTATAAGAGTGTGGATTTTTCTAAGTATAGTTATTAATTTTCTATATATCTATTGTTTAAACATACACTAAATCCGGTCATTTGTGGGACCATCTCCTTTTATACTCAACAGACTATATGCAACAATTGAATGTATTTGAGCCATGGATGAGAGCAAAATACACTCATTTACGTATATGAACGATACAAACAACATGGTAATTATAATGAAAATGAATTTATGACTCCAGTTGTTTTGTATCGGTCATAGAGTTAATTAGTGTATTTTGCAATCATCCATGGCCCAAATTAACTCATTTGTTGCATATATTATGTTGAGTATAAAAGGAGATGGTCCCATAAATGGCGGGATTTAGTGTGCAGTCCCACTTTAAACAACATTTATTTCATCACAAAGAGATATATGTTCAGTATACAACATGAAATCATTATGAATATGGAGCTTTAATGATGGCCTACATGTATCTCCTCCTGACACCACTTTCCGCAACAACACAAACGTTACAGGAGCCTCGTTTTGAAGGCACCTTAGCACTGCTGTTCCCAGACAAATATACGAGAAACATCTGGTGTTACGAAAATGTTTCACATAAAAGTGTTTAAAATATAAGTTTTCAATAAAATGTAGTAATATCCTAAACATAGCCACATAAACTGTCTCGATTCATACACAAACTCAGTTCCATAGTGACAGATGCTCCAGTTGACTGGTGTCCATATAGTGACAGATGCTCCAGTTGACTGGTTTCCCTATAGTGACAGATGCTCCAGTTGACTGGTTCCCCCCCGATAGATGATCCAGTTGACTGGTTTTCCTGTAGTGACACATGCTCCAATTGATTGGTTGCCCTATAGTGACAGATGCTCCAGTTGACTGGTTTCCCTATAGTGACATGCTCCAGTTGACTGGTTTCCATATAGTGACAGATGTTCCAGTTGACTGGTTTCCCTATAGTGACATGCTCCAGTTGACTGGTTTCCATATATTTACATGCTCCAGTTGACTGGTTTCCATATAGTTACATGCTCCAGTTGACTGTTTTCCATATAGTTACATGCTCCAGTGGACTGGTTCCTCTATAGTGACAGATGCTCCAGTTGACTGGTTTCCCTATAGTGACATGCTCCAGTTGACTGGTTTCCACATAGTTACATGCTCCAGTTGACTGGTTTCCATATAGTTACATGCTCCAGTTGACTGTTTCCATGTAGTGACATGCTTCAGTGGACTGGTTCCTCTATAGTGACAGATTGTCCAGTTGACTTGTTTCCTATAGTGACAGGTGCTCCAGTTGACTGGTTCCCCCTGACAGATGCTCCAGTTGACTGGTTTCCCTATAGTGACAGATGCTCCAGTTGACTGGTTCCCCTATAGTGACATGCTCCAGTTGACTGGTTTCCCTATAGTGACAGATGCTCCAGGTGACTGGTTTCCCTATAGTGACAGATGCTCCAGTTGACTGATTTCCCTGTAGTGAGAGATGCTCCAGTTGACTGGTTCCCCTGACAGATGCTGCAGTTGACTGGTTTCCCTGACTCATTGTTTTTATACCAACTCACTCATTCAGCTGCCCAGCAGGTAATTTGTGTAAATCCATTTAAAGCGGCGCTGATTGGTTGGTCGTCCATGTGTAGCTGGCGTAAACGCATCTGAATTTACGTAGCTCGACGCATGTGCACGAACTGGATGCCTGCTCACTGATAAAATAAAATCAGAATCGTTACACGGTTCCTACCGGAAGTTCTTTCGTTCCTATAGGAACATCAATGTCGGGAAATTCGACGTATGATTGAATCGCATATCGGATTTTAATTCAAAGTAGAGAAAATTATCCAGACAGCCCGATTTAACTGAAACAGGTCTTTCGAAACGAATCGAAGGACGTAGGGTCGATGATATATTACAGCGGACATGCCGTTGCAAAAAGCGAACCATTGTTCGATGTGCAACTGTGACCACTACTGCAATACCAATGGTCTGTCGTATGCCAGTAGTGAAGTACATGGCCCAACCTGGACTCGAAACTTGCATTTACCACCCCATAATCTATACAAAACGTACAGGGAAGAAGTACATAATCTATAAAGAATGAAAGAGGATTTTCGAATAAACAACAAACATTAGACGATTATATAGAGCCGTCTCCTGTCTATCACTTCAATAAATCATCGAGGTAATTCACACGGCACAATCGTTTTGACAATTCAGCGACCAATTTCACTATTTAGTGGCTTGATAACGGTGCAACGGCATTTTAACGATTCAGCGACCGTATTATACATGATATTTTATGACGAACTTAATTCAAGGGGCTTTTAAATTTACTGAATTGGGACGATCAAAGTGGGCTTCTTCTTGTGTTCATTTTATAGAGTAGATTTCGTCAACACATGGAATACATACGGGAATGAGATCTCTACATAAAAAAAGATCAAACCGCGAGCCGATCTCAAAAAGTCATTTCTTGGGTTATACAAGGGGACTTTAACACAGTGCGAAAATTACATCCAACGTATAATATAAGCTTTGATATGCATAAATGTAGGATGTATCCAATTCGTACCTCTATTGACTCTAATTCGTGGCCACGAAACATTAATTCGTGGCCACGAAATACTAATTCGTCGCCACGAAATAACTAATCCCAGGCCACGAAATAGCTAATTATATTATTATATTATTATATAGTATATTACCGACAGTTGCATTGAACGCAGATAGATTCCGAACAGATGTAAAGTGTCAGGAGTTGAGTTCTCAAGATATTTTGATAAACGTTTGAGGTGGGACTATGCCTACATTATGTGTTGAATGCATATACGGTACGGTATATATATAGCGTATATGTCACGTTGTGCAGTGATGCATCGATGACGATCGTGCACATTATTCCGTGGTCACAAATTAGTATTTTGTGGCCAAGAATTAGTATTTTGTGGCCACAACTAGTTATTTCGAAATAAAAAAGAATTCCCCATGTTCTAAACCAACCTACGTGACTTTTATATATATGTGTTTATGTGAAAGTATTAGCGAAAAGTCTTCGAAAGAGGGGTTGGGCGTGGTTGTCTGAAAGTTAAACTGAAAATAATGAGCAGCAATTAAGTCATACACAAACATACATGTATACATCGATATTCCGACTAAAACTATGGTATGGGGGGAAATCGTGTGCATGCCTATCAGTTTCGGGGGATGTGTGACCAAACATCTGTTCATTTAATGTTTTTCACCTATACAGTATATGATTTTGGAATTTCACCTGTACAGTATATGATTCGACACACACTTTATTTTCCTCACCTGGCTCCGAATAAAAGCATCCAAGGGCAGGGGGGGGGCAGAGCCTACAAAAAGGGCACTTTTCCGCAAAAAAGGGCATTTTCTCCGCAAACTCGGGAAAATAATCATAAATTCATTGTGGCAAAAATCCCTATTTTAATGGTATTTGTCGGTTTTTATGGCCGTTTTGTGATAAAATTGACAAAAAATTAATATTCCTTGTGAAATTGGTGGTATTTGGACCAAAAAAGTCACATTTTGCTATAAAAACACGAGATTAAACACACAAAAATCATTTTCTGTCTCCAGAAAAAGGGCAAGTCCTGCCCCCGCCCGCCCCCCCCCCTCATGGTCAAGGGTATGGGGGTCAGCTGCCCCCTCTGCCCCCCTCTTCCGGCGCCCCCTGTGGATATGTGTGGGGACATATATATCTTTTGAGGGTTTCCGCTGACGGAGGATGTCCATGGATTTCCAACTGCACCCCCTCTTGTATCGGACCAAAGACCCATGATCACATAATTGAATTTGCACACCTCCCATCGTCTTTGAATTTCCCATATGGTACCTCACATACCTTGAATTTTGACTGGACACCGGGGAGGGAGGAGCCTAGAATAAATTCCAAACCAATAATTTGACCAAAGTAGGATAAATTCAAATGTTGGTCTAAGACCACGAATTCCACATACATTAATGGTTGAACAATCAGACTACAAGAACAATTTCAAACCATTGTTGGTGTGAAATTTCCAACTAATATTGTTTCCAAGTTGGCGGGGGTCTCACGTCCACACATGCACCCATGTAAGTTCGGTAACGTAATGTACACCACAGCCCCATGCACCAATCTCCTGAAAACTTCATATGAGGTCTCAATGGGGGTGGGGTCATCCGATTTGCCACAAAACCATAATAACATTTGTCACCCCACATATAAATGCACTATGAAATTATTACATTTCCAAATTTCCAAATAACGTGACCACTTTCTCATTATGCAGACGGTCTTTATGCATGAGATCAGCAACGTTGCTAATCCCACCCGACTTCGGTAATACATGTCAACAGTTGGAAATTTCAAAAAGCTATGAATTGCCAAAATGGACTATAGGTTATTTACCGGACGCAATTCACTTGAACCAGCATGACCAATACTGTTCTGATTGAGCTCAATCAACGCCGTCTAAACCGCCGCGTTCTCACGGGCGTAATCTTTGCAGCAAGAAAATATCAGTGTGCGATTTTACCTGATATTTTCTTGCAGATATTTTCTTGCAGCTTCATGTGTACGCGCCCTTAATGTTGGGAGGTGCGACACTTTTTGAATTGTTTTCACCTGTCGGTATATGGGCGATAACTCTATTCTACTAGATACCAGATTAGTCACGAAATTGCGGAGAATTCACCTTTCGGCCAGCGGCCGATAACCTCGCCTACAGCTTAGAGCTGGCTGCGGTAAGACAATCAAATGGTAAATATGAGTGAAACTGTGAAGCCGCGCATAGGAGCTCTGTCGGATTTGCCGGACAATTTCGATAAATCTTTTTTAATTCGGTGGGAACATCGTTAACATCCCGTCAGCAAGGTTTCAGATACTATAGCGAAGGTTATGTCCATAACGTGTCAATAAATGTTGGATAATAAACTGTTTGTTGGAGCAAACCCACCATACATTTGCCGAAACTATACGATCAATATGTGGAATATATATCCGATCCGTAAATTCCGAGCTTATTATTCATAACGAGTGATTTTGTTGTTTATATATACAGTTTAGTGTTATGTTCGTATGCTATGACGCTCAGAACGTTTGTGTTGCTACTGATTTTGGTCAAGCCGCACCTCCCGATCAGCGATCACGCGCGACGTCAAGGCTGCTCGTTTTAATTTTTTCATTGTAACGTACATTTCTTCAAAACTAGTTTTACCATAACGGCATTTTGTAGTTAAATGACGATTTAAACGTAAGAATCAACATTTATTGTCACCACCTAAATTTATTGTGTTTGTCAACACAAATTAGCATCAAGTCTGGTTGGTGTATAAACAATATTTATTGTTTTAAATCAAATAAAAAACACAAACACAATACAATACAAATATAGAGAAGTCTGTTCGGGTCACCTAATCGCATTTCGATTCGCCCTATATACCTAATCGGGCCCAATGCTGTTGATACACACTGCTTCTGTATTGGTAATTTATATCTATAAAACGTTTAAAACGCGCTGACCTTATATTACCTTTACTCACCCCAATTCCAAAATGTTATATTTGGGAGATTTACTTTGTGAAATACATACAACCCCCAGCCTTATCCAACAAGCTTGTCGTCTGAGGATTTTGTTTTTTTCCGAAACAGTGGTTGTTGTTCACATGCGGTTGGTGTTATTCTGTCCTTACAACAATGGCAACTACATGGATTGAAAGATATTCCATCAAAACAGACATGTACACCCGTTCCTCAACAGTCACTGTGGTTTGTTCCACGTGGTGACAAGATCGAGCCTGTGGCGATCACCAAGTTATGTTTAACAAAGGCCAGACTTCCAACTGATCGACAAATAAAGAAGCCAAGTGTGACGAGACTTGTTGTTTATAAGTACAACTGTCAGTGAGACAACACATATTATAAATCAATTACTTCACACGTCATTACTAATGCAGCCAGGGTGTAAGTGACACTCTCGTTATTTGTCAGACTCATTAACAAAGGTGATTAGCATGACATGGATCCGGTTAAACTTGGTTTTATTGGGCCGGGACTGAGACCCCATTTTGCACATCATTACGTAATCCCATAATCAGTTGCAGCTCACGAACTGTGAACACACCTCATATGAACTGCCTACTAAAATTTTCTAGCAGTCAGATATAAGAACACAATAACTATTCAATTATAATAAAATAGTTTGTCAATGTCAACTTTCGGCTTCGCAAGCGGAATAAAATTAACTCCGATCATCTATCCGGGTATCGATTGTCAGTGTTACACCTCCCATGGCTACACGTTTTCACCATTTTATGAAAACCCGACTCAGCTTGGAAATATTCTGGTGCACATCGAACAAATTATCCTTATGAACGGTTAAAAAAACAAACGAAATCTCTCGCCGGGCGTCGAAATTAATCACCAAAACCAGGAATAAATGACAACATTTTCTGATTGGATGATAATGGGATCATAAGGTGATGCACGGATACTTAGTATGACATTTAATAGTCTTGCTACGCTATTGACAACCATTGATGTCTTACCGGAAATCACGCTATAGGCTCTCAGTGAAAGATGCCGTTATCTGATTGGATAATGCCGATATCTGCCGAAGCGTCAATTACAAATGTTTACCGAATTACCACTGACCGACACGAGGTTTAAACACTCAAACGTAATTATGGGAGATTTAGTTCAAGGCAATTGCCTTTAATTATCAAAATATTCTATTCTGTCGATTAAGTTGTGAAAATAACCTGTTCCAAGATTTTCTATGGAACCATTCAGACGGAGCAAACTGTATAAATCAATAGCTTTTAGTAACACGCACATCAGAGGGTAAGCAGGAAGTACGTTCTAGCAATTTACGCCGATGGAGCAAAAGTTGAGAGCGTGGAACAATGCCGGTATAAGTGTGGATCTTGACGACACGTTCCTATTGGGTATATAAAGCATTGGGTGAGGTTTGTTTGCCCCACAACAGTTTCTGCGTTACCCTCTGTAATCTAAGGCGTGGCACACCTTCTAACATTATACTGACTCCACACACAAAGACACAATCAAACTGTGCATGCCACATGAGGACTATTAAACTGATCTTTTGAAGTTGACTGCCACCAGAAAGAATCATATTTGATTGAACTTTAAAGACAGGTGAAAAATGTCATTTGTTGACCGCTCTTTAGGATTTCTTTCCGTTGTTGCCGTGTGTGCATTGCTGGTTTTTGCAACCGGGCAATGTGCAAACGCGACCAGGGTGACAATGTCGTCTGTTCGGCACAGGACCGTTTCAGGCTGCGCGAATGATCGAAGACTTAACTTTGGGAGCAACCTATTGAGCACGATTGAGGTTTCATCACCAGGTGAATGTTATGTCGGCTGTTCTGCGCATGCGGACTGTCATGCAATCAACGTAAAACCTTATGGCAAGCGATATGTGTGCGAGCTTGGTGGTATCATTTCAAATGGAAACTGCACTAAGTTGGTTATTGCACAAGAAAGTATTTTCGGAGAAGAAGTGAGTAATTGAAAATATACAGATTACTATTTACGTATACATCTAAAATAATATCTCTACCACTTTCCCCATATATAGCGTTACGATATGTGGTTACTTTATATACATGTACTAGCTTATTTGAACTTTGCGATTGCCCCAATCAATGATTTGCTTTGTGGCATACCGTACCATTGCGATAACTTGAACGTGCGTTTTATTTGAGAGACAGCCCATTCAATCGTTTATCTTCTACAGGTCATCGCAGTCTATGCTATAGACGCGGTTGGCGCGGATTCGAACCGATTTTCAAGCTTAATCTGAGTTGAGGCATTCCGATCGATACATGGCCATTTCGAAAATGAGAATTTGTTCACGCTAACTGATCTAAGCACATGTGAAGCAATGAACACCGCGACTGAGTCCGTGCCTCCATAACTCTGATATATATATATATATATATATATATATATATATATATATATAGCTATATAGGAACGCACGTCTGAGCACGTCTCTCTACGTACCAAGGCCTCGTATAATTTAATTTAATCAAATATATGTATCACGTGATTCACCATGAAATCTCTTACAGACTCTAAGATGAATACACATTTTTCATCAGTGACTCCAAGCTATTGAAAAGGCAAGATGTGCCGAAACCGGTATAGCTGTTTGTACATACATGTAATAAATATTCAACAATGAACGGATACCTTTCTTAATTTTCAAACTATATATATATAATACTATAGCTGATGTGCCCGACTTCGTACGGGCTTTTTAGGGATTTCTTTGCGATCGCCTCAGTCTGGGCAGAATATTAGGAGAAAGAATAAAATCGGTTCAGAAGCATGCCAATATGAGCCTATATGAGCGTATATGAACGATGTCAAGGTCAAGGACACGGTCGCACTTGTAGTTGTACGCGCCCATATTGTTCCCGGGGTCATAGTATAGGCCTACATACCAAACTCGAGTCGGATCAGTCGAGGTCCAGAAACATGCCTATATGAGCGTATATGAGCGAGGTAAAGTTCAAGGTCGGGGACACGATCGCACGTGAAATTGGACCCGCCCATATTGTTCCCGGGATCAAAGTAGGCCTGCATACCAAACTCGAGTCGGATCGGTCGAGGTCCAGAAACATGCCTATATAAGCATATATGAGCGGATCAAGGTCAAGTTAAAGGACACGGTCGCACGTGAAGTTGGACCCCATATTGTTCTCGGGATCAAAGTAGGCCTACATACCAAATTTGAGTGGGATCGGTCGAGCAGTTTTCGAGTCTATAACACACACATACATACATACAAGAACACACAGACAGAGAGAAGTTCCAAAATATATCATAGATTGCATTCACCCATCTGGCCGAAACTGAGAGTAACCTTCTGAATTATCTACCGGCTGTCAAGCCGACAGCGGTCTTGAGGAATTTCATAAATGTGGTTAAACTATTCATGTATGTCCCCGTTGAAAATAATACCGGGAATCCAACTGGTAATCTGCCGAGATCCCATCGGGATTTGTGATCGGCATTTTATGAAATCCCGCCGGGATTTCGGCCGGGATAGTTGTGAGATTTCGGTCGGAATCCCGGCGAATTCGCGACCGAAATCCCACCGGGATTCCGCCGGAATTCCCAACAAATCCAGACCAAAGATGGTGGTCAAAATGGCCGAAATTATTCTCACAAGAAAACGTTTGCAGTCCCATTGAATGGGGAATCACAACATTGCCACAATTGGTTATGTTTGCTGGATTAAACTGTGTATATCATTGAGCTCAATGTTTAATAATTGTTTCAAAGATGGCCATCAAAATGTTGGCTTAAAATTCCGAAAATCCTAATTCGTAATTTTCCATAAATTCCCACAAATGTCCCTCTGTATATGTAATAAGACGTGGTGAAGTTTGTATGCAATAAAATGTGTAACAAAGTAATTTCTCCTTGCGGCATAAATATATCGAGACTCCAAGTGGGTGTATTTGAGCAACACAGGCTACAGCCGGCCACGGCTACAACCGGCTACAGACAGCTGCAGCCGGCCACAGCTGGTAGTCACTAAATATCGTACCGGTACTCAGAACTTGGAATGTGGATGATAGATAATATTATATCGGCACAATGTTGATCTATCTATTCACCAATGGTCTCGCTCACAGAAGCAAGCATATTTGAAGAAATTAACACTCGTACTGAGTCCATGACTCCATAAATCTGATATTTAAAAGAGTAGGATATGTGATCATATATATATATATATATATATATATATATATATATATATATATATATATAGCTATATATATATATATATATATATATATATATATATAAATAGGCATATATAAACAAGATATAATTTTGTTTATTTTTACGAAATAAGTTCAATTATTCACCAAAAAGAAATATATCATAGACATAACATATCTAGTTTGATGCCAACAAAATGGGAATGACAATTATGGATCCCCAGGGAGCAGTATTAAAAAAAAATATCTCCCTGGTAAGAAATTCCCCAATCAGAGTCGGAGTACAATGTTTAGTGATAGTCGCCATTCATTTCCCTGGCTGCTGTAGCTTTCTACTGCGCATGTCTTATAAGTCTCAGCCGGCTATGCCGGATACAGCTGGCTACAGCCTTATTGCTCAAATACACTCAGTGTTAGCAAACCACAATGCAGTCGCACAACTCACGAGCGAATTGGGTTCATAGTAAACACCCGAGTGAAATCTGAACATTTCTCTCCAATAAATAAGAACCCTACAACACTTTTATTATCTGTCGTCTGCTTATTTATCCTAAACACCCCTCCAGATGAATAATACACAATTCCAATGTATACTTTTGGTTTAAATAATAAATAATAAAAAATGGTTTGGTAATAAACAATAAGTCACTGTGACTAACTCTGGCCTTCGTCATAGTGACTAAGTTACACGAAGAATAACTTACTGATATACTAACTGGATACTAACTGATTTATTTTATTCAATGAAATAGGTCCACACTGTATATTTAAATGATGCTAATTACTCATTGTTATATGTTCAATTTCCATTACATCACAATACTATTTGATCTATAATTGAACGAATGTGATGGGACGATATAATGGCACATATATCAGAACATCAATCCTGCGCCAAAAGCTACATTATTTGAGTAAAAGGTTCTTAGTTCATAGACACCACATACATCTCGGAAAAAATAACCAGTTAGTGAACGTTCAGACGACCACGATTCAACCGTAAGTGGAAGTATTTCAGTCTTAGGAAGTAACCGATAGTTTGACTGCGCATGCTCTCGTCAATATCGCAAGTCAAAACATAATATCAAGCACTGTTTGATTTTAGATTCGAAATCGTGGCGTATCCTTGGATGCCTCCGCTTGAGACGTAATCGCAGTCGTGTGTACGTAAAAATCGTAGCTGGAAAAATCGTAGTGTAATCAATCGCACGCTTACGAACAACCTATGATTTCATCATCTACGCGATTTTGTCGGGCTCGATTCTTCAACTTGCGATTCAATCAATCAATCAATCAATATGTTTATTCAGAATCACACATGTGACATAAGAATCATAAATGAGGTATACAAATTTCAAAATGGTGCGATATGGTGTGAACAATCAGGCATATGCATGTTTGAATTTGAAATATTAACCGCAGATATCATGTACAATATTCAGTTTAGTTCAAAGGGGGTGTCAGAGAGGGGGCGGTGATCTCACATGTTCCTCGCCATGTCTTATGTATTCACAAAGTTTATGTAAAACAATATTATCAGACGACTGAAGAAGGGTTGATAACGTGTGTAAGTTGCAAACAGTCAATGCCCACGATGGTATAAATCTCCTCCTGATAGAGTTAAGGGCGTCACATTCGAATAAGAAGTGATATTCGTCCCCAACTGCGCCGCTATCACATAGTTGGCAAAACCTGTTTTCTACGTCTATTCGGTTCCAAGATCCGTTTCAATTGGAAAGTGGTGATTCGAACATCGGAATCGTATTAAGGTCCATATATCTTTACATTTCAATTGCGAAAGGTATTTTTCTTGACTAAACTCAGTTTTGAATAATCTATAAGCGCCAATCCCATGACAATCCCCTGGGCATGTGACCCACCTGAACCAATGTTCCTACACATCTTCTAAGCTGTTAAAGGTACTCAATCCAATCAGAGGGTCCCATATTACCAAGATACAACAACAACAACAACATTTCTTCAAAATACGCTTTAATTATCAGAATCGATTCATTGCAACAAAATAATGATAACCACTGTCAACTATGGTATCAAATTTCCCAAAACGTGTTATTTATCAACATTTTGTTCAACGAGATATGGCAGTATTATCACTTTAGTATTCACGAAATTTTGCCGTATTACTACTTGTTTTTAGAGTTATCCATCCTCATCCGCAATTTGACCGAAACCATCCTTTTGACGGCATGTTTCTGGGCCACAAACAAATGAAATAACAAACTTCAAAAATGATATCTGATCACTCTGAGGTTTGATGGGTAGGTTCCTCGATTCGAATCAAATATCTTTTACCTCCGAAGCCAAAGAAATAGTAGTTTAGGGGTGTTTAATAGGATTGAGTACCTTTAAGAAACGCTATTTCAGCACCGAGGGTCCAATCGTTTGGTCGTCTTTAGCCAAAAAATATATATAATAATAAATTATTGCCCTTTTAAGACATCTGACGTGAACGGGGCCTATCTAATAATGCCCCCGGGGTCAAATTACTCCTATGTGCAAATTTTCAGCTCCGATGGTCCAGCCGTTCGGTTGAAAAATATTAACCACAACAATTTTTGTTTACAACCGATGCACTCCTGTCGTGAACAAAGTACAATGTGTCCGACAATGCATATAGTTACAGCATTTCCAGAGAAAGACGACAATATAGCGAATGAAGGACCAGACTTAGCATTACAATGTGTCACGGCATGACCTCACGTTTAATTGCAGGCCCACCCTGACTGCATCTATGGCGGCACTTGGAATTTCACGACAAAGAGATGTCAAGACTGTGATAGAGAATACGCAGGAACTCTCTGCGACCGATACCCATACGGTAAGCAATATCACTCCTGGTTAAAGGTAATCAATCTGATTCTATGGTTCCCGTATCATCAGATTCCAACAACAACAACAACAACATTTAAAAAAAAAATTCCGCTTCAGTTATCAGAATCGATTAAGTGCCCAAAAATAATTCTAACCACAGTCAACAATAGTATAAAATTGCCCAAAACATGTTATTTATCAACATTTTGTCATGCTATTTTGTTATATGCATATACGTGCATGCCCAAAGCATACCGTTAAGTGCATCGTCGCTATGTATTGCAAATATACTGCAACAAACACATAATATACTATGATATGTCTACGTAAGTCAATGCTTGGTTTTGAAGAGAGTTTTATAGGCCTATACATTTGCCAACACAGCATGCTTAAAGGTTTGCTGTACACAAATGTTCTGTATTTGATGGATTTGTTTAGCCTGCAGTAATAACAAGAAATTTGCCAATATGCAAAGTGTGAGAGGCAATGGAAATGGACCGACATCCCTCTGGAATAAATCATGTTAGTCGACCAAAATCGGACAACATTCCTTGTTACCCTCCTCCCTATTTTACACCTATCTGATTGGCCCAGCATGTCCTGTCACGTGCCGGGCGACAAATCACAATGTCGCCCGCTGAGCTGGGAGACATTGTTTTTGTCGCCCGCCTGATGTAAAATTGAAAGAATATATCTAACCACACACTGCAGTACCTCAACTATTTCACATCACTACGGCGTACTAAAGTCATAAATCTTATATACCCACGGATTCGCAAAAAACACCCGTTGTGGTGTTTGCTAATTTGCATATATTTAGTGAACAATAATATTCAAACTTTTAAGTTGATACTTTTATCGGACAAGCGTTATTATGTACTTTTTACATCGAAACATTCGGTGATTCAATGTATTCATGTCGACATTATGGTACAAGATTGAACGAGTCGATCTCTTGAGGTTGGTTGGTTATACATGCTTGCTAGTGGACAACGTAATGCATACGTTTGTCGCGAATGGTCCTGTACGCTTATCCATCACATCAGACCTCTCCGCGATGTCTGCAGTGTGATTATAGAAGTATTTTGTGTGGGGATCGACATGCACTTGGAAGCATTGACATATATGAATGTGCATTAATGAAATCGACAACTACCCAATAACTTTCGGGGGGAGATCGTAATGAAGTGAACATCGCGAGTAAATTCCGCGCACAAGACGACATTGAACATGCTCAATTGCAGAAGGGGATAATATCTATATGGCTTATTGCATTACATTGCATGGACCGATATTGACGATTTAACCACGAAAATTATCATAAATAAACGGTGATTATCAAACGCTTAACAGCTTGACTATCGATTATAGAATATAAATCCTATAGGACGATACAATGTTACTGAAAATATATAATAATAATCGGGAAAGAAAGCACTCGTGACTCGTGACTCGTGCGTCTGGATGGCAAGGATTGTTTTCTGTTGTAATCGGATAACAAAACAGTTGTTGCCCTTCTTCTCGGGAGACATTGAGATTTGTCACCCGCTCGAGAACGGAATGTCTCCCTCGGAGCGCAGCGGGAGACATTCCGTTCTCGAGCGGGTGACAAATCTCAACGTCTCCCTCGACAGCGGGCGACAACTGTATAATGTACAGAGTACGACGGGATTGAGTACGAATAGTTTACGGATGGCAGCAAAACCGGAATGCAATGAATGGAACCATGTCATCGAGATATTCTCGTATAATTTTCAGGCATATGTTTCAAATACAATTTTACATTATATGCATACTTGTCCCAGAAATGGATCAGTTTTATTCTGTACACCCTAAATCTAGTTGGATGAACGTTGTATACAACTCGTTGGGTGCGAATTTGTTGTGTACATATTATCCAACAGTTTAGTACGATGTACACAACTGATGGCGTGAACTGTCTTCTGTGGTATTACTTTCATACAACATTGGATAAAACCGCCATGTGACCGGGTCATCCAATAGCAGCGCGTTTCCGGTGCGGGCGAGCATGCGAGTTTTTGGCTCCAAATATTTCAAAACAAGATGGACGACTGCGTGAAAAATCTCTTGAGCGACTGGAAAATTGGGCAAGACGTCGTGGATAGCTTTGTCGGTATACTATACCTTTGTTATTATTATTCTTTGTACGATACACTGATTATGTAGGCTTTATGTATTGAGTGTATATTTATTTATATTTTCCAAATTTAGAAGTTTACAAATTTACACAACTGCTGACGGCACTAATTTGACTAAAGTAGTACACTCATACACTCAACACATAAAGCCTACATAATAAGTGTATCGTGCAAAGAATAATTATAACAAAGGTATATATACTATACCGGCAAAGCCATCCACGACGTTTTGCCCCATTTTACTTTCCAATCAACGTTGGGTAAACTTTCCAATCAACAAATGTCATCGAACTCTACCCAACACCCAACAGTTCAATAAACGTAGATAGGTGTTGTGGTCAATTAACGTTGATTGAGTGTTGTGTGAAATTTCATCCAACACGTTGTATAATTAACATACAACCGTTGGTAGTAAATATATATGCAACGTTGTGTAAAAGTGTATCCAACAAAATTGTCATGCAACTTTTCACACAACGTAGATAGGTGCTGTGGGCATACAACGGTTGATTGACTGTTGGATAACTTCTTATCCAACTAGATTTAGGGTGTATTCATCGGGTGTCTTGAGTTGACGCCAGTCTCGACATATATTTCCACACGATGTGAGCTAACTGTTACCCACTTCACATCCATTAATTAATTGTGGTTACGTCGTGTACACAGAAATTCGTCACTAGCAAGCTTAATTTATGACTCGGGCCATAAACCAATTTATATTAAAGAATTCAATTTGATGTTTATGATAGCCTGTTAACCGGAACGTTTTTAGCAGACATCTTCGACTCAAATTAATTATTTTAAAAAGTATTATCGATACTGGATCGCTGTTACTACAATGAATGTATTGAAATTGACATACAGTCTTCCTTTAACCCTTTACCCAACAAACCGGCCAAAACCGGCCAAATAAAGCTTCAACAGCCTAAAATATCTTCGGTCTGTCTCAATAGAACCATACAAATATGGATATCATTGGAACCGGCTCCTTGACCACATTGTGATAGTTACAGTTATGCCCTGTGACAATGCATTCGCTTATATATGCGAGTCGACCATATGTCGCCTTAATGTGTTAAGCCAATGCATTCTCTTATATATACGAGGCGACCTATGGTCGACTCGCATATATAAGAGAATGCATTGGCACAGGGCCCTTCTGTTGGGTAAAGGGTTAACGACAAACTACACAAGCTCCACTAACGTGAACCGTGTCAACGGTGTAATTCTGTTTGAAGTCCAAGTTTTCACCATGTGAATGTCATGACAAAAGTAGTTGGTGAATATGCACCTACACTTATATTATATAGGCAAAAGTATGATTGAATGAATGAACAAACTGAATGTGTGGTTTATAGATTTTTTACCTTTGGTTTCGATGGTTGTTTTACGAAAACGCTTATCTAATTTCATGAAACTATTTTCGAAAGGTGGAGTCTATCGCTAATTCGATGATTAAATTACAGGGAATACATGTACATATTGTTTGTATTGGATACAGAAAGTGGCATTCGTTGTGGCTACAACAACGATTATAGTCGTTCGAGATGCCTCGGAAATATACATGTGCATACTTATTTCCGATATTGGCTATAACCAAAGCTGCAGCTGATCTCGAAGTCACTCAATATGCCAAGTCACCAACTCGCTGACATATTGGATCCAACAGGCCCGGTTTCGTGGTTTTAGTGCCACAATCAAAGTTCTGGAGTTTGACAAGGGAACATGACAAAAAGCATTTCCATATATGGATGTCATGAATATTCAAAAGCCCATTATATGGAAATCCTAATCCAGAATTTTGACATTAAATTTTAGCACTAAAAGCGTGGAACCAGGGCTGGATGAATCTCTGAAACCACGGAACGAGGCTGGATGAATCCAATACGACCGCGACCCAGTGATCTCGCTTATATGTTTAAAAATAACTTTGCTACATTATTTATGTAACCATAACGATATCATTTCTCTCTCAGATTGTTCCGAATACGACGAATTGGGGCATACAGGAAATAGGATCGTGCGCATCAAACCGGAAGCGTCCCCTGAACCAATAGACGTGTGGTGCTCACATAATTTTGGTTGGACCTTTATCGAGAGGCGTTCTGGATCGGTTGATACAACGATGGAAAACTTCAACGCTACCTGGGACGAATTCAAGGCAGGATTCGGCAATGTATCTTTAAAACATGAGCATTTCATCGGTTTGGAAAACATTCATCGGATTACACGACGAGGAAAGTATACTTTAGTTATCATTGGAGGCTTAAGTGGTGGACAAGGGAACATGACAAAAGTGAAATACAGCAATTTCTCCGTCGGAGACGAGGCATCGAATTACACGATGACGTATGAGAAGGCTTGGCCAATCCGTGGCAACTTTGAGATGGCTGACGGATTCGATCTCGGATTGGGGGGAAGCAATACAAGCATAAACGGAAGGGGGTTCTGCACATATGACAACAATTGGTGTGACTGTGCCGTTGATAGTGGTTGGTGGTTCAGTTCTGGCTGCCAAGGGGTTAACTTGCATTCTCCAAAAAGCGACCAAATCGTGTTTCGATGGCCAAATCTCGCGGACCCGACGAAAAATGATAACTATTCAACACTATATATGGAAATAAAATTCACTGGGTGATTCGGCGTTAACCATTTGGTGACTGGAGCTTCCTTAATTTTTGCGAAAACCCTGTGCCAATTCATTTTCTTATATATGCGAGGCGCCTGCATGGCATATATAAGAGAATGCACTGCCCTAACAATATTTACCTCGACATTGTAAGCCATGCATTCTCTTACATATGCCAGGCTCCCTGTGGAAGACTCGCATATATAAGAGCGTGCACTGGCACAGGGTATTTAATGCTGCACCAGCGCAGCTCCCGTCGTGAAAGGGTGAAAGATTCCCCTCTGATTCTACACCAAATTAGTAAAAATAATTCTAAGTCCATTTCCATCCATTTACCAGGGAACAAAATAATTTTCAATCAGCTACGTTAGTTAAAAAAATGTGCACCACAAAGACCCCACCAGGACAATTTATTCTACTATGAGAAAAAGCATAAATACGTAATTATTCCAAGAACGATTTCCAATTACTGATCGCTAATATGGAACGAAGCCATGACCGTTCTTTATCATAGATGATCTTTTGTCTTTTTGGGCACCCGAACAAAAGTCAAAATATGGAAAAAGGATATCTCTCCACAAGAACACACATGCTTGTCAGATATAGAGTTTAATTAATTAATTTCTGGTGCATGACACGTTTAAATAGACTGATACTTTATTTGTAAATGTATACATGTTCATAATAACCCTAACATAAGTCTGGGATGAGAAGGCCTGCATGCTTCCAGTTGGCAGTATACAGATTGCGAATAGCGATACATGTATATATATATGGTTTATGGTGTACAGTCGGTGGGACATCTTTAGGAACGCAGTCAGTGCAAGCCTATACATAGTGTGTCTTTCATTTGAAGAATGAGGTCCCCGGAGGGTGAGTTTAGTGACGCTATCACGCACGATGGGCTAGCATAACTAAACTCACCCTCTGTGAACCTCATTCTGCTTAGGCCTCAACTGCTATGTGAAACCTAGGAACAGATTGTATTTCCCCTGTAGAAGTTGGTGGTGTTCACCCATTAGTCACCTCGATTATGCTTTTATCTTCTGGAAATTAAGGGATATGCATGTCAAAACTGAACATAAGGGAAAACGTAACTAAACCAATGTTAATTTGAGACTACAGATACTTCCCAGAAGATGAGGTTCTTTCTGGAAACGACAGACACACTATGTGCAGGCTTGAGTCAGTGCATGGTGACAACAAATCTCTTGCGTTGTGATTGAAAGCTGAATGGAAGAGAATCGTGCAGTACAACATTCCAAGCTGTGACACGAAATGATTGGAATAGAGTATAATTTATTAGCAAATATCATCCATATTATAAGGACAGGTTGCCCAGAATACACCATGAATAAACAATCAAGTAACAATTATGGCTAAAAAGATAACTAATGCGTTCAAATAATGATAAAAATGGTAATTCATACCTGGCAATCGACCACTGAATGGAATTTTAATTGCTAATACAGTTGTGCTAAAATTATAGATAAAACTTTCGCACTTATTGGCTACCACAGGAGCGATGGCATACTAGGTATGATAATTTATTAGGGTGGAGTTTGGTGACAATTGTTCGTCATAATTACTATGCCATAGGCATTTTTCCCGCTGAGTTTCCACACAATGAGTCGTCTGGACCAATTAACCCATTGCGTTTCACCAAGGTTGATCTCCACTCATTTCGTTTTGCTACATTGTATTCTCTACGATATATATAATTGCACGATCGATCGTCAAGAATTGTGTTTGACCGTGCAACCCTCATTCACTCATATATCATGCACGTAGTACCTTTGTATTGATATGATCTCCAAGCATGTTCATCTTCTTACATTAATTTCATGCGTTTTAAGACAGTTCCCCAATTGCGTATTTTATTTTGGGACGTGTGCGTGTTGAGAAAAGATCAACAAGACAAGACATTCAGGTAGATAAATTATTGAGAGATCGACTACGACGCTGGTAGAGCTTGGCAGACTCATTGTGCGAATATGTAGCGGGCGACGTGACTAGCTATTGCATTGTAATTATGACGACCAATTGTCACTAAACTCAACCTACTATGCCATCGCTACTGTGGTACGTGTGTCTGCAGCCTTTGCCAAGATAACCACCGATGGCAACGGGGTTGCTAATATATATTTCTTTATTGCCTCCAACTGACGAGAGTATATTATATACAACATTATTTACAAACACAGATAACATGAATGTCACAAGCATGTGGTTGGACAGATTATACCAATATGTGGTATTATTATTTACAAAGAAAAACAAAACAAAAAACAATCAAATTTAAATAAAAAGGGAAAAATAGGGGGGGGGGGTATCAAAATCAAATAATAATAAAAAAATCAAATAAAAAAAATTAATTAAAACAATCATTTTTACTGAGACACAGATACTCATAAATGTCACAAGCATATGGCTGAACAAATTACACCAATGTGATATTATATTCGTTGAAAATAGAAACAAATTAAGGAAATGAAAGGGTACAAAACTGCGGTTTCTTGATTACATTGAGTTATTGAAATACATTGATAACTAACACATATATCCTACATAATGTTTTATACCTATATGTACAACTAAATATCGCATCCGTATGCTCGTTGCCAGCTACATACACAATACAATATCTCACACGCGCGAGGATGTGAGGCAGAATTCTCTATTATTGAGAACGCCTACCGTGTGAATGCTAGATATGTTGTTTATTTGTTATTAGTCTACACATAGCCACGAAATACGATGATGTTACATCAATTATCAAATTGTGGCATCTCTGGATGGGTGAAGTTAAGTGTGGGTCCTCTGAGCCGAGTACTATCGCAAGAAAGTCATCTCTTGATAGACCATCCAGGTAGAGGAAGACGCCAACGCCGTGATGGTTTAATAATGTCTCCCATAGACGGTTCCTCAGCTGTAGAAGTGTCAAAAAGATTACTTTAATCATAGTTTTAGAAAGGAAATTTTGGGAAGACCGTTCTTAGCAAGTATACAAATTGAGTGGATAGAAATAACTGCCATAAAAAGTACATTATCCGGACTAGTAAAAGACTCGAATTTAATTCAGTTCAATACTGCTTCAAGAATGTCAACATCATGATTATGTTAGGCGGGCGCTTGAAAATTGTGAGCCCAAATGTTTACATGCAGGTCAGTCCACTCAATGTGGGAGCACCCGGAGCAATCAACAATAGGCCATATTGTTAGGGATATCTGTAAGCTGGGAATTTGGCTATAGACTTATGACCTAAAAGTGTGGCTGTAACTCATCTCAACCCAAAGGTTTATATCAAATCTTGCAGAGTGGGTGTTCTGCCCCGTGTGGGTGAATTCTGTCAATAAATATGATGTGTTATGTGGTATTGTAACTACCGTGTGAATGCTAGATATGTTGTTTATTTGTTATTAGTCTACACATAGCCACGAAATACGATGATGTTACATCAATTATCAAATTGTGGCATCTCTGGATGGGTGAAGTTAAGTGTGGGTCCTCTGAGCCGAGTACTATCGCAAGAAAGTCATCTCTTGATAGACCATCCAGGTAGAGGAAGACGCCAACGCCGTGATGGTTTAATAATGTCTCCCATAGACGGTTCCTCAGCTGTAGAAGTGTCAAAAAGATTACTTTAATCATAGTTTTAGAAAGGAAATTTTGGGAAGACCGTTCTTAGCAAGTATACAAATTGAGTGGATAGAAATAACTGCCATAAAAAGTACATTATCCGGACTAGTAAAAGACTCGAATTTAATTCAGTTCAATACTGCTTCAAGAATGTCAACATCATGATTATGTTAGGCGGGCGCTAGAAAATTGTGAGCCCAAATGTTTACATGCAGGTCAGTCCACTCAATGTGGGAGCACCCGGAGCAATCAACAATAGGCCATATTGTTAGGGATATCTGTAAGCTGGGAATTTGGCTATAGACTTATGACCTAAAAGTGTGGCTGTAACTCATCTCAACCCAAAGGTTTATATCAAATCTTGCAGAGTGGGTGTTCTGCCCCGTGTGGGTGAATTCTGTCAATAAATATGATGTGTTATGTGGTATTGTAACACCTACCATTCGATTTACCGCCTCTCTGGTCGAAACAGGAGCCTCTCTGGTACATGTATATGATCAGTCACAAACCTCGTTCTAATTAATGAGAACTGTAAACAATAGCCACATAGCAGCATTTATGTTTATAATAATGATTTTTGTTATTGTGTTTATGAGGCACCAATCTTCCATGGTTATCGCCAGGGGCGTGAATATGTCAATGGTTTAAAAGAAATAGGGCTTTCAAGAATATGTGCGGTCACGGCATAATCACAGTATAGAGGGAAATGCATTATTTAGCATACAGTACATCCTATAGTTATTATCGGTTTATTCTCGTTTTATCCCGCAAAAACATAGAACCCTCTCGAAAAATAATACGTTTTAGCCAGATAGGAAGCCATGCATACGAGAGAGGCACTTGTGTCGACCAGAGAGGCGGCAAATCGAATGGTAGGTGCGATAAATGCCTTGTATCAGTATATCAAATAGTTCCGACGTATTTGAGTCGCCGAATGTACCACAATGAACAGTTTCTATTTTAACTTTATTCGGATCTCTCGAGCACTGAAAAGTAAATGAATATTGCTGTAAGATTCACATTGTATACATTATTATTCTGTTGTACTATTTTGAACTGGCACATTTACATAAATACATACACATGATATGCTGTACATATACATGCATATATTAGTTTTTAGTTTAAAGGTACTCGATCCGATTAAGCACCTCTCAATTACTATTTATTTGGCTTCGGGGGTAAACAATATTTGATTCGAGTCGAAGAACACATCCATCAAAGCTCAGAGTTATCAGATATCGATTTTTAAAATCTATTATCTTTCGCCACCTGGAATTTTTTGTGGCCCAGTTCATTGTACAAAATGTTGATAAATAAAAGGTTTTGGGCAATTTTATACTATAGTATATTTATACTCATTGGGCTGTGGTTAGCATTATTTTTGGGCAATTAATCGATTCTGTTAAATGAAGCATCATTTCAAAAAAAATATATATGAACGATGCAAACAACATGGTAATTATAATGAAACAACATGGTAATTATAATGAAACAACATAGTAATTATAATGAAACAACATGGTAATTATAATGAAAATGATTCATGGCTGGAGTATATAATCAAATCAATTTCATTATAATTGCCATGTTGTTTGCATCGTTCATAGACTGATAGAGCACACGAGTATTTTGCGCTATAATCCATGGTTCAAATTCATTCATTTGTTGCATATATTCTGTTGAGTATAAAATGAGATGGTCCCATAAATGACCGGATTTAGTGTACAGTACCCCTTTAAGCTATACGTTATATACGGTGATTATTGTTGTCAAAGATGTCCTATATATCCCCTGAACTTCCTATATTGATTCAGAGGTACACAATCATATAACGTCATTATACAATGATGTATACAGTATGTGTTTTTCTTGTACGAGTCCAGGTTGTGGTGAAAAGTCATATTGGACGAGACACGCAGTGTCGAGTCCAATATGACTTCACCACAACCTGGACTACATTTTTATTATCCATCTGCATGTTTATCCAAATTTTTGGAAAAACAAAATTTTGTAGTTATTTTTTGTATTTGTCGGCACTTAATTCTCTATAAAAGCCTGCATTTTGATAATCAGAAAGCATGATTTGGAAAAGTAAACACGAAGTGAAAAAAACTCAATGCGGAAGTGAAACGTCTGCTAAATCCACGCGCACACAATTTCACCGATTCATTTCGCAATCGAGTTAATTCGTGACGTCACAGATTCCCGATAAAAACGTCATATTGCACACTTGGGAGTCCAATATGACATTCGGAAGTCCAATATGACTTTTGCCCGCATTATCACGAGGCGGCTTTTGCCCAATCGGCAAATGTGTTAGTTAAGGGATGGTTAATAACAATAATTATAAGCCAAAGAGACCAGTCTCTGGTCTCATAAGTTAGTTTCAAAACTTTTACAACAGTGGTACCGACTTTTCTTTCACATACATACTCTTTATTTCTATCGCTCTACCTTTCTCTGTCTTGTATTCCTCGTTAATATACCCCTCTCCTTATTACCTTCCTAAGCCTACTTATCATTTCAACAGATATTGTAAACTCGTCTGTACATCATAATATTAATATACCATCATTTCATAAACCTATTGTTTCTCGAACTTGGCCACTTGCAATTCGCGCTTGATTTCTACAATCTTTCTACTTGTCTGAGGAGATAGCTCAACAAAAGCAGATATCTGCTTGCTGCTAGATCATCTTCCCCTTTTCTATTCTACTCATGGTTCCATCATCAAAATGTTGTTCATCATAAATGTAATATTAATTGGGGCAAATACATATTGTTTAAATCAAAGAGACCAGTCAGCCGCTCTTTTTATTTATTGTTCTCGTTTTATCCTGCATAAACTTATGACCCTCTCGTAAAAACACAACGATTTAGTCAGATATGCCGCCGTGCGTACCAGAGAGGCGCATGTACCAGCCAAATATGCGGCAAATCGAATGGTAGGTGCGATTTATGAGTCCTTTCAATATATGACTTATGTGCGTGCGAGATATTTGTTTCTTTTTATGGAATTTGTCCACGAATTGGGTTAGGAAATGTGACTATTTTTAGAATATTACACTTTGGTATATAGTCTACACTTTTAAGCTGTATAGTATTTGTATGTTTTTGATTGGAAACTATCAATTTAAAAAGGCTTTTAAATGAAATGTTGTGACACATGATGGTTCTCACGTATTTCAGAAACTAACAACACAACACGTCTTCAAAACGAATTCCATATAATGTTTTGTTACGCGCGCTCCGCGTGTATACTAATGCAGAGATTCTCGTTTCGCCTGGGCGCAGGGATGTTTTATTTATAGAATGGGAATATTTGGGAAGATTAAAAGTCGAACTGCGTCCGGACGCAGAGTCCGGTAAAAGGTGTATTTGGGAATTTCAATTTCGTTTATTGTCGTTAACATTATTATGTCAATAATGTTGATTTTTGGTTTGTGATAAGCTTTGCCAATAACAAATAAAAGAAATGAAAAATATAATTTGTAAGTCTTATATTTCAACTTTTATTGACATTTTTCGTTCTGCAGCCCACTGGGGGTTGTGGTCGGAGACTCGTGCGGCCGCCGGTTCGTTAATTAGGTGCTGGTTGTTATTGTTATTTTAACGGAATTCTGAGTTGGTCATTCGCAAAACCAATATATTTTATATTCTATAATTACAATCATGGGTATATAATATATGATCTTGAGCGCGTTATCGGTTTTCCTGTTGCTGTTGTTATTGGAAGCGTAGCCGGGATAGAGCATCCCTATACAAAAAAGCACCACAGTATACTACCATGGTAAAGTACCGTGGTATAATGGCCTCTTTAAAATGGTAGTACAATGGCGCTCTGTTATACATTGATAGAGCACCATGATAGCATGGCCGGTATATGTATAACATGTGATTTTTATATGGCTCTTTAAACGGCGAGTGACTGCACTGGTACAGTATAGTTTCGATCAGGGCCAGCATTCTACGTCATAATTTGCTCGAAAATGGCGTCAAGATGTCTCACGTCGAGGCTAGTAATCGTCGTTTTATTTTCCTATACAACTCAACCAAAAATATTACGAATGAGCTAAATACCAATTATTATGGATAGATCAGCATGTAACCCGTTCCCATAAACATATGACTGTTATGTTGAGAAGATTTAAGCCTTCTATAGATCATGCCATGAATCTCTACTCTGGCTAATTTTACGTCCGTAGAGATCATATTCCACCAGTACAAAACCTTGGAACTTTTTTGAAGTTTTGACAGGGTAACATATAAAGTCGAAAAAAATAACTCGGGGAATAATTTCTTAGTTATTATCTGTTACTTAATAATGTACTTCACTGTAGACTGGTAGATGAAGGTCCCAACTCGAAATTTTACGATTTAAGTGAATTTGTGAGAGATTTTGCGTTGAGTCGCTTACAATTATAGAATTTCTCCTGGGTATTTAATTCGATGTTTATTGCTATACATGTATATGTATCGCCACCACAGTATCGGCTCACAAAAGTAAGAGAAAAACATGCAATTTAAAGTTGGGACATTCACCTACAGTGAAGTTCATTATTAAGGAACAATTAGCAACTAAGAAACATATTCCCCACGTTATTTTTTCGACTTTATAAGGTTCCATGTCAACATTTCAAAAAGTTCCAAGGTTTTGTACTGGTGGAATATGATGTCTACGGGCGTTAGCCAGAGTAGAGATTCATGGCATGATCTAAGCGCTCTAGTGACTTCGGTCACAATTGTTCGAGGTTGTGAAATTTGAAAACCAAAATCTCTTTGAAAACAAATCTGTTCGATATAACATTTTATATGCGAGGTGAGTTAATTTGTTGGGATAGTTCAATAGGTTGAAATCGCCAGGTAAGGCGTGATATTCTGTCGCCATTTTCGTGCAAATTATGACGTGGGTTCCCGATCATGTATATCGACCCGAAAGAAGCAGACATTTTAAATGTTTTCACCAGATTATATATTATTTAGATAAATGTAACATTATGTAATCAATTTAAATGTATATATTCGCATTTTAATTTGAACTATTCTTCTTTAACCATTCCATGACTGGAGATTCCTGAAATTTTGCGAAAACACTGTGCCAATGCATTCTCTTATACATGCAAGTCTCCGATTTGTAGCATAGCATATATAAGATAATGCATTGGTCTCACAATATTTACATTGACTTGGTAAGCCAGTGCATTCTCTTATATACACGAGGCTCCTTTTTATATAAGATAATGCATTTGTCTCACGATATTTACCTTGACATTGTAAGCCAGTGCATTTTCTTATATATATATGCGAGGCTGCATATGAGAGACTCGCATATAAAAGAGAATGCACATGTACATGATCTTTAATGCCGCACAAGCGCAGCTCCCGTCATTTAAGAATTTAAGCATTTTAGTTTGAACTATTCTTCTTTAACCCTTTCTATACTAAATGGATTCTCCCAGTCACTTAAACGGTACACATTGGAATGGTATATTATTGATTTGCAGGGATGTGCAGGTATAATATAATTAGACGACAGATACATCAAAGTACAGAAGGAGTCCTATTTATTGAGAGGAATGTTTAGATAATAAGTTCAACAAACGACCCATGGTCGTTTTTTTAAACTTATTATCTGCACAATCGGATAACTACTCGTCAATGATGCTTTAGTATAGAAAGGGTTAATCCGCTTAACCCTTTACCCAACAAACCCGGCCAAATAAAGCTTCAACAGCCTAAAATATCTTCGGTCTGTCTCAATAGAACCATACAAATATGGATATCATTGCAACCGGCTCCTTGACCACATTGTGATAGTTACAGTTATGCCCTGTGCCAATGCATTCTCTTATATATGCGAGTCGACATAGGTCGCCTCGCATATATAAGAGAATGCATTGGCCTAAAAATCTTTTTTTAACACTTTTTACCATTTTTTCTTACATTCTTTAACAATTTTATAATTTGTAATGTGTTAAGCCAATGCATTCTCTTATATATGCGAGGCGACCTATGGTCGACTCGCATATATAAGAGAATGCATTGGCACAGGGCCCTTCTGTTGGGTAAAGGGTTAAATGACCATCCCATGTCGTGGGATAGCAGAGACGTTGTATAATTAAAATCAGCAGATCGCTCAGTTTTATTATACTTTAGCATTTAATTACGATTTCATATATCAAATGCCGAAGAAGGTCAGGAGGCCGAAAGCTTATAAAATTGAGCGGTCTGCTGATTTTATTCTTCTATATATTGATAGATCCTTATTTTGTAACCCACACAAGTTATATCCATTTGTTGATACTTAGTATATGTTATTATATAAAATTAAAATCTATATTTTAACTTTAATTTCGTGTTGATATAATGAGTGACATTTGAAGATGGGGAGTCCCAAATATCTCATAAGTATCATAAATGTAATAATATAATAATAATCGGTGAATGATTTATTCTCATAATCCACACGAACACAGAAAAGTACAGAGATGCGGTCAATTTGTATAGTTCGCCATGCAGTAAATTATAGTTCCAGTTCGGTTTACATCATGGGGGCCTCGGTGGTTCAGTCGGTTAGGTGTAGAACTTCAAGTCGTCTCGCCCTCCAACAATTGTGACGAGGGTTCAAATCCAGATGTTATTCGCCGATGGCTGGTGGTTTGTCGCGCATGCTCGACGAGTTTATCAGCCATTGAAATCACAGTTATATTAGCCGTACGTGTGCTGATTTCCTCCACCTCTAAAACTGGCAATGTCGTGATATGGCCTTAGTTGCTGAAAGCGACATTAAAACCCCAATCAACCAACCAACCGGTTTACATTGACACTAAGACATATATGAATTAACCACTATCATTCCCATCCCTTAACGAAGCAAGCCCATCAGTCACCAAAGTGTGCGAATCAGGATTAGCACACTGAAACGATCAATCGACTCCCACCGGTTATTTGCTTAATTTGATTAATGTGAAAAACACGCGAACATCAAATAACCGATGAGACACTTCTGTGAAGCTTTCAGTGGTCACCCATCCTGTGTCCTATAGTCCAAGTTTCCGTCGATGCAAACCAGGTAATGAATCGGTTGGGATAATGCTGTTTTATGCCGAAATCCCGTGTATATATTTCAAAAGTGAATGCAGTGGTTTTCACTAAATGTACCCCAACGACCACAGAGCCGTATCCCCCAATAACACACACCTCGTTCATTTCTTATATTTATATAGCTTTTTGATTCCCATAAAAAAAAGGTGAGCTTATTCTTATTTATTTGTCACAAATTATGCCGATAATTTGAGACAAGCCAACGCAGCACATTAAGTCAGCCCAGTATAAGAATTTCCAAGCTATTAGCAACGATAACGTGATAACTGGCTTCAGATGCAATTCGGCTGAACTTTGAAAAGCACGCCCAATTATACTGCTGGCCGCTTTTAGTGATTAGGTCAGATAGTCTGGTCGGTGAAGCATTGGACCTAGAACAAATTGTTGACAAGCTGGTTTTGATGTCATTTGGTCGGGCAGAATCTGGAGAACAACATATGCAAAATCCGCTTTGGGGAAAATTTTCTACATCTGTTTGACAAAAACGGTCCTATTTGTGGTTTTTATGTCTAATTTGCCGTTCCTTATGGAATATACGCTTGGATGGCATTTAAATTTAAGTTATACAGATGGCAGGAACATGCAACATAAACAAATTATTATTGTTTTCATGACAGGCATATGTCATTCCGTGTACAATTCGATTGTCCAAATACAAAATGGCGAACAAAATGGCGACCGAAAGTGGTAAAATTTCACCAGATCGTTTCCATTTATAAGAAATTTGGTTTAAATGGCCATTTGTGCCAACATATACAATTTTAAATCAATGTCTGATAATTGTGAGTCATAACATTCGGCCCTTCAGTGTCCCTCAAATTTGAAATAGATGTACTAAATTTCGAAGAAATATCAAATATTATTTTAATGCCCAGAATATCCACAAAACACACCAGAGTACTGAATACTCATGAAATGTCAGATAAGAACCAGTAGTGCCCATTTTAGCAGAAATGAGGACATCACTTCCCAAAATAGGGATAAAATGGCTACCGAAAGTAGTAAAATTTGGCAATTTTCACCAGATTGTCTCCATTTAGACGACACCTATTGGTGTGAATGGCTACGACCACAGTAAATGATGTTTAACGCTAATCCGATAATGAGCTATATACCGAGAAATTGGTCCCTACGGTGTCCAAATATTGGGGCGAAAATTGCGACCGAAAGTAAAAAATTAAATTTTTTCATTGATTTGTAATTGTATCTGTGTCTGTAGATATTTCAGTGCAGGAACCAATTCTGGTTATAGACGCATTGGTCCACGTGTTACCAGGGCCGATAACTTTATAACCATTGTGGTGACTCCAGTAGCGTTCTTTAACGTGCACACACCGAGGCGTGTACACGGTCAGCCATTAATGGCCGCGCCCGATCGGACAGCGTACGCACACACGACAACATACCTGGACAAATGGAGGGAAGTCGGTAAAACCATTCGGTACTTTATTCAATGATCTCGCATGAGACTTTTCAGCCTGACAAACTTGGAATCTGACCGAGTTCTGATTTTTGTAAGAATACCCTGAACAAATTTCGATTGCGATCACAGTTCCACTAGCACGAGAGACCATGCAATATTCTACTTCTCGGCTACCGATTTCCCATATATTCTCATATCGAATATAATTTGATGAGAGTCCAAAGCAACCAAACTAGAATCGAAATACGCCCAATTAGTGTCCAAAACTACTTAACGTGTGTCCCAAACCATCCAAGGAGCGTAAAACCACGCAAGGGATCTCTATACCACCGTCTTGATAATATACCAAATTAATCGATCAGTGTCCCAGTCCATAGAACGGGCAAAATAAGACAGATAGTGTCCCAAACCACACAATATGTATCACAATCCAAACAAATAGTGTCACACACACTATCCAAATAATGACCAAACCAGTCTAATGTGTGTTCTAAACCATCCAACGATTGCCATATATTTACACACTAAGTGTTGTCATCACTAAATCCAGCATTCTGATTGGTCGGCGCCCACGTGGCTAGTTGCAGTTATTTCTCGGTGAATGCGCAACGCCTCATGACACCAAGCTAATAACACCATCGATACGTCATTAGGTTTGGAACGAACGCGTAATGTTTTGGGCGCATTTGGACTCGCGCAGGACTGACTTAATACATCATCGGGTTTCAATATGAAGAGAAATTGTTCCTATTAACTTTTGCCAAGGGTGCTATTGGGTATTTTGGGCTGATCTTGTCACGATACACTTTTCGATTTAAATAAATTTACAAAATTGGCTTTTTCGCTAAATGGATATAAATATAAGGATTAACTGTCATGTGGACTATTTTTATGGAGATGTAACGGTGAGGTAAGTGGTCATAACTTGTATGTAAAACCCTTCGGGTTTTACACAAGTTATGTCCACTTACCTCACCGTTACATCTCCATAAAAACAGTCCACATGCCAGTTAATCCTTATATGTCACCCATCGAGTGTCCTAAATCATGCACGTGGTGTCCCAAATCACAGAAATGACTGTCTCAAACCATCAAATGAGTGTCCATAATCATCCAATGATTGCGCCAAGCCACACGATGATGGTCTCAAACCACCAGGAGTGTCTAAAACGTCCAACTGGTGTCTCACATAATCAAATAATGTCATACATCATCTAATGAGTGTCCCGAACTAGTCTACAAAACCATCCATTAAATATATCAAACCATGTTTTTTGTAAACTCATTGGATGGTTTGATAAACTCACTTGATCGTCAGAAATACTCGATGGAGGGTTCTGTACACTATTGTAGATGTATTGAGATGACAGTTGGTAGATGGTTTGTAACACCCGTTGGGTGGATTGGAAACTCATTGGATGTTTTGTGATGCTAGTTTTATGGTTATTTTGGTCACCCGCTGGGTGATTTGTGACATGTTAGATGGTGTGTGGCACCCATTGGGTGGTTTTGGCAAACACATTGAGTGGTTTGGGACATTCGCTATATAATTCAGACGATGCGAGTTATTATAGGAAATTATATTAAGGCTGATATGGCCATGCTAATGGAGCGATAGCGATGGGGATATCTCGCAGGACAACACATTTCGGGTTTTCGCGGATGTATGTTCGCGGGTGTGTCTCATTGTTGAAGTATGTAACTTTTATGACCGCTTTAATTGCTTTCGAGGTTTAGGTATGAAAAATGGCTGGGCCACTCTTGAATATTTTATTGCTGGAACACAATGCATAGTATAACAGCTAACTTTGCTGATGGAGTATGTCTCAGTGGTAATGTAGAATAAAGGTCGTATTGCGAAATATCGGGCGTGTATTTAATCCGATTAGTAGATTTTTTATCCGCATTTAGAGGCTTTCTGGTGTGGTGAATGAGAAACCTGTAGTAATAAGCGGTAGTTGTTGTAATAATATTTTGAAGGATTGTTGTTTCAACGGAATTCTGAGGTGGTGCATTCATGAAACCAATGCATTTTATATTATAATTTATGTATATGCCTAAAATATGATCTTGATGACGTTACCATTTCTGACTATGGTTTTCTTGTCTCTAATGATACGTCGCCCAATTCCTCAAATCATACAAGCATGGGATTCAACTGAACGAGAAATGTCGGCATTCTCAAGTTCACAAGCAATTAAACAGAGACCGGAAGTTATTCGTCCATAGTTAATGCACAACTGGATGCAATATTGTTTTATATTGTGAGTATGGGACAATGGTGTCGATCGTTCTCATCTGTAAACAGTGTATACACGTCTTGTGTTCATGTCCCATGGAATAACGCATTACTTACTTACTTACATTACCTACTTGATGGGTATGCAATGGAGCGTTGAGAACACCACTTCCGTTGGCTAAAGTGGTGTACACTCTAAGCTGAGGTTGACGACACAACGTATACATGTAAATTCGTCCTCATAGACGTGCTAACCAAAATCGTTTGCGTAATTCGTATTTACATTTAAGTCGAGTAAAATGAAGTATAGTAATGTTACAATTGTTTATACAACAAGTATATTTGTACATATGAGTCGAAGACACCTTTCCGGAAACGTTTCTATTGCATGACTCTCCGGATAAAGTTACATCTATCTCTTAATTTGATAATAAACGCTCTTTGTTGCTAATTGTTAGTGCCTCTTTAAATCATTTGAGGTCAGCAGCACATATCCTGTGACATTCCCGCGTCGTTTACTATTGTGCACCAATTATTCCCATATATCTTCTGGACTGAAAATATACGTTCTTTATTGATCATATACTTTATTAGTCCCAACTAAAGTCATCTGAGGTCAAAGGCGCCTATCCCATGACATTCTCCTGGTCAGGTGACCTATCTGTGTCAATTTTCCAACAAATATTCTAAGCTGACAAGGAGCGCTCATTATTGCTCATATTTACCCATTTATGTCATCTGAGGTCAACGGCATCTATCCCATGAAAATCTACGTCTCAATTTGTCCCCGTGTTTCAATTTTCAGCAAGGGAAATTCAACCATTTTAGGTATATAATTAACTATTTAGTTAAATTCATTATTAGTGCCATTTTAAGACAGCTGAGGTCCTATCTAATAAGATTCCACGGGTCAAATTATCCATATGTACAAAATTTCAGCTCTGAGTATCCAACCGTTTGGTCACCTTTAGCCAATATATAGCCAATATATATAAAAATAGTATTGCCCTTTTAAGACATCTAAGGTGAACGGGATCTATTCAATAACGCTCAACGGGTCAAATTACCACTATATGTACATTTTAGCCCGGGTGGTCCAGTCGTTTGGGCGCCTATAAGCTGACAAACAACATACGAATTGAGTGTTATTATAGTATACATGTAGATACCAGAAAATTAGAAATAAAATAGATATTACATGTAATTCATAGAATCGTATCCGGACATGGATCTTCGATTCATACTTATTATTTTATAAGTAGGAAACTATATTACAATTGTTATGGGAAGAGATGGACCATCTTTAATTGTTTGTCTGACATTGTTCCGTAAATATGACCAAATAGCCACCCACACAACACAAGTCCAGAGCGATTTCGGCTCCAGAGAGAGCACTCTATATTCCACAGTAACAATAACACAATAACATTCACACAAATCAGCAATGGGTGATTCTTATTCCGAGTCCGTCTGTATAGCCGCAGCGGTAGATTTTGGAATACAGGGTGTCGCATGGGTGATAGCAAGTATACTCCAGACAGAAAAGTTCTATGATCTAACAGGTGAGTGCACGGCGTTGCAATATAAAGTTCAAAAGTACAAGTTAATAAGGTGAAGTTGTAACTTTGTATGGAAGACCAGAAACTTATACATTCAGATTCCCCACCAGCATTTATCTGAAACTATGAATTATAAATGAATGAATAATTAACGGGACCATAATGATGAATGGAGTGATTAAAGGTACTCAATCCGGTTCGATTGTCCCCATATAATCAGATTTCAACAACAACAACAACAACAACAAATTTTTAAATGCCGCTTCAGCTATCAGAATCGATTAATTGCCCAAAAATAATGCTAACCACAGTCAACTATGGTATAAAATTGCCCAAAACGTGGTATTTATCAACATATTGTTCGACGAAATTGATCTTATTATCAACACAAAGCCTCTTGATTTTATAGTTATCCATCTTCATCCGCAATTTGGTCCGAGACCGTCGGCTCGTCGACTTTTTACTGGGCCACTAATAAGTCCCGATGGCGAAAAATGATAGATTTCACAAAAATCGATATCTAATAACACTGAGTTTTGATAGGTGGGTTCCTATATCAAATATTGTTTACTCCCGAATCCAAATAAGTAGTAATTGAGGGGCGTTTAATCGGACTATGCTTCTTTATATGTTTAGTTATGTTATGACACTTATAGACGTAATATTAACGTTCAAGATACAAGATACAAGATACAAGATTTTATTGCAATAACACCTCAGTGGGCAGTTGCAAGCATATAACATATAATATAAAACATACATATACAATAATAGCATGAATTAAACAAAACCCGACTAAGTCAAAATTTATATTCAGTATACTCACTCACAAGTTGTTCTTATAATTATTATGCACTTGATAAAATCTGCCGTTTTTCAAAGAAGGACCGGATCATGTCGCATATGATATTTATGGTATCAATGTGCCTATTTTCCATTATAAAATTAAATTTATTGTCTTCTGTCATTCTGTGGAAATCGGTTTTATACTCGCCTATTGCTGCGAAACAACTGATGCGAATGTTTTCGTATGCCGAACAATTCATAACAAAGTGTGATTCGGTCTCAACCGAGTTTGTCCTACAGACAGGACATATTCTATCCTCTATATCTGACGGGGGCTGTTTGTGTCTTCCCTTCTCAATCTCAAGCTTGTGATTACTTACGCGTAATCTTGTAAAGAGAGTTCTCGCGTCAGCAGATTTGGTATTGGTAATATACGGTTCCACCTCATATCTGCGTTTGAAAATGCGATACGTTCTTAGTTTATTACCACCGATTGATCTCGTATCATCAAAAACGTCCTTCACAAAACAGTTAATGTGATCTATTTTCAGCTTTTTTATCAGTTCTTGTTCTTGAATTCCACTGTCTTCGGTAATATCGATTCCAAGCTTCAGTAGTAATGTATACATTCCACGATTCCGTGGATAATTTCGAATTAGTTGATTCAACGGAAGGCCGCATAAACTAATGTATGACGCTTTGACTTAGAAATTTTATTCCTATATCTGAAACTCTTTAAAACCGCGTCATGAAATACGGGGAATCTACCCAGTTCTGCACGAGAAGCATGGTTCGACGCTTTTCTATTTATACAAAGTACATTTTTGCAGAATTTCAATTGAACCTGCTCGCAAGGTAAAGAATCAGTATGCAGATTCGGCACATCTCCCAGCCATACTTCACAACCATACAACATTACTGGTTTTATTAGTTTATCAAACAACTTGCATTTTGTAGGGGTCGTTAGCTGAAGTCTTGATGGAATAGATTGTGTTAGGAAGTACATTGATTTTAATGCCTTTGCACTCAAATGCTCCTGCGATTTTAACGTTTTGCCAGTTGCACTGAATTTTAGACCCAAATACATATAATCCCCAACCATTTCCAGTGGCTTCGATCGAAATATGAATTTCGGTTCATATTTTGACTTGCGAGATCTAAAAACCATGCATTTTGTTTTATTTACATTAACAGTGAGACTATTATCTGTTGCATAATTTTCCAAGTTATTCAAGCATTTCTGTAAACCTTCTTTCGTTTCCGATATTATTACAAGGTCATCTGCGAATAAAAGATGACTGATCGGCCGATTATTTAGAATAACGGGATTACAAGTCGAGTCAAATGAATACCTTAGGTCATCAATATACATTTTAAACAGCGTGGGTGAAATTGAACAGCCTTGTCTTACTCCAATAGTTGATAGAAGTTGTGGTCCATCGCCTGCCTCTGTTTTCACACTTATGTAGCTTGCTTGATACATTGAACGTATACACTGATTTATTTTACCAGAAATTCCATAATCACGTATTTTGTGTAACATTAACGATCTATCTACTGAGTCGAACGCTTTTTTGAAATCAATGAATGCAGCATAAATGGGCTTATTTTTCTGCTTGTATTTCTTCACAATGGTATTTAAAACAAATGCACTATCAATTGTACTACGATTCGTCCGAAAACCAAACTGATTGTCACTGATCAGATCATTCTCCTCGAGGTGGTTATTTATCCTGGTATTAATTATTTTGTTGAAAAGTTTACCTAGGTTATTTGTCAGAGCAATCGGGCGATAATTATTCGGATCATGTCGATCTCCCTTTTTATAGAGCGTCTTTATGAGTGAAAAACTCCAATGTTTAGGGTAATGTCCGGAACATAACACTAGATTGAACAGTTTTGTTGTCTCATCTATTATCTCCGGTAACTGATTTAAGAAATTCATTTGAAATATTTCCATTTTCAGAAGATTTCCTATTTTTCAAGAGCTTAAGGCATTTTAGTATTTCTTCCGATGTTATCTCTTCGTCGCTAATATTTTGATCTATATCTATGCGTGGCGTTCCCCGCACACGGTCATTTTCGTCTCGTGGAATTATTTCTTTACATAAAAGTTCTTTTAAAAAATCTACCCATTCATCAGGGTGCAAATAATTCATTTCAACTTTTCGTGGTCTAAGACCATTAATTATACGCCAATATTCCGAAGGGTCACTTAATTGTCTCAATATCATCCAGGTTTTCCGATATTTCCTGATAATACAATTTTGATTTCTTTTTTGTTTCTCTTTTATAAGTTTTTTTAGCTGCGAAAAACTCATTTCGGAGATCTGCATTGCGAGGGTATCGCTTCATTTCTTTACTCGCGTGCTTCATATGTTTTTTCAATTCTTTGCATTTTGCATCAAACCATTTACGTTTCCTTTGCATTTGTTTATTTTTACTTTTAACAAATTGAGTTGCGGTGGCATTAACAGAATTCACAATATTATCATAATCGCGCACAGCTTGTTCTATTCCGTTCTTATCGCGTGCATATACGTTTGATCTAAATTTCAATAAGCGGTGTTGCATATCAGCATCTACCAGAGCCTGTTTTACTTTAGCATCACTATCTCGAGACCATTTAGCCACACCGTGCGGTTTCGTATAATGATATTTAAATGCAGTTTTATTGACATCTTGTGACTTTATGTTCATATGTATTGCTAGTTGACAGTGATCTGAATATTCAGTAGGTTGTTTAACACAAAAGTAACTCACATCGGATAAATATCTGTCTGAAATAATCACTTAATCCACTAAACTCGCACCATTATACTGAAAACTCGTATAATTTCCAAAAGAATCACCAGGTTTGCGACCATTCACTATTCTCATGGACGCCGATTTACAGAGTTTTAGCAAATTAAGTCCAAACGAATTTGTTTCTTTGTCTAAACTAGCCCTGTCTTTCGCACTATCTAAGACATAACTTTCAGATGATGTTGTGAACCTGTCCTCATCAAACGCGACATAATCCGGCCTTCCGCCTGTCCGTGCATTAAAGTCTCCACCCAGAATGATAAGCGATGTTGGGTCATATTTGCGGAGTTCTGTCTCGATATCTCTAAAGACGAAATCGTAACCATCTCTTGTTTTCCAATAAGTAGAATTTTGTGGGGGCAGATAAACAGAAACGAAAATGACATCAGACTTTTGACCAAATATTTCTCCGTTAAACTCTACCCATAACGCAATATCGTGAATGTTATGCACACGTGTAACAAACTTCGCATACTTTGATCTAAAATAAAATGCTATTCCACCTTTCTCGTTATCTTTTGTATTTCTGCTCAAATCAATACATTGATAGCCAGTTAAACTTATATTCCCGGGGTCTTGATGCCAAGTTTCTGAAATAGTTATGAAATCATATCGATCTAATTGCCGTATGAAATCAGAATCATTAATTTTGTTAACAATGCCTTGTGCATTCAACGCGGTGTAACATACATTGTGTGTTAAAGAGTGAATTGTTGATATTACATCATTTGACATATTTAAATTGGTATCATTAAATTGGACTAGGTCATCGGAGATAAAACACCCGCTTCGATCTATTTACATGTGTATCGAGCATTTGATAAATCGATAGTGGTATATATTTCATCTTAGCATAGTTAAGCTTGATTGGGATTGAATAGATTTTTACATTAAACATCAATATACAACAATAATAATACATGGCATACATGTAAGTAAGTATTGTGGTGCGAAAGCATTACATGCTATTCCCGAATCTTTTCATCAAGCTTTCGCTGAAATATGAAAATTGCTCTCTAAACATATGATTAATTTAATTCCTTAACGAATTTTTACGCATCTCACTATTTGGACCAGCAACATTTGGCCTATGCTGGTAATTCAATGAATTTAGACGATGTCCATATCCATGGCTATATGATGACTGCTGTCTGTTAGAATATCCCCTCAATCTACTATCTCTCAGGCACACTACACTGATACTTTTCCAATCTCCTCCAAACATAATGTCACGACGAGCATATTTTATGCTCTTAGCCAGTACTTTCGTTCCAATAAAATTTGGGTGCCAATTATCACGATACACATTGTATCTGACCTCATTGTCTCGCGAGTTGACGAATGAAGGAGTATTGTCTATGAATGTGAAGCCATGTTCCAAACAGAATCCGTAATATTTTTCATTTGTTTTCTCAATCATCCTATTAATGCGGTCTGAATGCAATGTTGGCAACACGGACGAAATTCTGATAGCTGCAGTTGGTAGCGCCCTTCTAACTTCAGTATGAAAGTCCTCCAGATCTCTGTCTGTTGTTTCTATATTGTGCCGACAGCTGTTAATGCCGACATGTATAGTAACTTGGTGTACATTTCCATATTTACAAGCATTGTCATCTTCGAACCATCTCCTAAGACCCTTAAGTCTTTGTCCTGGTCTTACAACACATTTAACTTCCTCATTCCCGACAGACATCCTTTCTGGTATTATCCCTCTGATCACCGAATCTCCGAGTATCAAATGAACCGGAACCACATCATCATTCGCCTGCCGTTCATTGACATCAACAAAGTTATTCTGAGTATTGTCAACAATATCGGAGCTGCATTCCTCATCACCATCATCATCATCATCATCATCATCATCATCATATATTACACATGGTATGGACTCCAACGTAATATCCTGGTTTGAAATTAAACTGAACCTGTTCTCAGTCGATACTAGAATTTCGTCGGTAGCATCCTCAGTTTGTTTATCAGGTGTTAGAACCTTCGGCTTGGCTAAACAATTGTCAATATGTATTGTGCCTTTTGCTCCCGATGTCGCTTGAATATTATGTTTCACTACCCTAAGCATTTCTACTTCCTTTCTCGGTGTTGTGTTCTCTATCCTAATGTTTTCCAACTCCAGCTTAAGCTCTTGCGTTGCTCCACGAAATTCTCTGGCTTGTTCTTCGAGAAGGCTGCTGATCAAAGCTTTCATATCATCTATTGACTCTCGTTGTTCCTTCTGCTCCAGTTTATTCTCTTCAACCAACACGTGCAGCTCATCGACTGATGATTTTAACGTAGATGTAGTTATATAATCTCCCCTTGTGATGCTGCATAGCTTCCTTGCCTTTTGTCCCGTACGAATGTGTGTGCGATGTGGTGTTGCAAAAGATACAGTCTTTGTGATGTCAGATGTATGTTTATCAATAAGTAACGACACGTGCTGATCATTAACATCTGATATTTCTCCAGTAGCATTACTTTCAGAACACCCAGACGCTGACGGTTGTTCCAGATCAAGAGCATCAATTATCAATCCAGCTTCTTGATATTTTGCATGCTTCAAGGCGGGACATTTTCCTCGTTTATACACAGCGCTAACAACACTATGAATGTCTCCGTCAAAAACAGATTTAAATCCAATGCTGTATATATTAGGCAGAATATTAGTCAGCCACCAAATTATGTTAGGTTTGGGTCCTTGCAACATCATTTTGTTTTGGGTTCTGAATATATGAATAGTTAGCATACACGACTTACTTCTGGTTGGAACTTTAACAATGTCCTCAACTTCAACACCTTTTTTGTCGCAGGCAACACGCCAAATTGATCCGTTTTTCTCCTTCAGCTTAACAAAATCCCAATATATTTCTGTCACACCATACCTGTATGCTTCGAATTTCCTGGTATCCAAATCGATTGTGACACATCTTCCTTTGTTTTTGACTTCCACATTATCGAAATAAACAGACATTCCCTTAGATTTCTTTTTCGCAACTTTGTCAATTTTCAGTGAGTAATCCCGCATTTCCGTAACCTTCGGTACCGGTACTGGTATATCTATAGATGTAGAGATCACAGTTTCGTTGTCCGCTTCATCGTCCGCCATTTCACCTATACCTCCGATGACCAATGTCCAGTGAGTGTAAGTTAATAAGTTGTCATGTGTCGCTTTAAGAAACGACAATAGGCGATATATTTATCTTCGCAGAGCATAAAACGCACAGTCGCACACATATACATAGATTTACATTTGCACCTATAAACCTATACACTTGCACCTATAAACTTTGTCAATTTTCAGTGAGTAATCCCGCATTTCCGTAACCTTCGGTACCGGTACTGGTATATCTATAGATGTAGAGATCACAGTTTCGTTGTCCGCTTCATCGTCCGCCATTTCACCTATACCTCCGATGACCAATGTCCAGTGAGTGTAAGTTAATAAGTTGTCATGTGTCGCTTTAAGAAACGACAATAGGCGATATATTTATCTTCGCAGAGCATAAAACGCACAGTCGCACACATATACATAGATTTACATTTGCACCTATAAATGCACACAAAGACAGATTTGAACTTTGATTTATCATTACATGTACATGTACACTCAACTCAACTGTATATTCATTTTTTAAACTTTAAAATGGATTATCTCTTTCTGAATACGTTCTATATAGTTTCCAGGATATAACATAATAAATATGATCTGAAGACATTTGCCAGGAAACGCTGCAATCAGTTAATATTGATTTTATATCGATATTTTCTTATGTATAATGCGATAATCATTTGGGACATAGTTTTCGTCACTAAGTTGAGAAAATATCGCCATGAAACTATGAGGAATTGTCAGATAGAGATATAGTTCTCCCACTTGCTACGCTCCGAACGTTTCGGCGAACCGTAACATGTTCCAAATTGATTCTATGTATTATACCAGAAAATTCGAAATAAAATCAATAGTTATTGATAGAAGCATTTCCGGACAAGTGTCTTCGAATCGTATTTATTATTTTCCACCGAGGAAACTATATAAAACTTGTTATATGAATAGAAAGACCATCTATAAACGTAGACTTCGCTTACAAAAATCGACAACAAAGGCTGAATATATAGACAGAACACAACGCGCATCTTAATCGAGAATCTTTTATCGAATGAGTTGCGGATGGCGCAAGGATATATTTCGCGAGAGCATAGCTCGAGCGAAATATAACTTTGCGCCGTCCGCAACGAGTTCGATAAAAGATTCGAGATTATGATGCAAGTTGTGTTCTGTATTTATTCTACACAGTTCAGTCAGATAAGTGCAATCCATGACTGTCACCTCCATTGTTATTATAGCTACCTTTATTGTGATTTAAGTCTGATAAATAACCAGTAATTATGGGGGGATCACCGGAAGCGGATGATCGACGTAATGTACGTCATCTTTCTTGGCGACAACGTCAACAAGAATAGTTCCGGCTTGTATTCCACTAGAGGTATACACTACTATGTATTCAATGGCTGGGATTCCGTTGAATACATGTGCCTCACGTCAATGGGTGTGGAATAAATATATAAATAATATATCAGAATATCTCATTGGCCCACGCCGAATTGGAATAATGGACAATGCAAGTGTTATAAAGTGTAGTTGCTACGCCGATGGACGACATCCGTTAAGAAAACATTTATACATTTGAAGTTCCAGTTTCAGTCACACAGCATACATAATGTACTTTACTATAAAATATACAGAGGAGTATAATTGCCTTGATGATTTTCCAAACACAGCTGTAGGTATTCTCTATTTAAATCCAAAGTTACAGCGCACAGCGTCTTTCTCATATATGAAGTATCGACTATCGTTGATGGAATCATTGTCGTTTATTTATTGATGATAATTTAGTTCCGAATTGAGGAGCAAATATTTGCAATAGGGTGTGGTTGAGTAGATGAAATTTGTTTAAAGAATAGTTGAATGAGCCATTCTTTCAGCGGTCAAGTGCCTGCCATGGGTGCTCACTCTCCATTTTAACCCTTATACTAAAGTATCAATGATGAGTAGTTATCCAATAAGACATGTTCAGATAATAAGTTCAACAAACGACCATAGATCGTTTATTGAACTTAGTATCTGAACTTCTCCCAACAATTAGGATGAGTCATTCTGATCTTGTGTTATTTTTTTTCTGTATTTATTATAGAAAGAGCTATGATTCGCTGAAATAAGTACATCATATATGTATTTATAGGTTCCATCACATATATATCCCTGGCTTGGCTAACACTGAAGTCCAGTGGATCCTTCTTCCGACAGCAGGTACACTCCGGATTAGTTATGGTATGGGCTGCCAGGTTAGTAGATTCCTTACATTCCGGATTAATTATGATATGGGCAGCCAGGTAAGTGGATTCCGTACATTCCGGATTAATTATGGTATGGGCTGCCAGGTAAGTAGATTCCTTACATTCCGGATTAATTATGATATGGGCAGCCAGGTAAGTGGATTCCTTACATTCCGGATTAGTTATGATATGGGCAGCCAGGTAAGTGGATTCCTTACATTCCGGATTAATTATGATATGGGCAGCTAAGTGGATTCCTCATATTCAGGATTAATTATGATATGGGCTGCCATGTAAGTGGATTCCTCCCACTCAGGATTAATTATGATATGGGCAGCTAAGTGGATTCCTCATATTCAGGATTAATTATGATATGGGCTGCCAGGTAAGTGGATTCCTTACATTCCGGATTAATTATGATATGGGCAGCCAGGTAAGTGGATTCATTACATTCCGGATTAGTTATGGTATGGGCTGCCAGGTAAGTAGATTCCTTACATTCCGGATTAATTATGATATGGGCAGCCAGGTAAGTGGATTTCTTACATTCCGGATTAGTTATGATATAGGCAGCCAGGTAAGTGGATTCCTTACATTCCGGATTAATTATGATATGGGCAGCTAAGTGGATTCCTCATATTCAGGATTAATTATGATATGGGCTGCCATGTAAGTGGATTCCTTACATTCCGGATTAATTATGATATGGGCTGCCATGTAAGTGGATTCCTCACACTCAGGATTAATTATGATATGGGCAGCTAAGTGGATTCCTCATATTCAGGATTAATTATGATATGGGCTGCCAGGTAAGTGGATTCCTTACATTCCGGATTAATTATGATATGGGCAGCCAGGTAAGTGGATTCATTACATTCCGGATTAGTTATGGTATGGGCTGCCAGGTAAGTAGATTCCTTACATTCCGGATTAATTATGATATGGGCAGCCAGGTAAGTGGATTCCTTATATTCCGGATTAATTATGATATGGGCAGCCAGGTAAGTGGATTCATTACACTCAGGATTAATTATGATATGGGCAGCTAAGTGGATTCCTCATATTCAGGATTAATTATGATATGGGCTGCCAGGTTAGTAGATTCCTTACATTCCGGATTAATTATGATATGGGCTGACAGGTAAGTGGATTCCTCACATTCCGGATTAATTATGATATGGGCAACCAGGTAAATGGATTCCTTAGATTCCGGATTAATTATGATATGGGCAGCCAGGTAAGTGGATTCCTTACATTCCGGAGTAATTATGATATGGGCAGCCAGGTAAGTGGATTCCTTAGATTCCGGATTAATTATGATATGGGCTGCCAGGTTAGTAGATTCCTTACATTCCGGAGTAATTATGATATGGGCAACCAGATAAATGGATTCCTTAGATTCCGGATTAATTATGATATGGGCAGCCAGGTAAGTGGATTCCTTACATTCCGGAGTAATTATGATATGGGCTGCCAGGTAAGTGGATTCCTCACATTCCGGATTAATTATGATATGAGCTGCCAGGTAAGTGGAAAGAACACAAATTCTAGCGACGTAGTGCCCTTTTAGTAATTCTGATCAGTAGTAGTTCATTATGCGAAATGTATGCATTAGCGATAATTTCGCTGCGTGTCAGGGGGGGGGGGGGCGCACAAAAATTCCATATATAGGGCGGGGGTGGGTGGGTCATTTGGACCCGGAAAAAATGCGTAAATGACCAAAAATGCTAATTTTTTCCTCCACTTAAAATCACTGTCTTTGTGCTCATGTAATCTGTTAATATCAACCATATGACACACTAGGCTATTTAAAACATACTAACCAGAACTAACTACCATTTAGGGGTGTATGTATGCTGATGTATGTCAAAATTAATGTACCAGATTTCGACGGATGAAAGATATATTATATATATATAAACAAATCATATAACAAACATTAAAACACAAGAACAAACATTTATAATATGCATATCCAAGATAGCCTTTCAATTGGATGTCAACGTGTATGTTATAGCTATATATATATATATATACACACACACATGTGTATCCCTTTAAGGGTTTGAACAAAATATAAAGCTGAGTTTATATTGATGAATTCTGTGATGAATTTTGCAATTACTTTTGAATTTTTTTTTTACTGTTATAACATAATTATATGCTCAGACACGATCAGTCGACAATCTTGCATATAAGCATAATTATGAAATGATTATCATCTTCTGTTCTTAATCCACATAATGGATATTATTTGTTATCAAGATAAACTTGATGATACAAAATAAAATAACTCATACAAAAAGATCATACTATTTGGATAACAATATGAAAGCTTAGCCTTTTGTGATATTAATTCAACCACAGTTATTATTCACAAGTCTAAGCAGTTACGTACTGTACATGTAGTAAGGTAGTATATCTGGAGTTCCAGTTATTTGACTGCCAATACATATGGTATTGTAATTATTAGTTGCTTGTTCATTATTGGTTGCTTTGGTATTCAATTTAGGATATAGCAGGATAGAGCAATGTAACTATAAAAGTAGCTTTTGGTATTAAAGTCTCAACTTATTCCATATGCAACATAAAGCTAGAATATAAACATGACTAATATGAACTTTGTTCTTGAAACTAATTATAAATCATACTAACCTGGATCAAACTGCACAGGTAATTTATGAAACTCTCTTCATGCGAACTTTCTCAGAGTCACATAATTATCTCAACTGGACAGTCTGATCCAGGATGCTTGTTCTTATAATGGGTTTCCATGTGATACGTCCAGTAAACCACATTGCACAGGGGGCACCCACATGTATACAGATGGTTTGCACAAGGTGACCGTGGCTTGGATATCTCCGCTGGCATTAAACTAAACTTTGTACTCTGATAATAAGTTAATAATACTACCAATTCTTCACTAATATTGGTATATGTCAATCTGCACACCAACATGACATACATACATGTATTTAGACTGTGAGCTGCTGTGAGTGTGACTTTCCTTGGGTCCCATCATACCCATGTGCAGATATATAACACAGAAATAGGGGAGATGAAATTTGTTCTACCCCTTTTACTACAGTATTACTATTGGGCCTTGGCTCAAAAACATCTTATACTATTGTTATATAAAAGATATGGAGTTATTGAGGATATCAGGACATGTATTACCTCATAATTATTATGTTTTATGGCATAATGCCCAATGATTTTAAGTGCATGCATTCAGCATTTCCACATTTTATACTAATATAATTATCTCCCTTTAGAGCAGTTTAGAGGTTTATTAAAATGCTGGGAATAGTATTAAATAATAAGAAACGGAACAATTCTTTGCTAGGCTATGATTTGGTTTATATTTTATGTTTTTTGTAAGATTTTGGGGGTGGGTCCCAAAAATTGGGCGGAAAAAAAAGAAAAAATTGCAGGTAGAGGGGTGGTGGGTCCCCGAGTGGGGCAAAAACATTTTTTTCGCCCTATATCTGCCTATATATGTAAAAATTTTCCGCGACCCCCCCCCCCCCCTGTGCGTGTAATTTATTTATTACAATATAACAATTTCTTACTATTTGGATAGCAAATTTATGAAAATAACTTATTTTGGCATGGTTATTCGTTATTCCGTTCGGAACACCACAGTGGAGTGTTTCACATTACTTTAAGGATCGGCACAATGCAACCACATTATTATAACATATCACAATTCAGATTCAGATTCAGATTCATTTATTCTCAAATCACCATAGACATTGTATAATTGAGTGGATATATATATACATGGTCATAAATCAATTGAACAGTATAGCATGTATATGAATAGAACACACTCGTGGGTGGGTGTAGGTACGGTATATACGTATAATCACGGAGAGGGGGGGGTGAGGTAAAACAATATCACGTGTTATCATTGTCATACTATATATAGTGGGAGGGGGGGGTCCATTTAATATAGACTATATAATTTGCTAAATTAGGGGTAGGACCTGGGTCGGGGTAGTATGGGAGTGGTGCATATGTAACTTGAGAGTCAATCTTCATTATATTGGGGTAGAGTAGGGGGTGTCATTAACTCGCGGGCGTTATACCGCTGTCTAATTGAACGGATGAGAGGGGTGGGGCATATTACTTCGTTAATTGATTGATATACTAGCATATCTTTAATTTATCTAATTATATCAATCTCGCAGACTCGGGCTGTTTCTGTTTAGTCGAGTGATGAAATATGGCCATGACAGCAGATTTGATGGCGTCCGGGACAAACCAGCAAAATTCTTCATATACTGGTTCTTACAAGGTACATACTTACAAATTACACTCCACAAAATGTTCTATATAGAGAACTAACACTCCACCAAATGTTCGATTTATACAGGTAGTTCATCATCAATTCCAGTTCAATATTAAATACATGTACCTGTTTCGAAATCCACTAATATCTCAATTCACAATAATAAGCGGCCTATTGTAGGCTTTATCTGAGTGTGGTGGCAGATATGGGATGGACAACCCAAACAATACATATATCGAACTAAATTAAACCCAGACCAACTCCGTCAATGCTTTAGCAGCCCTCCAATACAGGAATCGATGTGAACAATTCAATAAAACAAAACAAACAAACAAATTGGATCGGTGTGTAATTTGCAACAATTTCAACAAATCCAAAGAGATAACAAATCGGATGTGAAAACACAACGCAATATTCTATCATATTTCCTACAATTTCTGTAACAGCAAAAACACCCCCGTTTACGTGGTATCGCCAAACCCGAGGGTATCACCAAACCCGAGAATTGCGGTTTTGATAAATGAACATATCTTCCCTCAGATGAAGCTATATATCTCCCAGTTAAATGGTGATATCCAATATTCAAAACATAATTTCACAAAGCAGAATGTTCCCTCAATGGGACAGCGACTATATATAGCTTGCTCTCACCCCGATAAATTCCGACACATTTCCGATTTTATCATAAATAGTAGACACTTTTTGACGTTAGGTAATTCGTTTGAAACATAATTATCAGTCTTATATGGCGGATAATGCTTGTATCAATAGAAACATATATGTTTAATTAACCAAAAAATTGTCTAGCCTGCAGAGCGGTTCGCAAAAATTCTATATGCGTCCAAGTGTGGTACTTACCATAATTTCGGGTATCAACGCCGCAGATCGAGATGTCGCCAAACGCAGATCTGGGGTGTCAAAGATGCGAATGATATACTTCACATTTTGACCGTTTCTGCTTGAAAATATCCCAATTATCATTCGGACAGGCCGGCACATGGATCATCTTCAGGGTGGGGGTGCATATGCAAGGGTGAAAACGTGTATGTTTGTTTGTGTTTTATGTTCTAATGTCATACTAATAGTACAAGGCTTCTGTGTTATTCGACATTATAAGCCTGGAAGTGTACAACGAATTGAAACATTAAATCAGTGTAAATCAAGCAAGGATTATCTCTGCAATCCTCTTCAAGCTGAGCATGTGAACGCTCGCTGCGTGTTGTTATTGTGAGTGTTGAAATTTGAACAATATGTAACTTATTGTTTTGGTAGTTTTGAAAAGTTGTTCATGTTTTTTATGTTCTATTAAAATATACTGATATATGAATATAAGGAATGACTGGAAGATCGATTGGTGACATTGGTTTTGACCAGCAGAGTAATTAAACAATGTTCTTGTGCACCACATCACACACTTTGTTTAATTACTCTGCCGGTCTAAATACAATGACCCCAATTGATATTCCAGTCATTTCTCATATAAATACCAAAAATGGGAACCTGTGTACCATAATTGATTGATTGATTGGGGTTTAATGTCGCTTTCAGCAACTAAGGCCATATCACGACATTGCAAGTTTTAGTGGTGGAGGAAATCCGCACACTCACGGCTAATCTAACAGTGATTTCAATGGCTGATAAACTCGTCAACCATGTGCGGCAAACCACCGGCTATCGGCGAGTAACAGGCAACTCCACCAGATAACGTATTCAAGTTACAAGACCACGATGGAAACATGTGGATTTGAACCCTTATCACAAGCACTGGAGGGCGAAACGGCTTGGAGTTGTACCCCTAACCGATTGAGCCACCGAGCCCCCCCCCCCCCAACACATTTGAACGTGGCTTTCTAGGGTACCATAACTATATAGCTGCTATTTGGAGATTGGTCTAACTTTCTCCATCGGAGTTCTTCTAATTTAGTCAATTGTTTTGAAACTGGGAAACTATATTAACCCTTTACCCAACAAACCGGCCAAAAACGCCCAAATAAAGCTGCAACAGCCTAAATTATCTTGGGTCTGTCTCAATAAAACCATACACATATGGATATCATTGGAACCGGTTCATTGACCACATTGTGATGGTTACAGTTATGCCCTATGCCAATGCATTATCTTATATATGCGATTCGACCATAGGTCGCCTCGCATATATAAGAGAATGCATTGGCCTAAAAAAAAACACTTTTTACCATTTTTTCTTACATTCTTTAACAATTTTATAATTTGTTAATGTGTTAAGCCAATGCATTCTCTTATATATGCGAGGCGACCTATGGTCGACTCGCATATATAAGAGAATGCATTGGCACAGGGCCGTTCTGTTGGGTAAAGGGTTAAACATTTTAGTAGACCATGTCATGAATTTCTATTCTGGCTGCGCACGTAGAGATCATACTCCACCAGTTCAAAACTTGGGAACATTTTGGTGTTCTGACAGGGAAGTTTAAATTATAACATTGAAAAGCAGTGCAGGTATTTCTTTGTTAATATATGTTCCTTAATTGCACGATTAATGTGACTTTTTTGAGCCGATTTCGATTTGCATCGCTTACAATCATGAATTTCTCCCCGGAAGTAATTCAATGTTTCTTTCGATATTTACTCACAGAGGTTATTGCATGTTCTGGGCGACTACTACTAAGTCAAAGACGGGTAACCAAATAATGTTTGCTTTCACTTCATCCAATTTTTATTGGATGAAGTGAAAGCAATATTTCGGGGGACTATTAAAATAGCCGGTGTCCGTCCGTGCGTCCGGTCGTCCGTCCGTGCGTCCGTCCGTGCGTCCGGAAATGGTTTCCGGGTGATAATTTTAGTTTCGGTTATTAGATCAAAAGCAAATTTCATAGGTGAGTTTATCAGACCAAAATACAGGTCATTTTTGCGAGAGTTATGGCCCTTTTTTTACTTAGAATCTTGTAATGTTCTGGTTTCCGGATGATAACTTCAGTTTGTGTGTCCATATCTGAACCAAATTTGGTATGTGAGGTTATCCCCCCTATGTACAGGTCAAGTTCGAATATGGGTATGCTCCGCCCATTTTTGCGAGAGTTGTGGCCCTTTTTCGACTTGTTTTACTTAGAACATTTCTCACTTTTTCGGTTTCCGATGATATCTCACGTTTGGATCCTTTAATTGCAAATACCGTTTTTATGTGGATCAGTCATATCAAGATACAGGTCAAGTTCGAATTTGAGTTTGATCCGATGATTGTTCTCAGAGTTATGGGCTTTTCGACTTAGAAAATACAATTTTTCTTGTAATTTTCTTCATTTTGTGCCAATTTGAGGTTATATTTTGACTTTAAGAGTTTGTTCTAAAGATTTGGTTAGTTGTATGCATGTCAGTAATGAGGCAATGCACAAGTGTCTTATCCACATAGTATACTTCTACAAAGCCTCCGCTCCAAATGGAGCCACCGGTTCGGGGGACACTGTGGCCGAGCGGCCTTTTTTTAATTTAATATTACAAAAGATAGCCTGTACTATAGTATAACACAGTTACATGTATTCCCTCTCACAGGCGAGTGGACACAATTAATTGCGTGATTGGTTGTAATCACGTATCTCTTAACATGTAGGAATCTGAGTGGTATGGCTTCACTGTCTAGATACTTAGAGGTTAGAGCAAACCCTGAGTGATTTCCGGTTAGATTGTCGTGAACAGCAGCACAAGTGCGATAAAGAAATAACGAATTCTAGCACCTTAACCTATATAATCGGGATCCAGCAAGCGGATGCCCAACATAAACTTCATAAATTGCGTAATCAGTATATTGTTTGTGTGTCAACGAACTTTTAACGTTTTATTTTTTTGCCTTTTTTTCTGATTAAAATGCGTCTACGAAAACAGACAACATAAAATACAAGACAGATAACTCTATATATCCCATCTACGCTCACGCTTTCCGAAGTCCAGCTCTATTAAATTTCACTATAGTTAACCGGCTATTGGCTCATGGCAATGTTGGGCTTGCAAAACGCGTTATTTTTCAAACTAGCTGGCGACTTTTGATAGGCGTAACACAGGTTATTGATTAAGCATAGGAAGGTAGTGTAATTCATCGAAATTGATTACAAGTGGTGCACATTTCAACTTAATGCATATCGGTATCTGTATCTGTAGATATAACAGGGCAGGAACCAATTCTGGTTGTAGACGCACTGGTCCAGGTGCTACCACGGCCGAGTAACTTTATAACTCTATGGTGACTCCAGTAGCGTTCTTTAACGTGCACACACCGAGGCGTTAATGTCCGCGCCCGATCGGATAGCACCCACGACAACATACCTGGACAAGTGTTGTAATGGGGGGGGGGGGTCGGCATTTCGCATTCGGATCTTTATTCGGTGATCTCGAATGAAACTTTTCAGCCTGACAAACTTGGTATCTGACCGAGTTCTGATTTTTGTCAGAATACCCTGACCAGGTTGCGATCCCCGGTCCGCTAGCACGAGAGACCAGAACGCTACCTCTCGGCTACCGACTTCCCTTGTTGTGTTTATCTTTAGTTAATTTCACGATGGCCAGTTTGGACCATGTTTCCTGTCAAATATTAGCCATAGTATTATACCCGCATAGAACCGATTAAATGGGGAGAAAACCGACTCGATCAGGAGAGAACCAAAACAAATATCAATGTTCGCGGTTTTCGTCGTTGTTATGACATGTTGTTAATGAAATTTTCGTTATTATTACGCTCGTTGGGGCCACCAATTGTGAGGGGAATGGAAAATGTAATCGAATTGTCAGCTAGTGGCTCAAAAATTTTGTTTTAACTATCAAAATGTCTCGAAAATGTATAATTTCGATCATAAGGAACCGTCACAGATCAGTCAAGAACCATCACAAACCGGCGATAGAACGACTTCCGATGTAACAGTTCCTACACAGTGGATTATGATATATGCGCGGCGTGACCAGAGTAGAGATTCATCATCATCATCATCATTATTATTTATTAGGAACGAGTCTGGCTGACTCTTAGTTCCCGTATTTACATGAATATTCAACTTTTTTGTTGTCACAATAATAAAACACAGATACTAAAATTAACATTCTACAATTTGTCCTTCTTCCAAAATGGAAGGTCTTTTTTGGATATTTCTTTTTTCTGTTCTTTAGTTCTAGTTGAAAAGTGTTCCCATTTCGATTCGTGTGTGGTCTTTGTTGAAATACACTTTTCATAGTCCTGGTTGTGTACATTTATCTCTGTTGTATCTTACCGCATCACTGACCATTTGATCTCATGCCACGGTATATAACATAGTAGCAGCCTGGGCACATATGATTGTGATGGCTGTGGGAATTAATTTAGCGGAGTTATTACCATTTCGATTTATAAATATACTCACATGGATATATGCAGCCCAACATCGGGGAGGGGTATGTCCATAGTCCCATTGAACCAGTCAATGCTCTATATAGTTATATTTATTACACGATCCCACCCTTATTTCACTCAATAAACCCACTATATAAATTGTGATATTAAACGCTAGTTTAATAACAGAAAATAGTGACAGGTGACCTTTAACTTCCGGTGTGTCGGCTGTTTACATTCCGCACGCTATATACGTCTCAAAATACTCTGGCTACCGATACTTTTCAAACAAATTATAATGAAGAGTTTGAAAAGTTAAGCCATTAAATATACGCCATTCAATACGACAAAGAGTCTTTATTTAGTTGGGATTATCTCTTTACGCGGGCAAATAACGCATAGTTAGTTTCGCATCCAATTTGCTGATTTAAGTATGTTTTGGATCATGTAATAAATAAAATCTACAACTCGTCCCAGTTTATACCGGAATTTACAAAACTCGTCCAGTATATTAGGTCTGGACCTCGCCAAAGGATCGGTCCAGACCTAATTACTGGAGTCGTTTTGTAAATTCCGCTAAAAACTGGGGACGAGTTGTAGATCCTCTATGTGTACTATATGCTGTGATGGCCGAGCACATTTTAACATGGTTGTCTCCACAGGAGTTTGGGTGCTTATAACCCTAATGCCGCTGATTATACTCAAACTCGAAAAGACTGGACCGTCCGTTCACTCCACAAGATGGCGTCGGGTATGCGCTCTGGCTGATCGGATTCGGATTCGAGGTCATCGCCGACCACCAAAAATCCGTCTTCAGGGGAAGGCTGGGCAATAAGGTATTTAAAGATGAATAATCTGAATTAACGCTCCCAAATTACTATTTCTTTGGATTTGGGGGTAAAAACATATTTTATTCGAGTCTAGGAACCCACCCATCAAAGCTCAGAGTGATCATATATCGATTTTTGAAATTTGTTATTTCTCGAGATATGTAATTATTGTTGGCATGGTAAAAATTGGTCAAGGCGACGGTCTCGGACGTAATTGCGGATGAAGATGGATAACTCTAAAACGAAGTGGCTTTGGGTGTTAAGATATTTGAAAATCCGGCCATATTTCGCTAAACAAAATATTGATAAATAACACGTTTTGGGCAATTTTTCTACTATAGTTGACTTAGCATTATTTTTGGGCAATTAATCGATTCTGATAACTGTAGCGGCATTTAAAAAAAAAAATTGTTATTCGAATCTGATGATATTGGGACGATCGAATCGGATTGAGTACCTATAATCACAGGAATATTTATTGCTTTAATATAGATATATACATGTATATAATGTTCCGCATTTTTCTGGGACACGCCCTATCTAATCTACCGGACGACAAGAGTCTCTCTGGGGCTACAACAGTAAGTTTAAAAATCAAACAATACATTCACGGAGTGAATGAGGATTTGCCACAGTCAAACACCAATAAATGCTGTATAATGTACCAAATCTAACCATCACAAATCCGAAAGCTACCAGGAAGAGGCGCCCTAATCAGCCTGTATTAATCGACAACAGGTGAATTTAACAGGTGCTGTCATATACTTTGGCCATTTTAGTGTCCCTCTTTCCCCAACAAATCACCCCTTGGAGATTATAACACTATGTGGTCCATTATCTCAAATGTGTACATAGTTTGATTTGATAGTTTTAACTAATAAGCTTATCTAGCCCTTCCTAATCCCCTCATCATATTTCTATTTGTCACCGCTCTGGCTCAGCGTGACATTTCATAATTTACTAATCCAAAAAGCCCATAGGGCGAAGCTTTCGGATTCTGTTACTGTTATATAATTATATTGTGTCAACTTACATGAAACCAATACTCTTTTATACAAAACAAAATCAAAGCTACATAGAGTAAGCCGGTAAAATGAGTCTTTTTGTCTAACCGCCTGTTCGCAGAAGCGACCATTACTCCAGGCTGTATAATGCAATTATCTCATTGGCTCACACAGCTAATTGCGGTAGGGTCAATTCTGGACGATCGACCGTGCAATTTTATATATCGTAGAGAATACAATGTAGCAAAACGTAATGAGTAGAGATCAACCTTGCATGCTGAAACGCAAAGGGTTAACTGGTCCAGTTGACTCATTGTGCGGAAACTCAGCTGGCAACATGGCTAGCTATGGCACAGAAATATGACGACCAATTGTCACCAAACCGCACCATAATAAATTGTCGCACCTACTATGCCATCGCTACTGCATGTGATACTGTCCGCAGCCATTGTGCTCTAAGTAGTATCTTTTATGACTTCAATGCGTCTTTCTCGGATACATATGTAGCTCGTAGAAAGATTGTTCATATATTTATCGACCTATATGTTCAATACATGTCAGATGTATTATCCCTGGAAAGAACTCACCGATTTTGCCTTAAAAAGATCCAAGGTTTGCATTCCAAAACACGGACCAACATTGTAGAAGGGTTGCTGGGAATAGGTAATATTCACAGTTTTATTGAAAAAAAGAAGCTTCTCTTCTTCGGAAGTCTATGCGCCCTCACAACTGAGAAGGCAGCCAAATCGGTTTTCTTATTAAGGCTGCACTCGTTCTTCATAGATGGGGTTTCGGGAAAATCCTTCATTTCCGATATTGCAAATATTCTGGGTAACCACCAGTTGATGTCGTATTTTACAAATTATGTTTCTGAAAGTGAATTCCCAACAAAGTCGTCATGGAAAAGTATAGTGCGCAAAGCAATATCTGAATATTCAGAACACGGATGGAAAAGCGCGGTGATCGGTGACAAATCACTCAGTCGCTTTCATGTTATACACCCACAGTTATCAGTCTCCCATTTGTGGCATTGCTGTCGAAAGTTCCCTAGACACAAAATAGCATACCTGACTGTGGCCGGTATCATGGCTTGTACTGAGTCCGTGTTTGTAACTTGCAACAAATGTGGTGTTGCTTACGATGATCTCCCTCAACACGTCATCATAAACTGCCCCGCCATTGCGGAATATCGAAACGACATATGGTATGAGTTAATGAACCAGTTCAATATTCAATGTATTCTCAAACTAGACAGCCTTTGCCCAGATGTACAATTGAATGTATTTCTCACTGCACGTCCACCGGAGTTATTTGATTTAATTGATGAAGCTGACTTATTCACAGACTTTGTAGTATGCAGTACGTATTGTTTGTGGAAAGCTTATACCACGCAATCTCAAATATTACCGACATGCAGTGATGATATTAATAATTCATGAATATTATCAATGAGGACGCCGATAAAACGTCGGTAACTGATGTACATGCTCAATTTCACATCCGCATGAACCCATGTTTGTGTATATTTATATATGTTGACCCGTATATAGAGTCGGTTTGAATGATCAGGTTAGCATATAGCGAATGATGTATGTCCGTCGTGTGTGAGTATATGTGTGTATGCATATATGTAAGGGTGTATTTGTATGTGTATAAGTATGTGAATGCATGTGCGTGCATACGTGTGTGGTGTTTCTATATATATATATATATATATATATATATATATATATATATATGTATATGTATGTGTATGTATATGTGTATATATGTGTATATATATGTGTATATATATGTGTGTATATATGTATATATATATATATATATATATATATGTATAGCTATATATATATATATATATGTGTATATATGTATGTATATATATACATGTGTGTGTGAGTATATGTGTATTTATGTGTATGTATGTATGTAATTGTGTGTGTGTGTTTATATGTATGTATATGCGTATATATGTATGCATATGTGTAGTTAAGTATGTAAGTTAGGGCCATCCTGTATGTGCGCCCGTGTTGTTTGTAACTGCATGTGGACGTTTAGTCTGCGAGACTACACAGGTGTTCTGTTTGTGTTGTATCCATTTGTTAAAAAGTTTATGTGCTTTTCATGTCAATTCTCTTTTGTCAAACAATGTATGTATATATATATATAACCTGTAATTATGTTATTACTGCTCTCCGAAATTGGAGCAAATAAAGGTATATATATATATTATAAATATTATCGAATGGTCATGTTGTGGACCGGCAATATGCGCAATCTATATTTAAATCAAACTCTGCATGCATTGGGCATATCTATTTCATTCTACTAGCGCCAAAATAGTTATAGTACTGTCGCCCGAGAGAAAACTACTTAAATACATATATATATACATGTATTTGTAAGTTCGGTATTGTATTTACTATTTTATAAATACTTCATGTATACATGTGTACATGCCTTATCCAATAAATTATTCGTTTCGTTTCGTTTCGTTTACAGGACCAGTTCATAAACTCAGGACTTTGGAGTATTTCTCGCCATCCGAACTATTTCGGTGAAATCCTGTTATGGATCGGACAGTTTATATCGGCTACGTCGGTGTTCGAGGACTACGATTTCTTCAGTGTGATATCACCTATGTTCGTGGCATTCCTTTTGACAAAAGTTAGCGGCATTCCTTTGTTGGAGAAGAGCGCCAAGCGGCGATGGGGAGATAATGCAGCATACCGGGCGTACGCGAAGAGAACTGCGGTTCTGATACCATTTATTTGGTAGCTCTGAGTAGCATGTAGCTACACTGAAAACACTAAAAAACTAATTTTGTTTGTTTTGGAAATGGACTCTTAACCCTTTACCCAACAGAACGGCCCTGTGCCAATACATTCTCTTATATATGCGAGTCGACCATAGGTCGCCTCGCATATATAAGAGAATGCATTGGCTTAACACATTAAAAATTATAAAATTGTTAAAGAATGTAAGAAAAAATGGTAAAAAGTGTTAAAAAAAGATTTTTTTTAGGCCAATGCATTCTCTTATATATGCGAGGCGACCTATGGTCGACTCGCATATATAAGAGAATGCATTGGCACAGGGCATAACTGTAACTATCACAATGTGGCCAAGGAGCCGGTTCCAATGATATCCATATTTGTATGGTTCTATTGAGACAGTCCGAAGATATTTTAGGCTGTTGAAGCTTTATTTGGCCGGTTTTGGCCGGTTTGTTGGGTAAAGGGTTAAAGAGTATCTTTCAAACAATACTTGGAAATCATTTAGAATGTTTGTGAAGGATATGCAATCATTATTTACTGAGAATGTTCAATCTAAGCATGTCCAAATCTTAAAACAAACACAATTCAGTATTCAAGAAATTTAGAGTTCCCTCTCTTCCATCAGTGAGTTCTGTGCCAGGAAGACCGATTTTTTTTATACCAATCGGTATAATTAAATTCGTTCGGTGGTTAGCCCTGATCTGTACAAGTACAGTTTGATTGCCAATATCTAATTTATCTCATTGATGTTGTAAATCTCTGATACCCCAGAAAACCGTTTCATGTATTTAGAATCCTACAGTTCGATCATATACATAGTTAATTTAGATAACATTTTTACTCTTTAACCCTTTTAATACTAAATGGATTCTCGCATTCAGCCATAGGAGTATACACTGGAATTGTCTATTATTAATCTGGAAGTGTTTTCAGGAAACATAAGACGCATAACGGCTGTTTGCATTGCTGTAGATCTGTATACAGATCTGTGTGAATATGATTACTGATAGTAAAATGGCGCTCATCAGTACTCTGGTAATTGACAATTCACTATGAGTCGTGTCAGTTTAGGCCGGACAAAAAAAAATGAATCAACTACCAGCAGACCAAAGCAGTTTATTCTTACACCAGTTGATCATGGTTCGAAGAAAAAATGAAAGTCGCACGAGAAGCCCGAGTAACGATTACTCAAATAAGATTTGCCTGTTGTGTTGACCGTGACTTATAACGGACACGATGTTTGCTCACACGAACGAATACCGTTATCTTTCTGTGGGCATGTACACCAGTATGCATGTAGAACTGTATACAGTTATACAGCAATGTAAACACACCCGAAGCAGGAAAAATAAGCAGACGACATATACTAAAAGTGCAGAAGGAATTATATTTATTGAATGTAAATGTTCAGGTGGTCGTTTCTTGAACTATTATCTGAACATTTCCTAAGGGATAACTATTCAAAGGCCCATTTAATTGTTCAGTCAGCGATAAAATTTGTTATAGTGTCTTGATATACGATTTTAATAACAATCTGTGCCATAAAAGATGATTACAGAACTATAATTCATCACCAATTGGAATGTCCGTGTCTCAGAAGGTGCACATAGAGTAATATAAAATAGCTGAAATCATCCCCCGTTACGGCTCAGAGAATGCAACATAATTTCAAGTTTAGTTTATTTTCAATGGAAAGGGAATAACTGTATATCTTTAGATACAGAGTTATTCCCCTTCCATTGAAAAAAACAGACTTGAGATGAAATTTGAGCACAGAACACATGTCGGTAGTTCAACAAAAACAACATGTTCATAGTTTATTACACCGAATAAGTTGATAATACAATGATTTGGAGGTTCCTCTTTCAAATGGTATATACTATGGAATATAATTTATATAATTTGTTCTGGAGATTCGAAAATTAAGCGGGCCTTTAATATAAGTATTTAATATAGAAATGGTTAAAGGTACTCAATCCGATCAGACGGTCCCCATACCATCAAGATACTACAACAACAAGAACAACAAGAACAAGTACAAGAAGAACAACAACAACAACAACATTGCTTCAAAATACGCTTTAGTTATCAGAATCGATTTATTGTAACAAAATAATGCTAACCACTGTCAACTATGGTATAAAATTTCCCAAAACTTGCTATTTATCGACATTTTGTTCAACAAAATATGGCCTTATTATCACTAAAGTATCACGAAATTGGACCATATTACCACTTAATTTTAGAGTTATCCATCTTCATCCCCAATTTTGTCCGAGACCCTCCGTTTGACCACGTGTTTCCGGGCCACATATTATTACACATCTCGAGAAATAACAAACATCAAAAATCGATATCTGTTCACTCTGAGCTTTGATGGGTGGGTTCCTCGACTCGAATCAAATATTTTTTACCCCCGAGGCCAAAGAAATAGTAATTTAGGATTGTCTGATCGGATTTAGTACCTTTAAAGGTTGTCAATCTCTTCCGGGCCACAACTGCAACAAAATCGTAATGTTTATAAAACCAGATTTCAAGACTATAGAAACCTTTTCTTAGGAATAAAATATAGACAAAACTGAAAATTTGGTATATTACTTGTCGATATATAAAGACATACTAAAATGGTTTATTCCTGCAAAATATCTGACGCGAAATGACATTTTACCTTGACGGAGAGTACTAACACAATAGAGTTCTCCCTCTTGCTACGATCCGAATGCGCCTGAAGTTTCTGTTTTTAATATAGCACATACAACTTTCCAGAAAGGTTGAATGTAGTATATCAGAACAAATCGAAATAAAATCAATACTAATTGATCGAAGAATTTCAGGAAGACAGGTATCTTCGATTCATACACGTATCTATTATTGTATACCACGGAAGCTATATAAAACTGGTTAAGAATAGATATACCATCTTTAAGGGTGATTTTTTTTACAGTTTCTTTCAGTTTAGATTGCCGTCTCTGTGATTCCTATATGCAAATTATATATCCATTGCCACATGTTTCAAAAACAATTCAGTGTGACTGACAAGAGAAAATTCTTATTTAATTCAGAACCAACCAACCGTGATATTCGATGTGACAAACTTTTTAGTCAAAGTGTTCAACAGTTGGAAATTTCAGACCGAAAACAGACTGTGATTATTCTGAAAGTTTAACCCTTTAGTTATCCCATTGGAATGTACAGATACTAAGTTTAACCCTTTCTATACTAAAGCATCATTGACGAGTAGTTATCCCATAGGAATGTACAGGTAATAAGTTTAACCCTTTCTATACTAAAGCATCATTGACGAGTAGTTATCCCATTGGAATGTACCGATAATAAGTTTAAGTCTTTCTATACTAAAGCATCATTGACGAATAGTTATCCCATTGGAAATGTTCAGATAATAAGTTAACCCTTTCATTAATAAAGCATCATTGACGAGTAGTTATCACATAGGAAATGTTCAGATAATAAGTTTAACCCTTTCTATACTAAAGCATCATTGACGAGTAGTTATCTCATAGGAAATGTTAAGATAATAAGTTTCACCCTGTTTATACTAAAGCATCACTGACGAGTAGTTATCCTATTGGAAATGTTCAGATAATAAGTTTAACCATTTCTATACTAAAGCATCACTGACGAGTAGTTATCCCATAGGGAATGTTCAGATAATAAGTTTAACCCTTTCTAGTTTCTATACTAAAGCATCATTGACGAGTAGTTATCTCATAGGAAATGTTAAGATAATAAGTTTAACCCTTTCTATACTAAAGCATCACTGACGAGTAGTTATCCTATGGAAATGTTCAGATAATAAGTTTAACCCTTTCTATACTAAAGCATCATTGATGAGTAGTTATCCCATAGGAAATGTTCAGATAATAAGTTTAACCCTTTCTATACTAAAGCATCATTGACGAGTAGTTATCCAATTGGAAATGTTAAGATAATAAGTTTAACCCTTTCTATACCAAAGCATCACTGACGAGTAGTTATCCTATTGGAAATGTTCAGATAATAAGTTTAACCCTTTCTATACTAAAGCATCACTGGCGAGTAGTTATCCCATAGGAAATGTTCAGATAATAAGTTTAACCCTTTCTATACTAAAGCATCATTGACGAGTAGTTATCTCATAGGAAATGTTAAGATAATAAGTTTAACCCTTTCTATACTAAAGCATCACTGACGAGTAGTTATCCTATGGAAATGTTCAGATAATAAGTTTAACCCTTTCTATACTAAAGCATCATTGATGAGTAGTTATCCCATAGGAAATGTTCAGATAATAAGTTTAACCCTTTCTATACTAAAGCATCACTGGCGAGTAGTTATCTCATAGGAAATGTTAAGATAATAAGTTTAACCCTTTCTATACTAAAGCATCATTGATGAGTAGTTATCCAAAGGAAATGTTCAGATAATAAGTGTAACACTTTCTATACTAAAGCATCATTGATGAGTAGTTATCCAAAAGGAAATGTTCAGATAATAAGTGTAACCCTTTCTATACTAAAGCATCACTGGCGAGTAGTTATCTCATAGGAAATGTTAAGATAATAAGTTTAACCCTTTCTATAGTAAAGCATCATTGATGAGTAGTTATCCCAAAGGAAATGTTCAGATAATAAGTTTAACCCTTTCTATACTAAAACATCATTGATGAGTAGTTATCCCAAAGGAAATGTTCAGATAATAAGTGTAACACTTTCTATACTAAAGCATCATTGACGAGTAGTTATCTCATATGAAATGTTCAGATAATAAGTTTAACTCTTTCTATAATAAACATCATTGATGAGTAGTTGTCCCATAGGAAATGGTCAGATAATAAGTGTAACCCTTTCTGTACTAAAGCATCATTGACGAGTAGTTATCTCATATATATGAAATGTTCAGATAATAAGTTTAACTCTTTCTATAATAAACATCATTGATGAGTAGTTATCCTATACTATAGGAAATGGTCAGATAATAAGTTTAACTCTTTCTATACTAAAGCATCATTGACGAATAGTTATCCCATTGGAAATGTTCAGATAATAAGTTTAACCCTTTCTATACTAAATACTCATTGACGAGTAGTTATCCGATAGGAAATGTTCAGATAATAAGTTTAACTCTTTCTATAATAAACATCATTGATTAGTAGTTATCCCATAGGAAATGGTCAGATAATAAGTTTAACTCTTTCTATAGTAAAGCATCATTGATGAGTAGTTATCCCATAGGAAACGTTCAGATAATAAGTTTAACCCTTTCTATACTAAATACTCATTGACGAGTAGTTATCCAATTGGAAATGTTCAGATAATACATTCAACAAACGTCGTTTGCTGAGCTTATTATCTAAACATTTCCCTCAATTAATTGGATTCCTTCTGTACTTTCATTTATCTGTCCTCTGCTTATATTACCTGTACATCCCTGCAAATCAATAATATATAGACCATTCCGATGTACACCTTTTACTTCTTCTACTTACAGTTAGTGCACAATTTGTCGTTTTTAGTGAAATTCGAATATTGTCATACTTTCAGTGGTATGCGGCTTATATCTGGTCCGTATCAGCCAGGGTCCGTATGAGCCAGGGTCCGTAAGAGCCAGGGTCCGTATCAGCCGGCATTCCTTTCAGCCACAAGCTTAGTCACGTCATCAGTTGGTACCTTGTAACAACAGGAATAGAAGATCGATGTTAGGTTCCTAATTTGAGGTACCAGTTGGAAAATACCTAGCGAATGTGGGTGTGGGGTGGGGGACAAAAAAGGTGCCAAAAGTTGGGATCTTTTGTGTGTGGGTGGGGGGGGGGGGGGGTGGGGGACAAGAAAAGGTGCCAAAAGTTGGATTTTTTGTCATTTAATGTGTGACGTATTTTCAGGATAAATAGAATGTACATGTATGTAAAAACCGCACTTAGAATTTTACCTGGAAATGATGTTACGCCAGTACTAGATACTTACAAGTTATTATATATTGGTTATTCCAGTAGTCCGGAGAAGAAAATTGCGTTTATTGACCTTAGAGATGCATATATGTACATGTAATCTGACAGATAAACATCGTATCTTTAAAGAGCCTGTTTCTATCATATATAGCGAGCTCCAGAAAACCAAATATAATCAAATCCCGTGCAAGGACATACATTTATCATAAATTGTTTATGTTTATTTTGAGACGTATACAATACATTACATTATTAAAATGTTGATGTATAATTATGAATAATATTTTTTTTGTACTATATTATGAAGCCCGGTGTCATTAATGATTTATACTGCTATCAAGCATTTTACTCTAAATGAATCTCTATTTGAGTTGGAAAAATATATATGATTGACGGTATAGTGAAACAGACTGACTTGCTTCCATGCTAGAAGTTTCCACCCGTCACTGTTATTCCGCCCTAAATTCTTATTGGCTTCAGCAGAATTCTCCGCCCTGTTGTTTTATTCCGCTCCATGATCTTTTTGGCTTCAGCAAAATTGTCCATCGTGTACTCTTATATTCCGCCCCATATTCTCATTTTGACCCCGCAAGAGTACTGCCTTTGTGAATAAATGTCAAATTAAGTTATAGAACACCTAGACGTGTATCACGAGGCACTTCCGTGCGGCCATGTCCCACGTGTCTCATTTCTTACAATCATTATCAGCTACGCCAGATTTGGCTCTATTTGTGACAAGCCCAATATCAGGTAACAAAATTTAATCTAGCGGCGTTGAGTGAAACCCGTCATTTTCCCCACTCTGACTTCCGGCCATCCGATAAATGAAACAGTTTCCATTTAAAGGCATATGGCTCGTTCGAATCCCACTATAATGTATACATAAATTGGTAAAAAGTATCCCAAAACACACATACGATGGGGAATCACGTGGTTTCGAGGTTGGTGAGTAGTATACCACGCACTCAAAATGGGCAGACGCACAAAAACATAATATATGAGGAATTGACACAAAACATAGCATTTTGACTGTTACGAGCATATGCTAGTTTATTTTAAAATCAAGTCGATACTTTATTTGTTCTGAAATACTCAGTAGTTTTCTATAAAGTTTCCAGTCGGAGGTTCGTGGAAAACACAAACCATAATTCTAGGAGAATCATTCGACTGACAACTTTGGTCAGAATGTTAGCGCACAAAACTGTGCGTTTGGACACAAAATTTGGTATCAGCTTGTTTGAAAAATTGTATAGCATATGCTCGTAATTGTCAAAATACCATGTAATATATATTTATCCTATAGTTTATTACCATTTTCCTCGTTTCTGGTCGCGTTTGCGATCACCTCGGCCATTTTGAATGCGTGGTACTCATCAACTCGAAACCACGCGATTTCCCCACCGTGACACATTCCCCACCGTGACACATTCCCCACCGTGACACATATACACCGAAGATTTCCGAACAAATTCGTCGATATAGCGCTGAAAATACGTGTTTTGTTCGTTGTATTTTCGATAAAATTGAGACCGTTTCGTTTGTGTCTGTACATTTCTTTTCCAGTCTTGTAAAAATTGCAGCTGTCGCCGCTCTGAGAAATGATACTTTTGCGCGTTTGCTTGGTGAGCGAAAAAAGTATGTATTCACAGCGCGTGACATGATTAGTATACATAGTGGCGTTAAGGCAGTGGCCAATATGAGTGAATTATGATCTGTGTTATGAGCTGTGGTCAGTAACACGATGATAGTGGAGTATCGTTCTAGCCTTATCCTTCGCCGGCGAAGGATAAGGCTAGAACGATACTCCACTATCATTGTTCCCAGCAACTTCAGATTGAAACACATTGATTAGTGCTTAGAACTGATGAAACACTGAAAACGTATACCAAACCATTACATCGTTTTTCTTAGATCATTCCATTTGAATCTCTATAGTGGCTATACGCCCGTAGAGGTCATACTCCACTCCTGCACCAGTTCAAATCCTGAGAACTTTTTGATGTTCTGAACTTTATAACATTGAAAAAAAAAGCAACGCAGATAATATATTTCGTAATTAATACCTATTCATTAATAATGTATTTCATAGTAGGTGAAGATCTTGAGATTGTATGGTTAGACGACTTTTGTGAGCCGATTTTGCTTTGCTTCGCTTACAATCATGGAATTTCCCCCCGTCAATCAATTCAATGTTTATTTCGAAATATATCAATTTCAAAGGGGAAAATTAGTACCCTCTATAACCAATGTATGCTAGTATGAAAATGTTTTTATTTATTTTCTCGCAGAGACGCAGACATTCCCATGATTTCAGATATTAAACTGTGCGGATGCCCTAGTTGGGTTCATAAACTATAGATAATGCAGTGCGTGTGTTGCAAATATTTCCTGTCAAAATCTCCAATGACCAGCAGGGGAGTAGTAAAGAATTTGCAGGAAGGTATGCCGGGGTGGTGGGTGGCCCGAGGTGCAAAAATACGCGTTTTTTACACCCTCATGCAAATATTTTACTAAAAACCTTTTGTGCTCTTATATGACATTTGTAACAGTTTAAAACATATTATAAGAATTTATAACTGCAAAAACACCATATTTATGTTACTGGGACCTCATATGGGCCTTAGTAGAGATGACATTGAGCTATATGGCATGTTGCATATATGGGGCGGTGGGGTGAAAAAATCCTTCCAGACACCCTTCGGAAAGTAGATTCGAGAAATGAAAACTGAAATAAATAAACTTGTCTTGATGTAACTAAAGCCAAGATCATTGTGTGCCTGGAAAAAGAGCGAATAACTGTCTCAAACATTAATGTGACTATCAATGGCTAGAATATAACTGTCATCACAGTGTTCATCAGTGCATCAAGCCAATCCGTGAAATATTTGCATGTCTATCAACTCATATGATCTGTTACTCTCACAACACCTAAAATATCCAAGCCTGGCATAGTGACTGTTTGTCATTTATTATAACAGAGGTTGCTCCAGCAGACTAACAAAAGTGGTAAGGCATAATGCTAGATAATGGGCTGGTTGACAGACTAATCGGGAAATGGTTAGATATTACGGAATTGTGTGTATCCTGTACAATGACCTAAGTTTGCATATATAAGTAAACTTGTCCTGATGTAACTAATGCCTAGATTATTGTGTGCATGTAAAAAGAGCGAGCAACTGTCTCAAACATTAATGTGACTACCAATGGGTAGAAAATATCTGTCATCAGTGCATCAAGCCAATCAGTGAATTATTTGCATGTATTTCAACTCAGATGATCTCTCACAAGACCGAACGTATCCAAGTCTGGTATAGTTCTGTGACTGCTTGTCATCTATATATATAAACGAGTAGGATCTGTCCGGATTTTTGTCTCAGACCCCTGGACTGATTTCAACCAAATTTGGAGTCGTGACTCGGGGTACTCTGGCGGATGTTCTAATGGTGTTAGTTTTTCAAAAAAAAAAATATTTTTTTTTTATTAAAATCTATTATATATTTTGAAAGATCTGTGTGTGTATCTATCTATCTGTCTGTCTGTCAGTAATCGATGGACTCAAATACGGCTGAGCCAATTTCGATGAAACTTGGTATGTGGGGGTATTTTCGGGTCAGGACTGACATAGGCCTATTAATTTGTCCGTGCGAGGTCAACTTTTCACGTGCCGAGGTCAAATCTGTTTTTACGCCGTTTTGCGCTAATATATTTCAGTTCGGTGCTTACAAATCGATTCGAAACAGCGCGAATAATAACATGCCAGTCATAATAATGACACTATGAGAATCTTTCGTGTTTCCTCTTTCCAACGATATATAATATGTATGTATCCGTTTTAGTTATCTGCCTCAATTATTAAGAAGAAGTGGTACGATCTTCTATCAGGGTAAAACAATGCGTAACTTCTATGACGTCGTTAGAGGTCATAAAGTTAGATCACGTTAACTCTTAACCTGCCGATGCATTTGACTGTTTCAGACGTCTTGGCGATATCTCGGGCACCGATGGTAATTTATCTTTACGTTGAAACTTGATAATTAATGAGCGTGTGTATATGAGGCGCGTTTATATACTTCAGTGGAAATCAAATCGGGTTAAAAGGTCAAATCGGGTAAAACCGGATGGATTTCGACGGGTACTTTTGTTCGGGCAGTGTTTTGGACGGGTCAAATCGTGACCCCACTTGACATTGGCCTTCAAAATAGACAATTCAAGGTCAAAGCCCGGACGAAGTCGGGTCACCTTCTAGTAATATATATATATCAAAATGTTTCAATGACCAAATGTGCTTGAAGCGCAAAAAGGGGCCGCCGCTAAATGAAGGCTCTGTCTAAGATCAAAATGTTTGCGAAGTCTCACAAAGGGGGCCACATGTATCTCCGATGCTGAATATAGGCTCCAAATGGAGCCTGTTTCAGCTAGTTTAGTATAATAGAAGTAAGTTGCTCCAGTAGACTAACATAAGTGGTATGGAAAATGTTATATAATGGGCTGGCTGACAGACTAATCAGGAAATAGTTAGAAATTGTGAAATTTTGTGTATTCTGCACAATGACCTAGGTTTACAGATGATCAGCATTTTATAAAACTTATTGTCTTCAATTAAGGGTCAGACGCACGTTTTGCCTAATTTCCTGGTATTTCAAAATGTATTTTCTCTAAATCTATCAGGAATATCTTTGTGAAATTTTGTACAAGAGATTATTGTGGTACCATACATAATAACCATTGGACATTTGGTTATTATAATCTCATTTACTTTACTTTTATGGCATGAAAAATCTTTAAAATTTCACTGTGTTCAGGTACCGAGAACTACTGTAAAACAGATTTGTTTAGAAAGTGCATTTCATATATACATGATATCATATCTGAAGACCATAAGAGGAGACTTAATTTTTCTTGATTCATGAAATTAAATGATTATTTTCATTCAGAAAGACAACTACCATAAATATTTTATTATTATTGAGAATTTTCATGCCATGCTTGTTGGTCATTGAAAAATTGGGCTCAGTTGAGTTCTGGGTCATGGGTTCATAACCAAGTTAAATCTGACACCATATCTCTTAACACTGTGGCTAATATATGTTGATTGCTTTCTGCTTGAGTGGACAGCACCACATTTGAACATTTGTTTTCATTGGGCTGGCATATTTGTGACTGCTTTATTCTTCATTATAATACATGGGGTATGATGCTATAATATGCAATTAAAAAGCTAACTCAACATTATGATACAAATGAAGCCTCCTCTCATGGAGTCAAGACAATAAGCTATTTGATGGTTGGCATGTTGTTTCAAATTATAAATTTTTCTGGCAGTTCTCGGTACCTAAAGGGACAAAAACAAAACAAATATGTTCAACCTCTCAAATGTATTAAAATCCATTATTGTTATTGTCTCTTTATAATTGCCCTGATTCTATATATAATGAAAATTATTATATGTAAAATTCAAGATTTTTCACCAGGTAGATCCAGAGAAATTCTTTGTTGAAAATCACTTGCCATTTCTGGCTGGATTTACTGTGATTTATGCAAAACGTGCGTCTCCCCCTTAAAACAACTTCTGAAACAGGTTTAACTGTTATTTGAACTAATTGAGTCATATGAGTGATATCAGTAGAGTTTTATGTGATTTTAGACCAATTTTAGTGAAATTTGGGGGGTGGGTGTAAAAAAAATTGGGACTAAAAAATAATTAGGATGTATCTCTCATATTGTGAGGGTGAACATTTGTTATAGTTCTATACCACACATTTGTTGTAATAAAACGGTGTTATTTAATTTCATTTATCTTAAGCCCCTTCGTGATGTAAATTGAGAGTCTCTTCATTAAGTGTCATTGAGAAGGTCATAACAAGCTTCATGTGTGCCAGTTTTCCATATAAACGTGGTTTGAATTTACTTATCAATATGTGTTTGAGTTATAGCTATACATGGCGTAACAAGTATAACACATCTAAATATGTAATAATGGTACTTAATGAGACAAAGACACAATCCGATAAGTGTAAACGCCAATGGTTCATGGGGTCTGAACACCTTAAAGAAGTGGACAGTACAGTCCACCTGGGAATCCCAATTGCGAAGTATAAACAAACAAATAATTTTATCGCACATGTATGTGACCAACTGAGAAGCACATTCCTTATGCTGTCGAAATTCTGGCTAAAATGCTGGAGGTCTAATTCCTCTGAGTTCCTCACTAATATATAAATCAGTCATTTTGCCAAGAGCGTTGTTCGGCACGGAGCTATTGTGGAATATAACCCAAAATTAAATTCTTACAATAGAAAGAACTCATAGATTTTGCATAAAAACGATACAGGGATTCGAACCCAGGACCCGGACCGATATCGCTCTTGGCTTACTTGGAATTCACTCAATAGAATTCTACATAAATAAAAAGAAAATGTCACTATTATCATCCCTGTGCAATGTTGAATGCAACAATAAGAAAACTGTTAAACAAGTTTTCTTTCACAGAATGTATGAATACACACTTTTGTCTACCACTGAGTCACGTTTGTCTTGTTCTAAAAACTACTTTTGTGACAGTATGCAAATACTTGATCAATATGACTTATCGAATTACCTTTACCAATTTGCCACAGAGTCTTTTTTCCGGACAAAAACTCGTGGAAACATATTTTTAACTCAGGAATGGAAACATCACACGCGGATGCATGGAAATCAAGAACACATTCTGACCCAAGTTTTTCTCTCTTCAATAGAATACACACAAAATTGTGTATGTCCTGTGTTTGGTGCCTATAAGCAAATTATATCCAGAAGACAAGACCACGTATCTCACAATTGGCAAATTGATAAGCCAAATAGGAATCAACAGAGAAATTTCATGTACATTTTGTCTCATTGATTGTACGGCCATGTTTTCGTTTAGAAATGAGATGGAATATTTTATTATGGATGCACTTGGGATTAATGCCTACATCAAATACGAATCGCTCTCAGGAGAAGTCAAATTAAGTGTGCTCCTTGGCAACTTATCATAAATTGAGAGCGATATAATGATTGAAGATGACGACATTCCAATTATAATTTTCAAAAATGTTGTCAAAATGTGGCAAGCTTATTACCTATATGGGTATGACCGGTGTTACTTAATATAGTGCACATTTGACCTTCTTTTTATTCATACATATATTGACCACTATAATATTGTCATCGAAATGAATATGTCACATATAATTACATATGTATACCTCACTATACTTTAACTATGTACGTGACACCTTATCGTCGCATCCACGACATATGCTATCCAGGTTATAATATATCTCCAATTCTCACACGAATTATATTATATTGAAAACGCACTTGCGTTATAAAACCATTCAATTATACAAATAAATCGTGTAAGTTGCGTGTGCTCGTGTGCCTGTGTGCATTGGTGTGTGCGGTCCATTCGGTTGGGACCAGTTTGCCAGTAGGATGACAATCGAATGCTTCAGTATTCTGCGCGTATGGGTGCACGTGTGTGCGTTTGCCATACACCAATGTATGCCGTTGAGGCTGCGCCCCTATGTGTGCGTACCCTACGGCAACGAAGTGACGTTCGGATGCATTACTACCGCGTGTATAGTCATGCCGAACAGTACGTGACGGTTGACGGTACGTGTATGTAGGCGCACAGGCCCAACTCCATGAAGAATGATATATATATATTTGTATATACTTTTGACTGTTCATATGGTTATGTATAAGCGTTTGTATCATGTTCTTTATATGCCATTTATTCATATATAATCTTCTGTAATGGAGGATAATTAAAGATATATATTATGGGGCTGTATATTGTGCTTATCTTTTTCTTCTTTTTCCATTTGCTCACTTCAATGGCCGATCTGTGTTTAGCAGTTCTTATTCTGTATGCTAATATAAATATTAAAGGCTCACTTAATTTTCGAACCTCCAATTCACATTGTGTAAATTATATGCAATATTATATACCATTTGAAAGAGTAAGCTCCAAAACATTGTATTTAAAACTTATTCGACATAATAAACTGGGAACATGTAGAGAAACTGGCGTCTTCTCTGTGGTCATATTTATCAACGCAAGGGGAATAACGCTATATATTTAGAATAATTCCCCTTCCATTGAAAATACATCTTAATTTGAATTATAATGCATTCTGGGAGCCAAAGGGGGAACTTATTGTATTATTTCAGCTATTTTCTATTACTCTATTGGCACCTTACGAGACACAGACATTCCAAATGGTGATGAATTATAGTATTTTAATCATATTTTATGGCATAGATTATTAAAACCGTATATCATGGCACTATAACAAAAATAATCGTCGACTCGAAAATTAAGTGGGCCTTTAAAGGGCAAATTATAATATGCTGATAGGAAAATGTCCAACTAATGTTGTATCAGGCATGAAATTTCCAACCTGTTCGTAATCTTGGCCAAAGGTGGTGGTGAGACACTACCCCACCCCACTGTCATCACGTCCCTGGTAGCATAGCACACATGTCGCCCAAACAAATTATTCACAAAACACCCGCTGGATGGCAGAATAAGCAACAACTGAAGAAATCAATGTCAAACATCTTTAACGTCTCATTAAAAAGATACAAAACACGGGCCATTGATATTATGGTTTACAAGAAAGACGTCGGACGGTTTGTTAAGAAGCGATAGATCGTCCTTTTGTCGCGTGTTTTATGCACTGCCTTGTTGACACACTCACTAATTGTTTGGAACGGACGACACAAGCGAAACGAACCGTTCGATACAATTATACGACGGATGCTTTTCTGTCAATGTCAAACCTCGTCGACAGCAATTGACGAGAATGCGAGTCTCCCAGGACAAGGACCAGGGCGCACGTGCTTGCTTCATCTGCGCGTGCGCGACTCGTGTTCGATTGTATCACATGATATCTCTCGTTTCTGAAGAAACCCCAAGTACGCGTGCGGTTTATGAGTCCATGTGGATTGCCATTGACAACATCAACAGGCAATGCATATTTAGTTGTTCTTGAAATAACATTCCCGTTGTCAAGCTAACTATACACATCTATAATATAACATTTTACATACATGTCCGTATATCAACATCTTGGTGACAAATCATTCTCAACGATTCGACCATTTCGGAAATAACCATAAATTCAAAAATATATATAAAAAACATATCTCCCAGACTGCATGATTCAATCACGTGATTGATCATGTGCATATACTATCGAGAAATACGTCAGTTGACTGGATTACTCGTCTGCTATACTTGAACTAATTATTGCTATTTATTAATATTTATCACTATTTATTGTATGGTCAAGTTTGGTACTGCCATGCAGTGAATAAATTCTGCTCCATTCGCAATCAGAGTCATAATATACTAGTGCTAAGTCAACTGTTCATTTTTCGGAACGCCTGTGGTCTTCCCCAAAATTACGTCACATCGCGCAACGTTAATCATTTCGATTGGACACTTATCTTTGCGCTACTAATATTGAGTTCATATATCCATGATCTCATATCTGAATACCACGAGATGAGACTTAAAGCTTCTCGATTCAAGAAATGACATAATTATTTTCATGTAGAAAGACAACCACTCATATATAATATTTATAAAAACCTAGAACTGTGGTGAGTTTTAGATCATATAGTCCATAGCCAATACGTGGCCTATTTCCAGTCGATTGCTTTAGGCTTGATTGGACTTGCCTGCATACCGACATTTACCTTCATTGGTCCGAAATAGTTGTGGCTGCTTTATTCTTCATTGTTATTTATGGGGGGTGGGGGGTATGATTTTATATCATGCAATTAAAATTTTAACTCAACACTATGAACCAATTTTGAATAAAGCCTCCTCTCTTAGAGCCAAGATAATAAGCTATTTGGTGATTGTATTGCTGTTTGAAATTATTAATTATTTTATCAGTACTTGGAACCTAAAGGGCCAAAAAAGAAAATAATATTTCAATTTCTCTAATATACAAGTATTAAAGTGGTACTGTACACTAAATCCGGCCATTTATGGGACCATTTCCTATTATATTCAGCAGAATATATGCAACAAATGAATGAATTTGAGCCATGGATTAGTGCAAAATACACGTGTGTGCTCTATGAACGATGCGAACAACATGGTAATTATAATGAAAATTAATTTATGACTCCAGCCATTTATTCATTTTCATCATTGTTGTTGTTGCATATATTCTGTTGAGTATAAAAGGAGATGGTGCCATAAATGGCGAGATTTAGTGTACAGTACTCCTTTAAGTTCCATTGTTTTTCTTCTCTTAAAGGTACTCAATCCGACCAGAGGGTCCTATATTACTATTTCTTTGGCTTTGGGGGTAAACCATATTTGATTCGAGTCGAGGAACCCACCCATCAAAGCTTAGAGTGATTAGATATCGATTTTTGAAATATATGAATTTTCGGATATGTAGCCCACAAGTTGGCATAACACGTGATCAAAGCGGACAAATTGCTGGTGTAAGATTGATAACTCTATTACAACAACCAATCGATTTCTAATCACTCTGAGCTTTGATGGATGGGTTCCTCGACTCGAATCAAATATTTGTTACCCCCAAAGCCAAAGAAATAGTAATATAGGACCCTCTGATAGGATTGAGTACCTTTAATAATTGTTAATATATTATACATACAATGAAGGTGAGCATATGTGAAATTCAACGTGAAGATGTTTCACCAGATAGATCAAGAGAAATTCTTTGTTGAAAATCTGACGCATTTTTTACCTGGATTTATGCAAAACGAGCGTCTGCCTTTAATGGCGTGTGCGATAGGCCCGGTGTTCAGGTACTCGTGTTTCTTGATATATGGCCGCAAGAAACGAATTAGATCGTCATGACTGTTTACAACATGGTTGGTTTTCCAGCGGAAATAATTGATTGACAATTAACGATGCTCATTGTCCAAACATTACCCCGATCCAGCAGAAATAATTAACAAACTTATAACGGAAGCTGCGCGTGAATTGGAATCATATGAAATTAACAGCTCATTAGACCAAAATTGCGCCACCATTGGTGCCCTATAACCCCAGAAATAATTGGTAGGGGTGCGTGGGCAGGCGTTCGGCACGCGATTATTTCACGGTGCCTCCATATATGATATAACCGATATTGAAGAAAGCAGTAATTATTTCGGATGAACCCTTATTACTGATTATAGCTTATTTCACACCGCACCATATGCCTCGAAAAGTCTCGCTGTGACTCGATAACAAAGCAGAGGTCGAAGGTCATGAATTTATCTGCAGAAAGACTCCACGAAATTTAAGCTGATTTAATTCTATTGTTATTTAAGAGGCTTCTATATGTCGCTCCGTTGTATTACAGAGATCCTTAATATCGCGCACAAGGGCACTCACACCCCGTACGAAGACTCGCGGATAATCACAACTACAGCACAGTATTGTCATCGCGTTGTAATGACCTCCGCTGTGGGAAACCTGACTGTCGTGCACTAGCAAAGTTGGGCTTCCGATGTGTCATTTCTCGAATTTTTATGGAAGCTAACGAATTTCATAATTACTTTTATCACATATTAAACGAAAAGACACATTTAAAATGGACCAACATTTTTTCTTGAGGGTGTCCTTACTTCCTCTTGGGATGTGACAAGGAACTCAATAGTAATTTTTGCCCAGCCGTTTCTGATAGTTTTTCCTTGCTAAAATGTGAATATGTAATAAAAAATAATATCTCAAATTCGTCGCTATTATATACGAAGGTTATTAACCTTGTCCACTAACTTCGATTCCAGCCTCGCTAAAGCTCGGCTCGAATCGAATTTAGTGCACTCGGCTAACCCTTTACCCAACAGAACGGCCCTGTGCCAATGCATTCTCTTATATATGCGAGTCGACCATAGGTCGCCTCGCATATATAAGAGAATGCATTGGCTTAACACATTACAAATTATAAAATTGTTAAAGAATGTAAGAAAAAATTGTAAAAAGTGTTAGGCCAATGCATTCTCTTATATATGCGAGGCGACCTATGGTCGACTCGCATATATAAGAGAATGCATTGGCACAGGGCATAACTGTAACTATCACAATGTGGTCAATGAGCCGGTTCCAATGATATCCATATTTGTATGGTTCTATTGAGACAGACCGAAGATATTTAAGGCTGTTGAAGCTTTATTTGGCCGGTTTTGGCCGGTTTGTTGGGTAAAGGGTTAATAAATTTCGTATACATGTAATTAGAGACCCTCTGTATAGCAGTGCATTTTAAGAGAATATTAATGACATGCACAACGTTTCAAAACTACCAAAACAATTATAAGTAACACAGTCTCTCAATAACAACACGCGTCGAGCGCGTGCACAGCATGATCGACTTGAAGTGACGTAAGTGGTTCATCGCTTTTTATGCAGTCCTCTATTTATTAGCGCGCGCCGCGTGTATACTGTTCTGAAATTTCTTGATCGCTGTGGTCCGATGGGCATTTTATATATAGATAATTGGTTTATCCGGTTTAAAAGTCGAACTGCGCGACCAGGAGGCCGAGTCCGGTAAAAGGTGTAGTTGGGAATTTCAATTTCGTTTATTGTCGTTAACATTATGTCAATAATGTTGATTTTTGGTTTGTGACAAGCTATGTCAATTACCAATAAAAGAAATTTAAAGATAATTTGTAGGTCATATATTTCAACTTTTATAGTCGGCCGCCGGTTCGTTAATTAGGTGCTGGTTGTTATTATAAACACAGAACGACACCAATGTATTAACGGTGTTGTCGATACGGCACTTGTGCCATCCGTTCTAACCTTCCGCGCTGGCACTCGTGTCGTTTTGGGTATACAGTCCTACACCTGAGCCGGGTCCAACAATAAGTAACTTCATAGATATATACATCCTTGTCTGAACGTTTCCACATGTTGGACAGCACATATCCCAACATTTATGTAGTATTATATATAGAACTCCAATTGAAGTGGTAGAAATTAATTACTTTTTGATGAAATGCAGGCGAGCAAAATGTACACATACATGTTAATTCCAACAGTTTTCCAGTATTTTCCACTAATTTCTGCTAGAAGTATCCTGTATCGTGATTATATATATATAATATCCTCTCATTTCGAACTATTTTGGGCTCGTTATATACGAGTTCAGCGCAATGGCTGTTTAAAGAATTATCTCGGTTTTCTAAAGTATAATTACACAATTTGAAGGTATCGTGTCGAATCACAAACTTATAATTACATCTCAGTGAAAACTATTAACCCGAAATTGCATTTTGAGATGGAAATATCCTTTAAACTTGTGCACTTTATAGTGGCGTTGCATGTCGTGTTGTTACAGAAAAATTCCTACACTGAAGACTCAACGTTCTCTTCCATACAATGTCATTATCCTATTTAAATATATTAGAATTTTGAAAACCAATGGCAAAATGAAGTGGAATGTAATTGTACCAATTTGATCTTGAACTTAAGTATACTGATATATACATAACAATATACTACAATTAATACCAATTTAGTGTAAACGGGGAGCGGATTGCTTTAGTCCTTTCACGCCGGGAGTCACGCTGGTGCAGCATTAAATATCATGTGTCAGTGCATTATATTATATATGCGAGTCTCCCATATAGGGAGCCTCGCATATAAAAGAGAATGCACTGGCTTACAAGGTCAATGTAAATATTGTTATGCCATGCAATGACACTGCTCTCTCTCTCTCTCTCTCTCTCTATCTCTCTCTCTCTCTCTCTCAATTCGATTTTACTCCTACTACAATAATTTGGAGATAAAATAGTATTTATCTCGGGCGACGAGATCAATTTGGGGAAATTAAGCCGTATTCCATTTTAGAATTGTCCCGCCCTTTGGACAACATTCTACGGAATATTGACTTACACATCTGAAGCTGTTAAATATGTCACATCCACCATGCATTGTTTAAATAACCGCTCTCGTTCTTAACAGTGTCGTAGTATGTAAGCAAGAGCTGGGCTAGCCCAACCATAGGCGTGGTTAGAGTGGGTGTGCTACTTGGGATTTCCAACAGCACCCCCGCCCTTGAACCAGGCCAAATTCCCAACTTGGGGAAATTCCATTTGCACACGGCTACCGCTGGAGTTGGACATTTCCAGCTGGAGGCCCCCACCCCTATGGTTGGAAATTTCCAACTAATGGCGAATATAATCAGAACAGTATATAGGAACATATGCAAAGAGCCCTGTCAAAACAAAAATAATCACAATATATACTGTTTGGAAATCGAACTGTGAGAACAATTTAAACATATATATGGTGAGAAATTTGTAGCTTATGGTGCATGTTATTAGGCAAATTTCCAACTATTTGGTGAGGTGATGAACTTCCCCAAATACCCATGTCGCCACGTCCCTGAGACCAACAGGTCAATCATATTATAGAAGAACCAGCTATAACCACTTTTCCAGGACAGTTATAGACGATATATACACTACATATAATATACACGTATACGACCAAACTCCTCTGCGGACTTAGTCAACGGTCTATCAATATCCTTCTATTTAAAATATAATGAAAATTCAATTTGTCTTCTCATCTTCGATCAACGCGCGATCTGTAGCCGGTAATATGATTACCTCACGTGCTCTGACCCCCAACACACAGATCGATGGAAATCTAATAAAAGAGTCGGCATCCGGCATCGCAACCAATCAGAAAACCGCTTCCCGGAACGCAAACCAATCGCGTCGCTTCTTACTGACAATTTGTGTCTAATGGAATCCCTATCGCCGCGAAACGATTGGAAAAGAACTCTGAAATAAAACATACGGTTCTTGGAACACGCGCCCATTCCCGATACCCACTCCTTAAACTTCAGTCGGAAATTTTAAAGTTTGTTGTATTTCGAGAATACTTTGTGTTAAAATCACAGAATCACGTTTATTTATTGGGAAATATTTATAAATTTGATTATGTAAATCTGTAACGGGACTGTCTCTTGACGGCGGTAATTTTGATTTGGTGACGAATTAGGTGTGTAATGATTTAAAGGAAGTTTCACCATCTGCTAAGGAATTTTATAGAATCAATACTTCTGCAGCTGAAGTTCTTGTCATGATCGGCGGAAATTGATCATCCTCACTTCAGTATGCCACCAACGAAATGTGAACATGAACTGGAATTCGCGCACATGGAAAAGTTTGCTGACCATATATTGTGATATTGCGGTATTGACAAGGTAAGTCTATTGCAGGCAATGCCGAGCAACAAATGTGTTTGTGTGTCTCACCTCAACTTTGGACAAAATTTTCAACAGCTGATAAATCAGTCAGATATTTAAAGAAATCAAAAGCACTCGCGGCGGGCAAGTGTGCAAAAATATAACAGTGTGTAAAAACATTACCGCCAAGAAGAACATGATGACATATATAAACTTTGTTCTTGTTTTCATTATTAATAACACCCCAATAATGTGATTTCGCATGTCAAAACCATTGTTATGTACATATTACTGTAAAACTGTGGAATTGCCGATACAAGTTAAATTAAAATACCACAATTTAATCCAAACTTGATGGTAAATATTGGAAACCGTCAAAGCACTGAAAACTATTCTGCAAAATAATATTCAGACCACAATATATGAACTTAAAGGGGCACTGTACACTAAATCCAGCAGTCATTTATGGGACCATCTCCTTTTATACTCAACAGAATATATGCAACAAATGGATAAATTTGAGCCCGGATTAGTGCAAAATACACTCATGAGTGTATTCTGCACCAATCCGTGGCTCAAATTAATTCATTTGTTGCATATATTCGGTTGAGTATAAAAGAGGATGGTTCCATAAATGACCGGATTTAGTGTACAGTACCACTTTAATTCATGATTAGCGATGTTTGTTGACAAATCACTGCAACAGTTTGGTTACAAATTTCTTTGTTGGTAAGTTATCAATTATAAACCATAAGAACAATGTTGATTTCTTTCTCCATATTCTTTTAATTGTGATGGTGTACAGACTTTAAAGGAGTACTATATATATACTAAATACGACCATTTATGTGACCATCTCCTTTATTCTCAACAGAATATATGCAACAAATGAATGAATTTGAACCATCCATATGCTATGAATGATGCAAAAAACATCGTAATTATAATGAAAATGAATAAATGGCTGGAGTCATAAATTCATTCTCATTTTAATTACCAGGTTGTTTGCGTCGTTCATAGAGCATATGAATGTATTTTTCACTAATCCATGGATCAAATTCAGTCATTTGCTACATATATTATGTTGAGTATAAAAGGAGATGGTCTCACAAATGGCCAGATTTAGTGTACAGTTACCCCTTTAATTTTTTTTTGGGCACATTTACCCACTGCGAGTGCCGTGGGTAGCTTTAAGACCAAATGTGTTGAGATTGTTCTGATATTTTGATCTCCACACAAGTATTTAGATTGAAATGAGTTTTTGTCAGATCAAAAGTCGAATATTTTCCTGTTTTCCGTCAAATTGTTGGACTTAAATGGTCGTCGATTAAATATTTTCAACTAGGAAATTTCCGATAATTGGAAAAGCTTGATGTATCTGTTGGAAAATTTCAATCAAAGGGGCGGCAGCTAGACAATTCTTTTGGTTATGCTGTCCCCGATAGCTTATTGTTGTAAAATAAAAAGGTATTCTTTAATATATAATGTATGATGTATCGAGTTATAAATGAATAACACTAGTCATCATAGTAATGTTTAATTCATAATTTTCGCGGTCATTAATTCAATTGGCAAGTTTGAACATTCTAAACCAAGACCTTTATCTGCTGTGCCATGTACGTTGGGTGATAGTATAAAGTATATGATGTGATAAATTAACTAAAATGACACGTACATGTATACCTGACCACATTTTATCATTTTCTGTGAGATTTATTGTGAAACGACACCAATAAGCTTCGTTCAAATAATGTTAAAGATGGCGTATCTATTCCATGAACTTTTTGTATAGATTCATCAGGTGTATACCATAATACTTTTTAGTCAGATCGTCAACATGAGCTTTTGTCTCTAGTCTATAGAAATTTTTATTCGCTGTTTTTCCGTAAATTGAAACAGAAAATATTAAACCCGACATGGCTTATTCGAGCTTCCAAATTTTGTATAAGTAATTTTGAAGGAGATATCAGACATGTTGACAAACACACAAAGCATTGATATTCCGGCTTCATATGATCTGAAAAAAATTACATCACAGCCATTTTCCAGCTGTTTTCAACTTTACCCGCAGAAGTGAAATAAACGCTCTTTGTATCTACCAGATCAGAAATAGACTAACACGGAACGCTAGTTTCTGTTCCATGTCATTCAAATGGCATGTTTTGTTTGTTTGGGACTCAAACATCGTGTTAAAAGTTGTATCTGTTATGTCTGCCTGGAACATATAATGCTCGCAGAAAGGTAGTTAAAGTATTTATCGACCTATTTAGATATTTTGGAGCGCAAACCGCCATGTGGCTTTAAGTACTACGGGACAGCATGGCCGCATCTTAACTTAAACTTTAAGACATAATTTATTAAAGTTTTAAATTTCATTTTCGTCTGGTGAGAAATGGCTCTCGTGTATTCAAATGGGGTATGGGTTCATAAAAACAGCAAATTCGCTTTTCGTATTTGTCAGCCGCTTTTTGTAAAGTCTCCCAGGATTTCGGGAACAAAATCATCCATATAAGTTATATATTTCCTGATAGCACTACATATCATTCACACACACAGTTATATTATCAGGTATATTATTGTTATAATGTATATTAATCAGTGAGTATTCACCTTTCTTGTTTGCCAGCCGCTTTTTGTAAAGTGTCCAATAGGCATTCGGGAACAAACCCATCCATACAAGATGTTTATTTCCTGATATTGCTACCATTTCCCCCACACACGCAGTTAACAACGAGAGCATACCCTATCAGTCCGGGGTGTGTTTAAGACTCCAAATGGGGTGGGAGCCTCGAAAATAATAAACATTCACCTTTCGTATTTACCAGCCGCTTTTTGTAAAGTGCCCTAGGATTTCGGGGATCAAACCACTCATATAAATTGTATATTTCCTGATATCACTATCGTTCGTTCACTTTCTTAGTTAACGATGGGACAATACATCTTCAGTGCATGGTGTGTTCAGTGGTCTAAATTGGTTAGGGCTTCCACAAAACAGTAAAATTTATTCATCTTTATCGTTTGCCATCCGCCTTTTGTAAAGTACTAAATGCTTTCGGGAACCAACCCATCTATGAGCATTGTGTATTTCCTGATATTACTAACCTTTGGTCACATAATGAGTCAATATTGAGAGCAATCCTTTCAGTTCGCGGTGTGTTCAACTTCAAGACTTCAATCGGGTAGGGGGTCCCCAAAAACAGCAAAATCGCCTTTCTTATCTGCCAGCCGCTTTTTGTAAAGCGATACAGGGTTTCGATAAACAATCCACCAATACACATTATGTAGCATCTGATAGAGCTACATTTCGTTCATACCTCCGTTGTTGTAAAGCGATGGTCTGTTGTTTAAACACTCCATCACCAGGTACATAACTGACGACGATTCCAGTGAAATTTAGCATTTTACTTCAGACTTACACCTACACTTACATTCTACAACTGCTTACTCATGTACATAACTAAAAATTTCAAAATTAACCCTTTCGAAAACTCGCGGCCTATGCTTACGTTCCTAATTTCTAAAATTGCAACACCTAACTATGTACCACGCTCCCATCTTTTACTGAAACTACCGGTATGGGACAATCATGAAACTAAATAATATTTTAATACTCTACGTATAACTAGTTCATTTATATAGTGCGTGATTCTACGATACTGGTACGCATACTCTGTCATAGGTATACCTATATTTTCCAAATTTCAAAACACCAGGCATACCTCTATTATGCTCCTGTTTTTAATTTTACTGACTATGGAATTGTCCAAGTGGCGCTTCGGAATGTGTACCTAGATAATGATCACCTCTGTCCATGTTACCGAAGACAGGTTTACCCTTGTATTCTGTGGTGTTCCCAGCCCCCCCGGATCTCTATATTTTACAACAAATTATGTAGCATCTGATAGAGCTACATTTCGTTCATACCTCCGTTAATATAGAGAGCATACAGTTTCAGTGTGTTGAATAACTTCAATACTTTAAATCGGGTCGTGTGTCATCGAACAAAATATAATTCGCCTTTCATACTTGCCATGCAGCCGCGTTTTGTAAAGTGCCACAATATGTCAGCACTCCCCCAACCGACCCCTCCATGAACATTGTACTTCCTTATGTAACTACCCTTTGTCCACACACTCAGTTAATATTGAGAGAATATCATTTCAGTTTGTGGTGGGCTCAAAACTTCTAATAGTGTTGGTGGGACCTCAAAACATAGAACATGTTTGAGCCACCGTGGTCAGACTAGTTTGTTAGATATGAAATATAATATCCATTTGTTCTATATTTTGGCAAATTTAGAGGGACACCAACAATCACGTTGATTTTGTTCGGTATCTGTGAGTCTATATTATGTGTCGTGTGTCACAAATCCTTCTGTTCTATATAAAGTCGCTATATATTAATATGCAATTACATGTTATAAATCAAATGTGTTGTTATAACTGGGGTTTGGAAGCATGACATCTTTAACCACGTTCGCGGTGTCTGCGGGTCCGTTTTTGATTACATGATTCATGTTTCCCCGTTAGCAACCATTTAGAAAGGTATGTGTTGTCGTTATCATACATATGCCATTTTTTCGACCAGAACATGTTTGGGGAGCGATATACATGTAGCTAAATCCAACATCTCGCAAACCGTTCAAAATTCCTGTTAACTTCTTTCTACATATTCTTGTCAGATAACTACTACCCTATTTGGATTAAATATGTTGGCACTATTGTAATATCCGTTTGAATGATAATGATTAGAAAAAAATATTTCTATGAAAAAAGAGCGATTTTTCAGCAACTAATAAATGGTAGAAAAATCCAAATGAAACCAACACTTTTTTCCTATCAAGAAGTATAATGTAGTAAGTTTAACACCAACAATGTTGGTAAATATATTAGGACTTAGTCACAGGGTTCGCCTGACCAAAATCGTTAATTTCTGGAAAATGTCACTGCATGGACGGTATCGTTCATCGTTGATTTGACCGTAGCCACCACCGACCTTTGTCATGAACAATATATATTTCTTCTTGAAAAAAAAAGTTGGTTTCAACTTATTCTACCGTGGGTAGGGGTATCGGACCACTGTTGGCGTTTGGCCGCAGCAATGGCGGTGTAGTTATCAATAGAACGTTGGTTAACCCTTTCTATCCTAAATAGATTCTCCCTGTCAGTTAAAAACTGTACACTGGAAAGGGGTATATTATGCATTTGGAGGGATGGTAAGGCGAACAAAGCAGACAACTGATAAACAAAAGTGCAGAAGGAGCCCTATTTATTGAGGGGAATGTTCCATAAGATTTTTCAGGTATTCATTATGCTGACAGTCGCTGAGAGGACTGGATCCCTCAACCATCCACAATGTGGGTGAACTTTTTTATAAAATGTTTCCCATTCATATGTATTTTATGAACCACATCTATCATCCTCGTATATGTGCCATACCACAGTGAGAAGCACACTGATGTTCGTTCCCAGAGCACAATCTCTCTCAATTGATCTCTACTATTAGAACAATTTTGGACACATCCTATTTTTCAAAGAAAATCAAATTTCTCCACTAAAGTGAATCTATTTCAACTAATAAATCAGCGAATGTATATATACTTGTTCACAATATTAGCTTTCTGGTTTTTTGTGTGTGGTTCCCATAAGGGTTAAACTACAGTTCGATTTAATTTAGTGTTTAGAAATATTGTTTTCTGTTCAGAAATATGTCACCAAATTCTGAGGAATGAATTACCTCTCTGCGAAATCCAACAATGTTCCATAATAATGTATTTATCACTGTATGTGTCGCTCACAGTTAGAAACATGCTATAGGCGACTTTTTGTGACTGTATTATTTGGGGGAAATTTCATGATTGTAGGAGACGCAAAGCGAAAGCGACCAACAGAAGTCGCATAATTCATGCAAGCTCGAGCTGGGACCTTCACCTACTGTTAAATACCTTATTAAGGTATTAATTAGGAAATATATTACCGTTATGTTTTCAATGCTATAATGTTCCCCGTCAGAATACCAAACTGTTCCCAGGTTTTTAACTGGTGGAATATTATATCTACGGGTGTAGCCAGAGTAGAGAGATTCATGGCATGATCCACCTGTAATTTCAATAGATTGTGAGATTTCGCTGTGACGCCATGCCGACAAAAAATAGCTATAATATTTCTAGATAGTAAATGAAATGTCGTCACATTTTGCTGCACATGATCATTTGTGTCCAATTGTTATCAATATTACATCTCCGTTGAGTCCTTGTTATCAGTTTTAACTTCGGATGAGAGCAATTCACTTTACTTCGGACATGACGGGCACATGTGGTGGTCAAAAATTGGATATCATTAATATGTTCGGAAATTTGTTCCGTGTGATCTATTGCGGTCAAAAACAGCCACTGAAGTGACAAATTTCAGTGCAACAACAGATGAGGAGACTTTTGAATTGAAATAGTATCAATACTCTGATACGTAGGAATATCTTTCAAAAGGCCCGACCACCCGTTTGTTCGTTTCGCCGAGAATAAGAATTTTTTTTAGATGAAAAAATACGATTACTCTGAGCACTTTCTGACATTTTCTCTCCGTGCCCAACCTTTACTTCCGCGCCCAATTCAAGTCGGATAACGGATATGGTTAAGAGATATGATCGTCAGCTTTAATTTTGTCTATAAACCAATGGCCTAGAACTCATCTCAGCCCAATGTTTCATTGATCAACATACATGACATGAACTTTCTCAAATATAGAACATTGTTTATGGATAGTTGCCTTTCTAAATGAAAATAATTATGAAATTTCATGAATCAAGAAAAAATACATTTACTCTTATGATGTTCAGGTATGATATCAGGATAAAAACTGCACTTCTTCAGAAGTTGTTGGTACGGTACCTGAAAACAGTGAAATGTAAACTATTTATCATGTACTAAAAATATAGTATATGGGGCTATAATTTCCAACGAGCTGATGTTTCTTAAATATTGTGTTAGAATAATCGCTTATAGCAAACATGAAACAGAAATTCCAGACTGATTTTGGGATAATCCCTTTTGAAAAACCAGGATTTTTTTTGCAAAACGTATGTCTGACCTTTAAAATAAAGGTTTTATTGGTCAAACTTGTTATAATACCATATTCTGAAGAAATAAAGGTGGAGGTACCATAGCAATGTCCGTGTTGAACATGGCGGCCGAAATCCAAAATGGTCGCCTTTTGCCCCCAACTCAACTGTATCCAGCTGTTTAGTAGTAAGTTATGGGCGATTTTAAGATGGCCATCGTTTCGCATTTTATTTTAGATATTATATACATGTACAATTATGGCGCATCAGAACACGTGACTTGCTCGTTATATGATATGCTCAGAGAACATTCTCCGACTATTTGTCTTATGCGAACACATAGGCGGTGATCTTGCTTTTTATCTTTTGTGTTGAGCAATTTGCTCATATTACTTGTTTTCAACAAATTCTTTCTGAAAGAGGTGGGGTTCCCAAGTCTTTGAATTTCTCACATTTAAAAAGATGATGGAATACGAAAACTTCAATACACGTAAGATGTGTTTCGGTCTTAAGATCTCGTGCACTCTCACATCACATATATACACAGACTCAAAGTGATGTGGAACACTCCGCTATACATGGGGTATTCAGAAAGAAATTAAGAATAAACTTTCCATAAATATTATGCCAAAAATAGGCATTTCAGTGTCATTTAGTGTCATTTTCATAAAGAAATTATATACAGCGGGTTACGTTTTCATAACCACGCCATATGATAATGAACTATATAGTAACTCGACCCGAATTTATGAGTAAATATTTATGTTTTTGCGTATAGTTCAGACGTTGGCCTGGAATGGCAAATTGTGTGTGGTTATATATCAATTTTGACAATCTTAGGTGATTACTATATATATATATATTCTTCCAATTGGGATATATAGTCTGAGTACAAACTAATCGGTTTATTTATCAGTTGATTCGTTGAATATCAGTCCACAATATGTCTGTAACTATATTATTTTGTACCACTTTCAGGTTCTCGAGTTAAGACTAAATAAAGATGCCAACTAGCAACTCCAACAAATTTTCATTAGCCAACATAGAAAACAATCAGTTCGGTGATCAGTATGAAGATGGAATGCTGCACACGAAAGAACAAACTAAACCACGTCTCAGGCGACTGGAACAAGAAAACGCCCATCTGACACGTGAGGAGCGGCGCAGGCGCAGACGTGCCACTCAGAAGTACCGCATGGCGCATGCGACACGAGAACGCGTGCGCGTCGAAGCTTTCAATATCGCTTTCGCCGACCTCAGAAAACTTTTGCCGACCCTCCCACCAGACAAGAAACTCTCGAAAATAGAAATTCTTCGTCTGGCCATCTGTTATATTTCCTATCTCAACCACGTGTTAGAACTCATATGATGGAGGAACTACCACGTGTTAGAACTCATATGATGGAGGAACATATCCTATCTCAACCATGTGTTAGAACTCATATGATGGCGGAACTTCCCATGTGTTAGAACTCATAATGTAGGATGGAGGAACGGATCATATCCCAACCACGTGTTATAACTCATAATGTAGGATGGATGAACGGATCATATCCCAACCACGTGTTATAACTCATACGATGGAAGAACAACCACGTGTTAGAACTCATAAGATGGAGGAACTGCCACGTGTTAGTACTCATAGGATGGAGGAACATATCCTAGCTCAACCACGTGTTAGAACTCATATAACACAGGAATAACCACGTGTTATAACTCATATCATGGAGGCATACAGATAGCATTTTGTGATATTCCGTGAGTAGGGTGCATGGTTAAGCGACATATATATACGTGATTTTCACTTTTGCACTCTGAACTTTCACACAACTCTCGCTGGGTCGGATTGAGATAGGGCTTTCCAAGATTGTTCAACCCGGGTTTGTTGAACGTGTTAACGTCTGCCTCTCGTGCGCATGCGTGGAACGGTCCGTGAAACTACTAACATGTGCGTTCTTGATTGAGAACAAAGTGCATGCGAAAAGGGACGAAACATGATTATGATGCACGTAAATCAAAAGAGCTCGAATACACGAATGGACTTATGCGACGAGATGCTGGTGGACCGTTTATCATATACACGCGTGTATTCATAAAATATAATATACAAAAAAATAACAGGTGTACTTTTGTCCGCAAATTTAGCCATATTGCGTATGCCTGTGGTTGGCCGTAACCCAATCAGAGGTGCATAGCGCCATGCAAACTTCCCCGACGTAGGAGCTACGATCCCCGGTAAGGGGGCTATTATAGGGTCCTGAAGCAACTGGACTGACCATTGCAGATTTCCACGAAGGTGGTCGGTCTAACCCTCCCCGACAGCGACTGTAGCCAACCTCCCATGGTGCTGCACTGCATTATTGTTTGGAAGGGTATAATGATGTTCTACTGCATGTCCATGCCATCAGTTGCAGCTAGCTTTCACACTACATATAGCATGAACACACTATTTACAATTATTTAATTATGGGGACCATAATGTAAATAAATGGTCTTATGACTGTTTTCTTATGCTATCCCCGATGGTTTTTGGTCACCTGTTAGTACCATATGGTACATCGCACCTTTCCGCAGGTGACATGTGTCCAGTTATAATTTAATACCTTGGTATTCGACATCTTATTAATTTCTGTTAATCTGGTATGTGTTATATCACTTATATACCATGTATTCATCTGTCTATATTATCTTTACATGTAGGTTGTCCTGAATCAATTGATTAAGTCATCGATCATTGACCTATTGTGTGTTATAAGCAGGTTATAGAATTGTTATTATGGTTTACTCGAGATATGCACTCGCCTGTCGGCTCGTTATATTTCTCATATACCCTAATAACAATTATATAACCTACACTTATATAATGTAACTAGCAGGGTTACCCGGCGTTGCCCAGGTTAATGCGATGTGAAACCATCTGTATGCTGTGGATATTTGTTGGGAATAGAGAACACTCTTGTTCAAAGTGTTATACGTTTTCTCATAAATTGTATATTCAAATAGCATCACAAAACATGATTATTACAGTCATGGAATATAAGTAGTGGTCCACCTTGTCAATTGTCATTCTGTTTATCGCGATTAATCCGTTCCACCAATAATGAAGTATTTATTTATTTACAACTGCGTATACGTCATACGTTATAATATGATACATGGACATCATAAAGACATTAGTTCGCATAAATAAAAGATGACAATTGGGTTTTACATATTGAGATGTATCAATCAATCTAGTGGGTTGGACTAAGATATCGAGGATACCTGGCTATCATATCTCCATGACGATACAGATGTTTCAAAGAAATTTCCAGGTGCTCCTCTGTTCATGGTGCTATATATTGGCTAAATATTCTCAGTTTCAACGAAATGTTGCTGCGCGTGCATATCAGCTACATTTGCCAGACACAGAGCGAGATTTTGAGTTGTTTATGTCATCGATGAGTCTGTTCTAAACCCCTTGTCAGATGTCAGTATTGGGAGGATCCTGAAAAGTCATGTGCTACTAACTGCATTTTATTGTATATCAGAATAAATTATATATGACTGCACACTGTGACCACTATTTTTGAACAGGCCTTCCATATATCCTGACAAATTGTAACTTTTTTGTGGAAACTATTGAATGGAACAGACTCAATTTTGTTATAATATATATGCAATCCTCTGACGGTTCGAGGTCTCTCAGTTTGCACGAATATATGTATCTCTTCAATAGAATGATAAATATACGTTTAATGCTTCTTCTATGTATCTCTTTTTGCTAGCTCATTGTGTGAATGTCCTGATTGCCATCCCCATATAAATATGACAATTAAGAAGATATAATTGTTCAAGTGACTTATAAGTGGGTTACCATTTGTCGGGATTGTGAAATGTGAACGCCCAAATCTCCTTAAAATGATATGGAGATGGCCCTGTGTGACTATATATAACTTATATGTGGATATCGGCGAATAGCAATCTTATCTATGATAGTGCATATCCGCTCGCCATCCGTGACGCAAACGACACCAAATGTGATTTAATTCATGGTATATCATTAGATAAAAACATGTATGAATATGTTGGCAATTAGTGCCAAATATATTTGTATCAGCTTTTGCCTCTTCGGTTGTACCGCGTGAAGTTATATATAGAACACAGAGACAGACAGAAAGACAGACAGACAGCATAATTTGATTTCTTGTATCATTTGAGAAGAACGTGTCTGAATTTGATGGTAATTGGTACTAAAAATATTTTGTATCAGTTTTGGTGACCCCCCCCGTCCCTATTTCGGACTCAAGCTGCACACACTAAGACTCATTAGAGATTAGAAATGCATATATATGAAATTGGTGAAAATTGGCGAGTATACAAATTCGTATCAAATTGAAGATCCCCATATCTCTCACCCATAGGGCACCAATTTGTTGTGTCTAAACCACACGGTAAGATTCCTCGTACCACGGAGAAGAATATGTATCAATCTGGTGGAAATCGGCACTAAACATATAGATATAATGTCCCTCTCATCTCTATACACAACTGACTCGAATGGCCACACTTGTGACATCCTTAAACCACACAATTACACTCCTGATATCATGAAGATGATTGTTTATAAGTTTGGTGATAATCGGCGACTAAACAATGTTTTTTTATTATCAAATTTGGTGCCAATCCCTCCCTCCCCATCTCTCACCTAAACAGCACCACTATGGCGTCTTTAAATCACACGATCAGATTCCTCGTATCATGGATAAGAACGTACAATTTGGTGGAAATTGGCGCCAAAACAATTCTGCATCAATTTTGGTGCCCCTGTCCCTTTCAATACACTCCTGACTCAAATGAGGCCACTCTTGACAGATATAAGCCACACCATTAGACTCCTCATACCATGGGGATGCTTTTGTATAAGTGTGGTGGCAATCGGCGACTAAACCAATTATTATCAAATTTAGTGCCCACCCCCTCCCAATCTCTCATCCAAACGACAACAATTTGGCGTTGTTAAATCGCACAATGAGATTCCTTGTATCATGAAGAAGAATATATATCAATTTGGTGGAAATCGGCGCTAAAATTAGTTTTATCAATTTTGGTGCCCCTCTCCCCTTTCGTGCAAATCTGACTCGAACGACGCCACTTTTGACATATTTAAACCACACCGTTGGATTCTTCATATCATGGGGATGATTATATGTAAGTTTCGTGGCAATCGGCGACAGAAAAATATTCTGTCCCTCCCCCTCCGGGTACCCCTGACGCGAACGGCGCGACTTTTGCCATATTTAAAACAAACCATTAGATTCCTCATATTATGGGGATGATTATATATAAGTTTCGGGGCAATCGCCGACAAATTATTTTTCTGCCCCTCCCCCTTTTCTGCCCCTGACAACAACGGCGTCACTTTAGAAAATTTTAACCCCGACCATTATCTTTCTCGTAAAAAGTTACTCCTAGTAGACCCCTTTGGCATCATCTAGATGGTCCCCTGTGAATTTCTATAGAACACAGACGTGTTTGAATTTGATGGTAATTGGTACTAAAAATATTTTGTATCAGTTTTTGGTGACCCTCCCGTCCCTATTTCGGACTCAAGCTGCACACACTAAGACTCATTAGAGATTAGAGATGCATATATATGAAATTGGTGAAAATTGGCGAGTATACAAATTCGTATCAAATTGAAGATCCCCATATCTCTCACCCATAGGGCACCAATTTGTTGTGTCTAAACCACACGATAAGATTCCTCGTATCACGGAGAAGAATATGTATCAATCTGGTGGAAATCGGCACTAAACATATAGATATAATGTCCCTCTCATCTCTATACACCACTGACTCGAATGGCCCCACTTGTGACATCCTTAAACCACACAATTACACTCCTGATATCATGGAGATGATTGTTTATAAGTTTGGTGATAATCGGCGACTAAACAATGTTATTTTTTATCAAATTTGGTGCCAATCCCTCCCTCCCCATCTCTCACCTAAACAGCACCACTATGGCGTCTTTAAATCACACGATCAGATTCCTCGTATCATGGATAAGAACGTACAATTTGGTGGAAATTGGCGCCAAAACAATTCTGCATCAATTTTGGTGCCCCTGTCCCTTTCAATACACTCCTGACTCAAATGAGGCCACTCTTGACAGATATAAGCCACACCATTAGACTCCTCATACCATGGGGATGCTTTTGTATAAGTGTGGTGGCAATCGGCGACTAAACCAATTATTATCAAATTTAGTGCCCACCCCCTCCCAATCTCTCATCCAAACGACAACAATTTGGCGTTGTTAAATCGCACAATGAGATTCCTTGTATCATGAAGAAGAATATATATCAATTTGGTGGAAATCGGCGCTAAAATTAGTTTTATCAATTTTGGTGCCCCTCTCCCCTTTCGTGCAAATCTGACTCGAACGACGCCACTTTTGACATATTTAAACCACACCGTTGGATTCTTCATATCATGGGGATGATTATATGTAAGTTTCGTGGCAATCGGCGACAGAAAAATATTCTGTCCCTCCCCCTCCGGGTACCCCTGACGCGAACGGCGCGACTTTTGCCATATTTAAAACAAACCATTAGATTCCTCATATTATGGGGATGATTATATATAAGTTTCGGGGCAATCGCCGACAAATTATTTTTCTGCCCCTCCCCCTTTTCTGCCCCTGACAACAACGGCGTCACTTTAGAAAATTTTAACCCCGACCATTATCTTTCTCGTAAAAAGTTACTCCTAGTAGACCCCTTTGGCATCATCTAGATGGTCCCCTGTGAATTTCTATAGAACACAGACGTGTTTGAATTTGATGGTAATTGGTACTAAAAATATTTTGTATCAGTTTTTGGTGACCCTCCCGTCCCTATTTCGGACTCAAGCTGCACACACTAAGACTCATTAGAGATTAGAGATGCATATATATGAAATTGGTGAAAATTGGCGAGTATACAAATTCGTATCAAATTGAAGATCCCCATATCTCTCACCCATAGGGCACCAATTTGTTGTGTCTAAACCACACGATAAGATTCCTCGTATCACGGAGAAGAATATGTATCAATCTGGTGGAAATCGGCACTAAACATATAGATATAATGTCCCTCTCATCTCTATACACCACTGACTCGAATGGCCCCACTTGTGACATCCTTAAACCACACAATTACACTCCTGATATCATGGAGATGATTGTTTATAAGTTTGGTGATAATCGGCGACTAAACAATGTTATTTTTTATCAAATTTGGTGCCAATCCCTCCCTCCCCATCTCTCACCTAAACAGCACCACTATGGCGTCTTTAAATCACACGATCAGATTCCTCGTATCATGAATAAGAACGTACAATTTGGTGGAAATTGGCGCCAAAACAATTCTGCATCAATTTTGGTGCCCCTGTCCCTTTCAATACATCCCCTGAATCGAATGAGGCCACTCTTGACAGATATAAGCCACACCATTAGACTCCTCATACCATGGGGATGCTTTTGTATAAGTGTGGTGGCAATCGGCGACTAAACCAATTATTATCAAATTTAGTGCCCACCCCTCCCAATCTCTCATCCAAACGACAACAATTTGGCGTTGTTAAATCGCACAATTAGATTCCTTGTATCATGAAGAAGAATATATATCAATTTGGTGGAAATCGGCGCTAAAATTAGTTTTATCAATTTTGGTGCCCCTCTCCCCTTTCGTGCAAATCTGACTCGAACGACGCCACTTTTGACATATTTAAACCACACCTATGGATTCTTCATATCATGGGGATGATTATATGTAAGTTTCGTGGCAATCGGCGACAGAAAAAAATTCTACCCCTCCCCCTTCCGGGTACCCCTGACGCGAACGGCGCGACTTTAGCCATATTTAAAACACACCATTAGATTCCTCATATTATGGGGATGATTATATATAAGTTTCGTGGCAATCGCCGACAAATGTTTGTTCTGCCCCTCCCCCTTTTCTGCCCCTGACAACAACGGCGTCACTTTAGAAAATTTTAACCCCGACCATTATCTTTCTCGTAAAAAGTTACTCTTAGTAGACCCCTTTGCAAATGTCTGTCTGTCTGTCTGTCTGTCTGTGTTCTATATAAATTCACAGGGGACCATCTAGATGATGCCAAAGGGGTCTACTAGGAGTAGTGACGCCGTTGTTGTCAGGGACAGAAAAGGGGGAGGGGCAGAACAAAAATTTGTCGGCGATTGCCACGAAACTTATATATAATCATCCCCATAATATGAGGAATCTAATGGTGTGTTTTAAATATGGCTAAAGTCGCGCCGTTCGCGTCAGGGGTACCCGGAAGGGGGAGGGGTAGAATTTTTTTCGGTCGCCGATTGCCACGAAACTTACATATAATCATCCCCATGATATGAAGAATCCAACGGTGTGGTTTAAATATGTCAAAAGTGGCGTCGTTCGAGTCAGATTTGCACGAAAGGGGAGAGGGGCACCAAAATTGATAAAACTAATTTTAGCGCCGATTTCCACCAAATTGATATATATTCTTCTTCATGATACAAGGAATCTAATTGTGCGATTTAACAACGCCAAATTGTTGTCGTTTGGATGAGAGATTGGGAGGGGTGGGCACTAAATTTGATAATAATTGGTTTAGTCGCCGATTGCCACCACACTTATACAAAAGCATCCCCATGGTATGAGGAGTCTAATGGTGTGGCTTATATCTGTCAAGAGTGGCCTCATTCGAGTCAGGGGATGCATTGAAAGGGACAGGGGCACCAAAATTGATGCAGAATTGTTTTGGCGCCAATTTCCACCAAATTGTACGTTCTTATCCATGATACGAGGAATCTGATCGTGTGATTTAAACACGCCATAGTGGTGCTGTTTAGGTGAGAGATGGGGAGGGAGGGATTGGCACCAAATTTGATAAAAATAACATTGTTTAGTCGCCGATTATCACCAAACTTATAAACAACCATCTCCATGATATCAGGAGTGTAATTGTGTGGTTTAAGGATGTCACAAGTGGGGCCATTCGAGTCAGTGGTGTATAGAGATGAGAGGGACATTATATCTATATGTTTAGTGCCGATTTCCACCAGATTGATACATATTCTTCTCCGTGATACGAGGACTCTTATCGTGTGGTTTAGACACAACAAATTGGTGCCCTATGGGTGAGAGATATGGGGATCTTCAATTTGATACGAATTTGTATACTCGCCAATTTTCACCAATTTCATATATATGCATCTCTAATCTATAATGAGTCTTAGTGTGTGCAGCTTGAGTCCGAAATAGGGACGGGAGGGTCACCAAAAAATGATACAAAATATTTTTAGTACCAATTACCATCAAATTCAGACACGTTCTTCTCAAATGATACCAGAAATCAAATTATGCTGTCTGTCTGTCTTTCTGTCTGTCTCTGTGTTCTATATATAACTTCACGCGGTACAATCGAAGAGGCAAGAGCTGATACAAATATATTTGGCACTAATTGCCAACAAATTCATACATGTTTTTATCTAATGATATACCATGAATTAAATCACATTTGGTGTCGTTTGCGTCACGGATGTCGAGCGGATATGCACTATCATAGATAAGATTGCTATTCGCCGATATCCACATATAAGTTATATATAGTCACACAGGGCCATCTCCATATCATTTTAAGGAGATTTGGGCGTTCACATTTCACAATCCCGACAAATGGTAACCCACTTATAAGTCACTTGAACAATTATATCTTCTTAATTGTCATATTTATATGGGGATGGCAATCAGGACATTCACACAATGAGCTAGCAAAAAGAGATACATAGAAGAAGCATTAAACGTATATTTATCATTCTATTGAAGAGATACATATATTCGTGCAAACTGAGAGACCTCGAACCGTCAGAGGATTGCATATATATTATAACAAAATTGAGTCTGTTCCATTCAATAGTTTCCACAAAAAAGTTACAATTTGTCAGGATATATGGAAGGCCTGTTCAAAAATAGTGGTCACAGTGTGCAGTCATATATAGTTTCTTCTGATACACAATAAAATGCAGTTAGTAGCACATGACTTTTCAGGATCCTCCCAATACTGACATCTGACAAGGGGTTTAGAACAGACTCATCGATGACATAAACAACTCAAAATCTCGCTCTGTGTCTGGCAAATGTAGCTGATATGCACGCGCAGCAACATTTCGTTGAAACTGAGAATATTTAGCCAATATATAGCACCATGAACAGAGGAGCACCTGGAAATTTCTTTGAAACATCTGTATCGTCATGGAGATATGATAGCCAGGTATCCTCGAGATCTTAGTCCAACCCACTAGATTGATTGATACATCTCAATATGTAAAACCCAATTGTCATCTTTTATTTATGCGAACTAATGTCTTTATGATGTCCATGTATCATATTATAACGTATGACGTATACGCAGTTGTAACTAAATAAATACTTCATTATTGGTGGAACGGATTAATCGCGATAAACAGAATGACAATTGACAAGGTGGGCCACTACTTATATTCCATGACTGTAATAATCATGTATTGTGATGCTATTTGAATATACAATTTATGAGAAAACGTATAACACTTTGAACAAGAGTGTTCTCTATTCCCAACAAATATCCACAGCATACAGATGGTTTCACATCGCATTAACCTGGGCAACGCCGGGTAACCCTGCTAGTATATATATATATATATATATATATAAATATATATATATTGAATAGTAGAAAGTTCAAACGTACAGTGGTATATATAGATAACATGTGATTAAAAACACAAACACATCATTTGGCTTTAAAACTAGGCCTTTCTCGGCTTCAGGGCCGATCTTCAGCTTCCGCCATACAAAATAAAAATGGCGGAACCTGAAGATCGGTCTTGAAGCCGTGAAAGGCCTAGTTTTAAAGCCAAATGATGTGTTTGTGTTTTTAATCACTTGTTATATATATATATATATATATATCTCTCTCTCTCTCTCTCTCTCTCTCTCTCTCTCTCTCTCTCTCTCTCTCTCTCTCTCTCTCTATATATATATATATATATATATATATAGATGTGACCATCCATCGATATATTGAGGTTATCCGTGCAATTTTCTAACATTCTCGTTTCCTCAGATATGCAAATAAAATTTATAATATAGAGTCCTCCCTCCAAGGTGAAGGTCACACAGTGAGTTGGATAAATATAATGGCCATGCATGTCTCACTCCACCTCACCGAAACGAAATAAAAATGATATATAAAAATACGGAGTGACTTATCTCTTATACCTGATCTTCGTGATTTAACCCTTTCAGTGCCAAGTCCGATTTTTGTATCAACCCATATTTCCTTGATTATAATCAATAAATTTGAAAAATGATCAAGGAAATATGGGTTGATACAAAAAATCGGACTAGGCATGAAAGGGTTAAACGCAATCAGATTCACACACGAATTTCGATAACAATTTCCTCTCCCTCTGTCAGGGCGAATTGGATTTTCCCTGTGCAACCGCGTGTCTACTTTAATTTTTAGACCACACCAAAGCAAATATTAGACTTTGTCGTTAACAATTTACAGCATGTCATATTCTCTCAATAAAAGACCAACTCACATGCACTACAAATTAACTTGCAATTCATTGTGAATAATTCCACTCATACCAACTACCGATAATTGAAAGACGCAGTAAATAGATTTTCCGATTACAACATTAGTTCAACTTTGCGACATTTCTACTCCCCTCAACGATTTTAAGTTCTCGGATTAGCATATGCACGGTTCGTTATAAGAAATGAATGTAGATTGAGTGTGTTGCACTGAGGAGTATATCGATGTGGCCGTTGGAGCTCATTTAGTGTGAAACGTAATGTGCCCGCAACGACCGCAGCTTTATCCACTTCAATATATACAACAGACTCAAGCTTCATTTATTTCTTAAATAAATGCCCAAATAACCAACAATAACGAGACATTTCTTGTTGAAATAATTGTTAAGTAAACATTGTTAAGTAAACAGTTTCAATTTTGTCAACAAACACCAAGAACGGTAATTGTTGTTCCAATATTTAGTTGAAAATCGGTGTATTTGAAGAATATGTTTTGATTGATTTTTTTAGCTTAATTCTCTCGTGTCATTTCGTGATTTAATCGTCTTATCTGAAAATGTTAGTGTACTGCGGAGTACGTGTTGTGAAACGGTAGAGGGGTAATGTCGCAAGAGCTGTACTCGACTTCACCTCAGAATTGGCAGTCACGTTATATTCAACTAATTGACGGGTCTCTTTCGGATGGTTTCTAGAACACCAAAATGGGTGGAACATCTTGATATATAAGTCAACTTGCACATACGGAGTGGGTGGAGTCTATTTGAGATTATAAATGCGCGTCCTATGAGTATAGCATTCATCGAGGTCAAGGACGAGTATAGCTCTTGCGACATTACCCCTCCACGTAGTGAAACGGTTGATGTTTCAACACGTGATATCTCGTTATTGGGTGATTATTGATTATGGAAGTAAAATAAAGTACATCTATGTTTGAACATTCTTCTTGATAATAGCCATGTTCAGCTACACGTGTGTAACTTGTACCGTGTGTTACTATGGTATTGCTATATTGATATGCACTTGGCTGGAAAAGTCATGTGATTTTTCAGCGCCAAAGCTACACGTTTTGAGATAACGGCCCAACTTGCAGTCGAATGAACAATAATCCCGTGGCAGAGATAAATCCACGGTTCGACCGCCGACATTCTCCATTATAGATTCAACCAAAAACATAGTCCTATCACGCATATATGGTCCAGTGGTCTGCTACCTGAATAGCCATAAACATAGTCCTATCACGCAGATACAGTCCAGTGGTCTTCTGCCCGAATAGCCATAGACATAGTCCTATCACGCAGATACAGTCCAGTGGTCTGCTGCCTGAATAGCCATAAACATAGTCCTATCACGCAGATACAGTCCAGTGGTTTTCTGCCCGAATAGCCATAGACATAGTCCTATCACGCAGATACAGTCCAGTGGTCTGCTACCTGAATAGCCATAAACATAGTCCTATCACGCAGATACAGTCCAGTGGTCTTCTGCCCGAATAGCCATAGACATAGTCCTATCACGCAGATACAGTCCAGTGGTCTGCTGCATGAATAGCCATAAACATAGTCCTATCACGCAGATACAGCCCAGTGGTCTGCTGCCTGAATAGCCATAAACATAGTCCTATCACGCAGATACAGTCCAGTGGTCTTTTGCCCGAATAGCCATAGACATAGTCCTATCACGCAGATACAGTCCAGTCGTCTGCTACCTGAATAGCCATAAACATAGTCCTATCACGCAGATACAGTCCAGTGGTCTTCTGCCCGAATAGCCATAGACATAGTCCTATCACGCAGATACAGTACAGTGGTCTGCTGCATGAATAGCCATAAACATAGTCCTATCACGCAGATACAGTCCAGTGGTCTGCTGCCCGAATAGCCATAAACATAGTCCTATCACGCAGATACAGTCCAGTGGTCTGCTACCTGAATAGCCATAAACATAGTCCTATCACGCAGATACAGTCCAGTGGTCTGCTGCCTGAATAGACATAGACATAGTCCTATCACGCAGATATAGTCTGGTGGTCTTCTGCCTGAATAGCCATAAACATAGTCCTATCACGCAGATATAGTCTGGTGGTCTGCTGCCCGAATAGCCATAAACATAGTCCTATCACGCAGATATAGTCTGGTGGTCTGCTACCTGAATAGCCACAAACATAGTCCTATCACGCAGATACACCCCAGTGGTCTTCTGCCTGAATAGCCATAAACATAGTCCTATCACGCAGATATAGTCTGGTGGTCTGCTGACTGAATAGCCATAAACATAGTCCTATTACGCAGATATAGTCTGGTGGTCTTCTGCCTGAATAGCCATAAACATAGTCCTATCACGCAGATATAGTCTGGTGGTCTTCTGCCTGAATAGCCATAAACATAGTCCTATCACGCAGATACAGTCCAGTGGTCTTCTGCCTGAATAGCCATAAACATAGTCCTATCACGCATATATAGTCTGGTGGTCTGCTGCCTGAATAACCATAAACATAGTCCTATCACGCAGATACAGTCCAGTGGTCTTCTGCCTGAATAGCCATAAGCATAGTCCTATCACGCATATACAGTCTGGTGGTCTGCTGCCTGAATAACCATAAACATAGTCCTATCACGCAGATATAGTCTGGTGGTCTGCTACCTGGATAGCCATAAGCATAGTCCTATCACGCAGATACAGTCCAGTGGTCTTCTGCCTGAATAGCCATAAGCATAGTCCTATCACGCATATACAGTCTGGTGGTCTGCTGCCTGAATAACCATAAACATAGTCCTATCACGCAGATATAGTCTGGTGGTCTGCTGCCTGGATAGCCATAAACATAGTCCTATCACGCAGATACAGTCCAGTGGTCTTCTGCCTGAATAGCCATAAACATAGTCCTATCACGCAGATATAGTCTGGTGGTCTGCTGCCTGACTGGCGTTTGCTTCGCACATAAGCGACGAAAAGATGCCGAAAAAACTACTGCTATGGAAACAAAGCAAGTTAGGTTCCACTAAGCAGACGATATATTTATACATGTACGCCTGAATTGAGCAGGCATGCCGGTACCAAATAGCGGTAGAAACTGAGAATAATGCTCTCATGTTTACGACAGTTGCATTATTTTCTCCTAGGTTATTATACGATTTGGATTTTTACGCCCTATGGGTGGTTGCTGCTTCGTTGATCTGGCCCTGCCAATGGAGCTATGCGGATAACTCGCAAAACAACACATTTAGGAAATATAATTTAAATGTACTAGCTATATTGCGTACCGGTTAGAATTTTTGCAGGATGTATGTATCCGCGGATGTCTCATTGTTGCAGTTGTAACTTTTATGACCGCGTTAGTTGCTTTCGATAGTCAGGTGTGAACAATGGATGGGCCACTCTTGAAGATTTTATTGCGGGAACACAATGCATAATATAAGATAACATTGCTGATGCAGTATGTCAGCTGTTTGGAATTTAACTTAGAGGTCGTATTGCGAAGTATCGGGTGTACATGTATTTAATCTGATTAGTAGATTTTTTGGTCCGCATTTAGAGGTTTTTTTGGTGTGGTAAGTGAGAAACCTGCAGTGATAATATTTTGCCGTAGTTGTAAAACTTTGAAGGATTAGTTGTTTTAACGGAATTCTGAGCTGGTACATTCATGAAACCAACGTATTTTAAATAATAATTTATATATAGGCCTAATAATATGATCTTGAGGGCGTTAGCATTTCTGACTATGGTGTTCTTGTACCTCTTTGATACACGTTTCGTAATGCTTCAAGTTTGATAAAAATTGCTAAACGGTTTGGCCGTGAACGTGTATGCGGAATAGTCACGTGACTCTGGCAACACACGTTACAAGTTACAAATACGTCTGTCTGATCCTGGCCACTGATGCCACTGCAGACTTTTACACATGTACCCATTCGAATGCCTTGAATCGCTTTAACATAATATCACACATATATTACAGGACAAGGAACCAATGTTCTCAAATTCTCGTTGGATATTGGTTGAAATATAACTCTATACGAAGTGTGCATCCATCGCACACAACTCAATAAGCGAGGGAACCTGACGCTAATGCGTTTGAGGAAATTTGGGTATAGTTACTTCACGAAATTGACAGAAATTTGATAAAACGTCTGATTTATGTCGCCACTTACGGAAATTAAATTCGTACAAATTTCCATGAAACTTAATTATCCTCGCGAAATTTCAATGCGCAATACAAGCTGTTTTAATAGAACAGTTAGCAGGCACTCTGCCAAATTGGAACAGATTGATGCAGCGATGAATGCCATCGTAATGTTCATTGATGGATCTCCCCGACACCTTCCTGAAAACTCACCACTATAGAGGTTTCGCAATTCACGGATAGAGTTATGACTACGTTTAGCTATATTCGGAGTCGTAAAATTCGTGTTGGACCAAACAATTCGTTTCGCAAAACTACGACTATTAGCATTACTTAACCCTTTCAGTGTCAGGTCCGATTTTTGTATCAACCCATATACCCTGTGCCAATGCATTCTCTTATATATGCGAGTCGACCATAGGTCGCCTCGCTATATAAGAGAATGCATTGGCCTAACAATTTTTCATCATTTGTTATTATTTTTTACAATTTTTTACAATTTTAATAATTTTTTTCTTATATTCTTTAACAGACTTATTTTGTAGGTTTAGTGCCAGGGAATCTTACGTTTTTCATGGGCATCAAAATTATTACTATGAATACTTGGTGATAGTTTTGAGTTATAACATGCCCCTAAGGTTTTAACCAGTTTGTTTTTAAATTCGCTATAGCATGCTTAAGCATACCCTAAAAAGATTCAACCCAAAAAAAAAAAACATCGAAAATAAAAAAACAAAAAGAATAATTATTTTTTAATTTTTTAGGGCCGATTCTACATACCGTAAATTAGGGCCGATGAGATCGGCCCCTGGCACTGAAAGGGTTAAAATCGCCTCCTTTGTTCTACCTCGATCTTCTATTTCTCCGAATTGGCACATTATACTATGCGTTATACCACAAGTCGATTCGTAATGTAAAAGGTTCATGTCTTGTCTTTGTAAACATACACTCAGATTCATGACTATATCGTGCTCCCGCCAACTTTTTATTTGTCGGAAGGCTTGATGTATTCCTCCGAACTACGTCACATCGCGCTACGTTATTCGTTTACCCAACAAAACGGCCAAAAACGCCCAAATAAAGCTTCAACAGCCTAAAATATCTTCGGTCTGTCTCAATACAAATATGGATATCATTGGAACCGGTTCATTGACCACATTGTGATGGTTACAGTTATGCCCTGTGCCAATGCATTCTCTTATATATGCGAGTCGACCATAGGTCGCCTCGCATATATAAGAGAATGCATTGGCCTAAAAAAATATTTTTTTAACACTTTTTACCATTTTTTCTTACATTCTTTAACAATTTTATAATTTTTTCTTACATTTTAAAAAATATTTTTCTACATTCTTTGACAATTTTATCATTTTTAATATGTGTTAAGCCAATGCATTCTCTTATATATGCGAGGCGACCTATGGTCGACTCGCATATATAAGAGAATGCATTGGCACAGGGCCGTTATGTTGGGTAAAGGGTTAATCGTTTCGAAGGACTCCCTTGTCGTTGGTGTTGCTATAATAGTGAGTTATGAATGGAGCTACTGACGTGGCGTGGACCCCCCGGTTGGGAAATGAAAACTCTACGAAAGGTCATAATACCCACTATTTTATACGGGGTTTACTGAATGAATGAATGAATGAATGAATGCTTTATTTCACAGCCATTTATACAAGGGACATGAGACAATTATTTACACTATTTACACATAGAACAAACATTGGCGGTTGACAGAAACATTACGAAACAGATATTTTCTTGTTCATGCCGTATACCACAAGTTGACGATTTACCAATTTATGCACAATGCGTGAAATAATGTTCTGTTCAATCGGCCAATTGAGGGTATTGCCCCAGGCTTGATAAGTGACGGATGTATGATACAAAAAAGTTGTAATTGACTGGATGTCTTTATCGTAATCCCTTGGCGGATCAACCGAGTGTTGTCGCTATAAATTTGTTGGAGGTATACACCTCCATAAAACGCATATTGTCACAAGTATGGGTTTTCGCGAATCTTGAACTTAGATCTGGTTGAAGGGGTGCATTTGCAAAGGTCAGACTATTTTAGAACCAATTTTTGTAGTTTTAACCGTACTGCGGAGTCAACCTCTCCCAGAGTCGAGTGTGCGTATGATATTTACAATCCCCATGCACGGTCTTGGGGTGATATACATTCGCAAGTTCGCACTGTATGTTTTGCAGGTATTTCGTCGTATAGAAAACGATACGGTTCCAGAATATTAACGAAAACATGCATATTAAATACATCTGTAACAAAGTTAACTGTGTGAGAAGTAAAATTTCTGTAGTTACACCTGTATAGAGATGCTGCCGAAATTTGCCTGTAAATATCATGCAATTAGCTCATAATAATCAATCATATAGGTTTTTGAAAACAAATGATAGTTGTATCGTTGCATTTGGAACTAATTTTTTGTTACTTCCCATGTCGTGATAGAATAGCTTTGGTAAATATGCATTTTATATGCACGTTGCCTTTAATATTCTGGCATCACATGGTTTGTTATCACGAACTGCCTGCAAAAATACATGCAAGCTTGCCAGTGTATGAACGTACCCTAATTGTGCCGTGTGTGAATGTGGAAATCAAAATGAGTAGCAGTTATACCGTTATTGTGCAACAAAGGAACAGCATGAATAAAGACGGATGAACAAGACGACGAATGGTATGGGGGGTAATCCGACGCCATGGCAATGCGGGCTCGTCCCCGGAGCATATGGCGGACTAACTTCTTCATCTCGATTGTCGTATTTAACGCTGCTTAATAAGGGGTTATTAAATATCATGCTGAGATTATACGGGGACTTACAAGAGGGTTTTAAATGCGTGTGGTCCGGGTCTATATATACTGGGAAAGTTTATTATAAAGACACATTGTGGACTTATTTCACTATACGTCAAGCTCATTCTAATGTATGCGGCCACTACACATCAGTTTAATTTATGCGGCCACTACACATCAGTTTAATTTATGCGGCGACTACACATCAGTTTGAAGAATGCAATACTTGAACGGACATGGCTCGTTCGAACCCCCAAAATTATGTATAAAATATTTAGTAAGAGGTGTCTCAAAAACACATAGCGTTGAAAATACGTGTTTTGTTTCTTATATTTATATAATTTGAGATCGTTTCGTTTGTGCCTGTTCATATTTTTTTATTAACCGTCGCGTAAAATTGCACACGTGCATCATGATAAGAACATCTATAGCGCAAGCTGCAAAACAGAGTTCATTCCCCTCGCTACACGATGTCTGAACGCTGCCGGCACGTGTATTTTCTGTTTTTTGTTGAAGTGTTTTGCCAGCTACAATTCATTCTGGTTTGATCTAGGCCACTTGCAAATGAATATGGACATTTCAGTTTGTCAGAATGATGCAGAATGAATTGTAACCTACAAAAGTCTCAAATAAATAAATGCGATATTTCTTCACATTCCGTGTAGGTGTGGGCAGCGTTAAGTCCTGCGTAGGGGACTGACTCTGCATGGAGCTTGCATCTAGCGCTGTCGTCCCTCTAAAACGGTTATATGCATATGGTACTACATAATTTTGATGATTAAAACGGATTCCGGCATGACGTTTTTAAATAGTTTCATGTTAAGATAACGCAATATACCTTTCCTTCGGACAGTCGCACGTTATTCCGTTTCCATTTCCAGACTGCATTGAATAATATGATCATACGCTAGCGTAATTAACGAACCAAAGCAAAACCACTCACACGAGAGTAGCTGTGGCTTTTTTTTCCTCTTTTTATCAAAATCAGTTTATTGATTCCCTGGTATTCCCTCCAAATAAGATTAACATAAGACTATATTTCCTGGGTTCGTCGAATGAATGGACCCCTATCGTAATTTCGAGTAAAATTTAGGCAGATAGTACTTCCGGGTACTCTTGATCGACAGCTTTACTATAGTCATTGTTATAAACATCTAATACGCTCTTTAAAAACACTTCTTCGAATATTTCCGTTATTTCGTCAAAAACACTTCTTCTCATACAAATCGCCGTTATTTAGTAAATTAACATTCTTTATAGAGTTATTGCCCTTCATATTAATATGAAGCTAACATGCAGGATTAGCTATACATGTCGTCATTTAGTGGACAATCCCAAGCTCGCGTGCCACGCGTGGTCGGATTGTCCATTAATTAACGAACATTTTAGGTACGGATTGTCCGTTTATAAATGGCCAATCCTTGAAGAATTGCCTGGTTATAAACTACCTGTACCAACATCAAAGTGAAAATAGTTATAGCTTGTCGATAGGGGAACGGGAACATCTTTAATGAATTTAACCAATTTATTTCTTTTCTTGACGCTGGGTGAGCACTGCGGCGGAGATACTATACTATACCGAGAAGCGTGTCCATTTCATAGCTGTTCATTTCATTCAAAGGTGTCACCGTGTCGATTTCAACGAAAATCGACGAACAACGTCATCGTGTAACTTTCCCCATTGACCGAGTTCGCCTGAATGTATATTCTGCTTTGTTCATAATTATGTGTTTCCTTTCGATTCCATGGCGAAAATAGTATATTTATGGATTATCACATGCATGTATGTACACGTACTATATCGTCTTATAATAACAATTAATTCCTTATTAAATATATGTCATTTCGTACCAAGTGCTGTACATTAAATGCCCAGCAGGAATGTCGATCACTTTTCACTCGCCCCGATGTGTGTAGACTGTAGTTACAATAGTGTCGTTATTTATTGTGTCTTATTTTCTCAATAAAAGGTTAACTAACGCAACGAATGAACTTACATTGTAATTCAATATTCATGATTCTCATTTGCAATACCAATAATGCTTTAAGCCACCGATCTACTGTGCAACAAATGCGCTCGCGAAATTCAAAACATCAGTGTCGTATTAGATAATAATTGGTGACGTCACAAAATCAGATATAGTCTATATACGACCCAAAGCGTCCGACTTTGGTTCGTTATAAATGGAGCAGTTTTTGCTCGAGGTTCGGTTTTGTGTTCGAAGTTGCATTTGTTATGACTTCAAGCAGGGATGTGGCTAGAGGGTCTCCGTTGGGGGTGTCCACCTTGGGAAATTCCAACTGCACCTACCCCCCTTGAGTCGGAATCATACCAACACAACTTTTTGCATAATTCCATTTGCACCCCCCCCCCCCCCCCCTTGAATCAGAATCACAGAGATGCCGAGAAAACTACTGCTATGGAAACAAAGCAAGTTAGGTTCCACTAAGCAGACGATATATATATATATATACATGTACGCCTTTTATAACCTGAATTGAGCAGGAATGCCGGTACCAAATAGCGGTAGAAACTGAGAATAATGCTCTCATGTTTACGACAGTTGCGTTATTTTCTCCTAGGTTATTATACGATTTGGATTTTTACGCCCTATGGGTGGTTGTTGCTAGAATCACAGACCAAACACAAGTTTTGCATAATTCCATTTGCACACATCCCCCCCTTGAATCAGAATCACAGACCAAACACAAGTTTTGCATAATTCCATTTGCACCCCCCCCCCCCCCTTTGCACATCAGTCCTCAGGCCTAATATCCTATGTATTCATAAACTATGTTGTTCTATATGTCCGGTATAAGAAAATTCAGATACTTTAACCTGAGAATTACATAAATCCTAACATCTAGTAGCCTACTCCAGACAAATGCACACGGCTACGGGTAAGACACCAGGACATTGTGTCCGTCCATGTTTGTTCAGCCCGGTGTGAGAAAATTTGGAAAACTATACAAGAAAATCGCAAATCCTAGCATCTAGACTGGCCTCAACTGAAGCTTCCCTAGTGTTGGAAATTTCCAACCTCATACTCCCTCTTAGGTTGGAAAATTCTCCAACTGATGACCATTTCAGTCCACAAGTTTGACCGAATGTACTAAACTATTGTTTTGTTAAACTAATTAGCAGTTTTGTATTGATCACGGGGGAGGGACAGTGACACACGGGCCGACCATGGTTCGGCCCGGTGTTCGAAAATTTTGAAATCTGAACAAGAAAATCGCAAAATCCTACCATCTAGACTAGCCTCAAGTCTTCTTAGAGTTGGAAATTTCAAACCTGACACCCCCCCCCCCACTTAGGTTGGAAAATTTCCAAATGATGACAATTCCAATGACAATGTTGACCAAATGTATGACAATATTGTTTTCTTAAATTTAGTAGCAGTTTTGACTAGCCACGGGGGAGGACCAGGACACAAGCTTTCCAAGTGTTGGAAATTTCCAACCTGTCACCCCCCTAAGTTTGGAAAATTTCCAACTGATGACCATTTCAGTCCAAAATTTTGACAAAAAATAGGAAAATATGCAAATATTGGTCCAAAAACAATTAATTCCCCCCAATAAATTGTTTGAAAATCAAACGACAAGAACATTTTCAACCCATTGTTGGTGTGAAATTAAATTTCAAACTGTTGAAAATTTTGACCAAAGTTGGGGGGGGGGGTGAGAACCCCACACACCCCCTCTAGCAACATCCCTGACTTCAATGCATCTTTCTGGGACTGCTCGTAGAAAGTTATAACTCAAGTATCATCGACTTATATCGATACTGGGAAAAAATCAAAAGCGAATATTATTATGTGTATTTTGAAGCATGAAACGTCATGTGTCTTTAAGTGTAAAATTTTTATGTTTATAACATAAAATTATAGTATCATAGAACAACCTCGTGAATGGAGGACAATACAGATATGTGTGGTTCGCTGTTTGTTTTTTGTCACCCGGCCCTTCGACTTATCGGCAAATTTAGTGGTCGTGTGTTTCCGCCTAAACATATTACGGGGTTTCGCGCAAAAAATATTTCTATCGCGACCCAAAGATTGAAAAATTAGAAGTTATATATAATCCTGTACATTGATAAAAACAAATTACGAAAATGCACGAATTGGAAACTTGGGCAAGTATTCGATCTGCGCGTATGAACACCCAACCTCAGTCTATAGTTATATATACCCCTGAACTACATGTAACATGAATATTCCTGCTACCCTTGCATGGTGGGGGTTGCGCTGGTCCAGCATTAAAGATCCCAGAGGGAGCCTCGCATATATAAGAGAATGCACTGACATACAAGTTCAAGGTAAATATTGTTAGGCCAATGTATTCTCTTATATATATGCGATGCCGCATAATTATATCATTTTATAACAATCTATACGGTATACTGTCAATTGTTGCACTCGGCAAGGTGAAATAACTTGCATGTGCCATGGTCCCTTTTCTAACTTACTTTACGAATAAAATATGTTTAAAGTAAAGAATTGAACACACAATTGTTCACTTCAGTGAGAATTCTCCGCCCTTCCAAAGACTCTCAAAGATTTTTATCGCCTCCAAAATTATCTCCCGTGAGCAACGATGACGTCGTCATGGCCCTCTCGAGGAGACAGAATGCCTGCAAGGTCGAGCGAGTCCTCGTTAATTTGTCAGACTCAGGTGATCCGAAAGAAATTTCTGTTTGTCTAATTAATTAGCACAAAACGAAAGATGAGCTGCGCGATAGATCAAGTAGGAGCAGCGTAACCTAGGGAAACAATCTAGCGCGCGCCGTGTACCCCGGGGAGGCAATCGAGTCGACACCAAGAAACCAATTGGTTTAATGACGGAAATAATTTCTTTGGGGGATCGTTGTTCCTTTCCAGTTAACTGAAAATCTTGTTGCCGAGAATGATTATCTATAGGCGGAACACTACGCAAATATTTCCTACTCTATAAATTTAGGGCAGCTTAAGACATAGTTTGCGTAAATAACATGACCACTGTTTCGGGAATCGACCTCATTATACGCCCCTGTTCACTGCACGGCTCAGATGGTTTACAAGGTGCATTGCGTAGTAATATTATAGGCCAAAATAAGGTACGTTCATACCCTCGCAAATTTGCCAAGCATTCTTTTGCAGTCATCTCGGAAAAGAAGCTACAATGTTCCAGAAACGGAATGCTTATCAAATGCACATGTATTCCAAAGCTAACTACATGCAAAGTAAAAATTATGTAGTTCCACTAGAAATTTGCCTGTAAATAGCATGCAGTTATATCGCAAACACCAATCGTACAGATATTTGAAGGCAAATGCCATTAGCACCGTTACCTGTGGAACTATAGCAATTTGACTTCTCATATCATCAGCTTTGGTAAAGATGCATTTGATATACATGTTTCCGTTCATATTCTGGCTTCTACTACGAAATGCCTGCAAAACTTACCGTGCAAACGTCAGAGCGTGTGAACGTACCTTAAGCCTCGAGCGATTAGAAACTGGTTCGAATCTCATTAGGCGCGGATTTGTGATCCACGCATGTATAGGCACGGTACCTTGATCCATTCATATATATAGGCACGGTACCTTGATCCATGCATATATAGGCACGGTACCTTGATTCATGCATATATAGGCACGGTACCTTGATCCATGCATATATAGGCACGGTACCTTGATCCATGCATATATAGGCACGGTACCTTGATCCATGCATATATATATAGGCACGGCACCTTGATTCATGCATATATATAGGCACGGTACCTTGATTCATGCATATATATAGGCACGGTACCTTGATTCACGCATATATAGGCACGGTACCTTGATTCACGCATATATAGGCAAGGTACCTTGATTCACGCATATATAGGCACGGTACCTTGATTCACGCATATATAGGCACGGTACCTTGATTCACGCATATATAGGCACGGTACCTTGATTCGCGCATCTGGGCAAGTATGTCAGTTGCTTCCCTGGGGTCGGTAGATTATATACGGGCAAGTTTGTGCATTCCTGGTGAAATTAAAATCTCTGTTAGGTCTTTTATCCACCCGTAAAACTGACGTCGACGTCATATGATCAAACAGCTGAAAAGACGATAAACTCTAACTAACATTAAACCCCGATCACTGCGAGATTAACGCCCTATTAAAACCCGATCACTGCAAGATTAACGCTCTATTAATACCCGATCAGTGCGAGATTAACGCCCTAAACAATTTCGTAACTTTGCAGCGAAAATTAACCACCCAAAACATCATCGTAACTTTGGAGTGAAAAGTTAAATAGATCAGTATTATATATCAATTGAACTAGGTGAGCATTCATAGAGACAGAAAATGAAACAGATGGTTGTCAGAAAAACATAATTATGAAACTGAGCTAGTATTGAGAGATTCCTGAAATTCTCTCTACCGATCTGAATTGTCCAAACATATCATTTTAGACCGAACTGTAGTACACGTAGATAACCACGAATGCTCATATGATATAATTCACGAATCGTTGGGAAGTGCCCATGCAGGTTAGTATATATCATGTCCTGAATCGCTACTCTGGCTACGCTCGCAGAAATCATATTCCACCTGCATGTTCAAATCCTTAGAACGTTTTAATGTTCTGACTGAATTGGAACTTCATAACATTGATAAAATACCGCAGGTAAAACATTTGTTTTGTTAGCACACGTTCCTCAATAAAGTATTGTACGGTAGTATTATGTCCAAGCTCGAAATTGCATGGTTTATGTGAAGTTTGTGAACCGATTTCGCTTTACGTCGTTTACAGTCATAAATTTTGCTCCGGGTAAATAATTCATGTTTCTCGCGAAATCGGCTCACAAATCTTACCTAAATCATGTAATCCCGAGCTGGGATCTTCACCTATACTGTGTAGTCGATTATTAAAGGCCCACTTAATTTTCGAATGTCCAGATAACATATTCCATATTTTATACCATTTGGAAGAGAAACCAAATATGTACATATTACACCAGAATACGGAACAGCTGTGGCCTAGGAGTATATATCCACCAAGTGGTTGAGATTCTCAGATTCACCCCAAGACTTCACCCGTTGTCAACCCAGAATGCATCAGAATTCAAATTAAGAGATTTAGCCATTCCCTCCTTCTACACTAAATTATCCTACTCAGTTATAAAAGTATACATTGGAATGCATGGTATATTATCAATGTGGAGTGAGCAGACGACAGCCCGACAAAATGATAATACAAGTGCAGAAGAATTCATAATTATTGGTGGGAAATGTTCAGTTAATATGTTCAACAACATTTCAAAAGGGAACTACTCGTCAATGAGTGCTATTTGGTAAATAAATTTTGTTAACGATGCCTCTAGTTCAAGCTTGTTGGTGTACACTGGTAAGGGACATGGCGACAGGGGGTTGAGGTGTCTATCCTCTCCCCGCCCCGCCCAACTTTGGTCAAAATGATCAACTGTTGTCTTGCCTGACATTAGTTTGAAATTGTAGACCACATATTGGTTGAAATTGTTCTAATTTATTGATTTTCCAACTAGAAATATTTGAGGAATTTGTTATTCTTAGACCAACATTAGTATATTTGTTCTACTTTTGGTCTAATGTTTGGTCTGAAATATCCATCAGTTGGAAATATTCCTACCTTATGGGGGTATCAGGTTGGAAAATTCCAACAGTTGGAAAGTTTGTTGTATCATTTGGAAAGTTCCAACCCAAAGGTTGCAAATAGAATTATGCGAAACTGGGGGTTTGGTATGGTTCAAGTGGGGTTGCTGTTGGAAATGTCAAGGTGGACACCCCCACACACGGATCATCAAGCCACGTCCCTGGTACTAGTGTATTACTGTATTATGCTAGCCCAATAAATTCATGATGTATGAGCGATATGACCAAAGTACGTACATGTAATGATGTAACAGACTTTATTGCGGGAACACAATGCATAATAAAATCAGCTCACCAGAATATGTTTTTTTGCGCTACATAAATTGATTTATTAATATAACAGCTAACATTGCTGATGAAGTATGTCTCAGTTCGAATGTAGACTCAAGGTCGTATTGCGAAGTATCGGAGGTGCATTTAATTTGATTAGTATATATTTTTTGTCCGCATTTAGAGGTTTTATGGTGTGGCGAATGAGAAACCTTCAGTGATACGCCGTAGTTATAATAATTTGAAGGATTGGTTGCTTCAACGGAATCTGAGGTGCTGCATTCATGAAACCAGTATATTTTATATTTTGTATATGCCTAATAATATGATCGTGAGGGCGTTACCATTTCTGACTATCGTTTTCTTGTTTAATATACGGTCCATGTTACTGCCGGTGATCTGAACAGTTATTTCTCTGATCCAAATGTTGCCCAAAGTCTTGAATAAAAGGTGCGTCTATTTCAGGCATATACAGTTCAAACATCCAATCTGATTCTAACAGCAACATTGACCCGACAAGACAACTGGGGCTCACATGTTCCACGCGATATTGTTCGTTGTTGATTGTTAGTGTGGCTCATTGGTGATTTTTGGTGTGGTTCGTTGGTGACTGTTCCAAGAAAACGTGGTCGGTGTACGAAAAATGGTGAGGTTATATAAACTACTCGTTTTATTCGAACAAAATTGGTACCATTGTTTATAATGTATGCCTCAATGACGATCGATTTATCGATACAAAGGACAATGATCTGGGTTTAAATTTTTTTCCATTTCTCTTCTTTGTTGTTTAAGTTGTATATCTTGTACGATCTTCCAATTTTGTGCAGCATGAAATGCGAGCTTTAAGCTAAGATGTGTGGGTATCATGATGTACTGGTTCGTTGTCCTATGTGTTCCGGTCATTTTGTCGCTGAAAAATGATGTGTTCGGTTCTTTGGTAAAGACGGTGTTTGCAAGAGATTTCGCATGTGATATCAACGATAAACGGATTGCCTTTCAAATAATCGTGGTTGTTGTTCAATTTATTGAAACGGCCTCTGTTACGGTTCTTTGGTGAAGACATCGTTCTGTGTTTGTGAGAGATTTCGCATGTGATATCAACGTAAACGGATTGCATTTCAACTATTCGTGGATGTTGTTCAATTTATTGATACGACCTCTGTTAGCGCGATGGGGTCTGCTCTCGCGGTACGCCAATTCTTGGCTGTTGGGTATCGACTTTTTAGTGGGAAATTCATCCGTTTTGTGGGCGCCCAACATGCGCAGGTGAAACCACTGAAGTTCGCAGGCGCCTGGATACCAATGAAGCAAACAAAAAATGTATAGTCTGGGTGACGAATATTTTAAAAAGCTCGGAATTCTCAATATATGTACCAATATATAGATAATTACTGATAAATGATGTTGAGGGGCGTATCCTTTCAGCTTTCATTTGACGACAAAAAGACATCGATGGGTAATGGCGCATTTGTTCAACAAGCCGTTCAGGGCCGGCAAAGTTGAATCGAAATTTCGAATCCCGAAAAAGTGCAAATGTGAGCACACGATCCGCATAGCATTATGCAATATAGATACTTAAAGGGGTACAGTACACTAAATCTGGTCATTTATGGGACCATCTCCTTTTATACTCAACAGAATGTGTGCAACAAATGAATGAATTTGATCAATGGATTAGTGCAAATACACTTGTGTGCTCTATAAACCATGCAAACAACAACAACGGTAATTATAATGAAAATGATTTTATGACTCCAGCCATAAAATCATTTTCATTATAATTACCATGTTCTTTGCATTATTCATAGAGCACACGAGTGTATTTTGCACTAATCCATTGATCAAATTCATTCATTTGTTGCATATATTCTGTTGAGTATAAAAGGAGATGGTTCCATAAATGACCGGATTTAGTGTACAGTACCCCTTTAATGACGGTTATTATTTCGCATATAGTTAAGTGTCCACCATATACGCCCATCGAGCCCACCATCTATATCTATATTTGCGAATGTCTGTCTGTCTGTCTGTCTGTCTGTGTTCTATAGAAATTCACAGGGGACCATCTAGATGATGCCAAAGGGGTCTACTAGGAGTAACTTTTTACGAGAAAGATAATGGTCGGGGTTAAAATTTTCTAAAGTGACGCCGTTGTTGTCAGGGACAGAAAAGGGGGAGGGGCAGAAAAAAAATTTGTCGGCGATTGCCACGAAACTTATATATAATCATCCCCATAATATGAGGAATCTAATGGTGTGTTTTAAATATGGCTAAAGTCGCGCCGTTCGCGTCAGGGGTACCCGGAAGGGGGAGGGGTAGAATTTTGTTCTGTAGCCGATTGCCACGAAACTTACATATAATCATCCCCATGATATGAAGAATCCAACGGTGTGGTTTAAATATGTCAAAAGTGGCGTCGTTCGAGTCAGATTTGCACGAAAGGGGAGAGGGGCACCAAAATTGATAAAACTAATTTTAGAGCCGATTTCCACCAAATTGATATATATTCTTCTTCATGATACAAGGAATCTAATTGTGCGATTTAACAACGCCAAATTGTTGTCGTTTGGATGAGAGATTGGGAGGGGGTGGGCACTAAATTTGATAATAATTGGTTTAGTCGCCGATTGCCACCACACTTATACAAAAGCATCCCCATGGTATGAGGAGTCTAATGGTGTGGCTTATATCTGTCAAGAGTGGCCTCATTCGAGTCAGGGGATGTATTGAAAGGGACAGGGGCACCAAAATTGATGCAGAATTGTTTTGGCGCCAATTTCCACCAAATTGTACGTTCTTATCCATGATACGAGGAATCTGATCGTGTGATTTAAAGACGCCATAGTGGTGCTGTTTATGTGAGAGATGGGGAGGGAGGGATTGGCACCAAATTTGATAAAAATAACATTGTTTAGTCGCCGATTATCACCAAACTTATAAACAATCATCTCCATGATATCAGGAGTGTAATTGTGTGGTTTATGGATGTCACAAGTGGGGCCATTCGAGTCAGTGGTGTATAGAGATGAGAGGGACATTATATCTATATGTTTAGTGCCGATTTCCACCATATTGATACATATTCTTCTCCGTGATACGAGGAATCTTATCGTGTGGTTTAGACACAACAAATTGGTGCCCTATGGGTGAGAGATATGGGGATCTTCAATTTGATACGAATTTGTATACTCGCCAATTTTCACCATATTCATATATATGCATCTCTAGTCTCTAATGAGTCTTAGGGGGTGTTTATACATTACCCGGCGAAGATCGCATTCGCTTTAGCCGGCAGCGATAACAATAGAGTGTTTATACTTCGCCGGATAAGAATTACGGCTATCCGGATACTCAGCTATACGGTTTTCAACTTTTGGATAAAATGATTTAGTACAAGCACCTGATTCTCGTATGGATTCTAATTCGCTCTGCGGTTAAGTTAGATGTTTATCTGGGGTCATGCCGTCATGGGTGATTTCCTTTCAACAATTAACTAGAACAATATTATTGTGTAATCGCTGATAGACCAGCCCGCTTTTCACCTGTGTATATATTGGTCAGTGTGCCAGTTTGATTGTCTCTAATCAGCTGTCAGGTCGGTGGTCACGCACCTTGGTTGTAAGCTATTATTATAAATACTAACCGATGATGGTACACGTACTCTGCATGTGCATGGTACATTTGTTGCGCATTCGAGGGAATTCATTCATGTACATGTATGTCCATATATATATATGGAGGAAATGGGATGGCACGTTTCTATGGATTCAAACTTAATGGACAATTAGTTCAATAATCTAAATCTGAGTGTGGGACTGTTCATCTTTGGAATTTATCGACCGACCGTGGTTATGGCACGTGTGAGAATTTTTTTTAATCTGAACCCTGAAAATTGCAAAACCCTATAGCATTCAGCCTTAATATTTCCAATTGTTGGACATTTTCCAAACTTGACGCACCTCTAATAAGGTTGGATCATTTCCAACTGATGGTCATTTCAGTCCAACAATTTGGTAAAAAAATAAGCAAATGTTGCGTAAAGAAATCACCAATAACAAATTGTTGAAAATAAAACTACGAGAACAATTTCAACATATTGCTGGTGTCAAATGTCCATCTATTGCCGTGTCAGGTATGAAATTTCCAGCTTTTGAATATTTTGATTAAAGTTGGGATGAGACACCCCATCGCCACGGCCCTATATACATGGACATGGTGAACGCCCGAGTAAAATGAAAAACATATTTTATTGTATAATGTGCAAACGGAAAATGTGTCACATTTGATTCGCGATGTTGAAACTTATATATATAATATAAAATCCAATCCGAATGATTAGACACCAATTTGTAGATGTATGCGACGAAAAGATCTCAAAACTGACAATGGCCATGCTTTTGGTGCGACACTCACTTCACAGGCTGTATATGAATCCAAACAAACCATTAACAATGTTTTTTAAATATCTATAAAATTACCAATAGCAATACCTGAAAGTTTACGTTGGATATTAATAATTTCAGCATTTCCATTTCTAAAAAGTTTCATTTCACTATACTGCCCAACCATATCTCTAACAGGAAGCAGCTAGATATTTACAGGTGTACAGCAATATCATATTGCAGTTCAGTGAGAACTAAAACGAAAACTATTAACAAGTAAAGGAGACACATGAATATATGCGTATCTTCGCCGGCGATGTGTAAACACTCTGCCCAACCTTCGCCGGCTAACGGGTTCGCCGGGTAACGGCTTCACCGGCTATGTGTAAACGTCACCTTAGTGTGTGCAGCTTGAGTCCGAAATAGGGACGGGAGGGTCACCAAAAACTGATACAAAATATTTTTAGTACCAATTACCATCAAATTCAGACACGTTCTTCTCAAATGATACAAGAAATCAAATTATGCTGTCTGTCTGTCTTTCTGTCTGTCTCCGTGTTCTATATATAACTTCACGCGGTACAACCGAAGAGGCAAAAGCTGATACAAATATATTTGGCACTAATTGCCAACAAATTCATACATGTTTTTATCTAATGATATACCATGAATTAAATCACATTTGGTGTCGTTTGCGTCACGGATGGCGAGCGGATATGCACTATCATAGATAAGATTGCTATTCGCCGATATCCACATATAAGTTATATATAGTCACACAGACCATCTCCATATCATTTTAAGGAGATTTGGGCGTTCACATTTCACAATCCCGACAAATGGTAACCCACTTATAAGTCACTTGAACAATTATATCTTCTTAATTGTCATATTTATATGGGGATGGCAATCAGGACATTCACACAATGAGCTAGCAAAAAGAGATACATAGAAGAAGCATTAAACGTATATTTATCATTCTATTGAAGAGATACATATATTCGTGCAAACTGAGAGACATCGAACCGTCAGAGGATTGCATATATATTATAACAAAATTGAGTCTGTTCCATTCAATAGTTTCCACAAAAAAGTTACAATTTGTCAGGATATATGGAAGGCCTGTTCAAAAATAGTGGTTACAGTGTGCAGTCATATATAGTTTCTTCTGATATACAATAAAATGCAGTTCGTAGCACATGACTTTTCAGGATCCTCCCAATACTGACATCTGACAAGGGGTTTAGAACAGACTCATCGATGACATAAACAACTCAAAATCTCGCTCTGTGTCTGGCAAATGTAGCTGATATGCACGCGCAGCAACATTTCGTTGAAACTGAGAATATTTAGCCAATATATAGCACCATGAACAGAGGAGCACCTGGAAATTTCTTTGAAACATCTGTATCGTCATGGAGATATGATAGCCAGGTATCCTCGAGATCTTAGTCCAACCCACTAGATTGATTGATACATCTCAATATGTAAAACCCAATTGTCATCTTTTATTTATGCGAACTAATGTCTTTATGATGTCCATGTATCATATTATAACGTATGACGTATACGCAGTTGTAACTAAATAAATACTTCATTAGTGGTGGAACGGATTAATCGCGATAAACAGAATGACAATTGACAAGGTGGGCCACTACTTATATTCCATGACTGTAATAATCATGTTTTGTGATGCTATTTGAATATACAATTGAGAAAACGTATAACACTTTGAACAAGAGTGTTCTCTATTCCCAACAAATATCCACAGCATACAGATGGTTTCACATCGCATTAACCTGGGCAACGCCGGGTAACCCTGCTAGTCTCATATATATTTTGAAGACCTCTGTTTGTTTGTTTGTTTGTCTGTCTGTCTGTCTGTCTGTCTGTCATTTATACAAATCTACGATTCTCGACCGATCGGGACGAAACTTGGTACGTGTGTGTAGTTTGACCAGGCGGTGAACGTTGTCGTATTGTCGAGCCCGTGCGGCGCCCGCTTCGCGCATGCGCAGACGAGATCTCGGCAACGGGTGGAGCTATCGACTTGAAATTTGGTATGTGAATGTATCTTGCCCCGGATACGAATTTTATCGGGTCGCCGAGCCCGTGCGACGCCAGCTTCGCGCATGCGCAGACCAGATCTCGGAAACGGGTGGAGCTATCGACTTGAAATTTGGTATGTGAATGTATCTTGCCCCGGATACGAATTTTATCGGGTCGCCGAGCCCGTACGACACCAGCTTCGCGCATGCGCAGACCAGATCTCGGATACGGGTGGAGCTATCGACTTGAAATTTGGTTTTTGAATAGCCCGGACAACGTCGGGCTCATCGGCTAGTCTCATATATATTTTGAAGACCTCTGTTTGTATGTATGTTTGTTTGTTTGTCTGTCTGTCTGTCATTTATACAAATCTACGATTCTCGACCCATCGGGACGAAACTTGGTACGTGTGTGTAGTTTGACCAGGCGGTGAACGTTGTCGAATTGGCGAGCCCGTGCGGCGCCCGCTTCGCGCATGCGCAGACGAGATCTCGGAAACGGGTGGAGCTATCGACTTGATATTTGGTATGTGAATGTATCTTGCCCCGGATGCGAATGTTATCGGGTCGCCGAGCCCGTGCGACGCCAGCTTCGCGCATGCGCAGACGAGATCTCGGCAACGGGTGGAGCTATCGACTTGAAATTTGGTATGTGAATGTGTCTTGCCCCGGATACGAATTTTATCGGGTCGCCGAGCCCGTGCGACGCCAGCTTCGCGCATGCGCAGACCAGATCTCGGAAACGGGTGGAGCTATCGACTTGAAATTTGGTTTTTGAATAGCCCGGACAACGTCGGGCTCATCGGCTAGTATATATATATAGTTTGAAAATTAAGAAAGGTATCCGTTCATTGTTGAATATTTATTACATGTATGTACATACAGCTTTACCGGTTTCGGCACATCTTGCCTATTCAATAGCTTGGAGTCACTGATGATATCTCATATATATTTTGAAGACCTCTGTCTGTATGTATGTTTGTTTGTTTGTTTGTTTGTCTGTCTGTCTGTCATTTATAAAAATCTACGATTCTCGACCGATCGGGACGAAACTTGGTACGTGTGTGTAGTTTGACCAGGCGGTGAACGTTGTCGTATTGGCGAGCCCGTGCGGCGCCCGCTTCGCGCATGCGCAGACGAGATCTCGGAAACGGGTGGAGCTATCGACTTGAAATTTGCTATGTGAATGTATCTTGCCCCGGATACGAATTTTATCGGGTCGCCGAGCCCGTGCGACACCAGCTTCGCGCATGCGCAGACGAGATCTCGGAAACGGGTGGAGCTATCGACTTGAAATTTGCTATGTGAATGTATCTTGCCCCGGATACGAATTTTATCGGGTCGCCGAGCCCGTGCGACGCCAGCTTCGCGCATGCGCAGACCAGATCTCGGAAACGGGTAGAGCTATCGACTTGAAATTTCGGGCTGGGTAGAGCTATCGACTTGAAATTTGGTTTTTGAATAGCCCGGACAACGTCGGGCTCATCGGCTAGTCTCATATATATTTTGAAGACCTCTGTCTGTATGTATGTTTGTTTGTTTGTTTGTCTGTCTGTCTGTCATTTATACAAATCTACGATTCTCGACCGATCGGGACGAAACTTGGTACGTGTGTGTAGTTTGATCAGGCGGTGAACGTTGTCGTATTGGCGAGCCCGTGCGGCGCCCGCTTCGCGCATGCGCAGACGAGATCTCGGAAACGGGTGGAGCTATCGACTTGAAATTTGCTATGTGAATGTATCTTGCCCCGGATACGAATTTTATCGGGTCGCCGAGCCCGTGCGACACCAGCTTCGCGCATGCGCAGACGAGATCTCGGAAACGGGTGGAGCTATCGACTTGAAATTTGCTATGTGAATGTATCTTGCCCCGGATACGAATTTTATCGGATCGCCGAGCCCGTGCGACGCCAGCTTCGCGCATGCGCAGAAAAGATCTCGGAAACGGGTAGAGCTATCGACTTGAAATTTGGTTTTTGAATAGCCCGGACAACGTCGGGCTCATCGGCTAGTTATATATATATATATATTCTTCGAGATCACGTGATCAGTTATACTGTAAAACCGAACGCTACCAGGACCCCAATCTAGAATTAGGTGCAGCAAAAAAGAAAAAAAAACAAGAATAGGAATAAGACAAATGTCGACGTTGGCGTTGACAAATTATACCACTTGAAAACAAGTTATTATTGCAACCTTTGTGTAAGGCAGTGACTCTGTTTATGGCACCGTCATCTGCGTAAATACAACAGTGACGTCGCCTTGACATCATTCAGTTGATTTAAATTATAATTCATGCTCTTCTTCATACTTTCCCACTTTGAAAAACAAAAATACACCAAGCTGGTAGGCTAATACCAGGTATAAAAAGCACACATTTCCACCTGGCATCTGTCGTAAAATGACAATTACCCATCGCAAATTTGTTTACTATACTGCTGAAGGGAAATACGTATTATTCCGTGCCAACCCATCTGGGTTTACATGTTTAATTCACAATTCAATTCAATTTATTGGATAACTCAGCGTCGTATAGTGATATAGAGAGTGAGCAAATTAATTACAATTCAAATAAACTAAACAGGATATTGCATGGCACATGCGTGGTATATATTTGGTATACATTTACATAATTATAGATACAGAGTAATTAAACATATAGTACATGTATGTGTATATAATTTGGATAGGAGTATGAAAAAAGATAGTCATTAAATGTGCTGGGGAGGGGGGGGGGGGGGGTCAGATCAAAAACAAAAAATGTTGGGTGTAATTTAATGTTGAGCGCACGTGTATACAGGAATACGCAGTCGACTGTAAATAAATGTCTTATCATCTTACGTATATATATGCACATTGGCTGCGGACACACGTACCACAGTAACGATGGCATAGTTGGTGTGACCATTTTTTGTGGTGAAGTTTTGTGATAATTGGTCGTCATATTTTATTATGCCAGAGATAGCCGTGTTGCGAGCTGAGTTTCCACACAATGAGTCGACTGGACCAATTAATCCATTGTGTTTCACCAAGGATGATCTCTACTCATTAAGTTTTACCACATTGTATTCTCTACGATATATATAATTGCACGATCGATCGTCCAGAATTGTGTCGTGGAATTTTGACCGCGAGAAAAAGTCAGCAAAATGCATGGGATTCATCCGCGGTATTTGCTGAATTTGTATCGCGGTCAAACCCATGACCACGTTGAATCCGCGGTTTATTATTTATATTTATATTACTTCAATTCATTGTGTATGCATTGTTTTATATCTTTCTCACTATTTATTCAACTTCAATAGCTGCGGTCGTTGGACACATTACGTTTCACGCTAAATGGGCTCCAACGGCCACATCGATATATTCATCAGTGCAAAACACTCAATCTACATTCATTTCTTATAACGAACCGTGCATATGCTAATCCGAGAACTTAGAATCGTTGAGGGGAGTAGAAATGTCGCATAGTTGAACAAATGTTGCAATCGGAAAATCTGTTTATTGCTTCTTTCAATTATCGGCAGTCGGTTTGAGGGGAATTATGCACAATGAATTGCAAGTTAATTCCATGTGGGTTTGTTTTCATGTTTAATTCACAATTCAATTCAATTTAGAGGATAACTCAGCGTCGTATAGTGATATAGAGAGTGAGCAAATTAATTACAATTCAAATAAACTAAATAGAATATTGCATGGCACATGCGTGGTATATATTTGGTATACACATTTACATATAGATATAGAGTAATTGAACATATAGACATGTATGTTTATATAATTTGGATAGGAGTATGAAAAAATATAGTCATTAAATGTGCTGGGGGGGGGGGGGGGGGTCAGATCAAAAACAAATAATGTTGGGTGTAATTTAATGTTGAGCGCACGTGTATACAGGAATACGCAGTAGACTGTAAATAAATGTCTTATCATCTTACGTATACACATTGGGTGCGGACACACGTACCACAGTAGCGATGGCATAGTTGTTGTGACATTTTTTTGTGGTGAAGTTTTGTGATAATTGGTCGTCATATTTTATTATGCGAGAGATAGCCATGTTGCCAGCTGAGTTTCCACACAATGAGTCGACTGGACCAATTAATCCATTATGCTTCACCAAGGTTGATCTCTACTCATTACGTTTTACCACATTGTATTCTCTACGATATAAATAATTGCACGATCGATCGTCTAGAATTGTGTCGTGGAATTTTGACCGCGAGAAAAAATCAGAAAAATGCACGGGATTCATGCGCGGTATTTGCTGAATTTGTATCGCGGTCAAACCCATGACCACGTTGAATCTGCCGTTTATTATTTGTATTTATATACTTAAATTCATTGTGGATTGGCATTGTTTTATATCTTTCTCGCTATTTATTCAACTTCAATAGAATCCGTTGAGTTACTAATCTCTCACTTACAGTTCTCCAATCGTAACACAACTATTTTATTCTTTTTGTTTTTGATAATTTTATTGAAATCATATATGGCTATGTTATACAATATGAGTGTATACATCAATACAGTGGCGGTGTGTAACATAAAAGCAACACACATACAGCAAACATATGTGTGAGACTATAGTATGCATGTGTCCACGTACTGTACACGGACATGACGTACATGTAGTGGATAACTATATTGTTTTCAAGAATTAATTCATAACACTAATTATAGACCAAAACAAATATCACCTTGCACATTGTCAAATCCAAACGTTCTGAATATTCAAGCAGTCTATAGAGTGTTCGTGTCCGACAACCCCCGGTGATTTCCGTGGTCAATGTGTTCATAAACCTATGAACCACATTGCATGGACTCAATGTTGTTCATAGGTTTATGAACACATCGATTAAGAGGTGTGTCTATCGTAATGCTGTGAGGCAATCGGAAACAATGTAAATTACATAAATTGTGTTTATGAAAGTCTGGCGCCCGTTAGCAGTTTGTTTTCAGTACATTTTAATATCCATTGGTACGTAAACAATTATTCTCTGACAGAAATCATGGCAGATACGAAGACTGAATGTCCTTTATAATGACATTTCAAACCCTGTGTACCCTTCAGCACATTTTGAAAATCCTATGTACCATTCAGCACTTTTTTTGGTGAGATTGACCCCTTCAGCAGTAATAAGCCGTAGTTTTTTTGTAATAATTTGAGGGATTAGTTATTGGTTATTCATGTAACCAATATATTTTATATTATCTATATCTATATTTGCGAATGTCTGTCTGTCTGTCTGTCTGTGTTCTATAGAAATTCACAGGGGGCCATCTAGATGATACCGAAGGGGTCTACTAGGGGTAACTTTTTACGAGAAAGATAATGGTGCGGGTTGGGATTTTCTAAAGTGACGCCGTTGTTGTCAGGGGCAGAAAAGGGGAGGGGCATAATTTTTTTTTGTCGCCGATTGCCACGAAACTTATATATAATCATCCCCATGATATAAAGAATCTGATGGTGTGGTTTAAATTTGTCAAAAGTGGCGCCGTTCGAGTCAGGAATGCCCGGAAGGGGAGAGGGGCACACAAATTAATAAACTAAGTTTAGCCCCGATCGACCATCTAGATGGCACGAAACGGGTCTACTAGAGGTAGCTTTTTACGAGAAAGACAATGGTGCGGGTTAGAATTGTCTAAAGTGACGCCGTTGTCAGGGGCAAAAAAGGGGAGGGGCATAAACAATGTTTGTCGCCGATTGCCACGAAACTAAGATATAATCATTCCCATGATATGAGGAATCTAATGTTGTTGTTTAAATATGTCAAAAGTGGCGCCATTCGCGTCAGAGACGCACGGAATGGGAGAAGGGCACCATAATTGATAAAACTAATTTTAGCGCCGATTTCCTCCAAATTGATATATATTCTTCTCCATGATACAATGACTCGAATTGTGCGATTTAAAGACTCCAAATTACTGTCGTTTGGATGAAAGATTGTGGGATGGGGACTCAATTTGATAAGAATGGGTTTAGTCGCTACAATATCATCCCTGTGGTATGAGGAGTCTAATTGTGTGGCTTAAATCTGCCAAAAGTGGCGTCATTCGATTCAAGGATGAACTGAAAGGCAGAGGGGCACCAAAATTGATACGCAATAATTTTGGCGCTAATTTCCGCGAAGGTGATACGCTTCTTATCCATAATTGAGGAGTCTGATCGTGTGCTTTAAAGACGCCATGTTGGTGCTGTTTTGGTGAGAGATGGGTGTGGATGGGCTCTATATTTGATCAAAGTTGATTTAGTCATCGATTAGTATACCAAACTTATCAATAATAATCTCCATGATATCAGGAGTCTAATTGTGTGGTTTAAGGTTGCCACAAGTGGGGCCATTCGAGTCAGGATGCATAGAGGCTGAGCGCAACACAAAAAAAGATGAACAATATGTTTCACGCCGATTTCCACCAGATTGATACATATTATTCCCCGTGATACGAGAAATCTAATCGTGTGGTTTAGATACGCCAAATTGTTGCCGTTTGGATGAGATATATGGGGCCCTAAATATGATACCAATTTGTATACTTGCCAATTTTCACCATTGTTATATGTATTTTATTATATTTCCATAATGAGTCAAAGTCTGTGATTTAATGATGACAACAGAGGCGCCGCCTCCGTCTGATATCGGGACGGGATGGTCACCAAAACTGATAAAAAAACGTGTTTAGTGCCAATAACCATCAAATTCATACAAGTTCTTCTCAAATTATACGAGGAATCAAATCATGCGTGTTAAAAACGTATAATGAGCTAGCAAAACAGATACATAGAAGAAAGCACTAAACGTATATTTCTCATTTTATTTAACAAATACACATATTCTTGCAAACTGAGAGACCTCGAATCGTCAGGGGATTGCATATTAGAATAGATCATGTATATATTATAACAAAATTGTGAACTAATGTGTTTATGATGTTCATGTTTCATGTCATAACGTCTGATGTATACGCAGAAAATAAATAAATACTTCTTTATTGGTGGAACGGATTAATCGCAATAAACAAAATGACAATTGACATGGTGAGCCACTACTTACATTCCATGTGTAAGAATCATGTTTTGTGATGCTATTTGATTACCAATTTATGAGAATACGTGTAACACTTTGAGCAAGAGTAATCTCTATTCCCAACAAATATCCACAGCATGCAGAGGGTTGCACATCACTTTAACCTGGGCAACGCCGGGTAACCCTGCTAGTAATTTATATTTATGGCTAATAATATGATCTTGGTGGCGTTACCATTTCTGACTATGGTTTTCTTGTTATAAGATTGGCTCACAACATAGTCCCGGTACAAGCACATTCTGACACATCGAGATCGATCGACGCACACACAGAAGCCGTTTTGATGGCTCTCGTGAAGGGACCCCCACCTTTGCGAGAGATCAAGCCGACCTAAGCGCAACAACTCTATTTGTGATATCTTGTAAAGGCACAACACAATCACAGACGGTCGAACAAGCTGTAAGACAGAGTTCAGTCCCTCGCTACGCGATGTCTGAAAGCAAACTCCATACAGCGCCCTCTACGTTATCACTGCGATATAGCACTGCCACAAGGATGGTACTTTGCAGACGATAAATCTATTTTTACATATCGTCGCGGAACTATATTTAGTCACATATTATCTTGTTTTGACCACCAATTTTTTTTTAAAGTTTGCAATAATGGTAATTCTTTCGGTATTGATAAGAACAATATGAACTGAGCCAGACATAGACAATTTTAATCCTAAAACATAAGAACTAAAAACACGTAAGAAATCCTTACCAATTAATGTTCTTATAGTGTGGTCGTTGGAGAGTTGAACCCGGAATAAATTGGATACAAGCTGATTTTTGTGTTATTCGACGCGGGAAAACACCAGGAACAACATATCCAAAATCCGCAAAAATCCGCTCATGGGAAAATTCAGGATCCAAGATGGCGTCCATAATGTCTGTTGTTATCGCAAAATATTGAATTTCTGCGGTAGGTGCTCCAATTAATGCCAAATGCGTAATAAATTGAAATATATACAAACACTGCTTTGTCGTAAGCCATATCTGTAGAATGTATTTCCCAAAATGGCCGCCAAAATGGACAAAATCGAATGAAATTTACATGTTGTGCAAAATTGAAGAGCTAGTCCTATACGAGTGAACAAACTCTCGAATTATGCGAGGAAGTATGATTGCAGATTATAAGAGAAACTTTTGATTAGTGATGTACGAATTATCTCTGATGTATCTCACGAGAGAGCAAGCGAAACCAGGGTCTTATGAAACGGTTAAATCTTGACTTTTGTACGCCCAGAAACGCAAACATAACGCAGTTTTTTCTGTACTGCTTATCTTGAATCGTGTAATATATGTGTAATTAAACAGCTAAATGGGATTTAGTAGAGATGTATTGACTATGAGACCTTTTTCTAGAAGCAGAAAAATGTGTACTCCGAGCAGTCTCACGAATGTGACCGATCATCATTTATTTTGATATCTATAGCATGAAACCTTAAAAAATTAACTGATATAAAACGGTATGAAAGATATTCATATAGTACTGGGTAAAATGCGGATATTCTATTGTCCGTGTCTCAAAATAGTAGTCATAGTTGCCTCAGATCAAGTGATAAAACACGAATATTTCGCTTTTATCTCAAGAATGCATGGTGGTATACCATGAACTAAATTTATTAAAATACGAAGTACCATAGACTATCGTCAATAAATTCTAAACTTGACCAAAATTGCCTACATACTCTGTGACAAAGACTGTATTTATACCTGGAAATTATATTTGGTTTAATTCACCAAGGCCACATCTACGCGAAACTTACTACGTTTTCTTCAACCGCATCACCACGTTTACTCCTTCTCCCTAATGTTACACATAGCTGCTGCACACATAACCACAATTAATACTATTGCGTGAATGTTCAACGTTGAAATAACCTCTTAAACGGTGATCACTCGATATTTAGCATGATTATATGGGTGGTAATTGTAAGATATTTTAAAACAAAAATATACTGAAAACTAATAGTGTGCATTGCGTAGCTGCATATTCCAGTTGTAAAGTTGTGATTGAAGTAAGTTGAACAAAATTGTCTACTAAGAACACGGTTTGTTAGCAGTATGAAAATTAGTCTTACATACAATGTGTGTTGTACCGTCTCTTTGTTCTGGTGAGACGCGGTGCTAATCTATTGAAGATATGAGTGTTTCTTTACAGTATAATAAGCATTGCTACAAATACGTATTGTTTAATATCACCGGGAGTGTTGACAATTCCGGAAATATAATTAACATTTAGACGGCTAGAGTGTGCACTTAAATTTCGGCGTTACATTCAATAATTAATCATCATGCCGAATGAAACTACCATGAACTGTAAGGCGAAACATTAGTTCGTGTGTTGCATGTCCGATATTATTATTTTTGGCCCGACAATTGGATGTTGGATAAGCAGAACACCCAAACTTTAAAGACGCAAATCATTGGGTTTTGATTTGCGGTGCAGTGGCCGATAAATCCTTCAGATGGATCTGTTTATTGATGTGTGTACCTTTAAAGATATTCAACAACCGACTTGTATATTATCAATACATATTTTCACTCCTATGTGGTTATCCAATGTGTTGCTTTATTTGTTGTATTGCTTGCAGTTGTGGCCATTTTGACAGCCATTTCATGGCCACGCTGTTATGATTTTCTGTGCGTGTCACTCTATTCGCTCCCGTACTATAATTTAACACAAACTGGTATAACGCCGTAATTCCGATGCCACAATATATCGTATAATGACTTGTTTCGAGAACTGATGTAGTATAGACAACCATGTTGGACGCCATCTTGGATAACAAAGTTTCCCCACAGCGGATTTTTGCGGATTTTGGATATGTTGTTCCTGAGGCTTTTCCGCGTCGAATGACACCAAAATCAGCTTGTATCCAATTTATTCCGGGTTGATCCCCAAATTCTGCTTCAACGACCACACTATTATGGCAGTGGTACATGTATCTCAGCGGAGCGATGGGAGATAACTTTGCCTGGAGTTTGGTCTGAACGCTGCCGGCATGTGTATTTTCTTAATTAAATATATATTTTTTTTAAAGTGTTTTGTCAGTTACAGTTCATTCTGGCTTGATCTAGACAATTTATACAATTAATATTGACAGTGCAGTTTCTCAGAATAATGCAGAATGAATTATAACATACAAAAGTCTCAAATAAATACATGTTACATTTCTTCACAATACGTGTAGGTTCTGGCAGCGGTAAGTCCTGCGTAGGGGACTTAACTCTGCATGGAGATTGAAGGTTGAAATGAACTAAATGGAATAGAGTTACGCTTCTGGAGAAACTAGAATCCGCATTATGGGTCAGGGGACCTCAACTGGTATCAAACTGGAAAAAAGTTTGTGTACTTCTAAAATTTACAATTAATGCACACATGTTGACACATGTAAAAGATGCAGACAAAAACACATTGTATTTACCTTGAGAATTTCATAGCAATATTTCTTGTATCCTTATTCACTGCAAACATGTGCTCGGACTAAATATTTTTCAAATAATGATCAAATTTGCTATTCTTCTGCTAAAATTATTATCCATTCAGCAAATAAAGTTAATGACAAGGTGCACACAAAAATTATTATTGGTTCTAAAAACAAATACATACTATGCAGCAAATAATTTCAAGTTGCCTATTTTCTTGCTAAACATGTGGTTCTGGTCATGTCAAGTGAGGTCCCCGGATCCTTAAAAAATGAGGGAATAGTCCCTTATCGGGAAAAGAAAAAATAAATACCCTAAATAAATTTAGCGATCATTTTAAAATAAACGGACATGAGGAGTCTGGCGAGGTTTGTGACAGGTTACAAGTGCACGCGTAAGTGAACGGAACTATGGCCGTGATGATGGACGGGGTCATATATAGTAATAGTAACTGTAATTGTAATAGTAATTGATTCGAGTCAAGGAACCCACATATAAAAGCTCAGAGTTATCAGATATCGATTTTTGAAATCTATTATTTTCATAATCGAGACTTATAAGTGGCCCAGTAGAAAGTCGATAGCCGACGGTCTCGGACCATAGTGCGGATGAAGATGTATAACTCTAAAATCAAGAGGCTTTGTGTTGATAATGCCAATTTTCTCCAACATGTTGATAAATAACGTTTCGGGTAATTTTATACTGTAGTTGACAGTGGTTAGCATTAGTTTTGGGCAATTAATCGATTCTGATAATTGAATCGGCATTTCTAAAACTGTTGTTGTTTGAATCAGATTGAGTATCTTTAACATGGAATAAGAATACGAACATATATACACTATTTATAAAATAGTTGTCAGTATACCTACGTCGTCATTCTCCTCATCATCATCATCAACGTCATCACCAACATCGTCTTCGTCGGCATCGTCATCGTCGTCGTTATCATCATCATCATCATCATCATCATCATCGTCATCATCATCATCATCATCATCGTCGTCGTCATCGTCGTCATCGTTATCATCATCATCATCATCATCACCATCATCATCATCATCATCATCATCATCATCATCATCATCAGCACCTTTAACATGAGCATCGCCTTCCTCGTCATCGCCATCATCATCATCATGATCCACTATCATCATCATCATCATCATCATCATCATCATCATCTTCCTCGTTCTCATTATTGCCATCATCGTCATTATCACCATCGCTTCAGCGTGTATGTTATATCTCATTCAATCTTATTCATCCCTATTTTAAGTAGGATATAAAGACCCTTCTGTATTTCGGGATTACGCCCTGTACCAATGCATTATATTATATATGCGAGTCGACCATAGGTCGCCTCGCATATATTAGAGAATGCATTGGCTTAACACATATTCAAAATGATAAAATTGTCAAAGAATGTAGAAAAATATTATAAAAATTGTTAAAAAATGTAAGAAAAAATATAAAATTGTTAAAGAATGTAAGAAAAAAATGGTAAAAAGTGTTAAAAAGTGAATTTCTGTTAGGCCAATGCATTCTCTTATATATGCGAGGCGACCTATGGATACAAGATGGTACTCGTCGTTTACGTCTGTATGACCACATATCGAACACTGATTACTCCGCTTCCCAATTTTGCCTCATCAGCTAGTTTCAATGCTGAGTCTATGATTAGCTGTCCTTATTCGCATAACATATTGTGACAATTTGCGAGGTAGATTACAAAATTAGGTTTCGTAACCAAATTTTCTTTTAAGTTTTCTATATACTGGGGCATATTACGTCATTCTATCATAAAAATCAAATATAGTGACTCTATCATATAAATCAAATGTAGTGACTCTGTCATATAAATCAAATATAGTGACTCTATATCATATATATAAAATAAAGTGATTCTGTCATATAAATCAATTATAGTGATTCTCGTTGGCGAATGTCCGTGACGAATGGCGGACTGTTTGTTTACATGTTTTCGTAGTTCAAATGTTGTCCATTGTTGTTGAATTTTCGACAATAACTGATACATTCTTCAAATTGGTGTAGTATTGAAATAAGCACATACTATATGTCGTTAATAGATACAAGCTATCGTATCGATAAACACAATGCATATACTTGTAAGCAAGGCTCACAGCTTTGTGACGTTTCTGAAATATGAAGCGCTTTCCCGCGAATGCAGTACTGATGACGATGTATAGTTGAGTCCCTTTATTGATATCAACTGGATGGCTCGGTATAATGACGATATAGAGTTGAGTCCCTTTATTGATATTAACTGTATGGCTCGGTATGATGACGATATAGAGTTGAGTCCCTTTATTGATATTAACTGGATGGCTCGGTATAATGACGATATAGAGTTGAGTCCCTTTATTGATATTAACTGGATGGTTCGGTATAATATTATGATGACGATATAGAGTCGAGTCCCTTTATTGATATTAACTGGTTGGCTCGGTATAATATTATGATGACGATATAGAGTTGAGTCCCTTTGTTGATATTAACTGGATGGCTCGCTATAATGACGATATAGAGTTGAGTCCCTTTATTGATATTAACTGGATGGTTCGGTATAATGACGATATAGAGTTGGGTCCCTTTATTGATATTAACTGGATGGCTCGGTATAATATTATAATGACGATATAGTGTTGAGTCCCTTTATTGATATTAACTGGATGGCTCGGTATAATGAAGATATAGTGGTGAGCCCCTTTATTGATATTAACTGGATGGATCGGTATAATATTATGATGACGATATAGAGTTGAGTCCCTTTATTTATATTAAATGGATGGCTCGGTATAATGACGATATAGTGTTGAGTCCCTTTATTGATATTAACTGGATGGATCGGTATAATATTATGATGACGATATAGAGTCGAGTCCCTTTATTTATATTAACTGGATGGTTCGGTATAATATTATGATGACGATATAGAGTTGAGTCCCTTTATTGATATTAACTGGATGGCTCGGTATAATGACGATATAGTGTTGAGTCCCTTTATTGATATTAACTGGATGGTTCGGTATAATATTATGATGACGATATAGAGTTGAGTCCCTTTATTGACAGTAACTGCATGGCTCGGTATAATGACGATATAGAGTTAAGTCCCTTTATTGATATTAACTGGATGGCTCGGTATAATGACGATATAGTGTTGAGTCCCTTTATTGATATTAACTGGTTGGTTCGGTATAATATTATGATGACGATATAGAGTTGAGTCCCTTTATTGATATTAACTGGATGGCTCGGTATAATATTATGATGACGATATAGAGTTGAGTCCCTTTATTGATATTAACTGGATGGCTCGGTATAATGACGATATAGTGTTGAGTCCCTTTATTGATATTAACTGGATGGTTCGGTATAATATTATGATGACGATATAGAGTTGAGTCCCTTTATTGATATTAACTGGATGGCTCGGTATAATGACGATATAGTGTTGAGTCCCTTTATTGATATTAACTGGATGGTTCGGTATAATATTATGATGACGATATAGAGTTGAGTCCCTTTATTGATATTAACTGGATGGCTCGGTATAATATTATGATGACGATATAGAGTTGAGTCCCTTTGTTGATATTAACTGGATGGCTCGCTATAATGACGATATAGAGTTGAGTCCCTTTATTGATATTAACTGGATGGCTCGGTATAATATTATGATGACGATATAGAGTTGAGTCCCTTTATTGATATTAACTGGATGGCTCGGTATAATGACGATATAGTGTTGAGTCCCTTTATTGATATTAACTGGATGGTTCGGTATAATATTATGATGACGATATAGAGTTGAGTCCCTTTATTGATATTAAATGTTGGCTCGGTATAATGACGATATAGAGTTGAGTCCCTTTATTGATATTAACTGGTTGGCTCGGTATAATATTATGATGACGATATAGAGTCGAGTCCCTTTATTGATATTAACTGGATGGTTCGGTATAACATTATGATGACGATATAGAGTTGAGTCCCTTTATTGATATTAACTGGATGGCTCGGTATAATGACGATATAGTGTTGAGTCCCTTTATTGATATTAACTGGATGGATCGGTATAATATTATGATGACGATATAGAGTTGAGCCCCTTTATTGATATTAACTGGATGGCTCGGTAAAATGACGATATAGTGTTGAGTCCCTTTATTGATATTAACTGGATGGATCGGTATAATATTATGATGACGATATAGAGTTGAGTCCCTTTATTTATATTAACTGGATGGATCGGTATAATATTATGATGACGATATAGAGTCGAGTCCCTTTATTGATATTAACTGGATGGATCGGTATAATATTATGATGACGATATAGAGTTGAGTCCCTTTATTGATATTAACTGTATGGCTCGGTATATTGACGATATAGAGTTGAGTCCCTTTATTGATATTAACTGTATGGCTCGGTATATTGACGATATAGACTTGAGTCCCTTTATTGATATTAACTGGATGGCTCGGTATAATGACGATATAGTGTTGAGTCCCTTTATTGATATTAACTGGTTGGTTCGGTATAATATTATGATGACGATATAGAGTTGAGTCCCTTTATTGATATTAACTGGATGGCTCGGTATAATGACGATATAGTGTTGAGTCCCTTTATTGATATTAACTGGTTGGTTCGGTATAATGACGATATAGTGTTGAGTCCCTTTATTGATATTAACTGGTTGGCTCGGTATAATATTATGATGACGATATAGAGTTGAGTCCCTTTATTGATATTAACTGGTTGGCTCGGTATAATATTATGATGACGATATAGAGTTGAGTCCCTTTATTGATATTAACTGGATGGCTCGGTATAATGACGATATAGAGTTGGGTCCCTTTATTGATATTAACTGGATGGCTCGGTATAATATTATGATGACGATATAGAGTTGAGTCCCTTTATTGATATTAACTGGATGGCTCGGTATAATGACGATATAGTGTTGAGTCCCTTTATTGATATTAACTGGATGGTTCGGTATAATATTATGATGACGATATAGAGTTGAGTCCCTTTATTGATATTAACTGGATGGCTCGGTATAATGACGATATAGTGTTGAGTCCCTTTATTGATATTAACTGGATGGCTCGGTATAATATTATGATGACGATATAGAGTTGAGTCCCTTTATTGATATTAACTGAATGGCTCGGTATAATGACGATATAGTGTTGAGCCCCTTTATTGATATTAACTGGATGGATCGGTATAATATTATGATGACGATATAGAGTTGAGTCCCTTTATTTATATTAAATGGATGGCTCGGTATAATGACGATATAGAGTTGAGTCCCTTTATTGACATTAACTGGATGGCTCGGTATAATGACGATATAGAGTTGAGTCCCTTTATTAATATTAACGGATCGCTCGGTATATAATATTATGCCATGACATTATTCTCGGCGTCGTTTACACACCTGAATATCAATATCAAATATAACCAGAAGGAGCGTTTGTCTCTTTGTCCCGGGGCGTAACATATAATACATTATACACGACTTTGTTCATCAAATTGAATTTCACTTATCATCAGAATCGTGGCCGTATTTTAAGGCATAGAAATATGAGTCTGTTCCTTTCTTGAAATCTTCACATGATGAAGTATCGTAAAGGTACTGTAATTCTGGAAATTGATTTGCCTCGGATCATTGGTCCTATACGTCATGCATACAGCGGGTTGCTGCGAGTACTCTCCAGATCTCTTCAGATCTCTTCAGACATCATTCCTGGACAATGACCGTTTAAACATAAGCTTAGGGACCGTGTATTATCGAGATAGCGTCCGTACGGTTATGTTTCTATAGCGGAAACGTAAATTCTGTTCAGGTTCTGGGCCATGATAAACCATTAAGAGTGGAAACTCCACAACGTAAGTGTGAATTCTGATGATCAATAGATGCCAAGTCACCAACATCGCATAGATATGTTTATCACAGCAACCGCGTGACAGGCACCGGAACATTAGCAGGAGTCGATTCCAGTAAAGTGAATAGGACTGCTGATTTCTGTTGATACGAACACCAGTTCACCATGAACATTATCGCGTTGTTGTTCCCACCCAAATTGTTCTGGACACTTACCTTTTTGCATCTTTGCATGTCGACGAATTCGAACACAATGCCTAAACGTTTTGAGACATTTGAGGTAGTGAGAAGACTCAGTGTTCCTAACCTTTCCAGATGTGACATTATCTGTTCGCGAGAACCGGGCTGTCGGTCTGTGTTGTATAATGTGGCAAGTAGAGAATGCATTCTGGTCGCAAACACGGGAGGAATGAACGACTGCGTATTTATGGAAGAGATATGGATGTTTAGGAGCATCGATGTGGTAATATATTTCTTATGTCTAACGCCCGTACGCATGAAGTATTAAATGTCAGATTATGCGGTACCTGATGATCGTCCCGTTTGTCACGTTCCTGCGTACTGTCCATTAAAGGCGTACTGTACACTAAATCCGGCCTTTTATGGGACCATCTCCTTTTAAACTCAACACAATATATGCAACAAATGAATGAATTTGAGCCACGGATTAGTTCCAAATACACCCATTTGCTCTATGATCGATGCAAACAACATGGCAATAATAAATGGAAATGAATTTATGGCTGGAGTCATACATTCATTTTTGATTATAATTCCAATGTTGTTTGCATCGATCATAGAGCAAATGAGTGTATTTTGCACTAATCCATGGCTCAAATTCATTCATTTGTTAAATATATTTTGTTGAGCATAAAAGGTGATGGTCCCACAAATGACAGGATTTAGGGAACAGTTCTCCTTAAAAAAAAGCCTATAATTAAATAAATCACGTAGATTATAGCAGCAATGTTCCACGTAACCCATCAGCCAATGGGATATGTCGGCAAATGCGGGAATTACATTTGAAAAGTGTGTTTGAATGTTATGGTGAACATGAACTCACGGAAAGCCGGAAACATAAAATGGAAATCCCTTCCGTTAGTAATGATACAATATTATGTTGAATACATGTTTGTATATTACTGTTGTCTTTAATCCCTTCCATTAGTAATTATACTATGTCATGTAGAACACATGCATTTTATTGTATTGTTTTCTTTGCTGTTTTGTGATTTACTAGTTACTCTATCTTTTTTGACGAAAAGAATTTTTTTTTTTTTTTAAAAGCCGATGATGATTCAGTGAAATAGTTTATAACGGCTTACAGAAAGACTAAAGTAATTACCCATTTCATAAAACCATTAAACCCGAAATCCCTTACATTATTAATGATAATGCCTGATGTTTCATAGTCATGATATTTTATTGCTATTGTTTTTATACGAATATATATATTTTAAAGGCCGATGAATAAGTAAAATATATCATAGCGGATTACAGACAAACTAACAAAACTATTTCCTTTTGGCCGGCATTGCTGACAGAATCAAAGGTTATAATCGGTACAACCGGTATGATCTAAATTTTAACCCTTTACCCAACAGAACGGCCCTGTGCCAATGCATTCTCTTATATATGCGAGTCGACCATTGGTCGCCTCGCATATATAAGAGAATGCATTGGCTTAACACATTAAAAATTATAAAATTGTTAAAGAATGTAAGAAAAAATGGTAAAAAGTGTTAAATGCCAATGCATTCTCTTATATATGCGAGGCGACCTATGGTCGACTCACATATATAAGAGAATGCATTGGCACAGGGTATAACTGTAACCATCACAATGTGGTCAATGAGCCGGTTCCAATGATATCCATATTTGTATGGTTTTATTGAGACAGACCCAAGATATTTTAGGCTGTTGAAGCTTTATTTGGCCGGTTTTGGCCGGTTTGTTGGGTAAAGGGTTAAGACAAAGTATGAAAACAGAAAATAGAACACGTTGTTGGGTCGGGACACTTTCGCGTAGATATGGATTGACATCCCTCTGATACACATCATTTGGAACTAGTAGATGCAGATTTAATAACATGTATAATTGTTTATGCATACATGCATGTATCGACTTGGCAAGCTTGTCAAATTCATCTTAAAGCTGGAAAAAGAATTGTTTTCCATGGAGTTGGAAATGTGGTTCATGTCCATTTTCACAAGAATAAAAGGAAATATTACCCATTGTTAAGTAGTCTTGCTTAATATGATGTCAGTAGGTTTCATGGCTAAATCGGGCGAACCCACCAAGATCACATTATAACAGGACCCATCAACATCATAGCTAAATCGACAGGTCCAACAAATATCATAGCTAAATCCGCAGGAGCCACCAAAATCATAGCTAAATCGACTGGTCCAACCAACATCATAGCTAAATCAGAAGGACCCACCACCATCATAGCACAAGAAAACTAAGATGCATGCATCAGATTACCCATGAACTATTTAGCATAAAATAATTGAGCTCGGTCACATCTGTCCTGCAATTTCGGTTGACGTTTGACACATGGATTCATTAGCGACGTTACGACTGAGATCGATGCACCGATTACACCATGGGTTATAATCGGTTTAACGGAGAGGTAGATTAGATACGGACGTGTGCTCGATATATGTGTGGACCGATGATAGCAAAAAACAACCAGAGATGACTGTGGGTGGTGGGCTATTTTTTCTATAACTTTTAAAGAAAATTCAGCAGTTGCAATATGGCAGCAGCAAGAAAGATGTACATTTTTTCTATAACTTTTAAACAAAATTCAGCAGTTACAATATGGCAGCATCAAAGAAGGATTACAATTGGCAAATGGTGGGGTCGGTGTGACGTGTAACTACGATTGAAAGTAGACATATAGTTTGGAGATTATTGAATGAGGAATGTGATATTAAGGGATACTGCACCTTTTTTCTTTTGGTGTGAAGATTGAATATCAGTTAAAATGCACAATCCTATTAAGCGGCCGTCAATTTTTATTTTTATGGATTGGGCGGTCAGAAGTATTAGATTCGAGTCGAGGAACCCACCAATCAAAGGCCAGATTTATTAGAAATGGATGTTTTAAATCTATTATTTTTTGCAATCGAGTATTACTGGTCTAGTAAAGAGTCGACGAGTTGTCGGTATCGGACCAAATTGCGGATGAAGATGGATAACTCTAAAATGAATCGGCTTTCTGTTTATAACAAGTCCAAATTTGGTCCAACATGTTGATAAATATTACAATTTCGGGCAATTTTATACCATATTTGACAGCGGTTAGCATTATTTTCGGCAATTAATCGATTCCGATAACTGCATGAAGGGGATTCTAAAAATGTTGTTGTTGGAATCGGTACCTTAAATAAAACATTGAGTGGAATTCAGGACCTATGTGGATAGATACGAACAGGAATTTGGGCCGAGTTGCATTTCGTTCAAATATCGGAAGAAAGTGGAATGTTGATTTTCAAATGTGTCAACAATGAATAAAAAGGCTTGCCCAGCCAGAGGGCCATGACCACAAGTGTATATGATATTGTTGTTAAGAGATAACTTGTAGTGGACAATACTGGACATGCATGCTTTCCCAGTCACTAATAAAATCAGAGGGGTACCATGGTCACTTGGCCGAGTGACTGGTGTAATCGAGATAATCGGTATGTTATCTGCCTGCCATCTGGTCTGGTTGTTATATATCAAGGATCCCATCTTGAGTATGAAATAGATTTTATAGATTGAGAAATATTAGTGTCCCAATAGACAGTCACTATTAGAGGCCAAATTCATATTTACTAGTTAATTACGCTTCGGTGTAATTCACAACTCCATTAATATGTTTTCATAACCTTACTACCTTACATATAATGGTATCATCTAAGGTATAGATATATATTAATAGTTACTAGCATCAGTAATGGGCTGCTTCCATTTTAGGTTCAGGAGAGTTTTTAAATATGGAATTTGAATTATACTAAAGCGCAATGCCATTAAGCTTAAATGTACTGTAAATCTGAATTACGCTGAAGCTTTATGATTGAGTGTAATGGAATTACGCTTGTGCGTAATTGGTTATCAAACGTGAATTTGGCCTCCCCTAGTCGACAAGTTGCTGGTGTGGGACCAAATTGGGGATGAAAATGGATGACTAAAATGAAGAGGCTTTATGTGGATAATAAGGCCAAATTTCATCGAACAACATGTCGTTAAATAACACGTTTCGGGCAATTTTGTACTATACTCCGGAGAGTAGTTATGAATATTTTATGGAAATTAATTGGTAACTGAAGTGGCATTTCTAAAAATGTTTTTTGAATCTGATTATATGGGGACCATCGAATCAGATTGAGTACCTTTAACCTTTTCGCATCCGTGTTGCAGCAATACAATGTTTGTGGTTGTGTGGCATCTTTCATTTATGTATGCGAGTATCCCATAGGGTAATTCGTACAAACGAGAGAACGACGGAGAGATATTGGTAAATAAGGGCAATGTTGTTTCTTGTATATGGGAGTATCAAAACGTGATATGCACAGATGGTAAGAAAACACATTGGCTCATTGTTTTCACTAACTTTGGGAAGTTTCCCGTAAGGAGCACAGGTGGTCTGATATGAGAACCTCCCCCTCGTATGACTGGTGGATATTATGAGACTCTCCCCCGCATATGACCGACGGATAATATGAGTATCTCCCCCGCGTATGAACGGTGGATAGTATGAGAACCTCCACATCATATGGCCGGCGGATAATATGTTCATATGAGAACATCCCACACATATGACCGGTGGGTAATATGAGAACCCTCCCTCGCATGTGAGAATCTCCCTCGTGTATGACCGGTGAATAATATGAACCTCCGCCGCGTATGACTGGTGGATAATATGTTCATATGAAAACCTCCCCCGTATGACCGGTGGATAATATGAGAATCTCCCCCGCAGATGACCGAGGATAATATGAGAACCTCCACCGCGTACGACTGGCGGATAATATGTTCATATGAGAACCCCCCCCGCATATGACCAGGGGATAATATTAGAACCTCCGCCGTGTATAACCAGCGGATAATATGAAAACCTCCCTTGCGTACGACTGGCGGATAATATGAACCTCCACCGCGTATCACCGGCGGATAATATGTTCATATGAGAACCTCCTACAAGTATGACCGGCTAATAATATGAGAACCCCTACTTCGTATGACCATCGGGCATGTAAGTTTTTCAGTCTATGAACACTATTTGATTTGAATATTCTTTTGAACAGTCTGACCATTGACATATTTTTGAGTTCAAACCAGTTAATCTATTTTGTAACTTGGCTTGTAATCGCCGGACACCGGCTTCCGGCATCTGCGCTTTTAGTCACAACTGAAATAAAAAATAAGTGCGATTTATGACAAATGAAAAGCGCAAAGCCTTTAAAAAATAACACTAAGTTTGATACGTTTTCTGATACATGGTATAATCGTATTTTGTGGATGAAGTGCTGCTAAAAACAGGCTTAGTTGGACCGATAAAACGCTTCAGTCAGCCATTACGAGAAAAATTAGCGCTCTCTCTTTGAGCGAATTTATGCAACAATTTCACTGGAGCCATTCGGATAGCATTACATTCCATGTGTCAAATCCTACATTTTGATATACTACACACCCCATTATATGGAATGTAGCAGCTGAAATCAATCGAGTCTATTTTTAGCTGTTTTCATAGGCGCGTTTTTTCGTGTTCGCCGTTACAGAATTCGCACTAAAACAGCCATATTGTAGCTAACACGAATGCGCAGTATTCCACTGTGGCAATTGATACATAATAATTGTTTGCTAGCGTATTTATCGAGAAAACTAAATTCTAAACATTGATGTCGAACGCAGTCTTTCGTGTTTCGTGGCGCCTTCCCATGGGTGGGTTAATCGGTCTCTATGTGTGCATTAATTGTAGCTTCGCTCGAATTAATAGATTTGTGTTGTGCAATAGATGATAAACTTCATTTTAATACCACATTTTCTTGTGGGCATAGCGTTATCGCTGTAAAAATGCATTTTCTGCAGCTGTTCCACGACCTTGATTTCGAAATAAAGTTCGGTTGTGTTCGGCTTTTATGAAGACCGCTATTATATTGATCGGTATATAGGCAGACCCTTAGCACCCGTCAATATATTTGGGCTGAATTAATCTGATGCGGTATGATTCCTCGAAATTAAACAAAACAAGACAAAGCCATCGTTACTTCGAAATATAGTTTGGGCTAACATTGACACAAATCCTCCATATGTTCTAGGCTGGCACACACAGCATTCGTTTCTCCGTATTTAATTAAATACCCTTTGGGTAAAATAATAGCAAGACCATTTAACGAGGGGTAAATATAGCCACTCCACGCGTACGATATATGTACGTATGTGATATATCTCTCTTGTCTATAGGCGTGCAGGAACGAGATGACATCACCGGGTTGCCGGAAGTGTGAACTGGATAAAAAACCGGCGTGCATTCCACAGAATACGAGCGCATTGGTCCAGGCGACAACAGCTGTTATCACGACGTCAACAAGGACATCAAGTACGCATCAATAACATTTCAAACGTATATAAGTCGATCTCACATCAGTTGTCGCATCTCGCAGGTTGTATTGCATCACGGGGAATCAAGATAAATATCTATAGCAATACCAAGTATATGCACCATAAAATACAATACCATCTAATGTATAAGAAACCCTCACCCGGTAAGCAATAGCCAAACTATAAATGGAAAAGCAACCATGTTTACATCACATTGTGTGCGAAATACTTGACATGGAAAATAATTCGGTAAGTGTCTTTCAAAAAACAATCACTAACGATTCACACCAAGATACATGATTTGATAATATATATACCCGAATTGGTTAATTAAGTTATTCGCGGTCGCAATTTGATACAAATAGTCATAGCGTGCTAGATTTAATATAATATTAGTCAAAGACTCACAACGTCGACCAACGTTTTGAATGTCATCTTTTCTCTCATACGTAATCGTCTAACTTGCTTGTTTATATAAGTATGTATACTGAGTGGCATAATCAACAAACCGACGTCCATTTGTTTTTTAAAGAAAATCATGTTTATTGTGGAATACTTCACACGACATGCCACCGATTTCAATAAACAAATATTAGTTAGTATACACCGTTATGTCCCAATATTGCAAACTACAATGAATATTGTAGAGCATAACACATTTCAATGTGGTGATGGTGGTGGTAATTGCATCATAACATATTTCACAATTTCTACCATATACCGGCCACCATATTTGCTCTCATACTTATATAAACACGCAAGTTATTTGATTAAGTATGTATACTAAGTGGCATAATCAACACACCGACGTCCATTTTTTCTTTTTTAGAAAATCATGTTTACTGGGGAACACTTCGCACGACAAGCCACCAATTTCATATTTACTGGGGAACATTTCGCACGACATGCCACCGATTTCATGTTTACTGGGGAACACTTCGCACGACATGCCACCGATTTCATGTTTACTGGGGAACACTTCGCACGACATGCCACCGATTTCATGTTTACTGGGGAACACTTCGCACGACATGCCACCGATTTCATGTTTACTGGGGAACACTTCGCACGACATGCCACCGATTTCATGTTTACTGGGGAACAAGTCGCACGACATGCCACCGATTTCATGTTTACTGGGGAACACTTCGCACGACATGCCACCGATTTCATGTTTACTGGGGAACGCTTCGCACGACATGCCACCAATTGCATGTTTACTGGGGAACACTTCGCACGATATGCCACCAATTTCATGTTTATTGGGGAACACTTCGCACGATATGCCACCGATTTCAATAAACAAATATTAGTTGAGCACGAATGAATGCAAAATTTGTCAATTCTCTCACTCACGGGCACCAATCTGTTTGCCATTTTTAATAGAACTGGTCACCGTTACGCCCTGGTATTGCAAGAGGCAATGAATATATAGAACTCTGGTCGTACATGTATAAGACATTTCATTGTGGTGATGGTCATGACATATTTCACAATTTCCATCCATACATATGTTGTATTCAGTTCGACAATCGACACGTTTATAGTGAAATATCTATAGTTTAAATAGTGAATTGCAGAAAGAGTATGAGGTCTGAGGGTTTTGTATATTCTAATTAAATCTTAAATTAAGTCTGGTTTGTTAATAGTTGAGGACTCCCATCATCAGACCAAAAAAACGCAGAGTGGACATGTTGTTCCGTAAATAGTATCTGTCAATTGGACTTACCCAGCGCTCAACAGCAGTTTACTTACTGATCATTTAGAAGTATGTTGGCTTTTGAAATAAAGACAAAGCGCCGTCTATACAAACATTTACCCCTTAGTAGAGCAACTCCGAAACATATTGAACATGGTTTTCTAGTGATCTTAATTACATCTTTTCAGAGAAGAACACAGAAAAGCAGGAACAAACAGCAGAGATAACACCTACTGCAACAGTGTCTACCACCGCAGGTATAACATCAGATAAAAAAACAGAGATAACAACTACTACAACAGTGTCCACCACCACAGGTATAACATCAGATCAAACAACAGAGATAACAACTACTACAACAGTGTCTACCACCACAGGTATAACATCAGATCAAACAACAGATATAACAACTACTACAACAGTGTCCACCACCACAGGTATAATATCAGATCAGCCAACAGAGATAACAACTACTACAACAGTGTCCACCACCACAGGTATAATATCAGATCAGCCAACAGAGATAACAACGACTACAACAGTGTCAACCACCACCACAGGTATAACATCAGATCAAGCAACAGAGATAACTACTACAACAGTGTCCACCACCACAGGTATGACATCGGGATTTTGATACTCTTGTTACTAGTGAATGTATACACTGTTTACAACCATAGTTTTGTCTTCATATGAACATCAATTAAGACGACCCTGACAATGTATCCTCTTCGTGATATGGCTTTGCGACTAAAACAACGCCAAACACTAACCAAACAATATATAATCGACTGTCTAAAAGCTGGAAACTAATATTTGGGGATCCAATCTGTATGTGTATACTGCTTGTATGTGAATAACCCTTATATGTCGTTGTGGAGATATCAAACATAAACCGCGCGATATTCTCAAAAGGTGCCATTGGTGAAAAAGACGGTAAGCTGTACCACATATAATATGCTTGAGGCCAATATTCACATGCGACGTTGGTGTGAATCCGATCAGGGTTGATGACTTTGTAAAATATGTTGTCGTAATCTGTAACACACTTCTTTATTTTATATCGTATCCTTTAAACACATGATTGGACTTGATAAGTTGCTTACAATATATCCATTTACCTCAAAAACATATGGAAATTCTTTGTTAACCCATCCATGAGACCTTACCAATTCTTTACCAGGAACACTTAGCATCATGCACTGCAGAACTACTCTAGTCAACTGACACTATTTATATATACATTAGTTATATCTCCAATACGCCTATATGAATATGTTGTTAAAAGTCGAAGATGCCCTTTTTGTAGCCTCAAAATGCGACCTGTTCGACACACTACTTTATACATATCCTCCTTACAGTATAATCGAATCGACGCAATGAAATTCTTTTCCATTTTGTTTATTTGTGCATTTCTGTAACAAAAATATTTAAATAGGCTCCCTCTCCGGATAATCTTGGCCGATCCTCCGGCTCGCTGCAAAATATTAATGTTGACTGTCTGAAATAAATTTCTTAACCCTTTACCCAACACACGGGCCAAAACCGGCCAAATAAAGCTTCAACAGCCTAAAATATCTTCGGTCTGTCTCAATAGAACCATACAAATATGGATATCATTGGAACCGGCTCCTTGACCACATTGTGATAGTTACAGTTATGCCCTGTGCCAATGCATTCTTTTATATATGCGAGTCGACCATAGGTCGCCTCGCATATATAAGAGAATGCATTGGCCTAAAAAAAAATCTTTTTTTAACACTTTTTACCATTTTTCTTACATTCTTTAACAATTTTATAATTTTTAATGTGTTAAGCCAATGCATTCTCTTATATATGCGAGGCGACCTATGGCACAGGGCCCTTCTGTTGGGTAAAGGGTTAATAATGAAGGATCGCAACAAACACTAACTCACCACACGTCACTATGTTTGTAAGTTATTTTGGTCATCAACTTTGTTTGGTCCAAGTATTAATGAGAAAATCGTGAGTGAAATGAAGCATCCCAAAGGATATCACACTTTGTTTTTGCCAGATAATGTAAATAATGTTATGGTGAATAAATGAGACTCGGTGATTAATAATGAATATGATCTACTTTCTTAATTGAACAAAGTGCAGAATATGAAAACATGACAATAAAAATTATCTGTGAAGTTTAAAAACAGTCCAAACGTAGTAACTTATCAAGTGACAAAGCACAAATCTTCTTGATATTTACATTTTAAACTTCCAATGGAGACAACTGATTCAAACTTATTTAACCCTTTACCCAACAGAAGGGCCCTGTGCCAATGCATTCTCTTATATATGCGAGTCGACCAATAGGTCGCCTCGCATATATAAGAGAATGCATGGCTTAACACATTAAAAATTATAAAATTGTTAAAGAATGTAAGATTTTTTTTTTTTAGGCCAATGCATTCTCTTATATATGCGAGGCGACCTATGGTCGACTCGCATATATAAGAGAATGCATTGGCATAGGGCATATCTGTAACTATCACAATGTGGTCAAGGAGCCGGTTCCAATGATATCCATATGTGTATGGTTCTATTGAGACAGACCGAAGATATTTTTAGGCTGTTGAAGCTTTATTTGGCCGGTTTTGGCCGGTTTGTTGGGTAAAGGGTTAAGCGCTGTACTCACCATGCAAATATGTTTAGTGTGGAAATAAGCCGTTATGGAGCGTATATGCTTTGAATGGTGCCACATAACAAAGATTGTGAATCTGGTAAGTCCTGTCGATATAAAAGGAGATTAAATAATGCCAATATGGGCGTATTCAGACAAAAGTTTGTGTTCATATGCTTAATATGGCACAGGTTAGCGACTTGCAACTGAGGAAGATCCTATTGGTTGTATCTTTCGACTTTTCAAAACTTTACCTCTTTGGTCTTCTAAAATTTTTAAGTTTTACCTTTTTCCTTAAATTACAAATTCTTAGGTATCTTTGATTTTAATTACCCTCTTTCGATCTGTACGTTCTTAATTACTTTTCAAAATATTTCCAGCCGCTCCGTGACTTTGCTCTCCGACTCAAAATTTTATGCCAAGAACACGAGGAACACAGTATCTGCATGTGATTGGGACCCTGACCCTAATATATCCCCTTTCTTTCATATACTTTGCAGACACTCTCCTCTTGTTCTTGACATCCATTACATTTTTGCTCCGCCAATATTATGTGGGTAAAATGACGAATATGTTTGAGGCGTTTTTCTTTCTTACTAAAACCTATGTTGACTAACAAATAGGCCATTTATGGTCTACCTGCCAGTGCTTCACTTTGACTTGTTTTCTGTCATTCTGGTGTGCTAGGTTTGGTGTTGCTTACCCTGGAACTCGTGTTACCTGGTCTGACACCCACTTACCTGATTGGTTACACATAAAAACATAACAAAGAGTGTTAATCTGGTAAGTCGTGTCGATATAAAAGGAGATTAAATAATGCCAATATGGGCGTATTTAGACATAGACTCACATTGGAGTGTTTTCAAAAATGCATTTACGTCCTTAAAGAGCATATATTGTGGTGATATAATGCCAATATGATCGTATTGTGCTCACTAAAATACATTCGTTATGTGCTTATTTTTTACGAGGACATGTAATCTACATGTAAATAAGAAGTGCCATATTTTTTGTTGGAATACAAGGTTAATGGTAGTGCTCTATATACTTATGTCGTGTATTTAGTTCGAAAATCGACACAATTATAGTGAAATTTCAATAGTTTAACTAGTGAATTGCACAAAGAGTAGGAGGTCTGAGGGTTGTGTATATTCTAATTAACCCTTTACCCAACAAACCGGCCAAAACCGGCCAAATAAAGCTTCAACAGCCTAAAATATCTTCGGTCTGTCTCAATAGAACCATACAAATATGGATATCATTGGAACCGGCTCCTTGACCACATTGTGATAGTTACAGTTATGCCCTGTGCCAATGCATTCTCTTATATATGCGAGTCGACCATAGGTCGCCTCGCATATATAAGAGAATGCATTGGCCTAAAAAAACCACTTTTTTTAACACTTTTTACCATTTTTTCTTACATTCTTTAACAATTTTATAATTTTTAATGTGTTAAGCCAATGCATTCTCTTATATATGCGAGGCGACCTATGGTCGACTCGCATATATAAGAGAATGCATTGGCACAGGGCCCTTCTGTTGGGTAAAGGGTTAAGTCTGTTTGGTTAATAGTTGAGAACTTCCATTATCAGACCAAAAAATGCAGAGCGGACATGTCGTTTCATAAGTGGTATCTTTCAAATGGTCTTAAGTGGGCCGCGCTCGAAGTGATATTTGTTGCACGATATTTGTCACAGACCCTTGCGATTATAAGATCGGTGTGCGCAGACGATTTTAGTCGTGCGACTCTTGTTTTGTCACGTATGGTAGACCACCACACGATGCGATCGGATCGTACGATCTGGTTGTTTACTTTCTCGTGAATGCAGTGGGTTATTACTAACATGGTATAGGCTATATGTATAGGTATATATGTGTATTTATCGCAGATAATTAATACGAATTTCCAATAAATATTAATATTACAAGTGTTTGTAGTTCTATAGACTATTGGGCCCTATACCCGATTTAATTCCCCACACAAATTCACAATCAGATATTATATAGACACCAACTTGCTGATGTCCAGTCCACCTGTTTTGTTTTGCACTCAATTCCGCCGTCCAAAATATCCCGCTACTCTGACTTTGCTAATCAACTTGAACTTGAAGGACACGCTGGGTGGCATGTTGTTGTGAAAAAAAACATGTGGTCGCCGAATGATCATATTAATAGTTGAATCTGATTGGCTACTTCAAATAAATCGCATCGTAGAAAATCTAAATTATCTGATTCCCTGCGGGGTCGATCGTGCGACAAAATGTCGTGCGATTTTCCACAGCACACGGTACGATTTGACCGTAACCTGTGCCCGATATTTGTCGTACGATATATATCGCATCGTGTGCGGCGCGCTTTACCAAGCGGTCAGCAGCAGTTTGCTTACTGGTCATATGTTAATCGGTAAAGACGGTTTGATGACGTTTCATATGAAGTCGTCCATAACAAACATTGACCTCTTATTATATACGCACCGAAACAAATTGAACATGGCTATAAAATCATCTTCTTTACATATTTTCAGATCAGAGCCCAGAGCAGCAGGAGCAGACAACGGAGATAACAGCTATCACAACAGTGTCCACCACCAAAGGTATTGACATCTGGATTTTGATATGCTTGTCACTAGTGAATGAATACACTGTCTACAACCAAATTGTTGTCTCCATATGACCATTAATAAGGAGACCGTGGCAATGTATCCTCGGCGCGATATGGCTTTGTGGCTAAAACGACGTCAAACTCTAACCAAATAAAGTATAATGAACTTACCCAACAGCTGGAAACTCGTAATTAAAAAAATATAATATTTGGCATTCAATCTGTATGTATGCAAACTGCTTGTATGTGAATGTCCCGCATCTGTCGTTGTGGAGATATCAAATATAAACCGCGCGATATTCACAAAAAAGTGCCCTTCGTGACAAAGACCGGTAAGTTGCACCACCTATGATTGACGCCAATATTCACTCTGATGTGAATCAGATTAGGTTTGTTCTCATAGTAAACTGCTTTGTCTTAATCGGTATCCCTTCGCAACAATCAAATCAACTACGAACACATTAACGCACGAAAACTAAGCATCATGCACTGCATAATTCAGAATCTATATCTATATTTGCGAATGTATGTCTCTATTTCTGTCTATATGTCTGTGTTCTATAGAGATTCACAGGGGACATGTTGACGGCACCAAAGGGGTCTAACAGGGGTAACTTTTTCCGAGAAAGATAATGGTGTGGGCCAGAAACATTTTTTCGCCCATATGCACCAAACCTATACATAATGATCTGCATGGTATGACGAATCTGGTTTATATTTATATGTATTTAAATCAGAAGTATCGAGTCAGGGGAGCACCGAAGGGGAGAGGGGCGTCAAACACTGACCTGACAAAATATTTTTAGCATCGATTTCCACCAAATTGATACACATTCTTCCCCACGGTACAAGGAAGCTAATCGTGTGATGTATTGACGCCAAATTGGTGCCGTTTTGAGTGAGAGATGGGGGACATCAAATTTGATACGAATTGAGTTAGTCGCCGATTTCCACAATTTTATATATAGTCATCTTCACAGTAAGTATAATTGTGTGGTTTAAATATGGCACAAGTTGCGTCGCTTGATTCAGGAATAGGGAGGGGAGGGTCCCAAACAAAATTATCAATTTTTTTTCTTAGCGCCTATTTCCACTAAATCGATACACATTCTTCTCCAATGATACGGAATCAAATCATTTTGTTAAAGATGCCACATTTAGTGCCTACATTTGCGAATGTATGTCTGTTCTATAGAACTTCACGGGGACAACATAGAGGGCACCAAACGGGTCTGACAGGGGTAACCTTTTACGAGGAAGATAATGGTGTGGGTTAAAATTTTCTAAAGTGACGCTGTTGTTGTCATGGGCAGAAAATGAGAGGGTCAGCAAACATGCATTTGTCGCTGATTTCCACCAAATATACACAATCTTCTCTACGATATGACGCCATCTTACCGATATTCATGAATATTTGTAAGATAGACAACCCTGGTAGATATCACGGAGAACGCAGCGGCGTTGAGTTTTCATTGCATTACCACATAACAAGGACACATGGCTTTCATTCAGCTGTCAAAGAAATTGTTGTATACATAGTCTATATGTCAATATATTGGGTTTTGGGTATTGTACATGAACCGGATATATGGTCCGGCTATTCCAGGTTGTATATGGGAACTGGCAGTATTGTGGTGTTGGTCCTACTAAATGTGAAGTGTAGAATGTTATCATATTGCACGTGATAATTGATTCCAAATTCCAATTAGAATTTTAGAAGAATAGGATTTTTATCCAGGAAGGTAAGTTATTTTACGGCTATTATGCCACCGATTTTATGATGGAGAGCGTGAGCGTAAGTCAATCATTGTGCAGAATCTGACAATGTTGGTAATCAATGACAGTCAAGACTTGCCATGAGCGCGTTCATAGAAACTGCAATGTCTCATAGTGTTGCCACTCATTTCATTGACAACAATATCAATATGACATTTCTTACATCTCACTGATGTTGCGATGCTTATATTATAATCATATACACATGTTTGTCCACTGTTTTGTGGTGAGGCATTATAAGCTGGTACATATCTATATTTGCGAATGTCTATATGTCTGTCTGTGTGCGTTCTATAGAAATTCACATGGGACCATGTAGAATGCACCATAATGGGTCTAACAGGGGTTACTTTTTCCGAGAAAGATGCGGGTTAAAATGTTCTGCTCGTCATTCTATTTGAGAGATACATATATTCGTGCAAATTGAGGGACCTTGAATCGTCAGAGGATGGCATGTCTGAATGGATCATGTGTTATAATAAAATTGAGACTTTCCTGTTCAAGATGTTGTCCAAAAAAAAGATACAATTTGTCAAGAGAGATGGAAATGTATAAGTCTGTTAAAAATAGTGGTCACAGTGTGCAGTCAAATTTAGTTTCTTTTGAGATAAAGGAAAACACAGTTAGCAGCACATAACTTTTCACGATTCGCCAATACTGGCATCTGCCCAATACAGAGGATTTCTTTCATTTTTATACATCTCTATGTAAAACCTAATTGTCGTACTTTGAACTAATGTTCATGTTTTTATCCAATTAAAATATTAAAAACCAGTCACAAAAAACTTCAATTCCAACTGCGTCGACTGTACGATTTAATAAATGATAAACACTCAGTTGTAGACAAATTCTTCTTTATTCGTGGGACGAATTAGTCGCGATAAACAATATGACAATCACTCCGACCAGGCGAGCCACAGCTTATAATCCATGTACAAGAATGACGTTCTGAGATGCCATTTGGACATACAATTTTGAGAATACGTATACCACTTTGAACAAGCATATTCTCTATCCCCACTCTATGTCCACAGCAGAGGGTTTCAGATCATTTTAACCTGGGCAACCACCCCGGGTGACCCTGCTAATATATACAATAGTTTTATCTCCGATACGACTAAATAAAGTTGTTGGGTGAAGTCGAAGATGCCTTTCATAATGTCTTTGAGTGCCCCTTTATAGAGCCCAAAGATGCGACCTGTTCGACAAGTGGGCAACATACCATTTTATACATATCCTCCTTCTTACATTATAATCCAATCGACGCAATGAAATGCTTTTCATATTTTGTTCATTGTGTATTTCGTTAAATATTTAAATGGGCCCCCTCTCCAGATAATCTTGCACGATCCTCCGGCGGGCTATACATGTTGACCTCCTGAAATGAATTTCTAAATAGGGAAGGATAGGACTGGCAGCAAACACAAACACACCACACATCACTATGTATGTTATGTTGATCATCAACTTTGTTTTTGACCAAGTGTTAATGGGATAGGTGGGGATGTAAGTTGTTAAAAAGACTTGTGCTGTGCTCCAGTCCCTCTCGTAATATTATATTACACTACAATACAATTGTACCAGTGATACATTGATCGGTTTGTACTATTAGTAAACATGGGACTAGCAGTTGCACTTGCATTCAGTAACACGCGCCTAGTCCTATAGCTTCGTCTGGTTTAAAAATCTATTTTCAACCTCCTATTATTCAACATATTTCATGAACGATGATGATACAAAAATAGGTGTCGTCATCTATTATATATTTTGGAAGATCTGTCTGTCTGTGTGTCTGTGTGTCTGTGTGTCTGTGTGTGTGTTCGCGATGAACTCGAAAACGTCCCAACCGATTTCGATGAAACTTGGTATGTGGGGGTATTTTCGGCCGGGGACGAACATAGGCATATTAATTTGTCCGTGCGACGTCACCTTGACCTTGAAATCGGGTCATTTCAAGGTCAAACGCCCGAATATCACGGGATTTCGATGAAACTTGGTATGTGGGGGTATTTTCTTATGGCGAGTCTCATAAGCATATTCATTTGCCCGTGCGACGTGACCTTGACCTTGAAATCGGGTAACTTCAAGGTCAAATCGCCAATTTTGATGGGATTTCGACGAAATTTGATACGTTGGGTTACTTTTGTTCACCGATTGTTTTGGACGGGTCCAATCGTGACCCCGACCAGACATTGACCTTCAAAATGATCAATTCAAGGTCAAATCGGGTAAAACCGGATGGATTTCGACGGGCACGTTTGTCGGGTACTTTTGTCCGGGCAGTGTTTTGGACTGGTCAAATCGTTACCCCACTTGACCTTGACCTTCAAAATGGACAATTCAAGGTCAAAGCCCGGACGAAGTCGGGTCACCTTCTAGTCTATTATATATTTTGGAAGATCTGTGTGTCTGTGTGTCTGTCTGTCTGTGTGTTCGCGATGGACTCGAAAACGACCGAACCGATTTCGATGAAACTTGGTATGTGGGGATACTTTCGGCCGTGGAGTGGCATAGGCCTGTTAATTTGCCGTGCGACGTGACCTTGACCTTGAAATCGGGTCATTTCAAGGTCGAACGCCCGAGTATCACGGGATTTCGATTGAAAATTAGTGTCTGGGGATACTTTCGTATGGGGAGTGTCGTAAGCCTATTAGTTTGCCCGTGCGACGTGACCTTGAAATCGGGTCAATTCAAGGTCAAATCGCGAATTTTGATGGGATTTCGACGAAATTTGATACATGGGGTTACTTTTGTCCACTGAGTGTTTGGACGGGTCGAGTCGTACCCCGACGTGACCTTGACCTTCAAAATGATCAATTAGAGGTCAAATCGGGTAAAACCGGATGGATTTCGACGGGTACTTTTGTCCGGGAAGTGTTTTGGACGGGTCAAATCGTGACCCCACCTGACCTTGACCTTCAAAATGATCAATTCAAGGTCAAATCGCGCAATTCGCCGAAAAGCAGAGGGGATACAGCTCGGACGAAGTCGGGTCCACCTGCTAGTCTATATATATATATTTGAGACTTCCGTATATATATATGTGTATATATATGTGTGTGGGTACTTCATAGAATCGAAAACGGCAGCGCGGATCGAGGTCAACTTTCGTATATAAGTGTAAAAACACACGGGGATCGTCCACATATCGATTCGCTCGCGATCCAAGAGGCGTAACTCTACATTTTTGATATCTGTATATGTATATTTTTATATCCATATTCACTTCAAACTGCTAAACCCGTTGAGCCAAAACTTGCTAATCCCTTCCAAAATATAGAATTTACATTTTCTCATATATACTTTTCTTGTTACGGCCGAAAATCTTAGTCTATTTTCGATACATTCATATAACAAGCTCTAAACTTACACCCCTCAATTCGTGCTAACTCACGCACCTTATATGGCTGCTAAAATTTAGTAAATACGAAGCACTGTGATACGTCCCAGAATCTGACGGGACTTCCACTGCCTCAAGCCATGAATACCAACATCAACGACATTGTTGGACTCGCCAAGCCGTCAATGCCAACAACAACGACGTTGGCGAGAACGCAGCTTATATGGCTGCTAAAATTTAGTAAATACGAGGCACTGTGATACGTCCCAGAATCTGACGGGACTTCCACTGCCTCAAGCCGTGAATGCAAACAACGACATTGTTGGACTCGCCAAGCCGTGAATGCCAACAACAACGACGTTGGCGAGAACGCAGCTTATATGGCTGCTAAATACGAGGCACTGTGATACGTCCCAGAATCTGACGGGACTTCCACTGCCTCAAGCCGTGAATGCCAACAGCAACGACATTGTTGGACTCGCCAAGCCGTGAATGCCAAAAGCAACGACTTTGTTGACGAGAAAACACACAATGCTAGTTTCTCTTTACGGCAATGTGAGAATTTTCGGGTGGCCCCGAGCCGTGAATGCCAACAACAACGACATCGTTGGCATACCTCTTTTAGGGACGGGTATCATAATTCCTCTTGATTAAACAATTTTTCATCGGGTCAGTTCATTCCGCCCGATGTACCTTAAATCTTTTAGGGACGGGTACCATTATCTACTATATATTTTGAGAACTACTTATATAAATATATATATAAATATATATATAAATATATATATACTTTATAGAATCGAAAACGGCTGAACCGATCGAGACCAAACTTCCCATCTAATGGTAAAAATCCACGGGAATGGTCGCGGCGTGCACCCGTTCTCCACTCTCAGTCACAAAAAACGGCACTGTGGGATTAATCGCGTTGACAGTTAAAGAGCGTTCGCATCCGCAGTGTCGTTGATAAAGAGCGTATGCGTGTAATGTGATTCTTACGTCTGGGTCCGGGCGTGTGCGTGTAAGACTGTATCCATACATGAGCGTGTTGAGTGACGTACTTAGGGCTTCCTATGAACGGGGGAGATTTTCATCGGGTCACTTTTTCCGCCCGAGGTGATATATATGTGTGTGTCCTTTATAGACTCGAACCTGGTTTAATGGCATTGACCTTGAAAATATTCAATTCAAGGTCAAATCGGGTCAAATTGAAAAACAAAAAATAAAATTAAAAAATTAAAAAGGCACAATTAACTCATTGAAAAAATTTATTAAAAATATTAATTAAAAAAGCCACTAAATTCAAATGGCACAATTAAATTGAAAAACAAAAACTTAAATTAAAAAATTTATTAACAAAATAATTATATAAAAACATTAATTAAAAAATTAAAAAATGGTCATGTTTCTGACGATTGCCGCCAGTGGCGGGCTAACCTGCTAGTCTATTATATATTTTGGAAGATCTGTCTGTCTGTCTGTATGTGTGTTCGCGATGGACTCGAAAACGACCAAACCTATTACGATGAAACTTGGTATGTGGGCTACTTTCGGCCGTGGAGTGGCATGGACCTGTTAATTTGCCCGTGCGACGTGACATTGACCCTGAAATCGGGTCATTTTAAGGTTAAACGCCCGAATATCACGGGATTTCGATCAAACTTAATATGTGGGGGTACTTTCGGCCGGGGAGTGGCATAGGCATATTAATTTGCCCGTGCGACGTGACATTGACCTTGAAATCGAGTCATTTCAAGATCAAACGCCCGAATATCACGGGATTTCGATGACACTTGGTATGTGGGGCTACTTTCGGCCGGGGAGTGGCATAGGCCTATTCATTTGCCCGTGCGACGTGACCTTGACCTTGAAATCGGGTCATTTCAAGGTCAAACGCCCGAATATCACGGGATTTCGATGACACTTGGTATGTGGGGAGACTTTCGGCCGGGGAGTGGCATAGGCCTATTCATTTGCCCGTGCGACTGACCTTGACCTTGAAATCGGTCATTTCAAGGTCAAACGCCCGGATATCACGGGATTTCGATGAAAATTAGTGTCTAGAGATACTTTCGTATGGGGAGTATCATAAGTCTATTCGTTTGCCCGTGCGACGTGACCTTGACCTTGAAATCGGATCAATTCAATGTCAAATCTCGAATTTTTATCGGATTTCGACGAAATTTGATACGTAGGGTTACTTGTGTCCACTGAGTCTTTTGGACGGGTCAAATAGTTACCCTGACCTTGACCTTCCAAATGATAAATTCGAGGTGAAATCGGGTAAAACCGGATGTATTTCGACGGGTACTTTTATTGGGTACTTTTGTCCGGGCAGTGTTTTTGGACGGGTCAAATCGTGACCCCACCTGACCTTGACCTTCAAAATGGACAATTCAATGTCAAATCGCACAATTCTCCGAAAAGCAGAGGGAAACAGCCCGGACGAAGTCGGGTCCACCTGCTAGTCTATTATATATTTTGGGAAATCTGTCTGTCTGTCTGTCTGTGTGTGTGTTCGCGATGGACTCGAAAACGGCAGAGCCGATTTCGATGAAACTTGGTATGTGGGGATACTTTCGGCCGGGGAGTGTCGTAAGCCTATTCGTTTGCCCGTGCGACGTGATCTTGACCTTGACATCGGGTCAATTCAAGGTCAAATCGCGAATGTTTATGGGATTTCGACGAAATTTGATACGTGGTGTTACTTTTGTCCACTGAGTGTTTTGTACAGGTCAAATCGTGACCCCGACCTGACCTTGACCTTCAAAATGGACAATTCAAGGTCAAATCGCGCAATTCGCCGAAAAGCAGAGGGGAAACAGCCCGGATGAAGTGTAACACTTTCAATGTTACCCGGCGTATATAAAATTAATTTGGAAGTCAATACCTAGCCATAGGTCCATATTTTATGCGTGGGAAACTGACCCGAAATCGAATAGCCTGAGCTATTCCGTTGCGGGTTAGTGATCCTATAAAGATTGTATTAAATCTTAACATGTAGGACAGGCCAGTACGTGTACGGATAAGATTGTTACACGTGGTTGGGTGTGGCTTCCAGATTTTCATATATACTAGTTTCAGCCGGGGAGTGAGGAGACTTGACTTGAGACTCTTGATTCGAACGCATTAGGGAGAAGTTATGATATTATACTTTTCTCCGTGGCCACCTGATTGTGTGAAATTGTATATAGTTGTATAATAAATTTCATCAACGTGTTTCTAAGAATTCCAACTTAATGGTTAGAACCCGTGGGACCAGTAGCCCGATAGAGTGGTCGGGTCCATCAGCTAGTAATATATATATTTTGAGTTATCTTCTTTCCTCTCAAGCCATCTGCGCCAGTTCTTCTGGATACGAACTACGAACACTCGCTGGGAATGATTATCTACTGAGGTTCGGGGATTCCCCTGTGATTGGTGATATCGCACGGATGTGTTGTGAGGACGACGGAGCTCATCTCATAACCATTGAGAGTCGGGCGATGCTGGATGATGTGGCAGAACTACTAACGACGCTAGGACATGACAGAGGTTAGTGTTGTGCATATACAACGACGATAGGGACGATAATGACAATGACTATTATGTTTTTGCATATAAGGACTCGGGCGATGATAATAATTCCAATATCGATCACTAGTTAAACTGGTTATTGTCATCCAGTTTGCGTTCAGTTCGTACGATTCTGTGATACCTTAACATAGCGTGATAACACTCCAATACTGTCCCTTCCGACTAAACTGACTTATAGTTAAACCAGTATTTTTGAACTGTATGAATAATCAGGGGTGCGTGTGTTTGTGGGGGTAACTAAGTTTATACTAAATGGATTCTAGCATTTAGTTATTGAAGCATACATTGGATATATTGTTCATTTTGAGGGGTATTTAGGTGATAAACGCAGACAACAGACCGAAAAATATATAATACAAGAGCAGAATGATTCATATTCAATGGTATGACATATTCAGATTATAAGTTAAACTTTGATTGTTTGTTGAACAATATCTGATCACCCTTAAAGGAACTACTCGTCGACGAGTATTTGGTATATAAAGTTATATAATATAGTCCAACGTTATAGTGCTGTCAATGGATGTTATGTCATTCCAAATAATCGACCCGTGGCAAACCAATTAGTTACTAGATTACCCTGAATGTTTAGGAAAATGTACGCTCACAATACCTCAACATAATGTTATATACGTCGGGTACCATAGAGAACATTCCCCCGACACTTACATTGAAGCACAAGCTCCTACACGCACTCACATGTGTACACTTAATTACATCAACAGAATGGTATATACGTCGGGTACCATAGAGAACATTCACCCGACACATACATTCAAGCATACGCTCCTACACGCACTCACATGTGTACACTTACTTACATCAACAGCATGGTATATACGTCGGGTACCATAGAGAACATTCACCCGACACATACATTCAAGCACACGCTCCTACACGCACTCACATGTGTACACTTACTTACATCAACAGAATGGTATATACGTCGGGTACCATAGAGAACATTCACCCGACACATACATTCAAGCACACGCTCCTACACGCACTCACATGGGAAAATGCGGGTCTTTTTGAGTGCACAATCGCCGTGAATCACCAACCATATTTTCCGAATTTTTCCGCAGCAATTGCGATTTGTTGCGACGGTGATTAGTTGCTTTACTAGATGTAGTTATGACAGATATAGTAGTGTTTTAAGAGAAGTTTAAAATTCAAGTCAATAAATCTTTCTTTTCTGCCGCAAAAAAACAGTAGTGATTATTATTACCCATCCACTCACAATCGCGCGACGACGCCGAGATCCCGATGTAGGCGATTTTCGCCGTGATTTTAAGTGGACTGGTCGCGGCTGTTTCGGTTGAGGCGTTTTCGTCTTTGATATAATGTTCGTTGATAATACATGTAGGTTCTATCGTTCTAATTACAGCAGACACGTGGATCGACGGGAGAGATATCTATGGGGACGACGTCATGTACTCGTGGAGTGGATCGGTTCTCCCATTCACTGCATGGTCGGGCGGTGAACCAGAGGGTGGTCCACAAGACTGTCTTATCATGTGGTATTCATCCGGCATGTACAGATTCGCGGATGCTGGATGTGCGGACAACGAGCGCGTGTTCATGTGTCACAAGTGAGCTATGAGGACGATGTCAGCATTTACTCGTGGAATGGTTCCGTCCGCACATTCATTGCATGGTTGCAAGGTGGTTTCCAGGACTGTATGACCGTGGGGTATTCTTGGGTTTACATATTCGGAGATGCCGGGTGTGCGACCAACGAGCGCGTGTTCATGTGTCAGAATTTAGTCCAACAAACTCAAGATGAATGTGAACCGCACCCAGTTATTAGCACGGACGTTCAATAAATTGGAATGTTGTAACTAAAATCAATATGATACAAGTGCGATTGTTTAAAGAGTCATTGCACCTTCCCCAATATACTCCGATTGACTGAAGCAATAATACGGCGGAATCCCGCAGATAACTACTTTTAGCCACAATTCCAATCCGCGCGACCCGATTGGTCGGCGATCTTTCGTCACCAATTTCATACGATTGTCTTTATGACTTGAGAATAATGGCTCCCATTCTCAAGACGAAGTGAATTAATTAAAATTAATTAGTTGGAACGCATATATGAATTCGATTATCGGAGTTTTAACTCGGAATATGGTGTGTTGAGTGGGAATGTTGGTTCCTCACATATGAATTCAACGATTATTGCCTGGAAAACTAGTCAAAAACTCGGTTCGAACTGAAGTTCGTGAGATCAGGCTATGTTGTTGACATTTTAATTGCATATTGTCAACAGCGGGAAATCTCAGCCTGGAGAGTGACTCAGGTCTCAATGGGAACTATTGGAGAACCTATCGTCCAAACACGCAGATTAAACAGTGTGGGTAGATAGCAGCAGAAAAATGTACATGTAGCAAGTGCTATTTGACGCTACAATTACATGTATGGCTTTGGATTAGACTGGCTGCATTAGGTCTACACTACAGGCCCTACAGATTCAAATTCAACTCAAGTCTCAACAGTGACCTCTAGTATTAAAATGACTAATTCCAAAATGTGTGGCCCAGTATTAGATATATGTTGGGGGAAGGGTAGATAATGCCATGAATCTCTACTCTGGCTAATATGAGAGGCCACAATCACATTTAGTAACGAATGGCGCTTAAGTGAAATTGAATGCGCTTAAGCAAAATTTATTGCAGTTAAGGGCAAATGATTGTGCTTAAGTGCAATCATTTGCACTTAAGTGATAATAACACATATTGTGCTTAAGCACAAATAGGGCATTTATGCTCAAGGATAACGAGTTGCACTTAAGCATGATTAATTGCGCTCAAGTGCAATTAATTGTAATTATCTAACCTACCCATACAATATTAATTGACATAACCTGAAGTATCGCCTAGCAACACAAGAGGAGCATGGGCTATGTGAGTATGTGTACAACAATCAAAGATACTCCATATTTTCCTATTATCAGCATCACTTATATCCAAAAAAATGGAAGTCTCCTCTAGTATGATTTAATATAATTTTTTATAAGAATTTTTGCACAGATTTGGGCCATAGTTATGGTCATATAGCAAGAATGTGGTGTCACTGCATGATGCTTGCGTACCTCATATGGTGTACTTATTTACTTAAATCGGGTGAAAAACCCTATTTTCATATTATCAGCATCCCTGTCCCAACAATTGGTGTTTCGTATCAGGAGCTTTGGTGGCCCACTCCTCGAGCTCTGGTAGTTTTATTAAATCAGCGTCTCTTGCACAGATCTATAGCATTTCCATTGTCATACTGCGCGAATATGGTGTCACTAAGGACGTGCTTCCCTCATATGGTGTACCTGTATATATAATCGAAAATCAAAGTTGCCCCAACTAATACAGAAGATAATGCTATCACGAGTTGCCACAACTAAAACAGAAGGTAATTCTATCGCGAGTCTACCATTTTGATAAAGAACTTAGGCCTGCTCCCTACCCATCCAAACCAATGAAAACAAGAGGTGATATGTCAATAAGAGCTAAGGTTGAGTTATAAACTTATTTATTCACCAGGGGTGTTTCGTTACATATAACCATGATATGCGCTTAAGATTAGGCAATTGCTTGCGCTTAAGCAGAATTCATTGCGCTTAAGCACAAATAATTATGTTTTCAAGAACAAACAATTATGCTTAAGCACAATCGATTGCACATAAGAGCAATGATTGCGCTTAAGCACACTGATTGTGCTTAAGTTCAACTAATTGTCTTAAGTGAAATTATTTGTGCTTAAGTGCATGTAATTGCGCTTAAGGACATTGATTGCGCTTAAGTGCACTTCATTATTAAATGTGAATTTGTCCTCCCATAGGCTATTGCCCGTTGAAATCATATTCTACCAGTACAAAACCTGGAAACTTTTTGAAGTTTTGATAGGGATCCTTATAAAGCTGAAAAATAACAAGGGGAATATATTTCTTTCTTAATACCCGTCGCTTAATAGTTTATTCATAAATAGGCGAAAGTGCCAGCTCGAGATGACATAATTAACAGACTTGATGGGTGAGTTTGCTATGCGCCACTTACTATCATGGAATTTATCCAGGGTAATTAATTAAGTGTTTTTGTGATATCAGCCTACTAAAGCCACAAAAACATGCATCTCTGAGCTGGGACCACCCCATACTTTGAAGTTGATTATCGAAGAACAAATATAAACAAAGAAATATGTTCCCTTCCTTGTTTGTTCAATGTTATAAAGTTCCCTGTCAAAACATACAAAAGTTCCCAAGTTTTGTACGGATGGAATCAGATCTCTACAAGCGCTAAGCAGAGAAAAGATTCATGGCATGATCTATGGGAGGGGGTTTCTTCAATTTCAACTAGATAGCTCCAGGCTATTGACCCAACATTCAACAATAATTTGAACAAGAACTAAATCATGCCAGAAGCTGGGGTTTGTCCCACAAAAATATTCATAATTGCCAGTTACTCAATTAATAAATGCAATTGCAAGTCTATTACAGCTAGTCAGTTGTGGTGTTCAGGTATTAACAAATGTTTTAATTATATTAAATTTAATTCATTAGTGAAAATTCATACATGTGTTAAGTACCATATTAATAAATCATTTAAAATAAGTCTTCTTAAATATATCTCTTCGTGATATCATCGATTGTGCCCCTCCCATGGCAGATCGAAGATTCCTATACTGAATACTAATAACAAAAAGATGATGTGTCTGTGTACCAGATAAGAAAATATGTATAGTGACAATGGAGTGAAATCTCCTGGAACTCTACGATATATCTCACTGAGAATGATTGTCATTGAGCATCAAATTGGTTTGTCAAAATGTTTTTTTTATATATAATTCAGTCTCATACTTCTTGATGAGCTGGAGTTATGGACAGTATTTCAGCAGCAAAATAGAAACATTTTCATATTTATAATACTGTGAAATAACCATGGCTTATATTCTATATATTTTGTATCTGGTACTCATTGTTCACCTGTTATTCAGGATTTATGGGAGGTGCTAGTATACCATCAGTATTCAGAGTAATCAAAACTATGTGGTGCACTTATGAGACAAAATACCAAACCCGGAGGATCGGAACTAAAACTAATTACACAAAAGTGTCTATTTAGGAATAAAATCAATTAACCCTTTAAGCAGCGCTGGTGCAGCATTCACCCTTCCATGACTGGAGCGTTGGAAATATTGCAAAACCCCTGTGCAAATGCATTCGCTTATATTTGGTAGTTTCCATTAGGGATCCTATAATATATAAGAGAATACATTACATTGGCCTAACAATATTTACCTTGACCCTGTACGCCAGTGCATTCTCTTATATATGTGAGGCTACATGTGGTACATGCACGTATAAGGGAATGCACTGGCACACGATGCAATGCTCCATCAGCGCAGCTCCCATCAATAAATGGTTATAGTATATATTCGAGTCTCCCAAGTCATTCCAACTGCATGTCCATTTTGTAGATCTTATTTTCCCGCTTTACAGAAGAAATTTAAACATTTACAGATTCATTATGGATGGATTATCTCTTCCTCTAACATGTGTTGTATAATTTCCTGGTTATAATATAATAAAATAAGCCGGAGATACCTGTCTGGAAATGTTACAATCAATTAATATTGATTTTATATCAATATCTATTTTTTAATGCGACAATGGGACATATATTTGTTACTATTTTTATAAAAAAGTTCCAAATAAACGAGAGCCGTAAAATACTGGAAATTGATTGTATGCTTATTATAATACTAATTGATAGAAGTGTTTCCAGACAGGGGACTTCGATTCATATTTATTATGCTATACACAGGAAACTATAAAATACTTGTTATAGAAAGAGATAATGATTAATCCATCTGTAAGAGTAAGGATTTTTCAAGTTGTGTGTCTTAAAAATGGGAGTGTATCACACTGAACCAAATTCAATATATGATGGTAACAGGCAAAAATGCCCAAAAGGATTAATCTCAGTCATAGGTTAATTGTATTCAACAAAACACCAAAAAATGCCACGAGCAAAGCAGGGTATATGGCTTTAAATTTATTTCTATTTGCTCTGTAGGGGGTACTAATATATATTCAGACACGTATGATACTTTTTTTTACCTTTGGCCGTTTCTGCGAGTCACCCACCCGGCAACCAATTTATTTACCTCATAACAATTGTTTTCCCCAAGCATTTTTCAACACCCCTCCCCATCTGTTTTTCTGAATATATATGTGGAGATTCTATGAGGAAAAACCTATTGTTTTCCTCAGAAACCCCACTGTGAAAATATTTCAGTGAATTTTGTGTTAATTAAAGCTATTGTTCTTGTTTAATATTATAGTTTTCACCACTTTTACATGAAATATTAAAGGTACCAATGCACTTGCAGTGCAGCACTGGGTAAAATGTGCAAATATATTCGATAAAAACATCACATATTAGAAGAACGTGGATAAATAGATCAACTTTGTTCTTATGTTCATTATTGATATTTCTCCAGAAAACGAGAATTGCACATTGACAGTCATCATGACACACAGTGTCACATCAATGTCACTATAAATTCCCAATAAATATTTAACAATATTTCCCAATCAAATACATTTTAGGTTGATATATGTTTACTGAAGTGTATTTATAAATATAAATAATCTTTGTATCCTTATATAATTACACAGGCCAAAGGCTTTTTGCCGAAACACAAAGCTATTTATGAGTTTGTGATTGGCTTAAAGATGGATCCTCTCTTCCTAAATGTTTTCTATAATTTCTGGGGGATAAGTCAAGTTGTCAAAGACACCAGTCCAGAAACGCTTCTATCATTTAATATTACAACTGATTGATAATCAGTTGGGACCATCTTTACTATTTTCCTGCTTGCTATGCTCCGAACGTTTCCTGAAGCGGTAAAATGTCGCGAATTATTTGTATGAATACTAGTATTTACGAGAAAATTCAAAATAGAATTAACAGTAATTGATAGAAGCATTGCCGGACAGGAGTTTTCGATTCATATTTATTATTATATACATGTACCCAGGAAAATATATAAAACTTGTAATAGGAATATATAGACCATCTTTAAACTGTAATTACAATATGAAACATATATGATTATTCCTTAAGAAATAATTTCAAACCTTTTAACTCAACCAACACAGGTCTATCAAGCTGTATAATTAAGAGGCACAAGTTTGAAGTCAGAATCGCTGAGTGTATCCTATTTACAACCAAAGGGGTTCAGAAACTTTTTTAAACTCTAAATATACATGTACTTAGTATATACACATGTACTGATAACCTATTTTAGTGTGAAATTTCTGCAGTATTCACATACATGTACGCTATTACCATAAACTTGTGTATATATTGAATTTTGTTATGAGAGACCAAAAGTAACAATTATCGGTGAATCACTTATCCATAGAGAAACCAGGTTCATTTTAACTTCAGACTGTCAGGGAGGTGGTGACGATGTCACAGCGTGTTTGTCTCCTTTGTTTCCTTCTAAGTGGCCAGTTTCATACCGGTATAATTTGGATGATTCGTACCATTGAGTATAAGGTATATTGCAGTCTGATAAATAACCAGACTCGTAAGTTGATTGAAATGAAACACGGTCTAATTTTATTTAGACTGAGTCTATTGGTATCATGTTTTTTTAAATAACGTGAACTTTGTTGTCACAATTTGGGATTTTTTTCCCCAATAAAGAAATATGTGTAATTGGCGGGTTGTCATCACGTAACTTACTATGTTCTTTTTCAAAGTATTTTTTCAAAAGGTACGCATGACAGTTGTGGGAAACGACAGAACATGTGGTGAGAAATGGCCAAATATATGGTGCGAAACAACCAAACGCGTGGTGCAAGGTGTACGAAACAACAATAGTACACATATGGGAGGCCAAATTCACATTTAATTGCTAATCACGCTTAAGTGTAATTCATTATCCTTAAGCATAAATTTAAGCTTAATGCGCAATGCCTAAGCGTAATTTAGATTTCCATTATACCATACTTAAGCGTATTACATTATATTTAAGCTGAAATTGATGCAGTCAATTACTGATGCTAGTAATCTTACCATCCGCCCATAACGTTAAACCTTACTAAGTTAGATAGGCCTACCATTACATATAAGGTTGTAAGGCAATATAAACCAATTAGGCTTAAGAAAAGCCTATTTCCGGTGTCATGGTGGACAACTAAATTAAATCGGCTCCCGGAATATCGGTGAATAAATGATGTAAAATGGAATAAAATTAGCAATTCGTCGTTTGCATCTTATGGATTGATATTTCGGATGTGTTTTCTCGCCTGGCAAGTTGATAATTTCTGTCAATTCCTTGAAATATGCCCATGCCAAGATGAACTGATAATTTTGTTGACATTTGAAATTTATGATTTTGTTTGAAAACCGCCTGATCATATGTACTCATAGCAAGCAGTAGTCCCACTGATGGAAGGATTATCCAAACTTTATATTGAATGTATCGGTATACAGTCATCAAAACACTGTTCAAAACGTATGTAAACAGGTCAGGCACATCCTGGACTCCACTATTATAGCTATATTTGACTATTATAGTGAAATATGACTATATCATATCCATGTTTTGTTTATTTGCGTCGGAAATAGGAGACGGCGCATGCCAGTGCAGAGCCAGTTTGAAGTGTGCACGGTACTGAATCAAACTGACGCACTTCCGCAAAAATTGGTTATGCAGAGCGTTGCGCTGAAGATATTTTAAGCTATTAAATTGTATGTATACCTATTTAAATCCATAAAACATTCCTATTAAAGCAATTTCGAAAGAGAAGTTCTGTAGCGGATTTCACCGATAGGTATTCCCCCTGACGTAAGAAATCCCAATTGACCAATCAAAACGTTTAATTCAATACAATTTACACATTGAGGAATACCTACCACGTTTGTTTAAAAAAGTACGGAAAGCCGATTCGTTATGCGATAATATTTCTTCCACATCGCGGGAAATTAAAATAATAGACAGGCATCTCGCATTTAAAGGTGATTTATCACGAAATAGATCTGAATTCTCACAGTAGTATTACCCATAGACGAACGTATGGCGCTATATGCGTTATAAATTAACTTTAACACTTTTTATATTAAAAATTAGCTTGTCCAACAGTGGGAAATAATTTGGTACAACATAATAAGCAAATCTGGAACTCTATCATGTAACGCATCACGATAAAATAGTAGCTATACAACGTGTGCACACTAGAATGTCTTATTTTACAGTGTTCACAGTAAAATGGAGAGCACAGGATAAAAGAGGAAATAACCTTCATGCAGCTGTATACATCATGAGAAGTACACTGAATGTACAGAAGGTGAATCGACCTTAACGAAAATAGCTGGGAAAAAGTTAAAAGTGAGTATGAGGCTTAACCGTGACGTCATTCGTTTCACAGTAACCTTGGTTATAGACTAACTGCGATTATGATTGATGAAATGTAATATTATGTCTTCACATTGACACACAAGGAGGTCAATATGCAGATAATCTGCACTGCCATGAAAAGAAAAATATGTGATGTTTTACCGTAAAAAATTATACCCAATAATCTATAAAAAAAATTCACCACTCTAGTACTGTTGATAAATGTGATGATTACAATTCATCCGTGATGATGACGAGTATTTGATTACTTTATCTTTTTTTTTTAAATTAGAGGTTTATCAATTATATACATGTATATTTATTGTTCCAGGTGGATACGATATATGGCCTCATCAAACAAGGAGACCTGCCGAGTTCTGCCAAGTACAGAGTTTGGATCTGCTCAACATGCTACTCCAAAGATGGATGCTCGGACACAGACCCAACCGCTCAATCCGGGCAACCACTTCAAGAGCGGGGCGAACAGACGTTACAATGCTTATACAAGAAATACAGTGTGGATTATTTGACACTAAGGTTCGAGATACATGTAAAGTTTATTTTTGCAGGACACACTTTCAAAAATGCCCCGTCCGATTGAACATCATTCCATTGTCAATTTTATGGTAAAATTTTCAATAATTTTCAATAATTAAAGTTTCAGTAAATAGTGATGCAATTGGGTAAATCAGTAATCGACGAATCATACGGAGAGGGCATCTCTTAATAGAAAACAATTTTCACATGTCTTCATTGATATTTTGAATTCAGCAGTAGCATTTATTATAATGAATTCTTTATTTCCGGACATAATCTATTAGAGTTTAAAATAACTCAACACGATTTGGGAATGTCCCGAACATTAAAATCTAAATCATTTGCAACTTGAAAATTGAGACAACTGTCACTGATTGTGGTCGTTTCATGGTTGAGACAATTTCACAAATACCACTCTGTTATTATAATACTTATAATAAGAATTATCATAAAATGGTGGTATTTGTGTAATGGTCTCAATCATAGCACCACTCACAGCCATGCTCTTCGACAAAAAGGTTTGAATCATGTGTGATACAAATACTGCTCACACAATTAACATCCAGAAAATGTAAGTCTTCGGCTTATTTGTTAAAAGAAGATAGAGTGACCTGCCCTTCATTGAATTTGCAGAATGCTTTGATTGAATTAATATTTCTTCAGGAACTCATCGAAATTGCGAGTGCTTTGGGCCAGTCAATACAGAGCGACATCTATGATTTTTCACTGAAGAATGCACAGGATCTCACCTCCGCTACTCCAACAACAAACAGCAGTATAGTCTCTGAGTGCAATCCAGTCCTGTTGTCGTTTCCGAAGTCAGCCACTGATATCAAGGGACCCATACCGCCGAAGAAAAACAGCAGCCTGATACTTACTCTTGAGCAGATACTACACACTAGGAATTTGAATTACATTGGACCATTATCTTTTCCCACTAACCTCGTGAGCTATTGTTTCACCGGCAGCAAGACAGTTGATAACATGAACTCATCCATCAGTCCGTCTGGGTCTTACACATCAATTCTTAAATGGTATGGAATCCAAGGATCAATCCCTCTTTCATGTCCTTCGTCGCCAGATATCATCACATTCTTTGACAACAACCAAGTTCTGTCCAAGAGGTGGCGTGTTGTTGCTGATTCGAAACCGGAATTGAGTGCGTCGACAACGATAGTCCATTTCACACCAGGCAAGATCAGTTCCCTACATACCCTTTATTATCGCCAAAGGTATGGTTGAAGCCTCATGATTTCACTTCTCTCGATAAACTCCCACTGCCCGAATCAACAGCAACCGATCCTGTACGCCACCAACTTCGATCATTCATACAGAATAGACTGTACATAATTACAAAACAGCAGATTCGTACTGGTAACTCATTCACCGACCATATAGACAAGGACATTCATCATCCACATGCTGCATCATCTTCTGATCCATACTCATTCGTTCCAGTCGGTGAGTACACTGTAACTACCACACAAGTTCTTGGAGATCCCCTCATACTTAATCCAAATTCTTATGATACCACTACAACCGTCCTGAAAGTTCTTCAACAGAGGGCATTGAACCAGAGGGACTGGACCATTGCTGGAGGTGATGGTATTCCATTTCTGTATGGGTGCAGGTTGTTTCAAAATTCGTTTACATGTAATGTCTGTGATTCCACAGTCAATGGAAAGCAATGTTTGAAACACATCTGAAAGAACAACACGATAAGACTATGGATGGGGAGTTGCTCCGTGAGTGCAGGACTTTTGGCAACGTTCTGCATATTTCAGGATTAGGCCACCTGGAAATGCACATGACCTGGACCATGTTTAAACTTCTGTGGGACGTTTGCCTAACTGATATCGCCAAGATGCTTGGTTTCCGATCGCTGAAGGCCCTTGCAACTTGCCAAGCTGCGGGAGACAATCATAAATCTTGGCAGATTATTCAAATTTATTTTCATGGCACACTGGACGAACTGTTAGTGCCATTTTGTCGGCATGCCATTGAAGAGGGAACTGCTACAACGACTGATAATTACTATTCCCGGCTACAAACAGTAACAAACCAAAACTACACTTTCCTGTTCCGCGCAGTTGTTTCGTATGGCTTCAGCCTTCACCTATTCCGTGCCACTACGAGAAGGAACACCGACTTGATTGAGGCGGCCAAATTGAAGTTTTCACCACTGTTTCATATATTCAATGCGCCGTTCTACCAAGAACTTCTTCTTCGAGAAATGTTGATGCTTCAACAGGCTCCACAGAACGTTAAGGAGTATATTTTAAACCACCAGTCCATGAACGTCTCTGGAAATCTAGAGGCAAGAAACCGAAGAATAAAGACGTGTTTACCACCAGGAGTCCCCAACGAAGACCGATGGTTTCGGGCGGTTCGCAGCGTTGACTCACTTGAAAAGGTTAGAGAACAGTTGTTTGAGCACTATCACCATTCACTTCTTAGCACTATTCATGTCAGAAATGCACTTCTTATTAACTAGTAGTCTACAAATAATGAGTCAAATGGAACATCTCAAATGCATACATCAACGAGACCCATTTGGCCGCCTCAATCAAGTTAATGTTTCTTCTTCTCATAGCCCTTGTTACCGACACTATGTGTGGCAAGAGACATAAGCAATGACAATTGTGACAGGAACAGACACAAATGTGGGATACAACATTTGACATTTTATTAAATTATATTACTGACTTCCGCGACCCCTTCCTCTTTTACCACCACGACCCCTAGGTCTACCACGACTACCCCTGCCTCTCGTGGGAGCCGCACATGTCGAAAGTGCCACCGCCAACACATTACCATCAGAAGTGCCTGGCTCATCCATAATGAGATCGGCACCACGACCTCTACCTCTACCACGACCACCTCTGCATCTCGCTGGAATACAGCACGTGGAAGGTGCCACCCCAAGAACATTGCTATCCGGAGACTCTGATTCGGCCATGGGAACTTCGGCTTCAACTGAGAAAAAAATATTTGTGAACAATAGATGATCATATTAGTATTTCAATACACTTCAAACAGATACCTGGGTCTCGTATAATACAGTAATCAAATACCTTGTACCATCGCAGTGTCAGCTTGTCAACGTCATGCACAAGTCCAACAACAACGACCAAGTATAATTGGGTGAAACATGGGTTGAGTTCAAGTATTGGATTTGCAATAACAGATTTGCCACAGTTCAACTCTAATTAACAATATTACTTTAGCAAAATTAGATACATACCTCCATTGCTTGGATCCTGGGGATCGCCCCTGTGGAAAGGACTTTTGAAAGTGATAAACTCCTTTATTTTTTCGGCATCCCCTTCGACACCCGCGCAGATTGCGTGGGCCCTATTTGGACATTTTGGGTCCATATCCGCCTCGCAACTGAGCCACATATTAACCGCGTTGTCCTCCTCTGTGTAAACTTTGCAACAGAAAGTGCAAATATTGGCACCCGCCAGGACATTGTGGGTGGCTGTCGACTTGTCTTGGACTTGGTGAAGCAGAGCTGAAGGCGACAGTATGAGACCAGCCGATACACCACTGCTGGTAGTGGAACAACTGGTTTCTGAGCCAGGAGAGGATGATGTACTCGCCGCTGGTGTGGCCGGACCTCCAGCAGACCCGGCAGGATTTATGAATCCTACTCTGCAATGTGTCTGAAATCAGTAATGAAAACATTGTTAGTTTGCATTGTAATCGATTAATCAGTTTTAGAAAACAATATTAATAAATTAACTAACTCTATTGCAGATACACAATATGTAGAATGGTGTTATAATAATACACTTACATTATCAAACATTGCCCTGTAATAGTCCGTCCCGTAAACCCACTCTTTTCCCGTGGGTGACATAACGCGGGCATATGTTTCGCTTCCCGTCAAAATACCTATCTGCCATGCCTGCAAAATCAAAGACCCTAAAATTAAAACAACTCTACTTTTGTTGTAGGTTTTCGCTAGTCTCAAGAATGTGAACCAGGTTACGTTTGACAAAGTCATGGAAGAGAACATTGAGGTTGATACCACAGATGATACCTATGATGATACAGACCACGAGAGCCAGCTGAACCCGACTGAAGAGTTCGCTCCGTAGATGAGAGAACGAAGACCCCCAGGCATTCGAGTGCTGAAGTTGGATCGGGAGCTCCTGAGGTGGAGACAAATGCTGCGGAAATCAAACTGCATAGACCCGAAGTCTAACTCGCATATGTGTACGTTGTCGGGTGTTGAAATGAGTAGTGCTGCTAAAAACTTCTACCAGCTAGCAATTAATAATATGAAAGACTTCTATGACCACTGCAAGAGCACATCTTCATTTTCGAGGCCTACTGATAGACCGAAACTCTTGACAATAACAAAAGATCAGGAGGAAGATAGCAAAAGGCCAGACAAAAAGACAAACCAAGAGCTGAGTCATCTCATTGTCGACGGTTTCATTAACTTAACTACATCTGGCCACATAGAAGAAGGTGCCGCGTTTGAAGCTCGATGGAAAGGTGGGTTGAACAGAGGAAAGAAAACGGTTTTAATAGGGTTTCTTAAAGAAATCGAAGACACCATCTCCACACTCAGGAATAAACTCAACGCTGACCTTGACAGGGCATCCGTAAGAGGTAAGTATATTTCCAAAAAAGTCTTACCTCCTTGAATAGTGTAGTTTTTCTCCTATACAAAGTGCTCGCCCTGCCCGTTGAGTCTTCTATATAGGCTATTTCAATTTCCCCTCTTCTGACTCCTTTTGTGGCTTGCCCTTTAATATTATTGCATGGATTGTAATGGCACGGAGTGACATTTGACGTGTCAACAAACATCGGTTCCTGAAGTATATTAACATTATGTTTAACATCACAATTTGTATGCAAATGTAATGTGCAATCGCATAATAATTTATACCATGTATATGCAGATAATGAAATAAATGTTTTACAGTGGCTAACTTCCCAAAATATTCATGAAAGTATGCGATAACAAGACGATTGATCTATAATCGAGTCTAAGTTAGTCTTTTGTTCTACTCAATGCCACCTGAACGTCCACGTGGTACACATTTGTTTAGTGGGTACGTTTCAGTTGGGTACGTCTTTATCCACAAAGAATGTAGTATTGAGTTATTTTTCACTCATTTTCAGGCCTGCGTTTGTGATGATGATGATGATGATGATGATATCAACGCCCAGTGATCAACTTTTGTACATATCTAGAAGGTTGTTTGGACAATGTTATTTACAATTATATGTGTTCTACAAACTTAGCGGCACACTCACTGTCATTATACTGTATAAGCCATGCGTAAACGATGATCCTGTAACACAGAAACAAAGAATCCGTGGTGATTATCGGGATACATATTACAATTGTATGTATACTGTGAAACTTATTTCAATAATATACTGCAAATTGAAATTTTATCTGGAACGTGGCACAACATACCATGATTTGCTGAAAAGTAATATATTTAAATATTTTTGGAGTATATCCACATTAATTATGAAGAAACAATTGCCATCACTTGAAATAATAAGTGTTTGATTCAAATTTCCCGCCTTCCCCGATTGCCAGTGATTTTGTCATACTGGCTTTCCATACTTTCTATTGAAATTTAATACTATGTTTGTGATAAGTCATTTTACCTCTATATCTGACCAATCACGTCGCTTGTACTATTTTAATCCTATCAGAAAATGGATGCGCCCAGCTCAGAGCGCGATTTCTCTACCAAAATCACTCAAGAATTCCTGTATTAATGATTCACATCCAGCATTTGATGATAACAGGTGCCAAACATCTATGTAAACTTACTTTTTAAATGATCCCCCGGCAGCTTCGGTAACATATCTTGCACGTCATAGCCGCAAAAACTATTGATAATTGTCGTCGGATTCTGATCGGAACGAAAATACCATCGAATTCGAGGAAAAGTGAAATTATGTGAATATGATATAGTCATATTTCACTATAATAGTCAAATATAGCTATAGTAGTGGAATCCAGGATGTGCCTGACCTGGTAAATAGTGGACTTTGCGTACAAATTATATTTGAATTTTTGGTTGACCTTTGACCTTGCTGGTGATCAATTCTGAAGCAGGAGGCAGTGTGTAGTTGACCTTAATTGATTATACAAGGTGACCAGTCAGCCTTATATGCGTCAGCATGTCGAGTAACGGGACTGCACTCGTCACAACAACATCCAGTGTACGCGTTGACAGTTCTGCCCAAAGCAAACCGGAGCAAACAATGAGTGGTGGACAACAAGTAAATTTAACAGACGTGTCTACACCGAAACGTAATAGGGGGTCGGATGACAGTGTGTTGGAATCGATCGACACGAAGAAAAAAAGGGACGAAACCCTAAATGATTCAGGTTCTTTTTTCGGACATCCTTATGTAAACAGCACAATGCTGATGCAGGATTATTCATCCGGAGGATACCCACAAGGCTCACCTATGATCCGACATCAATACGATCAAGGGGCTCAACCATCTCATTGGCAAAATGGTTCTATGATGCCACGATATCCTGGAAACACATCTTTTCGTCATATGACACCAGTCCCACCATACCCAGGAATTGTTGCTTCACAGCCCAATATTCCAGAGAGCCCCCCCCCTGAAAGTGAGCTTATTGCTGGAATAATAGCAGCATTCCAGAGCCCATCTGTGCGACAATCCCTGAAGTCAGATTTTGCTGAAAATGTTGAAACTGAAGTCAAGAAAGCAGTCGATAATGTTGCGTTGTCATTTGAGAATAGAATTTCGAAACTCGAAGACATTGTCAACAGTCAAAAACGAGAAATAACGCAGCTGCAGGACTCCGTGGACGACCTGAGGTCTTACAATATGCGTAATTCCTTGCGTGTTTCTGGCATTAAGGAGAATGGCAGGGAGAGCACCGATTGACTAATTCGCGATCTCGCTGATGATATGCGAATTAGCGTTAGAAGAGATCGAAATAGATCGACAATTCTTGTGAAATTCGTTTCATATCGATCGAGGAGACGATTTTATAAAGCTCGTGTGCTGCTAAAGGGGAAACCAGTCCGCAGAGGTGTATATGTCAACGAACATCTGACTAAAGTGAGATCGTTCATGGCCGGTAGATGTCGCCAGTACGTTAAGGTCAAGAAAATAGAGAAAACTTGGACCTACGACAGTGTAACATTCGTTTAACCATTATATGGAAAAGTCCAACGCATAACAACGTTAGGTCAACTGTATGACCTTGAGGAGTCAATCGGGGTTTCTGGAGTTCTCTGCACCGGGGGTTTCTGAGTTCACTGCCACCAATATAACTATTGCATAGCATTCCTATTGTGGGTCGTTCAGCCGTTTTATGTTCTTGTCTTCGTTTTTCTTTATAAGTGATTGCTCAAGCTTTGCATTCACATTGATGTACATACCTGGTCATTGTTCCATTGATTTTGGAAATAAATCTTGGACTTTACATGTCAATTTACAAGACATGTCAATTTACATGTCAATTTACAAGACAAATTCTAAGTAATCATGTTTATAGATAGTAATATATATATAGTAATATATATTGATAATTTACTTATTTACTCACTTACACGTGGGCAAAAATAAATAAAATAAAACAAACAAACAAAATCAAAAAGAATTGGTGCATGTTAATATTTTCAAAAGGGTCAGTGTTTGGATATGTGTGAATAGTTTTGTGAACGAGACCTTAAGACCTTAAAAACACACACATACCTTGCTTAGATAGCAGATAGGTATATTAGTATTTATATAATTTTACACGCGGGAGAAAAAGAAAAAGAATTACTATATGTTAATATTCTCAAAATGGTCAATGTTCTGAAATACTGCACGACTGATTAGCAACTACAAACCTAAAATAGCTATGGCATGCATATATTATTATCACAGGCGACTGTAATCATGCTGTGTATTGCTGCTAGTAGACAGAATGATAGCAATATTTTTCGATATATGACCACTAACAACCGGCTTGACTGTAGACGCACGTGTTTAAAATGGTGTGGGTCTACAAAATACAAACGTTTTGTGAATACATGTATGAACGGCATATATAAAGCCTTCATCAGTTTCACTGTGCTTGACTCCGCGACCTTTCGGCGTTCCCTTCCACTTTCGAACTTTCGGGAAGGGTCTCAACAAGATGGGTTAGTGGACACTATTAGGCTGAGATAACGTCAATCGAACCTTTTCTTCTAATCTCTGCTTTAAAAAAAATATATAATAATGTTGTGTTATTATTTTAGCAAAATTTATCAAGGTGGTTTATCGTTTTAACAGCCATCGCACAGAATATAATAATTTGGTTTCACGGATATTCATCATTTAGAAACCGAGCCACAAAGGAGAAACGTAGGACGTCATATGCGAACTTTGTTGAATATTTAATAGTAATAATGAATATTGTGTTTTGAGTACGACCTTTATATCACACATGTCACATGTTTCGATAGCAAATGTATAAGCTTACATTATGCGACTTGATGATCGCCGAGCCAAACTGCTAGACAGAGTTCGGTCACTTGCTATGCTGGACTTGCGTAACGGTAAACACAACGTGACACGTGACCGTCTATCAATTAATTGAGAACACTTGCTTTTCGTACAGAACTGAACGTTCTGAGTGGTGTGGTTTTTAGATCTCGACGCTATATATAATTATATTAAAGGTCCACTTCCCTTTGGTATGGGAATCGATGCGGCGATATTTCGTATCCAGGGGGGGGGGGGGCATAGTGGGTACATCCATCCGGCTGTATGTCATTACGTTTGTCCACCCAAATTCGAATATCACTATTCGAAATTTCATGTTGTTCTGTTTAGTGATAGACAAAATCACACGGGAAAGACACATACCTACAACTATTTGTCCCTGTAATAATGAATGAGTATAATGCACTTGGTTGAGTTAAATGTACTGAAACTCTATAATTATTTCAATGGTATTGGAAAATCAATTACTCTGACAAAAGCCAGGTTATATACCGATCCGACGTTTATTGAATCGATTATGGGTAAAACGGTGACTGCTTTTTACAGCCCGACGGTGCATAAGCCATCGTCGGTCCGTTAGAGATAGTTACCGCTTTACCCTCATATCACAAATAACGCAAATTGAAGCTTATACCGATATATGGGTCCGATTACGAAACACCTATTATATTTATATGTATTTTTTGAATGTTTATTTTGTTCTCATTTTATTATTTATCAAGTATGCACATTTTAATTCCCATTGTAGTCTGAACTTTGTGCCGAGGTACAACAACTTTAACTTTTCAAAGTTGCCTGAAATTAATGCTGACCTGACCACCCCCGCATCAAATGTGAACCTATGTTGGTACATGTCGATTTTTGTCTTTTTTGTGTACTCCTGGTATCGTATGCCGGTGTTATGTTCACATTCAAATGATTGATTTAGTATCACATAGGGCAAGAATCGGCATGTACTACTCAAGAGCTTTGAGAGGGACAAGAGAAAAACCACTTGATCGATTGAGCACATTAAACCTCTTGTCATATCTCACGTTCAGAAAATTGGGGATTCCTACACATATATAGCACTAGTCATAGTGTTGAAATACTACATGTTAAAATGCGACTACATTCTGCCACGATATTATTTTAAAAGGTTGGGATGTCAACTGATTCGTATGCCCGATTCTGTTTTCGAAAGATTTGTTGGAAATATTATTCAAGCCACATTCCACGCTAAACTGCGAAATGTTCAAGAGTGAATATTCATGGAGAAACAAATCGTTATATAAAGCCTTCATCAGTTTCACTGTGCTTGACTCCGCGACCTTTCGGCGCTCCCTTCCACTTTCGAACTTTCGGGAAGGGTCTCAACAATAGGGGTTAGTGGACTCTATTAGGCTGAGATAACGTCAATCGAACCTTTTCTTCTAATCTCTACTTTAAAAAAAATATATAATAATGTTGTGTTATTATTTTAGCAAAATTTATCAAGGTGGTTTATCGTTTTAACAGCCATCGCACAGAATATAATAATTCGGTTTCACGGATATTCATCATTTAGAAACCGAGCCACAACGGAGAAACGTAGGACGTCATATGCGAACTTTGTTGAATATTTAATAGTAATAATGAATATTGTGTTTTGAGTACGACCTTTATATCACACATGTCACATGTTTCGATAGCAAATGTATAAGCTTACATTATGCGAATTGATGATCGCCGAGCCAAACTGCTAGACAGAGTTCGGTCACTTGCTATGCTGGACTTGCGTAACGGTAAACACAACGTGACACGTGACCGTCTATCAATTAATTGAGAACACTTGCTTTTCGTACAGAACTGAACGTTCTGAGTGGTGTGGTTTTTAGATCTCGACGCTATATATAATTATATTAAAGGTCCACTTCCCTTTGGTATGGGAATCAATGCGGCGATATTTTCGTATCCAGGGGAGGGGGGCATAGTGGGTACATCCATCCGGCTGTATGTCATTACGTTTGTCCACCCAAATTCGAATATCACTATTCGAAATTTCATGTTGTTCTGTTTAGTGATAGACAAAATCACACGGGAAAGACACATACCTACAACTATTTGCCCCTGTAATAATGAATGAGTATAATGCACTTGGTTGAGTTAAATGTACTGAAACTCTATAATTATTTCAATGGTATTGGAAAATCAATTACTCTGACAAAAGCCAGGTTATATACCGATCCGACGTTTATTGAATCGATTATGGGTAAAACGGTGACTGCTTTTTACAGCCCGACGGTGCATAAGACATCGTCGGTCCGTTAGAGATAGTTACCGCTTTACCCTCATATCACAAATAACGCAAATTGAAGCTTATACCGATATATGGGTCCGATTACGAAACACCTATTATATTTATATGTATTTTTTGAATGTTTATTTTGTTCTCATTTTATTATTTATCAAGTATGCACATTTTAATTCCCATTGTAGTCTGAACTTTGTGCCGAGGTACAACAACTTTAACTTTTCAAAGTTGCCTGAAATTAATGCTGACCTGACCACCCCCGCATCAAATGTGAACCTATGTTGGTACATGTCGATTTTTGTCTTTGTTGTGTACTCCTGGTATCGTATGCCGGTGTTATGTTCACATTCAAATGACTGATTTAGTATCACATAGGGCAAGAATCGGCATGTACTACTCAAGAGCTTTGAGAGGGACAAGAGAAAAACCACTTGATCGATTGAGCACATTAAACCTCTTGTCATATCTCACGTTCAGAAAATTGGGGATTCCTACACATATAGCACTAGTCATAGTGTTGAAATACTACATGTTAAAATGCGACTACATTCTGCCACGATATTATTTTAAAAGGCTGGGATGTCAACTGATTCGTATGCCCGATTCTGTTTTCGAAAGATTTGTTGGAAATATTATTCAAGCCACATTCCACGCTAAACTGCGAAATGTTCAAGAGTAAATATTCACGGAGAAAAAAATCGTTATACAAATTTGTTGTACGATACGTGTCAAACATAACGAATTCGCTGACTGAAGTTGGAAGTTGGGTGACTATCATCTATTTTAAACTGAGCATTTGACATAGAAAAGAACCCAGGTCCGACAGAAAGCAACGTAGACAAGCAAGTATTGACCCTAATGTGCTTAAATATTCAAATTATGGAACCGAAAATAGATGTACTTACTGCAGAAGCCAGAAATTTTGATATTATTTCATTTACGGAAACATGGCTCTCAAATGCAAATTCCGATAACGAATTGTCAATAATGGGATTCCATGCTCCACAAAGGAGAGACCGTCTAACGCTGGTGGTGGTATTGCTGTATATGTAAGGGATTCAGTTTATACCAAAAGACGTACTGACCTCGCAATCCCTGACATAGAGAGCGTGTGGCTAGAGGTATCGACCTCCACAAAGAGTTTTTTACTTGGCACGTTTTATAGACCACCCAATACACCAATAAGTTCATGGGAAAAAATATACACAAATATTGACATGGCATTGGGAGATCGTTCTAATATCCCACATATAATAATTACTGGGGATTTTAACTCAAACCAAATACCATTAGAAACTAAACAAATTAAATATATTAAACAGCGCTTTGGCTTAACGCAAATAATTAAATAAGCTACATACTTTACAGAAAGTTCTTCTTCTCTTATATACTTATATTTCACAAACAACCCTGACATTGTTGAATCGAATGAAGTCTTAGATCCATTCTTTTCAGATTTAATTCGGTTTCATTGTCCAATATTACTACGTATGAATTTGAAAGTTAAGAAGCCGAGTGGAATCATAAAAAGAAGGATATGGGATTATAATCGAGCCGATTACTCCGCAATGAATAATGCCTTTAATGCGTGGGACTTTAAGAGTGATCTCTCAGCAATTCGATCTGAAGAAATAGCAGAAGCTCTAACGAAAAAAATAACAGACATCGCGAACCTATATATACCAAACAATCAGGTATCAATTCGACAAAAATGAGCCTGAATGGTTAACATGTGAACTACGTAAACTTATGAGACAAAGGAAACGTTTGTACAATTTGGCCAAAAAAAAGAGGTACCGTCGAAGCGTGGAATAATTATAAAAAGAAAAGAAATGAAATTATAACAAAAATTAGACGTTCCAAGCAAAAGTCTCTGGAAAAAAACGCAGTCAATACTGGGTAGTTGTTTTACTGATTCCTCAAACTGGTGGAAAACATTAAACCACCTCATGAAACCGGAATCTAAACCAATACCAGCCCTGAAAACAGACCAGATGGTAATAACCGGATATGATGAAAAGGCAGATTTATTAAATAATTACTTTTGTAAAATCTCCTCCATACCCGACGAAGATAAGTTAGAGTTACCCCTCTTTGATTGGTTGACGAAAGAACGCCTAGACGAAATTGAAATAACTTACGAACGTGTACTAGAAAGTTAAAACTCAATCAAAACATCTAAAGCGGCCGGTTACGACGGTATTAGTCCCAAAGTTAAAAAAAATTGTTCTATATCGCTAGCCAAACCACAAGCATTTGCTTTCAAGATTTTCATTGAAAAGTCGTACTTTCCATCAGAATGGAAAAAAGCAAACGTATGCCCAATTTTCAAAAAGGGAGATCCCTGCAATCCATCCAATTATCGACCAGTATCTTTGCTTAGGTGTCTTTCTAAGGTTTAAAAAAAATGCCAGTTCTATTATATATTAAAATACCTTCGAACGAATAAGCTTTTAAGCGACGTACAGTCAGGATTTACACCGAATGATAGCACCGTATTCCAATTAATTGATATTTATCATTATATTATCTCAGCCCTTGATGACGGGAAGGAAATAAGGGGTGTATTCTGCGATATAAGCAAGGCGTTTGACAAAGTTTGGCACCGGGGTCTCATTTTCAAGCTTAAAAGAATGGGTATAACAGGGAAGATTTTAAAACTCTTGGAAAATTATCTCGAAAATAGACAACAAAGAGTAACAATATCTAATTTTAATTCTCTATGGAGAGACGTTAACACAGGATTGCCTCAATGATCCATACTCGGCCCTCTTCTCGTTCTCGTGTATATAAACGACATAGTCGATGGAATTACATGTAACATACGTTTATTTGCGGATGATACATCACTTTATATGGCTATAGACGATCCCATAATTGCTGCAGAGGTGATAAATTCAGATATACACAAAATATTGTGTGGCTCATTTTTGTCGAATTGATACCTGATTGTTTGGTATATATAGGTTCGCGATGTCTGTTATTTTTTTCGTTAGAGCTTCTGCTATTTCTTCAGATCGAATTGCTGAGAGATCACTCTTAAAGTCCCACGCATTAAACTGGGCAGTTAAATTCAACCCATTGAAAACAGAATCCTTGTTTGTATCATGGAAACAAATACCCATACACCAACAATGTTAAACATGGCCAACGAGAGCATAGATGAGGTGGAAACGCATAAACGTTTGGGTCTGACATTCAACCGACAGGGAAATTGGAAAGACCATATAGAAGATATTGAAAATCGAGCGACCAAAATAATGTACATACTGAGGAAATATAAATTTATCCATGACAGAAGAACTTTAGAAAGAATATATTTGTCCTATATTCGCCATGTCTTGGAATATGCTTCCTCAGTATGGGATAACCGTACAGGCGAAGACGCCTATTCTTTAGAAGATATTCAATATGAAGCAGCTAGACTAGTAACCGGTGGGACTAGAAGTTGTAATAAAGACATATTTCTCCAAGAAGTTGGGTGGGACACATTATCAAAACGGAGAGAACATTCTAAACTTGTACTATATTTTAAAATGACGAAAAAACTCACTCCCCCTTTCATATACAATGCTGTTCCGAATAAAGTATCGCGTACAAATGGATATGATACGAGATCAGATGACCTTAGAGTACCCTTCTGCAACTCAGTTACTTATCAGAAATCCTTCCTTCCACGATCAATCAATCTTTGGAATAAGTTAAAACCAGAAGCGAGGAACTGTGAAACACTCTCAGACTTTAATGTTTGAATAGCGGTATCAAAGAACGTCCTCGATATCTGGAATTCGCATATACGAGAGCAAGCCATATATACCATTGCCGACTAAGACTGGAATGCAGTAATTTAAATCATGATCTTCACAGTAATCATTTGAGAGATAGCACTTTATGCATATGTGGTGCCGAAGAAACGGCAGAACATTTTCTTTTTTATTTTCTTGTTGAAAGAAATAGGTGCTTCGCAGGATTAATAACCCGACCAGACATAGCAACCCTGTTACATGGAAACAGCGAACTATCACTGGAAGAGAATATCGATATATTTCTGAGGGTTCAAAAATGTATATTGTTGTCTAAACGATTCTCAAATTGAACTTTACCAAAGTCGCTCTCTGTATAAATAAGTTTGAATAAGTATAAATAAATACGGATAAATAAATGATAATCCCTGCCTATAAATGAAACAAGACGAGTGTACAAAAGCACATTGTCACATCGAGGTGACTAGATATACAGTACAATTCAGAAAATTAGAAAATATCTCATATCTCCTATTCGGTGTTCAGGCATGATCATCTGGAATTGCTCGTAATAAGTATACACATACGATGCACCACTCTTGTCGTATCGATCTTGAAACGTTAATTATGCTATGATTATTGGAAACTGATCGAGTGGGGTCAATGGTCAGGTCACAAACAAACAGGTAGTAACAATTCAGTTCATCTGATGCATGGACTGCCCAACAGTGACCCCTTATTATGGGTTACTGTTGGACAGTCTATGCCCCAGACGGCTGACAAGTATAATAAGATAGAAAAATTTAAATAAAAACAAAATCTAACTGGGAAAAGAACATTATGAAAAAGCAATAAAGACACCACCACATGTGTATGACAAAGATGGGGAAATGGCTAATATAAGCATCACACTTTCTGCCAAATCCCATTCTCTAAAATAATTTTGTCTTTATATATATTATACAACTCTGTTAATTAATATGGATGATTTAGAGAAATAAATATGTTTACAGCAATTAGGCTTAAGCGTAATTGAGTTACGATTAAGCGTAATCAGCCATTAAATGTTAAATTGATCTCCCATATATTACTTAATATATGCAATGACAATGTTGTTGTTTGAGCTCCAAATGATTTTGGAGTATAAATATAAGCAACAAGCAAAATAATTGAAAAATAATTTATTATATATGATAAACAAGCATAGATTTTAAATAGTTAAGCAATAGCTCTTTGACCTTGTTACCATTGTTGAAAATACCCCACACTGTTGTTCCCCTCGCGGAGCAGATAGAAAACCGTCAATGTCACGGATATCAACAACCAACTGTTCCAGGTGGTGCCATTTAACAGTCGTTTCAACAAAGAAGGAGTGTTCGTATTGTGAGCTGCAGGTACGCAGAATTTGGAACGATTCTGTGTTGTTACACATCTCCTTCTCCACCGGATTTTGACTGACACAGTCCTCAAATTTTGTTAGCTTTATTGTCCTTGTGTCTTTCTTCGTGTGTTTTAGATAATCAGGCTTAGGAAGGGCTGGGACCAACCCCTTGACTATTTTGTGGCATTGAACCAGTCACTGTTCTTTCTTTCTTTATTCGAGGGGTGTGAACTTTAGCTCAGACAGCATGCCTGTGACTGATCAAGAGGGAGGTCAAGTGACCAATTTTGAATGGGGATTTCCATGCAAATCTGCGGAGCAAAAGTTAGAGTTGCACATACTTCTGAGTGTGACTTGATGTGGTATTGGAAACAACAGGTATTTATCTGGCGATTCCGCTTGGAACTTGTTCCATTATTATGTTGGTGTATTTATTTTTGAATTTTATGTTGATTTTTCAAATGTAGGTTGAGTGATGTAATTCCAGAAAAAAATTCTCAAAACTATATTTATTGCAAAATTGTATAATTTATTAAGCGGACCAGCCAGATAAATACCCGTTGTTTCCAATACCACATCAAGTCACACTCAGAAGTATGTGCAACTCTGTAACTTTAACTTTTTAATCCCCATTCAAAATTGTTCAATTGACCTACCCCTTCAGGCTTCACAACTTCACAAGTGATGCCCAAAATCCATGGCGGAAGCCACACATCATTCACTGCTCTTTCCAATTTGTTTCCGCATCTTCGCGCTGACGAAAACTTCTTCTTATTTGATCGCGTTTTGCCAATCTAAGCTCAATACAGCTGTCTTTTTCTTCCGATTTCGTGAAGCCATGCTATCAGTGACTCGATCACAAAAAACAGGGATACCCTCAATCTATTTATAGCATTAGATCGAGTCACCAGGGGAGATAAAGCATGCATAAAGTTTGCAGAAGCGGTAGGAACAGATAGTGAACAGCGAATTTCAACAACAACATTGGCGTGGAAGGTGCAAGATTCACTTTAACACTATTGGTTCTTTATGCGAGGGTTAAAACTACTTCATAATGACCCATAGTTTTGTATTGTGCATATAGTAGCTGACCAGATTCTTTTCGGGTGCCCTTATTCAGCGGCGTATTGGGGCTTCCGCACTTTTTGATCTTTTCAACATTTTGAGTTAGAAAAACAAATTGATTTAAACAAAACAATTAATTACTTTTAGAATAGTTTTAGACTGTATTACTTAAAAAAAGTAACGCTTTTATGATATCCGCTGGTGTACCCCGAGTCACCATACCATCCACCCTGGGGTTTGGTAGAGAAATCGCGAACAGACTGACGGGCAGACATTCAGGCATCCTATTCTTTTTATAAAACAGCCTCCCTTTATGCGGAGACAGATGTGCCTGCGACACCTGCAAAGGCGCATGCGACACATTTAAGGTAGGGGCTATACACTAACTATGTGGCCCATAGGTACGTTCGTAAACATTTTGATCTTTTAAACATTTTGATTTACAAAAATAATTAATTTAGATACATAATTAATTTAGAAACATTTTTGTTTTGTTTTGATTGAACTCTTTGCTCAAGATAAAGATGGTTTGTCACTTCCGGACCACAATTACAACAACAAATATATATCGACTTCACAAGTACAAATAGCTATTTTTTTTAATAAAATACAAATAGCGCTGGGTATATTATTTGTCTATTAAAGCATAATAAAGTGGTTTATGTATATCGTCTGATCGTGGTAAAGCTAAAGTTAAATACAACTTGTCGTAATTGCTAACAAGATAGAATTGACATTCTAGGTGCGCTGTTGGTATGCTCTCAACATTTTCGCTAGGATTTATGTTCTATAAATAGCCAAAAAATTGCAGTTGTCCCGTCGATGTGATAGCAAATTGAACATAAAATTTATATTAATTGATAGCCCGCTAGACTAGCAGGTTTTATTAAATGAGGGAGAAACTATGTACATATAGAACAAATATAACTTTCTTATAGCTGATACCAGAAAGATGGAGTCGTCCTATATTTGAACTAAACTAGAGTAACAACAAGATGTTGTCAGACCAGAAAAATTAGTTCAATATAAAAGATCCCATATATTTGAAATAAACCGTGCCAATTATATAGCAACCGCAACACATTGCCCTTAAATATATATATATATATATATATATATATATATAGCTATATATATATATATATATATTTATATATATATTTATTTGCCATCATTCCTTGCAACGGCTTAGAGCAACTTGTACAGCAGATGTTATAATAATAATAACGATGAGGTGGATTATGATACTTGTATCATACTGACAACTAGCAGGGTTACCCGGCGGTATACACGCATGATACAGTGATGTGGATCCCCCCGCTGTGGACATTTGGTGGGAATAGAAAATACTCTTGCTACAAAGTGTTACATGTATAATAATAAATTGTATATCCATATTGGCATCACAATGCATGGCTTATTTTAAAATTGAAAGAAATCCTCTTTAGCTGGAAGATATACCCTTGGTAGATACCACCAGTATCGGTGGATCCTGAAAAGTCAGCGTCTAAGGACTGCGTGTGTTCTTTGATCTCAGAGATAACTAAATTTGACTGCGTACTGAACACCATTATTGTTTGAACAGACTTTCTGCATATTTCCATTGCTCTTGACAAATGTTCTCTTTTTCGTGGAAAATATCTTTAAAGGGACAGATTCAATTGTTGTGCAATATTTAAAACCATTCTAACATGCGATCCTGAGCGTTCGAGTGCTATCGTTTTTCAAGAAATTTTATGATGCATATAATGTAGGTGTTTTCGTCTATGTATCTGCTTTTTGTTAGCTCACCCCATGAATAAATGATACATTCTCATCCCCATATATGACAGATGGGAGGATATAATTGTTTATATGACTCCTGTTCATCTGCGTGAATTATCCGTGATAATTATTGGGAGCGCCCATTGCCTGAGTATAGTCTAAAATATAGATGCTCTGATATCTCTGAAAAATACATAAATAACGAATGTTGAAATATAGATTACATTATGACGGATATGTAGATACCTGGCCATGCATCTCATTGTCATCTTTGAACAACATTAGACTCAACGGGATGCCTATATATATGCCACCAACATCGTTTTTCGGTTGATCTATGAGCCTATAGATCGATCAGTAGACGAATAATATACTGTATAATTCCGCGACGCGAATTATACTAAGTATATGATTCGTCTACTGATCGATCTATAGGCTCATAGATCAACCGAAAAACGACGTTGTGGCTTATAGTTACAACGGTAACACTTTATTTTCAACTATCTACTATTAATCCATCTCTGAAAATTAAGTGCCATAACAGGATTTTCCGTTGGACGATCTCCGAATTTGGTTGATGGGCAGAAAATAAATTGTCAACGACCAAGCAAACTTTGAGAAAATAAATATTTACACTTCAACTTAAATTTTCAGCAATAAACTATCAATGATAATTTTTTTTACTTGTTTCGCTACGCTTTAAGTTTAAAATGACTTAATAGCAACTCAATAATTATCAACACACACAGAGTCGAATCTGAAGCGATTGGATGGCGATCTCCGGTAAAATGATTAACTCCAGACTCCAGCCCGATGGCCGATGTAATTTGTAAATAAATGCCCTAATCACATCTAATGTTCTCCTGACAAATGCCATGTCTTTAGTATTGTTATGAAGCTGAAAAATGTTAATATGGTTGTAATCGGGTAACACGTAATTGTATTTATTCCCAATAAAATTAGCCATGTTCATCAGCCTGTTGATAGTCTGATTTATGATAATTTGTGTTCATAGTACACTATACACGTTGTCATGGACGCTCTTTCGAAAATTGGAAAAATGAAAAACGCGGCACGAACTTTGAGTGTTCAGTCGAGCGTTACAAAAAAATGAATACGGCTGAAATGAACAGACATAAGTATAGTATAGTGTCCGTAAGAAGGAGACAAATGAAAACATGAAAGACATCAACTACTTGTTCAAATGTTTCTAGAATTGAGTTTTCGAGTTTTTTCCCCACTGATATTCTAATTCTCGTTCCGCGCTTTCGCGTCATCCGGGGACGTCGTGTGGGGCGACGGTTACATACTCGGTCACATTGTTCTTGATGTGTCACTACGCGATGTGACTCGTCTACTGCAACGCCTATGCACTGATATATCAGGTCACGCGCTAGCCTCTCGACCAATCAAATGCCCGCATTTCGACGAAAACGAAACAAGTTGTAATTATATATGGATAATTAAAACTTGGTGGTAAAATATTTTAAACGGACACTCCTGTCCCCAATCCCTAGCTGGTCCATACGACGCCTGTATTACTATGCACACCATTAGCTTTCTTGCATTGATGATTATACATGTAAATATTTTGTGAAAATTGGCGACACTATTCTATTTATGCCTTTTACCCACAACACTCGAATATGGCAACGCACTTTGAGTTCTTTAACACATATAATATCATATATATCATAATGACTATATAACTGGTGGATATCGGCGACAAAAACAATCTCATCAATTTTATTACCCTCCCTATAAATCCCTGACCCAAAAGACTCCAAATCGTTAAAACACACGATCTGAGTCCTCGTATCACTTGAGAAACACGTGTATTATATTATGACTGCAACTTTCCAATATATTGAATTCAATCATTTGCTTTGGGGAATTCCCAACGAAACTTCATATTCTGCAGTAATATTTATCTGCATATAAATAATTTGATCCTGGCTAACAGTATATCATATCATATCCGATGCAGACGAATATTGAAATAATAAATTATACCACCGATTACATTCAACTGACCGAACACATACCGTAAATGTAACACATATGTGCCGGTTATAAATAAATAGTCCAATATAGGCAGTTCTTATATCCATCGAGGAGTGACAAAACACCCTAGGTACAAACACAAAACATGGATATCATATTAATTATAGTCCTCGTCATCTTATTGTAAGTTGAAAAATTCCCAAACACGTCTTAATGTATTTACAAGAATAGTTGTGTAGCATAGCTACAGGCCACCTCCTGTTGTATCAATTTAAAATCATACATTAATTGTAAAAGAGACTTGGTTAAAGGATGAACTGGGAGGAGGCACGCGGAATGTGGCCCAGTCTTGGATTTAGGAGATGAGCTCCAGTGGTCTTTGTGTTTCCCATTGCTATTGTCAAATGACATTGCCACATTACCATTGTTACTTTGACTCTGCCCCATTGTCAATGCCACATTGCCATGGACTATGTATTATTGCTTGTGTTGAGGATGTTGCGTTCAGTCGTGGGCGAGCTGGCTTTGCTGTGTATACTCACATTACCGTACAATGCGCCAGGTAGCCCATGCGCTCTCTGATGGGTTCCTGTTCTGCAAATATTCAAGTTGGGTCCAGTACGATGCTTGAAATGCTACACGCATCGACATGTAGCATCGTGGCGAAGTGATTCAATGTCGTGTTGGTAAAGACAGCTGCATAGTGCATTAATGCTCTCAAAACAGTTCTAAGCTGTGTGCGAAACTGGTAGTGCCATATTGAGTTCTTATCATAGAGATCGATCGACAAACAATAGTCGTTTTCATGAGTTGTGAATTTGTTCTCAAATATGCGCGTGATCAAAGTCGATTCAAGAGCAATAACCATATGCGTGTATATATCTTGTGAAGACACAACGCAATCACAAAAGGGTAAAACACATAGAATAGAGTTACGCTTCTTGAATAAGATGTGTATGCGTGTGCAGAGAAACAAAGATCCGCAAAAAATACCCTTCATAAATATAGCGATAATATTAATATAAACGGACAGGACATATTTGGGATAACTTTATGCCAAAAAAAAAAAATTCAAGTAACATAAACGTAAGAATAGAAGATATAAATGAGTTCTTTGTTGTTTAGTCGCTTTAATGGCACCATTGTCGACCTGATAAAATACTGACGGTTACGACGCTTAGAAATTAGATTATGGTCCTGATTCCAATGAACTCCGAGGAATACACACATGTGTTACTCCTCAAATATGGATAAATACCAAAGTACATTAGTAACATTAGTACATTAGTAGTATTCTGCCCTGTCTGTTTGATGCCATTTGCCGGACAATTTGCATTGAAATACGAAATAGTTTGGAAAATATGAAACATGATGTAACCACTTCCATAGTAAATGGATTCTTCCATCAGATACAAAATGATACATCGGGTTAGTCAAGTATTAATTTGGAGGGATGTTCATGTTTTAAAAGCAGACGATAGCCATACGAAAGCAAATTCATGTGCAGAAGAAATATATATATACTAGCACTGTTACCCGGCGTTGCCCAGGTTAAAATTATGTAAGTCCATCAGCTGTGGACATTTTGTAGAGAATACACTTGCTGTGTTACACATATTCTGAAATTTTAGACAAGTGGACGAAGTACATGTATCAATGCACTGAAATCGTATATCTGTGTTGACGATGTACTTCCGTTAGCTCTTCGATTGGAATATTTGTTCGTCGAGGAAGATGTCGAGGTAAATGCCAAGTCGATAGTGGGTCTTTGTGCATGGTTTTTGACAAGGCCGTGTCCTCGAAGTTTGGTGATGGTAATTGGTTATTGCATTTCGACACTACACCTGTGTTGACGATTTACTTCCGTTAGCTCTTCGGTTGGAATATACCTTCGGTCGAGGAAGATGTTGAGGTAAAATACCAAGTCGATAGTGGGTCTTTGTGCATGTTTTTTGACAAGGGCGCGTCCTCAGAGTGTGATGGTGGTCATTGATTAGTTCATATCGACCATATACCAGTGTTGGCGATGCACTTCCGATAGATATCCGCTAGGTCGTCGCTGGGAATAATCATCCGGCGAGGAAGATGCTGGGGTAAGAACCATCGCCAGTGGGCCCTTGTGCGCGGATTCCGACAAGTGAGCGTGCTTGAAGTTTGACGATATTAATTGTTTATTGCATATATCGACCCTGGGAAAATTCCTTCGTCGAGGAAGATGTTGTGGTTGGAATCAGGGTTCCTTTCAAAGCATAATAAAGTAGCACGATATATATGGAACAAAGGATTCCACTCAAACGACCGATACTTCATCTACATAACATGGGGTCTATTATTGTCCAGGGGCATCGATTTGCAGTGCGTTCAGCAATGTTCATTGTACAGGATAAATGTGGATGGAGTATCTTTAACATAGCTACAATTACTCAACATGCGTTGCGTTGGTGACCGGGTTGGATATGAGACCTATCCGCTTGTCTCCCGAAGAATAGATTTAAGCAGCATATGTTAATGAATAATTACCATATACAAACGATCTCACAATAATTGTTAATGCTCACATATTTGAATCTCTGTTCCTGAAAATATTTCCCGACAAAAACAAATCCTACATCATCGGTTGCATCTACCGACCAAATACCGCGTTTCTAGCTGACATAGACGCATTCCAATCGTCGCTTGAAAACTTATCAGGTATCATAAACAACGAACACAAAACATGCTTTTTCCGTGATTTTAATATAAATTTATCAAAGTTCTCTACACATAATAAAACAGGAACATTCATCGATACAATGTTCTCATAAGGCTTTTCACCAGCCATTACACACCAAACCTACTAGAATAACTGAATTCTCAGCTATTTTAATGGACAATAATATTTTTCAAACAACGTTTTGAATGAAAACGAATCGGGTATAATAATTACTGACGTTTCTGATCATTTGACATGTGTCTACATGCACAGAACAAAATCTCCTCCTCCACTTGTAATCACTACGCGTAACGGCGAATTTATTCACAAAAATTATAGACTTGTTCAAACAAATACTTACCACATCATCATTTGATGATATATACAATTGTCAGTGTCCAATCGACCATACAACAAATTTATTACAACGTATACCGATGCAATCCAGTAACGAATAGTCATATCCCTAAAAGATTAATAAAACAAAAGCCGTGGATCATTACTGAAGTCGTAACGTCTTCACCTACAAAAACAAACTATAGAACTAAACTAAAAAATCCTAACGATCTCAACGTAACAAAATATAAAATCTTCTGCAATAGGAAAGAGTACATCTGTTACGCCGAGTTATGTAGTACATGACGAGTTTTGTGGTAGCTCACGAGTTGTGTAGTAACAATCGACGAGTTTTATGGTAGCTCACGAGTTTTGTAGTAAAATCGACGAGTTATGTAGTAATTTCAGGTTACGAGTTTTGTAGTAAAATATCGACGAGTTTTGTAGTAAAAAACAAGCTAACGAGTTTGGTAGTAATACTCGTCGAGTTTTGTAGCAACAATTTTTAGTCAGTTTCAAAGGCGGGTTTGGTCTTAATAAAATCTTATATAGTAAATGCAATGTGTTGTGTGTATTGTTTGTGTGGTGGACATTAATGACACTGTAGCTCAACTTGATGTTGGTCTCTCGTCACTGCAATCGGCGCCGTTTCCCGGCAGATCTGAGCTAAATTTCGTACCTAGAAGTACTATGGCCATGTTATTAACTTGAACCTGGCCTACATTACGTCAAACGTCGCGTCCTGACGTTAATGACATTGTAGCTCAATCTGATGGTGGTCCATCGTCATTTATCCGCTGTTTATCGGCAGATCGGGACGAAACTTGATACATAGACGTATTGTGGCCATGTTATTTATGTGCACCTGGTCCCGATTACCTCATACGTCGCGTTCTGACGTTAATGACATTGTAGCTCAACTTGATATTGGTTCCCCGTCACTGCTGTGCCGTTTTTCGACAGATATGAGCGAAACTTCGTACCTAGAAGTTCTATGGCCATGTTATTAACTTGAACCTGGCCCCCATTACGTCAAACATCGCGTCCTGACGTTAATGACATTGTAGCTCAATCTGATGGTGGTCCATCGTCATTCATCCGCTGTTTATCGGCAGATCGGGACGAAACTTGATACATAGACGTATTGTGGCCATGTTATTTATATGGACCTGGTCCCGATTACCACAGACGTCGCGTTCTGACGTTAATGACATTGTAGCTCAAATTGATATTGGTCCCTCGTCACTGCTGTGCCGTTTTCGGCAGATCTGAGCGAATCTTCGTACCTAGAAGTACTATGGCCATGTTATTAACTTGGACCTAGTCCTCATTACGTCAGATGTCGCGTTCTGACGTTAATGACGTTGTAGCTCAACTCGGGTAGCGGGGTAACGTCGCAAGAGCTATACTCTGACCTTCACCCCAAATTGGCATTCACGTTATATTCAACTAATTGACGGATCTATTTCGGGTGGTTTTTAAGACACCAAAGTGGACGGAACATCTTGATATATAAGTGAAATTGCACATACGGGTGGGTGGAGTCGATTTGTGAGTATAGATGCGTGCTATACGAGTATACCGTTAACTGAGGTCAAGGTCACCTCGATGATGGTCCCTCGTCACTCCTCCGCAGTTTATCGGCAGATCAGTTGGAAACTTGGTACATATACGTATTGAGGACATGTTATTTATGTGGACCTGGTCCCGATTACCTCAGACGTCGCGTTCTGACGTCAATGACGTTGTAGCTCAACTTGATATTGGCCCTTCGTCACTGCTGTACCGTTTTTCGGCATATATGAGCGAAACTTCGTACCTAGAAGTACTATGGCCATGTTATTAACTTGAAACTGGCCCCCATTACGTCAAACGTCGCGCCCTGGCGTTAATGGCGTTGTAGCTCAATCTAATGGTGGTCCGTCGGCACTCATCCGTCGTTTCTCGACATATCGGGGCGAAACTTCGGACCTAGAGGAATTATGACTATGTTATTAACTTGGACATGGTCGCGATTACCTCGGACGTCGCGTTCTGAAGTAATGACGTTGTAACTCAACTTGACGTTGACTTGACGAGTTTTGTGGTTAAATTGACGAGTTTTGTAGTAACAATCGACGAGTTTTGTAGTAACATCGACGAGTTTTGTAGTAACAATTGACGCGTTTTGTAGTAACATCGACGAGTTTTGTAGTAAAACGATGAGATTTGTGGTAAAATTGACGAGTTTTGTGGTGACAATAGACGAGTTTTGTAGTAAAATCGACGAGATTTGTTGTAAAATTGACGAGTTTTGTAGTAAAATCGACGAGTTTTGTAGTAACAATCGACCAGTTTTGTAGTAACAATTGACGAGATTCGTAGTAACAATTGACGAGTTTTGTGGTAAAATTGACGAGTTTTGTAGTAACAAATCGACGAGTTTTGTAGTAAAATCGACGAGTTTTGTAGTAACAATTGACGACTTTTGTGGCAAAATTGACGAGTTTTGTAGTAACAATTGACGAGTTTTGTAGTAACATCGACGAGTATTGTAGTAACATCGACGAGTATTGTAGTAAAATCGACGATATTTGTGGTAAAATTGACGAGTTTTGTTGTGACAATTTACGAGTTTTGTAGTACATTGGACCCATTTACAACAAAATACAACAGGATAACTCTCTGCTGTCAGTATATCAGTTAGAATTACATTATTTCTCTTTATTCTAAAAAAAAACATGCAGAAATTGTTTTTGAGTGGCGGGAACAATTGCTGTTTTGTCCCACTGACCAGACCCACCACCCCGTCTTACGCCCCACCCCCCCTGCGACGGTAATTGTTTCTGTACCCGATTTAACCACACACACCCTGAGTTTATAGGAATGGTGAATATAAATTAATAAATCTGCTTGTGTAAAATTGAAAACGAGCGCCAAAGATAACGAAATTTTATCTGGTCACATATGTCAACACCGTTATAGGACGATTAAGTTGAACGTCGTCCGACCATCATCACGGGTGCATACTATAAGTTACAGGGCGTTTGGTTGGCGGATACGGTGTCATGTGAGGCGAAGTGAAAACAATATTGGGTGAGGCCACAGGACAACGTATCCGCCAACTAAACGCCATATAACGTATTTATTATGCCAACGACCCCGAACAAATTAAAACACTTTGTTATAGGCCTAACATTGAAGTGCAGTCGGGCCGTGAAGAATTTCTCCGAATAAAAATGGCGGAAGCCTCATGAGGAGACCCCATAAGTTTTCCCATATGGTTCAGTGCGGCCATACTACTTACGAAAGCTGATTGGTCAAACTTAATAGTCGGCATAATAAATGATTATTTGAGCTTTCATATATATACTCCACGCGAACCGCACCAATTCAGATTGACTCGTTCTTTTGTTATAGAGGGATTCACCATGTTGGAATAGGTTACACACCAGTAAATATTTTACATATACATGTATGTGTAGCCAAAAGAACTCGGCCTCACTGGGCGTCATCTTATTATTATTTTAAGTGCGGCTCCTATATAAGAGTGTACATTCGGATGTAATACAAAGTGACTGCATATTTTTGCTTTTTGTCAACGTGGCAGTGTCCAGTGTCAGTTTGACAATTTAAGGAAACCTTTGCGACAATGTTTATGATTTCCCCCCGGAGAGGTTAACGAGATACCGTGCACAGAAGAAGTCGAAGATCGAAAAAGTCGACCAACTATAATTCTCCCCCCGGAAGTCATATTTTGTCCCAAACGTGTGTCACATTGGACTTACACGCACGAAAAAAGAGACACGCAGTCAAGCTGTGTGCGTTTTAAGACAAAAATTTGACTGTAAAAAACACGGGACACCTTTTTCGTTTTTCGCACGATATTTCATTAATCTCTGCAGTAATGAAACCACAAAAACGCCTACCGGGCCCGGGTTGCCCAACATGCTGAATTAATTACCTGCAATGAAACTGACACATTTATATTTTCGAAAGCATGTAGACAATGCCACTTTAAACAAGCCGTTTTTGTTATGATACGTACCTGATTTGAAAATCATGATCGCTCTCTAGATTATCCATAAACCAGTGTCGAGTTTCGCGGAAAACCAAAACGTCGACGAAGCCGCCTCTTTGAAATAAAGCATGTTTCGGCTAAACTTGAAGCGAAATCAACACGTTGTAACTGATTTTTATCGGGACGAATCACGCCATCTTTCTATTTCCAATTTGACACGCAAAATACTCCTCGGTTATGTCCCGATTTATAGATGGAGTGCAGATGAACAACATAGTTCAGCTACAAAGCCATTAACGTCAGAGCCCGACGTGTGGGGCAATCGCTACCAAGACCATCCAATTAACCTGACCGAAGATACAAGATGTTGTCCCGATCTGTCGGGAGACGGTGGAACAACCCCAAGTTGAGCTACAATGTTACTAACCTCAGAACGAGACGTCAGACGTAATCGCGACTAGGTCCGTGTTACTAATGTGACCATGCAACTTCTAGATACGACGTTTCGCCCCGGTCTGTCAAGTTGATGCGCAATGTCATTAACGTCAGAACGCGACATCCGATGTTATCCCGACCAGGCCCAAGTTACTAACATGGCCACAGCACTGCTATGTGCCAAGTTTCGCTCATATCTGCCGAAAAACAGCAGTGACGAGGAACCAATATCAAGTTGAGCTACAACGTCATTAACGTTAGAACGCGACGTCTGAGGTAATCGGGACCAGGTCCACATAAATAACATGGCCACAATAAGTCTATGTACCAAGTTTCGAACTGATCTGCCGATAAACTGCGGAGGAGTGACGAGAGACCATCATCGAGTTAAGCTACAACGTCATTAACGTCAGAACGCGACGTCTGGTATGATGGGGACCAGGTCCAAGTTAATAACATGGCCATAGTACTTCTAGATACGAAGATTCGCCTCGATCTGCCAAGAAACAGCGGATGAGTGACGATGGATCACCATCAGGTTCAGCTACAACGTCATTGCCGCCAGGACGCGACGGCTAACGTAATCGGTACCTGGTCCACATCAATAACATGGCCACAATACGTCTATGTACCAAGTTTCGTCCCGATCTGCAGATAAACAGCGGATGAGTGACGATGGACCACCATCAGGTTGAGCTACAACGTCATTAACGTCAGAACGCGACATCTGACGTAATGGGGACCAGGTCCAAGTTAATAGCATGGCCATAGTACTTCTAGGTACGAAGTTTCTGCCGAAAAACGGCACAGCAGTGTAGAGGGACTAACATCAAGTTGAGCTACAACGTCATTAACGTCCACCACACAAACACTTACACAAAAAAGTATTGCATTTACAATATACGATTTTATTAAGTCCAAACCCGCCTTTGAAACTGACTAAATATTGTTGCTACAAAACTCGACGAGTATTACTACAAAACTCGTTAGCTTGTTTTTTACTACAAAACTCGTCGATATTTTACTACAAAACTCGTAACCCAAATTACTACATAACTCGTCGATTTTACTACAAAACTCGTGAGCTACCACAAAACTCGTCGATTGTTACTACATAACTCGTGAGCTACCACAAAACTCGTCAGTTACTACATAACTCGGCTAAAACAACATCGCTTTACTTTAAGAATATTTGCAACGAAAACAGGAGCAACACGATAGCCTCTTGGAAAATCCGTAGAAACATAATTAATCGGCAAGAATAAATCATCACCAAATGGGCCCGGGGCTGAATAGGACTACTGCCCCACTGCGATGGGTAAGAATCCCCTAATGTGGCACCCTGTTTGCCGTGGGGTGCATCCCGTGAGGTGTGGGGTAGGATCCTGGAGGTACCAGGGCGGTCGTATCTCGTGGGGCATCGACCTGCGGAAACGGCTCAGCTCATGGTCCTCTTTGGTCCTACAACTCTTCAACATGATAGCCACTTGGAAAATCCATAGAAACATAATCGGCAAGAATAAATCATCACTCACATTACCAAATGGGCCCGGGGCTGAATTGGACTACCGTCTAATGTATAACAACAACAAAGTTTTGTACTGGCAGAACAATGTATTTCAATATAAAAGAGCGCATATATTGGGAAGCAAACTAGAGTGTGCTAATTATTAGAGTGTGATAATATTGTTTCAGATAAAAGGCCGTGTGAGAGCCATATGTAACATGTTCAACCAAATTCTTCTTTTCAAACCACCTTTTTTTTGGTATTTTGTATGTGAACAATTTCACTTCTATCAAAAATTGCAGTTGGATAGGTGTAAATCAACTCTAGCGCTGGCTATGCTAGATCTGGAATTGATCACAATGGAAAATTGATTTGTCATTAAATTTAGTACGGGTCCGTAAGTAACAATAGTCTGGTCGTTGAGACTCGAATTTGAGGTGAACCTAGAACAAATTGTTAACAAGCTGTTTTTGGTGTTATTTTGTCAGGCAGAATCTGGGGAACGACATATCCAAATATTCTACTGCTCTTTGAAATATGGTCATATTTATGGCTTGTTGTGTAAATTTTGCTGTTCCTAGTCTAGTCAATCTGGTGGAAAGAAAAATCCAACCGTGAACAAATTACTATGCAATGTCTTTTTGTGTGTTTGAATGTGACAATATCCATATGATAGCACAACCAAAATCCCCATGAATCCCAGTGTGGGAAAATTGTCATTTTTGTGTAAAAAAACAGGAATATGTAAACAAAAATGGTGAAAATTGTAATTTTCTGGTTGAGACTAAGATTTTAAGGTGAACCTATATTAAATTGGTAACAAGCTGTTGCTTGTGTTATTTTGTCGGGCAGAATCTGGGAACACTATATCCCAAATTCGCTCTGGGTAAATTGTCTACATATCTTTGAAATAGGGTCCTATTTGTGTTTTTTGTGTGTCAAGTTTGCAGTTCCTTATTAGTCCAGTCAAACGGATGGAAGGAAACGCCCAACCGTGAACAAATTTGCTATGCAATGACTTTTGGTCTTATTGAGTGTGACTATACTCATATAATAACATATCCAAAATCCCCATTAACCAGAATGAGAAAGTAGTAATTTTTGGATCAAAATACTGAAGTATGTAAACAAAAATGGTGAAAAAGGAATTTTTGTAATAAACAAATCTGCCAACCATAAACGTTCAGTCGAGTTCCCTGACTGCCAAATGTGACCATATAATAACATATCCAAAATGTCCATGCGTTTAATGAAGGGAAATTCGTTAATGTTGGATAACAATGTAGAAAATATGTAAGAAAATTGGAATTTTTGTCCGGGAACCAGGTCGGCCAAAATGCTTCTCCACACTGGGTCCCAGTGTTAAACTTGATCCATTTTTTCGTAAGGATGTCTGCTCCAACTAATTTGACGCTAACATGTGGCCGTGAATGTTACGGGGCAATATGGCGGCAATTTCCTGGAGTATACAACCATTCACCATACAGTGTCCTCTAAATTTATTAATGTGACAAAAACCTGCAACAAAAAACCGCATTATTCCTGTTGCCATAACATATGCCTGTCGTTTCGTGCATAATTTTACTCTAAAAGTATAAACTGGAGAATCCTAATCCGTTATAGTAAGTCATATGTCGAGGATTTGACAATTAGGTGTCTAAAAAGTTTTCAAAATGACAGCGAAAATGGCAGTCGGAAGTCAACAATTGAATTTTTTTTGATTGTTTTTTGATTTTTGTTTCACTAAATCTAACGATATCGAATAAACGTATAGCCAATATGTAGTCACATATGCCACCATACGATTTCGAAAGCCACCAATAGTTTCACAACACATCAAATGAGTTTCCCAAACCACACAGCGAGTCCGCCAAACCATATACAGATTTACAAAACCCATCTGGTATCTAAAAACAACATGTGAGTATCCAAATCCATACGACGGGCGTCCCAAATCCAAACATTGTTCCAAACCATCAACGGGGTGTCCCAATCCACCAACGAGTTTCACAAACCACCCAGAATGATGTAGACTGAGGTAGGTAACGCCCCAAAACGATACTCAGCTGGTGTCATTACCCACACATATAGTCCCCCACACCATGCATCTGGTATTCGAACTCACCCAAAATGAGTGTCACAAACCACTAAATGAGTTTCTCAATCTACCTGATTAGGGACCCAATTCATTCAGCGAATGTTCCCAAACCACACCAGTAGTGCTACATGCGTTGCAACCTATGTTCGAAACAACATAATATGTTTGTCCCAAGCCATCCAATATGTTCCAGAAATATCCAATGAGTGTCCATATCCATCAGATGAGTCAAACATACAATGAGCACCAATCGAGTGTGTCAAACCACTCAATCAGTGCCCCAAACTACACAATGTGTGTACTGTGGTTACCAAACAATCCATCGAGTGTTAGAAACCACAGGAGAGGGAGGCATCCAATATGTAGCCCATGCCATATATCATACACATACAACATACAACTGATGTCTCAATCCATTCAACTGTAGTGTCCCAAACGGCCACGTTGTGTCCCAATGCACATAACCAGTATCTAAAATCTATAGCGAGTGTCCCATCTACTCAATGTAAACACTCCGCCTAATTGGTGCATCAAAATCATCCAACTGAAGCCACAAATCACCCAGCGGGTGACCCAAACCATAAAACTAGCATCACAAACCATCCAACAAGTTCCCTAACCATCCAACGGGACAGAACTGGTGTCACGAACCAACAACCAGCTGTCATATCAATACATCTACAATAGTGTACACAACCCTCCATCTAGTATTTCACACGATCAAGTGAGTTTGTCAAACCATCCAATGAGTTTACCAAAACATAGTTTGATATATTTGATGGATGGTTTTGTACACTAGTTTGGGACACCTATTAAATGAATGGGACATCCAGTGGGTGGTTTGAGACACTAGTTGTACGTTTTAGACACTCCTGGTGGTTTGATAATCATCGTGTGGCTTGTGACACTCATTAGATGATTATGGACACTCATCTGTTGGTTTAGGATCCCCATTGGATGGTTTGCGGTACACACTTGATGATTTGAGACACCCATTTGTGTGGTTTGGGACACCACGCACATGAATTAGGACACTCGATGGGTGACATATGGCAATCGTTGGATGATATGAACACACCTTGGACTGGTTTGGGCACTAATTGGATGGTTTGTGACACTATTTGGGTGGACTGTGTTACATATTATGTGGTTTGGAAACTCGTTGGCTGATTTGGAATGCCCCTTCTATGGACTGGGACACTCACCGATTAATTTGGTATATTATTAAGAAGGCAGTTGAGACACATGTTGTCTGGTTTTACACTCCTTAGATGGTTTGGGACACGCGTTAAGTTGTTTTTGACACTTATTGGATGTATTTCGATACTAGTTTGGTTGCTGTGGACACTCATCAAATTATATTCGATACCGAATATAAGATTTAGTTAAAAATCAATGACGAAATAGATATTGTTGATTGCAAATTTTGATTGAAATATTAGCCGCCATTTTGGGAAACTGTATGGACAAATTCTCGAGATATAGCTCTTTAATGAACATTCCCAATTTTACTACGTTCGGTAGCCATAGTGTCCCTATTTTTGGAAGTGATTGCCTCGTTTCTGCTAAAATGGGCAGTAGTGGTACATATCTGACGTCTAATCAGTATTCAGTACACTGGTGTGTTCGATTTGCGGTTATTCTGGGCATTAAAATAATATTTGGTTTTTCTTCGAAATTTAGTACTATCTATTTCGAATTTGAAGGGCCCAAATTCCCAATCCTCGTGATATGGCTCACAATTATCAGACATTTATTTAAAATGGTGTATGTTGGCACAAATGGCCATTTAAACCAAATTTCTTATAAATGTAAACGATCTGGTGAATTTAGTGAAAATTGTCCAATTTTACCAATGTCGGTCGTCATTTTGTCCGCCATTTTGAATTTTGACAATCAAATTGTACACGAAATAACATCTTTCATCATCATCTTTATTTGAGAACGAGTCTGTTTGACTCTTAGTCCCCGTTAATAATATAATCGTTTACAATTTCGACATCACAATAAATTGAGTAATACTGCTTACACTAACGTGCACTATTTCAAAGTTTAATGTTCCACTATCCGATTACCTTCCAAGCGGAAATTCCCAGAAGGGTAAAGTTTCTGTTTCCTTTTCAGTTCTATGCGGAGTTCATAGAGCTGTTCCATTTGCGTTTTTGTGAGATCTAAATTAAAGTATATTTTTTCGCTGCCTGTTGTTTTACTTTCCTGTTTATTGTACCCGATAGCATTTTATCTCGAGTTTGTTCGAAGACCTGTTGCCAAGTCTGTAAAAGGACAAGACATCGCTGTCGCTAAATGTTGACCTTTCTTGTAATTCATTCCTTATGATGTGTCAGTCCTGTTCTCTTGAATATTCTTCCGTTTGTGGCAATTCGGGTATGTTTGCTATCACGATGTTGTGGTTCTTTGATTCTGATATTCCAGTTGGTTCTTTATATGCGTTTATGATGGGTGTTTTAAGTTTTTCTTCTATAATAGTTTCTAGCATTGTCTGTTTTTCTTGTATTTCTGTTCGCTGCTGTTCAAATAATCGTTTGTTTTTCTCTTCGAATTCTTTGATTAGTTTTTCTGATTTTCTTTTTGATGCTTCTAATTGCGTATATGTTTATCCCCGTTCAGTAGTTTGTTTTTCTTCACATCTATTCACTCTTTTTTCTAGTTTCAACATATTTGACTCTATTGTCTGTAATCTCTTTTCCATTTCTGAAGTGTGTTTTTCCATTTTTGCGCTATACTTCTTTTCGAAGTTATCAATGCGCTGATCCACTTTAATTTTGATACACGCATCAAATTTGTCCATATTTGCTATTACTTTTTCCAGCAACTTTTCGATGTGTAACATCCAAATACCCATATCCTCAGAGCTTAAATGTTCACGCGTTTTTGATTGTCCTTTCCTGCTTACCTGTTCCATATTTGGTACCGATTCTTCTTTTGTTTCCCGGTTATTCTGTTTAGTGTCATCGTTTGTTTCCTGGTCACTGTGGCATTTATTCTGGCTGTCGCTTTTGTTATTTCTACATTTCTTGCACGACCACAACGTACTATTTGATGTATTTAGTATGTCTGTTGAGTCCTCCGCATCTATCCCTTGACATCTGAAATGGTAGTGCTGCTTACAAAAGTCACAAACAATCCTGTGTTTCTTTATCTTGAATTTTCCGTTACAGGAATAACAGTTTTCTTGTCCTGTTTTCTGCAAATGTTTTCTTGTCTCTGCCGACATCTTTCACAAACTAATAGGAAATTGGTCCTCGCTTAATTTAGCCGTTGCTATGCGTTCACCATTGTTAGTCGCTGATTGAAATGTTCAACACCAGAAAACTTAATATTCAGAGATCTTGACACAAAATACTTTCAAATTTCCAAAGATGTACTTTTCCATGTTCTTTTTTTTATCTTCGACTATAATGTCTTGACGTTATTCCATTGTTTTTGTTTATTTTATGGTGTTTTTTACGGAGCAATTTATTTTGCAACCAAGCTGGCTATTGCGACGTTGTATGTACATACATCTGCCATGACAACAATAATTTGTTTATGTTGCATATTCCTGCTATCTGTATAACCTTAATTAAAATGACATTCATGTGAATATTTCATAAGAAACGGAAAATCATACATAAAAACACAAATAGGACCTTTTTTTCAAATTGCTCTAGAAATTTTTTCCCCAAAGAGGATTTTAGCGGATTTTGGATATGTTGTTCCCCAGGTTCCGCCAGACAAAATTACACCAAAAACAGCTTGTCACCAATTTGTTCTAGGTCCAATGCTTCAGCCACCAGACTACAAAGGACATTTGTAGTAATATTCCATGTCCTGTTGACTCATAATAGATGGGATGAGAGTAGGATAGCAGTGAATTAGCTTACATAATTCTTTTCTAATCTGAATGCACAATTTTCAGAGTAAGTTATCTTTGTCTCCATTAAGTGCGGTCTATTGATATATACTGACCAAACTTAGTTATTTGGGTCATATGTACTTTTCATGTCATTTTAAGAGCAGCATGACAATAATCGACTATTGGTTGATTCATAACTTCATATGGTACACACACCGGTACATAATAGCATTAACTGTAATAATTTCACTGCAAAAACATACCCTGTTGATTTCGGCTCTTTCCGCTCATTTTGTCTTCAAAATCAGACCTGTCGGCGCGTTTGCATTATACCCTGTTGATCTCGGCTCTTCCACTGTTGACATCTCGTTCAGACCTTTATGCGCGTCTGTGTGATACCCTGTTGGTCTGGGCTCTTTCGTGACTGTCTGCACATTCATACATCCAGTCGGGTTTGCATTATAACATGTTGATCTCGGCTCTTCCATTGCTTTACTCTCATTCAGACCTTTAGGCGGGTTTGTATTATACCCTGTTGGTCTGGGCTCTTTCGTGACTGCCTGCACATTCAGACCTTTAGGCGGGTTTGCATTATACCATGTTGATCTCGGCTCTTCCACTGTTAACTTCTCATTCAGACCTTTAGGCGGGTTTGTATTATACCCTGTTGGTCTGGGCTCTTTCGTGACTGCCTGCACATTCAGACCTTTAGGTGGGTTTGCATTATACCATGTTGATCTCGGTGCTTTCTTTGCTGTATTCAGATTCAGACCTTTAGGCGGGTTTGCATTATACCCTGTTGGTCCTGGCTCTTTCGTGGCTGTCTTCACATTCAGACCTTTAGGCGGGTTTGCATTATACCATGTTGATCTCGGTGCTTTCTTTGCTGTATTCAGATTCAGACCTTTAGGCGGGTTTGCATTATACCCTGTTGGTCCTGGCTCTTTCGTGGCTGTCTTCACATTCAGACCTTTAGGCGGGTTTGCATTATACCATGTTGATCTCGGTGCTTTCTTTGCTGTATTCTGATTCAGACCTTTAGGCGGGTTTGCATTATACCCTGTTGGTCCTGGCTCTTTCGTGGCTGTCTTCACATTCAGACCTTTAGGCGGGTTTGCATTATACCATGTTGATCTCGGTGCTTTCTTTGCTGTATTCAGATTCAGACCTTTAGGCGGGTTTGCATTATACCCTGTTGGTCCTGGCTCTTTCGTGGCTGTCTTCACATTCAGACCATTTGGCGGGTTTGCATGCTTGTCTTTATGGGCTCTATTGTGGATCCATGTCTGAGAAATATATCATTGGACAGATACTCGCATGTTGAAACAGTTTTCATTTGCAAGGATATTATCGTACTATAAGCAGATGATATACAGAGAAACATGCTATGGATTTCTATTGTCCGATTCACGTCCAGCCTCAATATGGTACTTGCTTAGGATAATTGTATGCATATAAAATATACTCCTGGGAAAATAAATCGCATGCCAATTGATCAATATAAAGTTAGGTAATCTGCATAATATTATCTACTTATTAAATTATTACAAAGCTTAAATACTTTAGATTTTCACAAACTGTCATTCCCCTCTCTCTATCACAGGAGTATCTGAGTGCTGTTACTAATATGTAGACTTATTTACCTTGATTAACATTCATGCATTTGTAAACTTGTAGGGATGGTGCAATAAAAAGTTTTATAATAATAACAATTTATTTTATTTATTTACCGTAAACCACATGTGAGCTCTAAACGGTTTACAATGTTACAACGTTGTGTTATGCGATAGTACATAAGATAGCCGGATCTTGGATAAACTTCCTTTCCCCAGGGATTGAACTGCTGAGGTTAAATGTATATATGTAAGCACAATACGTGGGAGATACAAATGATATAGTATAAGAACATACAAGCATATACACTTCTGGACTCGTCATTGTTCCCGTACAGGGCCGTTTTCACACTTACCACTGGATAACGTGACAACTGGTGCCGCGAGCTTAACCCTTTACCCAACAAACCGGCCAAAACCGGCCAAATAAAGCTTCAACAGCCTAAAATATCTTCGGTCTGTCTCAATAAAACCATACAAATATGGATATCATTGGAACCGGTTCATTGACCACATTGTGATGGTTACAGTTATGCCCTGTGCCAATGCATTCTCTTATATATGCGAGTCGACCATAGGTCGCCTTGCATATATAAGAGAATGCATTGGCCTAAATTGTTTTTATAATTTTTAATGTGTTAAGCCAATGCATTCTCTTATATATGCGAGGCGACCTATGGTCGACTCGCATATATAAGAGAATGCATTGGCACAGGGCCCTTCTGTTGGGTAAAGGGTTAAAACAGAACATGTGCTTCGTTCATAACGTGAGTACTTACGCTACCAACCGGTCCGATACTTTACTTTTGAGTTGATAATTTAAATTATGTTCCCAGATCTACGATAAACTTCCTTTTCCCAGTTTGTAACTGTTACGTTTAAATGTATATAGAAGTAAGAACAATACGTGGGAGATATAAATGATATAGCATAAGAACACACACGCATAATTAACAAGATTTTATTCTTAATTTGTTATGACTTGTAGTAACCATTGTTAGTCGAGGAATGGTAAAAATCAGTATCATCCTATAGTAAACAATAGTATGATATACGTCATAGACACGGGTATCATGATAACTCAGACCTTATGTGGATGCATGACACCCCAACTAATGGAATAACAACTTGTGTCTAAGAGATACAGATTCACGCCCGCTTAGGCCATTGAACCACCAATACCTCTGTCCATCTACATCTTGTACCCGCATACAAGTTATTGAAACATAAAGTATAAAACTTCTAGACTCGTCATTATTCACGTACACGGTCATCTTCACGCTTACCACTGGGCAATGTGACAGGATGAAATGTGTACATACAAATAATCTAAAATAAATGCATAAATGTAAGAATGTAATGTAAGAATTAATCATTGTTTGTCGATTCATAGCTTTAATCTCTTCTCAATCCACTCTGTGCTTAACTCTGCCACAACATAAGAAATTAGGTGTTTCAAATGCTCTTATTTCATGCCATTGCTACATACTTCCTCTAAAATAACTTGTCGCTCTGGCTGGTGTCTTTTCTCCGTAAATGTACATATAATATGTTTACATAATTGATTTATAACAGCCAATAAGGCGGAAGTTTTCTGTACTAATACATTGTTATTTGTCTCACACTTATTGTGCGATATATATTTCTGTTTCATTGCACTATGTAACTATCAGCTTGGCATTAAGTTTTAACACGACAGCGCTAATAATATACTTATCATAACTATACATCTTAGTCTTCGGAATCTTTAGAAGCTTAAAGGTAAAACAAATAGAAAGTATAAAACATTTAATAATTTCGAGGTAAAATGGTAAATATAGCGCGCTCTATGAAATTTGACTCATGGAACTTGTTGTTCTCGCGCGACGTCATCAGATAACATGTTTTAACATATCTTGATCCTCCATAATAGCTTTTATGCCTTGAAGGTGTTTACCGGACGACCTCCCCCAGCATGAATGCAGCCTTTAGTCCTAACAGGTTTAGCTTGAAGCTATAATAGATACTCGAATGGAGTGGAAAGAGGAATCAGGTTAGAAATCTCAAATACTTCCAAGTCGATAGTGGGTCTTTGTGTATGGTTCTAAACAAGTGAGCGCCCTCAGAGTTTGACGATGTCAATGTATCACTGCACTGAGGTCGTGCATCTGTGTTGACGGTGTACTTCCGTTAGCTCCTCGTTTGGGAATATTCCTTTGTCGATGAAAATATTGAGGTAAGTATCAAGATTGTAAAGCTGGAGGATGTTCTTTTCAAATCATAATTAAGTAGCACGATATATATAGAACAGATGATAATTCTGATAATTCATCTAAATAATAACGGGTCTATTATGTTCCAGGTACATCGATTAGCAGTACGTTCAGTACTGTTTATTGTACAGGATAAGTATTGTATGTACACATTTCAACCTGTCACATTGTCCAGTGGTAATCTTATAACATATCTACAATGACACACCATGCGTCACGTCGGTGACCGGGCTGGATGTGAGATATATTCATTTGTTCAGGCCTTCCCGAAGAATTAATTCAGAAATTTGCAACGAAATTTGTATTAACTGTTAGGTTCAAGTTTAGTATGTCAGTTTCATATACAATTATATATTTTCAGTTGGTTGTCATAATATTATTAATTTTATTCTTTTTATTAATTAATTAATTAATTTATTTATTTGATTATTTATTTATTTATTTATTTATTTATTCAGTTTTACTGAGTAGAAACATGAATTGTCCTGATTATTGTCCACAAGCCGCACTGGTTTTAAATACTAGCAATGCTTATACAGCCACACCAACGAGTAGCTTGTAACTTGTGTTACTATGGTATTGATATGGAGATGCACATGTCTGGATTGGTAACACGATTTGATGGTGCAAATCCTACACATTTATATATATCAACACAACATCACCACCGTGTACGTGGTATCGCCAAATCCGAGGGTATCGCCAAACCCGAGAACATGGGAAAGTCATTTTCACGTATATGATATGGGGATATGTTTGTTTCTCATCGTAAAACAGACAACGAACAACGTATGTGTATGCCACATGAAGCAGGGGGGGGGGGGGGGGTCGGAAAAAAATTTCAGGCACGTATGGCATTTTTTTCCTTTCGATAATTTTTTGTACCCACCCACCCCCACCGCCAATTTTTTTTCCGTTTTTGGCAGTTTTTTCCGACCATTTTTTGACACCCACCCCCTTTTAACACTAAAACAGAGATTTGCGGGGGGAAATGCACTGTAAACAGCTGTATATAAATTTCTGTGCATACTATTTATCATGGATGTTAACATGGACATGTAAATAGGAATGAGTCATTTTGAGGTCATTCGGCCAAAAAAACATGGCTGCCAGCGGCCATCTTGGATTTCAAAATTTGCAACAAAATACAACACGATAACTGCCTGCAGTCAGTTTACCAGTTAGAATTACATTATTTCTCTCATTGAAAGTGGTTTTGAAGCCCAACTGATTGCCAAAACACAAAAAAAACAAGCAGGAAATATTTTCTTTAGTTGCGGAAAAAATTGCTTGTTGACCACCCCCCCCCCCTGCATGAAGCAGGAGTATTTATGCACCCGCTGTCAATCATTTTTCCCAGATAATCCCAGAGAACATCCACCCACTAGTATAGTTCCTGGACTTCCACGCTGCCAAAACAAATGCCGGTATATAGTTGAATCTGTCAATGAAGCATAGGATTGGACATAATTTAAAAAATCAGTGTCGATCTCAATATCCGCGCGATATGGAGGGACCACTGTCGGCCCAGATAGATGTCAACTTCCCAGACGAAGATGTCACGAAACGCCGAGCTTCTGTTCAGTAAATACAATGTATGCGTAGTACTTAAGGAGTTCTGATGAATTTTCGAGTGTTTTTATGTTTATATGAGACTGATCAATTGGACTGCGAATGTCATCTGAAATATGAATCCATAACATATTCGAAATAGTGTGTACATAATTATTATGACTGTATTTCAAATACAGTCATAATAATTATGTACACACTATTTCGAATATGTTATGGATTCATATTTCAGATGAGATTCGCAGTCCAATTGATCAGTCTCATATAAACATAAAAACACTCGAAAAAAAAAGTCAATTGAAATTAATTGAACATCCATCTCAACATTCAGATTTGCGATCTCAAAAAGGTGAACGAATGATAAACGCGATGCCTTGATCTCACGCACGTGAATGCTGTCGTTCGTATGCATGCAGCTAACCGGATATTCGTTTAGTATTAACATGCTTGGAGTTTGTACATAGACCACACACGCATGACGAAACGCTACGACGTATCAACGATTTGTTATAATCGTGTTTAGTTTACAGACTTTATGACTCGTTCCCACTCGAGTAGAACATCACGCGACAATGAAACCGAATCATCTTATCGAATATACATATATCGTATAGCTACAAATTATACAATTCTGGCTATTGTAACGATTCTATTTTAACCCTAAACATCCGTACAAATATGATCACAATGTATTATGTGTGGCACATGTAGTCAACTTACCAAGCTACATTTATTATCCAATCGCCGGACACACGTGTTATGTATGAGACAGTCTAAATATTAGTACACAATAAATACATGTACATACATATATAATCATGGCGCATGCAAACAATATAGATCAGAAATCGTGTTGCGTCAGGTATGACAATTCCAAAATTGGTGAATAATTGGGCCGATGTTGCACGGAGAGACACCCCGAATCTAATGTGTCCCGGATAAAAGCATAGTTTTATGATTAGAGAACATGTCCAATGTCATACATCATTGAATTGATGAGAGTTACCGTTTATGTTCCGGCATTGTTTGATATTTTTACGTAGGAACGGTCTATTTTAATTTAGAAGGGTGTTCTGGTAAAGCAGACGAGACAAAACATAACACAAGAGCAGAATGAATCGTATACAGGGAAATATTTAGATGATAAGTTCGCATATGGTCGTTTCATGTACATTCGATTAAACGGTCGTATCGGGAACATTGATTGCGACAAAGTAAAGTGAGCAGGTCGGTAGGATTGTTGAATATTTTGGACGGATGTTGGACGGTGAGACACCCAGAAACCCATCAGTGCCCCCGATGTTGAATGCCATACATGATTGAATTGATGACAGCTACCGTTTATGATCCGGTCATTTTTCGACAATTATACATTGTGACGATCTAGTTTCATTTGCAGGAGTGTTTAGGTAAAGCAAAGGACAGACATAAAACACATGGGCAGAATGAATCGTATTCATTGGTGGGAAATATTCAGATAATAAATTCACATATGGTCGTTTACTATACACTGTATTAAAGGGTACATTGATTTATGTCAGTGGCTTTGACATGTTCCGCATGCGACAGCTTCTCATTCCTGTGTGTCAAAGGAGAGTGAGCAGGTCGATAGGATTGGTGTCCGCGAGCATGCGCATCGGCTCCTGTGATATCAAGTGAAATATATACACATAGTTGGTTGATTAGGCGGACATGTATCGCTAACGTGCTCATACACGACATGAATATCCGCGGACTTATATTGTTGTGGTGGTTTACCCCTCAATCGGCGTCGGGATCCGGTAATATAGTCGAGGCGAAATTCAACAGAAAGGGAGTTGGGAAGATAACCAACATCATCGCGTCAACAAGGTCAAGGTCAAATATCGCGTGTAGCGTAGATTGTGTTGGTACCGCGGGATGTGTGTCCTTCACGTTCAATGAGACCGCATGTTATCTGCTAGAAGATGAGGATGGTGACTTCGACATGGGTGAGTTTCAGTCAAAATATTCTTCTACTTGAACGGACATAACTTATTTGAACGTCAAAGCTTATGCGGTAGCATGGTATGACGTGGGTGTCATTAGTTTATTTTTTTGGCTAAATAATACATATTGAGGAAGAACTAAACGGCCTGTCTGAAGAGCGAATTAATTTAATTATACCAACGTACATGATGCATTATCTCCAGGACCATTATTATATTATTTATTATATTATTGAGATATAGCGTCTGAGTTCGGACAAAATGTTTAAGATAATATGACATCACATCGGTGGGAATTGCAGTCTACTATCGTGGGAAAGCATAGTTTAATTATATGTCGCCCCAGGAAAATATAATGTCGAATATCGTCAATATAGGAACAAATAGCATAGTTGGATGAGGAAGGAGTCCATAAATGTTCGACAGTTTTTTCGTCAACATGGCCAATGTCAAAGATCGCGTGCAGCGTAGATTGTGTTAGTAACGCTGGATATGTGTTTATCACCTTTCATTACACCTTCAATGAGACCACATTCTATCTGTTAGTAGACGATGGTGGTGGATTCGACATTGGCAAGTGTCAGTCAGTACAGTCTTCAATTTAAACGGACATATCTTATTTGAACACCAAAGCTTGTTCTGGGTAATGGGTATTATGTGAGAACCATCAGTTTATTTTCTTGTCGAAATAATATCTAAACAGGAATGACACTTTTTAGTTTGCAGAGTGAGTTCATTTATTTAACAACATGCATCATTGCAGTATATATCCATCCATGAAGATATAATCTCGAAGAAAGTGTTCACGCTGCGCAGAAAAATATCTTGGCCAATTCTGATTTCTTTTGGGCCAAATTAAAACAACTTAGAAGAAATTAAATCCTCATTTTGTGGTATCACAACCAATGAATACCTTTTATTATCACAACCAGTGATTATCTTTTAGTATCACAACCAATGATTACCTTTTATTATCACAACCAGTGATTACCTTTTATTATCACAACCAGTGAATACCTTTCATTTTAGTTAACGCCTAACATTCTATATAATTATATCACACGAAACCCCTATAATATCATTGGAAAATTCATTAGATATTTTCTTACCTCTCACTAGTGTGTAATAGATGGTGCTTCACTGGATTCCATATCAGTGATAGAAGATTATATTGAATCTCATTTTGTGACTGTACTAACAAATATACATGTAGCATGCAGATGATATGCCAACCTTAGCGATAATTCCTCACTTAAATACTCATACAAGTTTAGGTTAAAATATCGGCCCCCAAACACTAATTTTACTACACAAATTGTAGTTATTAATAATGAAGAAGATTCCCTCTTCAAATTGTACTTGGACAGCGAACTGAATAGGGTACATAATTCGATACCGAATGGGTTAATGAATTGGCCCACGGCCTAAATGCTCTACGGACAACGACCTAAAACAAATAAAAACGCCATGTCGAAACGCTGGTCCTGATATGATTGTGTCACTTTAATACTTGCTCTGCCCCTCAACCGGCATCAGGGTTAGGTAATATAGTCGAGGCGAAATGTAGCAGGAAGGGAGTTTGGGAGGTAACCAACATAATCGCGCCAACAAGATTGCATGCAGCGTAGATTGTGTTAGTACAGCGGAATTGTCATTCACATACAATGATACCGCATGTCTTATGGTAGCAGATGATGATGGTGACTTCGACATGGGTAAGTGTCAGTCGGAATATTCTTCTACTTAAACGAACATGGCTTATTCTGTAGCATGAAAATTAAATGAGTGTCATCAGTTTATTTTCAATAGTATTTACATAAGAAGATCGGCAGTCAGATGCTCGTAGCCCGTTTATATATAACATGGGTATATGTCAGATATAACCGTACAAAACAAACGCCGTTCTTTACACCGTGTATTTATCCATGGTGTGCGTGCCTGTGGCTGTCCGTAACATGGTGCCCGGTGTTATTTCTTTGAAAGGTAATCATGTTCGACTGGTGTTGTCAGATTGGTAATTTGAGATTAGCGGTTTCTATGTCTTGTCTGGTCACATTTACTGTTTGAACTTTGTCTGAAATAGACGCACTTTTTATACTAGAATTTGCGCAACAGGAGCGCAGGGAAATCGCACGTCGAGTTGGTTTAAGGGTTTTTAGAAAAAGTATTTATATGATATAGACAGAGACGTGGCGACAGGGTGGGGGTTAGGATGTCTCACCTCCCCAACTTTGGTCAAAATGTTCAACAGTTGGACATTTCATACCTGCCAAAACATTAGTTGGAAATTTCACACCAACATTAAGTTGAAAATGTTCTTGTAGTTTGATTTTCAAACAATTTATTTGCATATTTTCCTATTTTGGATAAATATTTTGGACTGAAATGGTCATCAGTCGGAAATTTCCAACCTTAGGAGGGTGACAGGTTGGAAATTTCCAACACTTGGACAGTTTGTGTCCTGGTCCCTCCCCGTGGCAAGTCAAAAAACTGCTAGTTAATTTAAGAAAACAATATTGTCATGCATTTGGTAAATATTGTCATTGGAATTGTCATCAGTTGAAATTTTCCAACCTAAGTGGGGGTGTCAGGTTTGAAATGTCCAACTCTAGGAAGGTTTGAGGCTAGTCTAGATGCTAGGATTTTGAGATTTTCTTGTTCAGATTAAAACAAATTTGCCGACTATCGTTGTCATTGTCCATTCCCCCGTGGCCAATACAAAACTGCAAAACAACATTTTACTTCATTTGGTCAAACTTGTGGACTGAAATAGTCATCAGTTGGAGAGTTTTCCAACCTGAGGGGGAGTATGAGGTTTGAAATTTCCAACACCAGGAAAGGTTCAATTGAGGCCAGTCTAGATGCATGCTAGGATTTAATATTTTCTTTTATAGTTTTAAAATTTTTCTCACACCGGGCCGAAGAACCGTGGTCAACCCGGTGTGTCCCCGCCTCTTGCCCGTAGCCGTGGGAATTTGTCTGGAGTTAGACCATTAGATGTTATGATTTATCCAATTGTTCAGGTTAAACTATCTGAATTTTCAAACCTGGAATATAGATTTTAAAAAAATATATACAGGATATTAGGCGTGAGCACTGATCTAAGGGGGTGGTGCAAATGGAATTTGTGTTTGGGGTGATTCTGATTCAAGGGGGTGCAGTTGGAATTTCCCATGGTGGACACCCCCTAACGAAAACCATATAGCCACGTCCCTGGATATAGAGAGGCAAACAGAACGATGCCATATATATACAATATGCGGTTGCATCTAATTTGGATTTATTGGGATGTCTTTAGTGCACCTTTGTGGTTACGAGAGCTCATTTCCCCCTGATTTCTGTTCAATGTGTGGTTTTCTTCTTTAAAAGTTTTATATGATTTCAAACAGGGGTGGCACCAGGATATCCCCGACAGTGGGCGGGCTTTAGCTGCCGGGTTGACAATTACATCGACGGGGGTGGCTATGACTCCCCGACAGGCCTGGGGTGTAGCCCCTGACCCCCGGTACCACCCAACATAACTTAGTATCGATTATTTAGAATGGGGTGTCAAGTAGGGACTTGTCGACAGGGGTGGTTATGCAGGGGTCTTACCCCCATTTGTAGTCATACCTAATACCCCGAGCAAAATTAATTGGAAAATTCACACCAAAATTAGGTTGAAATTGTTTGATTTTCCAACACTTTCTTAGTGACGAATTCGTTGTTTTTAGACCAACATTTGCATATTTCCCTTTCATTTGCAAAATTATGGACTCAAATGGCCATCAGTTGGCAATTTTGAAACATATGGGTGAGTGTCAGGTTAATAATTTCTCAGAATTTGAAAACTTGAGGCCGGTCTATGCTATAGGATTGTCAAATGTTCATGTTCATATTTCAAAAATGTTCTCACATCGGGCCTAACCATCGGCCGACCCGTGTGTTCTGTGTCCTTGCCTGTAGTTACTCGCTAATTAATTTAAGAAAAAATAGATCGGGGTGTAAATTTGTGTGGTGTTATACCACTAGATGTTGAGATGTTTTAATCTCATACTGGACTGAACCATCTTTTTCACCCCCCCCGCACGACAAGTGGCCACAATATTACTGGTTCATTTGGAATAGTCTACCACCATCTGGTAGTCTGTGAGGGAACATTTGGGAAAAATCAAGGGGGGGGGGGGTGCAAATTGATTTACGCAAACTTATTAGTTTGGTGTGGTTAAATGGGGTGGGTGCAGTTGGAAATTCCAAGGTGGAGACCACCCCAACGAAAACCCTCTAACCAAGTCTCGAGTGCCAAATATCCCACACGCAACCAGGGGTGCCTCTCGCAACTTTAGTTTCTGCCCTCGGCATAGGCTTATTTGTTTCTTATCCGATAATACACTTCACCAGCGGCAATGTATTAACCATACTCTGAAATAAAACGCTTCCGTGACGATCACACGATAAAGTCGTGCTGCAAGTAAGACGATAATTGTGTTGTAGAAATGATACGGTAAACCGATTGTCAAAAAATTCAACATCAAAATACACAGGTCAAGACTTGTCGATCCAAACTGTGGAGTGTGTTTTCATTGGGTAGTTTTCGCATATACCCATGGTTATATATATACGGGCTACGAGCATCTGACTGCTAAACGACTTTTTGAAGAGCGAGTTCATTTAGTTACCACGTACAACGTATAGGGTAAATCAACGCCAGGACCGTTTGTATTTGCAACAATTGAGATATATCTGAATTCGAACAAAATGTTTTAAGATAGTATGCAACATCACATGTGTGGATGGGAATTGCCGTTTACTATCGCGGGAAAGCATAATGTCAGTATATATCCATCCACGAATATATATAATATAGTCAATATATCAAATAGGAAAACATAGCATAGTTAAACCACAGGATTTACACCAACCCCTGCATAATATAATGATATATGAATACATGATATAGCATGCTTGTTTTATGCTCCTACCAATGATGTCCTTCTCCGTCCCTAACATGTTTAAGGCACATGCAATACAGATGCTACCAAAGTGGGAGATTTGTGTATGAAGTTAGTCAGCAAACAACATGTACATGCAAATAAAAACATACGCTCACATAACAATAATACTGGTTATAGATATACATTTGTAACGTACATTTATGTATTATATTTACAACGTCCATCTCTGGCTTGGGTGACCATAATTTACAGTATTTTTGACTGTGAGTATGTGCCCAACCTTGATGACGAGTCAGGGATACAGGGGAATTCCCCAGAGGTACACGATTATATTTAATTTAATTTTGTGACTATAATAGGAAATGTATCTTTCAGATGATGTGCCCAATTCAATGAACAATCCTTATTTAAATACTCATAGCAGTTTATGTTAAATTATTGGATCGAAACATAATGTTATTACCCAAATTGGTAGTTATTCGTCGAAAATGAAGGAGAAGCCCTCTTCAAATTGGACGTGGATACTGAATTTGATATGGTACCAAATTCAATACGAAATTGGTCCACGGCTCGACAGACAACGACCTAAAACTAGATATATGTCACTTTACTACTTTTTCTGTTCCTAAATAATAATACGCTCTTTAATGCCTTTATTGGATTAAGATTGCACTTTTATTCAAATAGTGGATCAGACAATGAACTGCGCTGGTTATTTCAATGTCATACTGTTTGAGTGACCACTGGATACGAGCAGCCCTCTGTAATTATACCCAGGCGAGTAGTATCATAAGGTGTCCAAACACGTATTCAAAGTCGCACACAAAAGCGGAATTTACACTACGCGCCATGTGGTCACTAAGCAACGTAGAAGACACCACATAGCCGGGCATAACGTAACTAAATGTATTAATATATACCGTGCTGAAATATTTAAGTGTATTTTAAATCTATTTTTAAATGTATTATGACTTTGAATTACATGATGTAGTTCATCGAAAAGCATGGTACGTAACTGAATACTTCTGCTCTACTTGTATACATATCATGCATATTAATTCTAGTTTTCCGGTGACTCAAGAGATGAAACTCTATCCTTTCAATATAAGGACCAAAAGCATTTCAAATAAAATTAAGTAAACATAATATAATAATGTAGAATTAAACTTATTGAAAAACATAAAACCTCAAGTCTTGAATGTTCGTTATTAGCACGTGTAGTGATTTGTTGATTTAAGCGACAGGAAACTGATATATGCATGAACAACCAAAATCGACATGGCATGACACCTCTCTTAACGGTGTACTTCCGTATATAACACACTTTTTCAGCTCGATATTATGACATATTTAGGCACAGTGAACCGTAAAATACAGTCTATCTCTCCAGTTGACGAACATTGACAATCGCGATAGTGTCGTCCCAATTGTGACACGATATGTATTATCCACACATATCTTAGCCAAGTCTACTTATGTGGATATCTGTGGTTTTATTGGAGACACTGTGTCTAAAATGTGAGCATATATAGCCCTGTATCCAGGGACTTTGTGATGTGCGAGCGATATCTCGCAATTGTTTTCGGTTTTCAATATGAATCTAAATCGAACTACCAATGGGCAGGTGGGTTGGGGGTAATTTTCTCCAACCGTTTGTCTGTGAGTCTCTGTCGGAAAAATTCCAACCCAAGAGGTGCAACTGGAAGCTAGCACTTGTAGGACTTTTCGGGAGGTACTCGCAGTCACGACCCGTCGTCACATCACTGTAAATATAAGGCGATGGTGCCCATACGACCTGTATGTTTTATTAGTAAATTCCAACGTATAAACAATTTCATCACATAATATAACATACAGCCCCCACCCACAAATACAGTTTGTTACTTGCTTGCGGAGTCAAATAAAAGTCGCTAAATCTTAATAATAATACCTTGTTTGATTCAGACAGAGTCTATAAGTTCAATGGCGTGACATTGCGAAGATATAGTTATGTTTAAATGGGTCGAAAGGAACATATAATTACTGTACGATACCTGAACAACGTCGCAACTGACGATTGTCGTCGTACACAACTAGGCAAACAGAGACTGACGAGTCAGTTGTCCAAATATATAGTCTCTACTTTCAGATTGTGAATACACCCGAGCCAAGGTATAGTGCCAATATATGTTGCACACATAACGGCCTTTCCGTTGCGATATAGTTGGATTTCCGACATATGCTGTATATGTGCTAAAATGACATTTGAAGAGGGAATTTTAGCGAGAAAATTATTTTCTGAAGTGATCAAAGGCCGTGTTTATCTATAAAAAAGAGTCCTTCGCTCAACTGGAGCCCGCTTGCGATCGGCAAATGTATAAGTATTATACTTATGTTTATTGCTGTTGGGGAAACCGTCTATCCGGTCTGAAAACTTGTTTTTATGGTGTTGTTTCGATTCTTCTGTTGTATTTATGTTCTAATAATAGATTTTTTCGTCTTGGCGAAAGCAACTTCCGATTATATGTTTGTACGGTTTAGCCACTGTGATATATAGTTCTTGTAATCCCGTTTAAGTATGCGCCATTCCCAAGTCACAATGCTCAATTTTGATAATCGCGTGCGCCTGCTGTGCTCGACATGGTGAAGCGTTCATGCGCAGAAGAGTTTCTGTTTGCAATGACTCGAATCAGACTCCATTGACGCCAAAGTTCCAAACTGCTTACTTATCACGAACTTCACACATTGTGGCAGTGTCACAAAATATGAAATAATGTCTGCTATTCTCATATATTAAATTGTTTAAAACTGTGATTAAATACTGTTCATAGCATGCCATGGTAATTAAGTTTAATGAACCTCCTTCGAAATCTGAGTTATCTCACTGACGTTATTAAATCATCGGACATTTGCCCCCATTGTTGCTCGTACATCCCGTTGATCGGTACCACCAGTCTACCGAAGTGTTTGAAAAAGATTCGATTTGATGTTGATATTGCTGATTCGTCGGCTAATTAGGGTCGTTATCTTTTTGGAATGAAGATAAACCAAGCGTCGTATGTACACACATTGGATCCAACACAATTTATCGCGGCTTTTTAGTGATCTTTGTTACATCTTTTCAGAAAAGGAATCAGAGCAACAGGATCAAACAACAGAGATAACAACTACTACAACTGTGCCCCGCACCACCGCAGGTATGACATCAGGATGGTTATAATCTTGTTACTTGTCAATGAATAGTTTTCTCCATGCGAACGGCAATAAGACAACTATGACAAAGTGAAAAGCGGTCTATTTTGGATACGAAAAATACATGTACTATAATTATGACGAGATAAGATATATTGTAGACTTATCCATATATATGCTGTCAGCCATTTTGACGTTCGAAGGTCTATGCTAAATAAAACCTAGCACTTCGTGTTCAAGAATGTGAATAGATTGTTCATTAGGGGCGTGCTTAAGAGCGATGCGTGCTGTCACCGGGGTCGTAATTCATATGCGTGACATAATTCAATTTAATTAACCGATAAACCTTAACAAATTTGTAATAAATAGGTATAGTCCCACGGACATGCATTTAGGAGGGCAAACTCACAAAACTCATAAATTTAAAGGTCTAATATTTGGGGATAATAATCGCAGATTCTTATATCTTAATGGGATCGCAACTTACAGACCAAGATTACATTTCCAATATGAATGTATTTATGCATCCCATATGTGATTACTCCGAGTCTGTCTTTGTTGATTTAGCAATCATAAACCGTGCGAAATTCACAAGATCCGCTGTTGGCCAAGTCCGTAAGTTGTACCACATCATTCTGCTTGATGCTAATATTCACTTGTGACATTGGTGATAATCCTGATAATCCTGATGAGGTAGAGTTGGTCACTAAGTCTTAGCGATACGTTTTGTGATAATGTATCCATTCATAATAATCCAAATAACGTTAATGCGTTTCTTGATTGATATCGTGTATTTTCAACACATGACGTCGCTTGTTAATTTGTATACTTTATATCCATTTATCTCAATAATGGATGGACATATACGCGCGATGAAACTAATCGACTTATACCATTAGTAAACATGGGACTTTCAGTTACACATTCAGTAACTCGGGCATATAGCTATAGTTTCGACTGTCAAATATATACAAATATATTGCCAATCTCGCCTATTCTTCAACACACTGCATGAATGGTGATGATACAAAGATGAACATAAAGCCAAACAAGTGTCTTGATCTTAATATATTTATTTTGAGTTATCTTCTTTACTCTCAAGCCATCTGCGCCAGTTCTTCTGGATACGAACTACGAACACTCGCTGGGAACGATTATCTGCTGAGGTTCTGGGATTCTCCTGTGATTGGTGATATCGCATGGATGTGTTGTGAGGACGACGGAGCTCATCTTATAACCATTGGGAATCAGGCGATGCTGGATGATGTGGCAGCACTACTATCAGCGCTAGGACATAACGGAGGTTAGTGAAGCATATATACAACGACGATAGTGACGATGATAACAACGACTATGGTTGTGTTACACATAAGGAACCGATGATGATATAGATAGAACCGCACGAGTGTCTGGATTTTGACGAAATTATCGCACGAGATTTGTTGGCGAAGCGATACCTTGAGTGCAGGACGCAGTCCCGCACGAGAGGTATCGCGTTCCGCCAACAAATCAAGTGCGATAATTCGTCAAAATCCAGACACTCATGCGGTTCTATTTTTATTACATATCGCCGTATCATAGTAAGTTGACTCACAATCGTACATCTCCTGTACAGAAAATGTGATTGAATAAGTAAAAATAGTAACGACGAGAATCAGTATAACAACACTGAATGGAATAGTTACGTCGACAGGTTGCACTAGTGCGATTCTGAGAATTATCACACGCCTAGACACTCGTGCGATCATGCGAATTGCGTTGATAGATATGTAATAAAATATGATACTAACGATCAGTTGTTAAAGCGCTGGTTATTGTCATCCCGTTTGCGTTCATTTCGTAAGATTCCGTAATAAACATGCTAGAACATGACATATGTTAGTGGTGTGTCTGTAGAACGACGGTAATAACGAATATGATACCGTTAAAATCAAGAACACGGGCGATGATAATAATGATGCTGACGATCACAAGTTATATATCGCGGGTTATCGTCATCCCACTTGCGTTCAGTTCGTAACATTTCGTACGATTTCTTGTCGTAAATACTTGACACCTTAGCATAACGTGAGATTTTTCCAATACTATCTCCTTCCCATGTATAATGTTACCAATATGTCTGAAATGTTGAATCATCAGGGAAAACACTTCCCTGATAGAGTAATGAAATATTATTGAAATATTGTGGATGTGTTTAATTTGGGAAATTAAATATGTTTTCATTAACTCTTTCAATACTAAATTGATTCTCCCATTCAGTTATAACAGTATACTTTGGAACGATATATTGTTTGAAGGGTACCCAGATAATAAAAGCAGACGAGAGACAGATAAATAAATAGTACAAGAGCAGAATGATAAGTTCAGATAATAAGTTCAGATAATAAGTTCAACAACAACCTTTGGTCGTTTATTGAACTTACTATGTGAACATTTCTTATGGGAACTACTCGTCGACGAGTGAGTGGTATAGAAAGTGTTAAAATAAACTCCAAACGGTATAGTGCTGTCAATGGGTGTTCCGTCATTCCAGATAGTCGATTCGCGGCACACTAGTCCGATTTGATAATCGGGATTCGAAATTACTATATGTCCCTGAAAGTTTTGTAAAGGGTATGCCTACAATACACGTATCTCAAAGACAAAACAGTATTATATATTGCTGGTTCTTTTTGTTTTGTTTGTTTTTTAAATTTGTTATTATTGAAACATATGATTTTACACACAGAACAAATGGTTTTGCATGTTGGATATAGTAGACATTCATCCGACACATAAATTCAAGCATATTTTTTCACGCATTCACGTTTGGACACGTCGTTACAGCAACATGCATTTAAAGCTCTAAACAGGCGATCGAACAATAATTTATATTGTAATTGAATCATGATATATTCAACAGAGAATATTGATGTTTCAAATAATGTGATACAATTCATTTTTGTATTTTGCTTCGGTTTATCACGACTCTCAACTGAATGTTGACTATAATTAGTATAATTGTAGAGATTGAAAGGTAAAACGGAAATATAATTATGTATGGAAAACGCGCGTTTCATCGGTGGGTCTCTATTTAGGTTACAGTGAAGTAATTCGATTGGTGGTGCCCTCCAACGGATTTTGGACCAAGATTCAGGAGAAAATTAGAACAATTCTGGGCTCTGGTTGGTTAATAGTAGTTTCGATATTTAAACATATAAAATACATGCAATCACTCCTCTTGAAATTTCAGACACCAACCAATACATTGGCACATTGTAAAGCACGTGGTTCCTAGATTGAATTTTTTCCATGCAATTCTGACTGTAGATGATAAATCCCAAATTTAAATGTATATTCCATGCCTGGCGATATGATGTTTTTCATGCAGAAACTTTGCGCAGATGCCAATCCTGGTGATCATGTATTCATTTATCACAATTCATTGATAGTCAGGGCTGAAGGCCATTATATGTTAACACTGAGGCCTATGGGAAATAAATACTTCACTGTAACCTAAAGAGATCAATCGCCCCGAATCGTCGGCAGCCATTTTCCGTAGCGGATGCCAGAAACTGTTTGGTGATAAGCAGCCACATGGTTGCTTACTAGATGATTTTATTACATATAAAACAATGATTTAAGAGAAGTTTAGCATTCAAGTTTTTTTTATCTTGGCACATATATAACAGAAGTTGACACTATATCTTTATCGTAACAAATAGACCCATACTCATACATTTCAATGATAAATCACCAATTAATATCGCAATCCCCTCCACTCAAAATCGCAGCGACAACGCCGCAATCCTGATTTTAAGTGGACATGTCGCGGCTTTGAGCGAAATGAGGCTGTGTAGTCTTTAATTCACTATACTTTGGTGATACATGTTGGTTCTATCGTTCTAATTACAGATCAGATGTGGATCGACGGGAGAGATGTCCATGGGGACGATGTCATGTACTCATGGAGTTCGTCGGTTCTTCCGTTCGTTGCATGGGGGGAACTTGACCCAAGTGGTGGCACACAAGACTGTCTGATCGTGTTTTATTCTAATGTATTCGCCATGTACAGATTCGGAGATGCCGGTTGTGCGACCAACGAGCGCGTGGTCATGTGTCAAAAATGAGCGGAACACTCCCTGACAATCAGGGTTACCAGATTAATGTGATCTGCACACAGTTTTGTACATGTACACTTTTGTTGGTACGGACGTTCAATATCATACCACAGAAGAATGCCGGGAATGGAATGATGTAATTAAAATAAATATCATCGTTTTTGTTATTGTTTAACACTACCAGGTTCTCGTATGACGCGAGGGTTAAAACTAGTTCACAATGACCCGCAGTTGTGCACTATCCAAACGTTAGCTGAAACACACGATCCATTGGCGGGGGGGGAGCTTTATTCAGCGGCGCTTGCGCGGTGTTAATTTTCCGACTCTTTCATAAAAAAGGCTCCCTATATGCGGTGCCACGTGCGCCTGCGGCTCCTGCTCAAACGGGCATGCGACAAAGCTACGTTTATCTAATAAAGCTACATTGACGTAATAAACGTAACTATCATGCGAATAACATACATGTACGCTTTTGGTAGCTCCGAACGTTTTCGCGCGGATTTATGTTCTACACATAGCCAATCAAATTTAATTGTCCCGCGGATGTGATAACAAATTGAACATAACATTTATATTAATTGATAGGCCGTTAGACTCTTGCAGGTTTGATTAAATAAGGGATAAACTATATACATATAGAACAAATATAACTTGTGTACAGCTTATAACAGAAGGATGGAGTCATCCTATGTTTGAACTAAAATATAATAACAACAAGGTGTCGTCCGACCAGAACAATCTATATCTATATTTGCGAATGTCTGTCTGTCTGTCAGTATAAAGTGACGCCGTTGTTGTCAGTGGCTATTATGGGGAGGGGCAGAATTTTTGTTTGTCGCCGATGGCCACGAAACTTATATATAATCATTCCCATGATATGAGGAATGTTGTTTAAATATGTCAAAAGTGGCGCCATTCGCGTCAGGGATGCACGGAAGGGGAGAGGGGCGCCACAATTGATAATACTAGTTTTACCGCCGATTTCCACCAAATGGATATATATTCTTCTCCATGATACAAGGACTCTAATTGTGCGATTTAAAGACTCCAAATTGCTGTCGTTTGGATGAAAGATTGTGGGAGGGGCACTCAATTTGATAAGAATGGGTTTAGTCGCCCATTGCCACCACACTAATACAATAACATCCCCATGGTATGATGAGTCTGATGGTGTGGCTTAATTCTGTCAAAAGTGGCGTCATTCGAGTCAGGGGTGAACTGAAAGGCAGAGGGGTACCACAATTGATACGCAATAATTTTAGCGCCAATTTCGACCAAAATGATATGTATTCTTATTCCCAATACGACGAGTCTGATCGTGTGCTGTTTTGGTCAAAATTGATTTAGTCGCCGATTAGTACCAAACTTATCAATAATCATCTCCATGATATCAGTAGTCAAATTGTGTGGATTAAGGATGTTACAAGCTGGCACAAGTGTGGCCATTCGAGTCAGGATGCATAGAGGTGAGAGGAACGCGCACAAAAAAGATGAACGATATGTTTAACGCCAATTGATACATATTCTTCTCCGTGATATGAGAAATCTAATCGTGTGGTTTAGATACACCAAATTGGTGCCCTTTTGATGAGAGATATGGGGGCACTAAATTTGATACCAATCTGTATACTCGCCAATTTTAACCATTGTTATATCAATTTTTATTTTATTATTTCCATAATGAGTCTAAGTGTGTGGTTTAATGATGACAAAAGAGGCGCCGCCTCCGTCTGAAATAGGGACGGAATGGTCACCAAAACTGATACAAAATATGTTTGGTGCCAATAACCATCAAATTCATACAAGTTATTCTCAAATGATACTAAGAATCAAATCGTGCGTGTTAAAAACGTATAATGAGCTGGCAAAATAGATACATAAAAGAAAGCATTAAACGTAAATTTCTCATTTTATTTAACAGATACACATATTCTTGCAAACTGAGAGACCTCGAACCGTTAGGGGATTGCATATTATATGCAAACACAATTGAGTCTGTTCCATTCAATATAGGTTCCACACAACAAAAATACAATAAACATCTCAAAATCGCGCTCTACGTCGGGCACATATAGCTGATATACTTATATAGCAACATTTCTTTTAAACTGAGAACATTTCGCCAATAGATAGCGCCTTGAACAGAGGAGCAACTGGACATTTCTTTAAAACATGTGTTTCTTCATGGATATATGATAGCCAGGTGTCCTCAAAATCTTAGTCTAACCAACTAGATTGATTGATACATCTCTATATATGTAAACCCCAATTGTCGTCTTTAAATTTGGCGAACTAATATGTTTATGATGTTCATGTTTCATGTGATAATGTCTGTTGTTTACACAGAAAATAAATAAATACTTTTTTCTTGGTGGAACGGATTAATCGCGATAAACAGAATGACAAGGTGAGCCACTACTTACATTCCATGTGTAAGAATCATGTTTTGTGATGCTATTTGATTATACAATTTATGACAATACGTGTAACACTTTAAGCAAGAGTAATCTCTATTCCCACCAAATATCCATAACATGCAGAGAGATATATGTATATATTTAAAAAAAATAAAAAATTCTCCTCTGAGGTAGGTGACTGCTGATTTGAAGAATGAAATAGTAACTAAGAGTGACTCCAAGCCATTGAAAAGGCAAGATGTGCCGAAACTGGTATAGCTGTATGTACGTACATTTAATAAATATTCAACAATGAACGGATACCTTTCTTAATTTTTCAAACTATATATATATATTTGCCATCATTCTTTGCAACCATGAGGTGGCTATGCTTCTATAAGAAAAATTAGCAACTTAGAACAACTTGCACAGCAGATGTTATAATTATAATAACGATGAGTTTGATTATTCTACTGACGACCAGCAGGGTTACCCGGCGTTATCCATGCATGTTACAGTGATGTAGATCCCTCCGATGTGGACATTTGGTGGGAATAGAGAATATTCTTGATCAAAGTGATATGTATTATCATAATTTGTATACCCATATTGACATCACAAACCGTCATCCATATACATGGATTATAAGCAATGGATCACCTTGTCGTATAGTGATTGTCATTTGTTTACCACGATGAATTCGTCCCGCTAGGAAAGAAGTATTTAAATATCTGCGCGTACTTCAGACGTTATTATTTTAAATCGTTATGGTTAAATTTTCAACATGTATTGGCAATTTTGCAATTAGGTTATGAAAGTTGTACTAACCTAATAAAGCTACGTTGATCTAATAAAGCTACATTGACGTAATAAACTATCTATTGAATAACATATACATATCACACTGGTTACATATTTGTCAACTAAAGGCATAATAAAGTGGTTTTTCTCAGATCGTAAGATCGTGGTAAATCTGATGTTGAAATACAACTTATCGTGATTGAGAGGCTGCTAACAAGATAGAGTTGCCCTTCTTGTTACGCTTTTGGTATCTCTGAACGTTTTCGCGCGGAATTATGTTTTACAAATAGCCAATACAATTTAATTTTTCCGAGGATGTGATCGGAAATTGAAAATAATACTTATACAAATTAATATAAACTTATCCGGACATGTGTCATCGATTCATATATAATACTTAAAACTCTGGAAGATATATGAAGCTTTCTGGGAAGAGATAGACCATCTTTAACTAAAACAACATTTTCGTTTTAAATCGAATTTTCTAAATCGAATTTTGAATGAATAGGATATGGCTATCCGTTCGGGAAAAATATAATAATTGTTTTTGTTTATTGTTCAATTTGTTTTTTAATCAAATTGTTTAAACGATCAAAATGTGCGCGAAACGAACAAAGGGGCCGCTGGCTCCCAAAAATCCAAATATGTGCGAAGTTCAAAAGGGGACCGCAGCCCCATAGCAGAAGGGGCCACTCTTCTGCCGAACAAATGCTCTATTCGTGAGCCTGTTTCATATAGTAAATAGGTGGAGACTATGATCTGACATTAATTACAGCTCAGTGTCGTTGTTAGTCCGTAAGCCAATCCTGAACATTTCAAATTTCGTTGCACCCCGTCACATTTTGTGATTCAATATACCAATGAAGGCTTCATCTGCCGGCGACCTGCCGTGTTATATGTGTCCACAGGTAATTAAAATTTAAGGGAGACTACGATGAGCCTCTTTATCAAACTGTCTTCAATCCTTAGGTATCTAATGGAGTGCTGCAAATATATTTTGAGTTATTGATATTTGTTAGACTCATCCAATTACAAGGAAAAATGGCTGTATTTATTTATATTTGCGCGTACTTCTGACATTATGTATTAAATCGTACAACCGACTAACAGTAAAACAGTAAAAGAAGTGTTTTGGTGACATTTTTCCATCCGAAACAAGATATGAATTAGTATTTTTTATTTTGATCACTCGCCTTCTATGTATATAGCTTTCACCTCATCATTTTGTTGTGTGGTAATGGGTAATTTGTGGAAATACTAACGACGAGGTGGTGATTTCTGTATTTGAACTACAAGGCTTAAGGTCGTTCCACACCGGGCGCGAGCGAGCGATTATAACGGCCGTTTTCTAACGTCCGTAGCAGTTCAAAGCGCGCGATTGTTATGTTCACACCGCAAGCGACTAAAGGTTGTTCCACACCGGGCGCGAGCGAGCGATTATAACGGCCGTTTTCTAACGTCCGTAGCAGTTCAAAGCGCGCGATTTTTATGTTCACACCGCAAGCGACCGACTCGCTGACCACGAGGCGATTATAGCAGTGATTGTATGCTTCGTCGAATTGTCGCTTTGTTGCAAACCAGCGAGATAATTGGACGGCTCTCAAATAGGTGTTTATACGACCGTTATTTTTCTATTTGATGACGGCACACTGATTTGTCGCCGCGATAATGGAGGACTTTGGCGAGAGGCTAATAATCGAAGTTAAACGCATGTGTGTCTGTATGGCACATGTGTGTCTGTATGACTGCATGTATGTATGTATGCATGTATGCCATGTGTGTCTGTATGACTGTATGTCTCAATGACCAAATAATTAAACCATTTATTTTTGTGATTTTTCGTGACTGAATTCCACCTTAGATTACTATACTCAGTTTATTCCTTGTAAAGAACCAAAATCATGGACCTTTGGCAACAACCATGTCTGTGGAACGTCAAATCTGATTGGTTTAGATAGACAATCTGACCAATAGGAAAACCGTTGTTAATGCGCCTTTTCCTAACGAGAGCGCCACTTAACGTTACGTTAAGCGCGTGCTCTAATACTATTTTTAGGTAACGTGAGCTATATATAGAACACAATAATAAAGCTTCATAGGTACACGGATCTCACGCGTGTTACCTTCATGAAAACTTTAACTTTATCTGATTAAGTTCTATAATATGATAAGAACGTACTACGTTATTCGAAAACTTACTCCATCCAAGGCCATGATATGTAAATATACAATTAGATTAGATGAATAATAATTGAACCCGCACAGGTTGATACTTTGAAGTATATTCTCAAGTCGCATGTGCCGGTTTAAATCCGGTTTCAATGGTGCCGTGTATTTATATTTCACGGACATGTACCGGTATATAACAATTGAATGTATGTTCCACGCACTGTTACTGAAAGCATACATACCATTTGGACATTATTGGTTAAGGCATGGATGGCCTTCGTTATAGGTTATAATTTAGGAATACCAGTTACTAAATTATAATACCCTGACCCTGTATGTTGTAAAGAATATACTAATATTATACTACAATAGTATAATACTATGATAGTATGAATGCCATATTATCCTCAAAACACACATTGTGTGAGTTGAGCGTTTGTTTATATACAGCAAAGAGAGTGAGCAATAAGAAAAACACTCAACACCGAGGAAATGTGTTTAGGAGACTTATTCGTAGTGACTCATTCAACACCGAAACCTTGAAATGTGAGGTTTAGCTAGCGCTATACTGATACGTTATAAACAATTTGGTGGAATTTCTAACCAAAGGTCACTTAATTCATGGGGTTTATCTGGCGAGTAGTGTTTTGGTTATCTCATACTATTTACATACTGTTTGTGTACATAACATGGGGTTCATATACATGATTTAGAAATAGCATTCAATACAACTATTAGTTATTTAAGTCAGGCATTTAGGTTCATTGTACCTGTGTACATATGGTGGGCTAAGTCCTCATTTTGGAAGATTCGTCAGGACTCTATATATCAACCATTTATTAACTCTGAAATATGTTTGTAAAAGTAAAACATAAAGTGATCCAGACAGACCGATGGACAAAACAAACCAAAGCACTGCCACTGATGGTTATTTAAACCAAATATCCGGCTACAACCTTTGACCAAAAAATCTTCACAAAATATGTACCATGCAAATTTCCATTGCGAGCTATTTCTGAATACTGAATAGAACCTGGTATACAATTGTCTACTGTGAGGGTTTACGAGCAGATAATTTAACACATTCACAATACAAACCGTTCATAACACCATGCATATATGGCCTCAATAGCCCGAAGAGGAGTGTGACTCGCCACACAGTAGTATTTCAACCAGGCTATACTCATGATTCATTCAATGAACTGGATATTGCATGTACACTTCTGCTACAGTGATTGGTACTTGATAGCACAATTGGTGCTAATGATATGATATTATATGCATATCGCGATTCATCATAGTCTTTTAGACTTGGTAAAATTATTGAAATTTCAGCACGCAGTGACGAATGGTGACCTCGTATAATGATAATTTTGTTTCTCATTTATAATAGCATCCTATTCCATGCCTAAGCTAAAATAAACACTCTGTAACAAATGAATTTGGTACCCGAAGAAGTTCCAAAAAAAGGGCACACTATCAGTAGCAACAGCAAAACACATTTCAAATAACTTGAATTATAGGTATAAACGAACTGAAATGTAGAAATTACAGTAAGTTTGCACAACCTTCCCCGACGCAGCATGCAATTTGCCCAAAAGTTCCACAAATAGAGAGCGCCACTGTGTGGTAGGATTTACATGTCACCATGACATAAACTAGAGATCATATTCCACCTGTACAAAACCCGGGAACTATTTTGACAGGGAACCTTATAAAGTAAAATAAAATAACATGGGAAATGTACTTCATAAATTTGGCTATAAACTTGGTAGGAAATTGATGTCACTAACTTTTTATAAGAATTTTACCAATAATACCGCCATTATATATACTGTACTGTACTGTACTTGTATTGTGACGACTACATCCCATTGTCTGGGGGTAGCCAGTACGTCCACCGAGCATGCCTGGTTTTTGGAGACAGTAGCTATACCCCTAACATATGTGGTGATAACCTATATATATATGAAAATATACACCCACCATGTCTGTTGATAGTGTTCCATAAGTCCCAAACAAGACATAAAGCACTGTAAAAGCAGGCAGCAGATAGTCGGAGATACACTCTAAGGAAATTAAAATTGCAAAATGTATGCCCATCAATCCACAACCCATCACACACCTGCGGCCTTTGAGACAGCCGTCAATTCATGGTCACTTTTCACAGGGATATGTTAGAAACCATGTGTTTTGCACACTAAAGGTCATCAATATTTATGAGCATTAGTGGTAAAAAACAGTAAATTTTAGAAAATTTTGACTTTTTCTCAAAATATCAATAAAAAGTTTAGGGTTGGCGGGTTATTTTTAGGGTCTGTCGATGTACGGAAACATAGTATCTTTTTACTTTGGGCTTACGACAATAATTTTCGTAACATGGAATAAAATAAAAATATTTATCGCGGAATCGGGTCTAAAAAGTCACGTAAATAATATAATCTCGAGCTGGGAACTTCACTTACCGATGAATAAATCATTAAGCAACAGGTATGAACAAAGAAGTACATTCCCCGCGTTACTTTATAGGGTTCCCTGTCAAAACTTAAAAAAACTTACTGGGAATTGTAAAGGTGGAATATGATCTCTACGGCGTTCTAGCGTTAGTATAGATTCATGAATCATGGCATGATTTGGACATAAACAATCAGCATCCATCTTACTTCTTCTTACTTGTGAAGTTGTGTTGATATGTCGTTTGGGACAAGCGTGTCTCCGTGTATTTATGTATCCTATTTATGTTACTTTCACAAAACTAGCACTAGTAGTATTCACATTCAAATTAAACTAAGCGGAATGTATATACAAATAGTACAATCCTTGAATTCACGTTGTGACAAGTGAGTAGCGTAAACTGGTAAATGTGTCAGATCACGATTCACGGTATTCACCAGAAATCTGGCCATTAATTAGAATCAGATAATTTTTGAACTAACGCCCGCTAAATCCACGTTGAAAAGACGAAGTCAGAATAATTCCTCACGTCCAAAATGAAGCCTAATTTCATTTCAATTTCAAGGATTAAAATTTTTTTTTTGAGAATTGTCCGGACCTTGTCCTTCACCTTGTTGGAATAACCGGAAATGTGTTTTGATTTTTTACCCCGGTCTTTGCTAATGACAACTGTTGTTAAGCTTTGGAGTTGGAACAGAGACTGCTGAGAATTGATAAATTAGACGCATTTTTGCGATTAAATTCATTCAGTTGATGGCACCTATGATCTAGTTATCTTGCCAAGTTAACTTTCAGTTAATCATTCATTGAAACAAGAACGGCAATAACAAAGACTCAGAGTTTGAAACTGTCAGTTTCAAAGACAAACTTGACCAAGTCAGACTCAAACAACGGAAGTCTCAAATCACAGTAAAAGAAGTGTTTTGGTGACATTTTTCGGTCCGATACAATATATGAAGTACAATTTTTTTATTTAGATCACTCACCTTCTATGTATATAGTTTTCATCACATCCTTTTGTTGTGTGATAATAGGTAATTTGTGGAAATACTAACGCCGAGGTGGTGAGTTTTGTATTTGAACTACAAGCTTAGCTTAGCAACAACCATGTATATGCAAAGTCAAATCTGATTGGTTAAGATAGACAATCTGACCAATAGGAAAATCGTTTTTATTGCGCCTTTCATTTAAGAGAGCGCCACTTTACGTTACGTTAAGCGCGTGCTTTGATACTATTCTCAGGTAACGTGAACTATATATAGAACACAATAATACAGCTTCATGGGTATACGGATCTCATGCGCGTTAACTTTATCTGATTAAGTTTTCTATAAATATTCACTGAAAAACTTTACCGTGTCAAATGACACAATAAGTTGTCCATAGAAAGCGCGTCAAATGACACAGTAAACATGTCATGTGACACAGTAAACGTGTCATGCGACACACCTAACGTGTCGCCCAATCGTGTCAGGTGACACACTAAACGCGTCACAGAGTTTGTCCATAGAAAGCGCGTCAGGCGTGTAAAACGACACGTTCGGGCGACACGGGTCCATGTCTTGTGACACAGTAAACGTGTCATGCGACACATCTAACGTGTCGCCCAATCAGTGTTCGCGCTGGACCGAAAAAAACTTTAGCCAAAAGTTTAGCCAAATGAAAATTTTATTAGCCAAATGAAAAAAACTTTAGCCAAATGTTTTTTGGCCAAATTAAAAAAAACTTTGGCCAAATTAAATCATCGTTTTCTGGTCGGTTCACAATTAATGACTAAAACGTAAAATCTAACAAACAAAGGTAAAATACACAATAATTTAAATAATTTTGATGAACTTTTTTTGTTTTATATCAATATCTATTTTTAAATCTTTAAATATTTATTCTTGCGAAAATATCTAAGTGACATCTGGAAACTAATAACTAAATATTGTTACGCCATTATCAAATTACAATCTGTCATAAAATCATGCATATTATTTTGACTGTATCGGTATTGACGACACATAGCCACAAAATATCTGTCTCTTCATTGTATGGAGGAATAAAGATATATATAAATACAATGTCATCATAAACATGTATTGTGCTGGCGCGCCGTGAGTGACCAGACAGACAATGGGCTGAATGGGGGATTAGGGGATTAAATGTAAAAAATAATAATGACCTTGTGCTGCTTCGTGCAGAGTGACGTAATCTTTCTCCAGATTAAAACAGCCTGCACATGTTACGAACAACTTGCTTATATACCGGCGTCAATGCACTTTACAAAACATTGCTTTCTTCACATTGTCATAATTCAACCACGGTTTAATGTCCATGCGTCTTTGAATGTCCGTCTTGTGAAAACTAAAGATGATTGCATATCACTTTGTGATCGCTTGGTTGATAGAGTTGTCGATCGGGTTTCCCTTTGTACGATATTTCATAAGTACGAAAATAATGAAATACTTTCGTCACCTAACTTCGTCTTGAATGTCGATCTATTGAGCGCTTTTATTAATTAGCTTTCTGGCTCCATGCTTTCAGTCTCCATTTGGGTTCCAAAATTTTAGCCAAAAGTTTAGCCAAATGAAATTTTTATAAGCCAAATTCGAAAAAGATTAGCCATTGGCTAATTTGGCTACCGACAGCGCGAACACTGCGCCCAATCGTATCAATTGACACACTAAACGCGTCAGAGAGTTTGTCCATAGAAAGCGCGTCAGGCGTGTAAAGTGACACGTTTGGAGCGACACAGTTCCATGTCATCTGACACATTTGGTGCGTCGAATAATGGATGGGGAACCCAGCTGGGGGGTGGGGGTGTTGGGTACCCAGAATGTTCCATCAATGGTTTTCAGTAAAATGTGATAAGTTTCTATATAAATTTATATTATTCAGAATAAGAATTCAACTTTAAAGGTACTCAATCCGATCATGCAGGCCCTCATAAATTACTATTTATTTGGCTTCGGGGAAAACAATAGTTGATTGGAGTCAAGGAACCTACCTGTCAACGCTCAGAGTGATCAGATATCAATTTACAAGTGTTATTATTTCTATTGTTTCTGGCCCAGAAACACGCCGTCAGAAGGATGGTGTCAGTCAAAATTGCGTTATTAATACACTTGATTTTAGAGGCATCCATCTTCGTCTGTTTGAATAAGTGTTTCTGGGGAAATTATTAGTACACATCTCGAGGAAAATTACAAACTTAGGGGCAATTATATGTACACATCTCGAGAAAATCACAAACTTCAAAAATCAATATCTAATAACCCTGAGCTTTGATGGATGGAATCCTCGAATCAAATATTTTTTACCCCTGAAGCCAAATAAATAGTAATTTAGGGGTGATTAATCGGATTGAGTACCTTTAAACATAACAACATGGTATATATAGGCACTGTGATTTATATACATGTAGATAAATAGAGAAGATTCACTTGATTGAAGTGGTGTAGTAAAATAATTCATTGCGCTGAAGTTTTTTTTACCACATAATTCATTTGAGGCAAGAACTATTTTGTAAAACACTCAAGTGCAATGTATTATTTCACGCCACTAGTTAATCATATGATTATTCTGTTTATTATATTCCACTATAAACATCTACCAGAAATCTTAACAATACCGCCACTATACCCATGACAGATAAATTATGATAGCGTGTATGAATATGTAACTTGCTAGCTAAAGTGTCATAAATCACAAAGAAATTATCGTTTATAAATTTATCGTTTATAATCACAAGAGAAATTATATAAACATTGATACAAATGTGTAACCAGTAACTACTCGTCAGTGAGTATTCAGTTATCAAAGGGTTAATGGATTTTTATTTCGACTGAACTGGGAATACATTTCTTTTAAATTTTCTAATTGGTGTTGACTAACGAATATGAACTGAAAGATTTGCCATACTTAGCCATTCAAGTGGCAAAGCCAAGACGATTTAATCAGAGAGAATTTAAAAGAGACAGTTCAGAAAATATTCGGCTAGATGGCCTATAATGAATAGCACAGATGAAAACGCATAATAAGGAAAGTACAGCTGTACTTCGTGTAAAGGAATCGCTTAAAATGTGCCAAAAACTAAATAAATAGTAATCATCTTAAGAGTTTTACCAGCTTGATCAGACCTGCGAGGTTTATAAACCCGACTGTCACTGACTAAACAATGAGACTTATAACCCCGACTGTCAATGACGAAAGATTCACATTACTCAAGCTTAATTCCATGTGGTTGTCAATTTCAGATGAGAAAGGAAATTCAGCAGTAACAACCAAATATTTACATGGACCATGTGTTAAACTGCCAATTTGAATGTTGACAAAAGTTCTACATCATATTTTGAAATCTAGCGATCAAGGGGTCTACACGGTATACCATCACAAAAAGTAAAAACAAAATATATATGCGAGTCTCCCATGCAGATAGCACAGATTGATTGATTGATTGTTTATTTTGTACAATATTTACAAACATAATGTTGACAGTGAAATATACAGAAATAAACATGATTATATTGTACAGGAGCGGCATGGCCAAATAGGCCATCTTCCTGTCGCCCTGTTTGGAAATGAAACTTAAATAGTAAAATGACTACGTGAAGTATAGTAACATCTAAATACATTAAAATATGGAGAGAAAAAAAAATATTCATGAATGACGTATCCAAACCATTTACATGGTGTACACAGTATGTCGGTATATGTACTGGTTGTATGTACTGATTATACCAGCACTGGGCAATATTACTCTATCATGAGTGCAGTGAGTATGGCTGAAATATTATAGTTTTAGAATATATGACACAATACGAGCCCTTTTTAAAAGATCGCTATTCATTTTGTTCATATCCATCATTTCTGTTTATAAAGGACAAGGTTACATATTATCCAGCCAAAATGAAAGGTGAACATGCCAGGCTTTTTACTAGGAATTAACAATGTTGGGGCTCATGTTGTGCATTTAGGCATAACTACACAATCTCGACAAAAGGTATTATTGCATTTAATTTTAGTCGAGTATTGCGATAGATAATTTTTTGTCAATAACGTTTTAAATCGGTTACGAAATTTTATGTTCTTGTAATATTTGTCCAATCCATTCCATATGTCAGGGAATGTGTGTTTAGGTAACGTAGAACTAAATGCAGTTCTCGGAGTTGATGTTTTCAGACTACCAGCCTGTCGGTATTAGCAGTTGTATAATGAAATGTTTCATTGAATGATTTGGGAAGGTTATCTCTTTTCCAGTCAAAAACGAACGTTGCTGCTTGTAGCTTATATAGGTCGTGAAATTTAAGAATGTGCTCATTCAGATAAATTGGTTCTGTATGGCTCCTGTATGATTTGTTGGATATAATTCTAATTGCTCTTTCCTGTTGTTTAAATATAGTGCCTCATGTATCGGCATGGCCCCAAATTGTCAAACCATGGATGAGATGACTGTGGATCAAAGAGAAGTATAAAGTTTTCAGGCAGTTTTTGGGTAGTATTCGCTTTACCTTATTTATAGAATATATTGCATTGGATATTTTTTTACGTATCATAGATATGTGATCTTTAAAGGTGAGATTCTCATCAATGATAATTCCAAGAAATTTTAGAGATGGTTCTGGTCTGGTATTACCTACTCGCGTTAATGGCTTGTTATTCACATTTATTTTAATATTATTCCAGTTAAAGTCATTATTGGTGGGATGTAATAACATGTATTTACTTTTTGATACGTTAATTGATAATTTATTACTACAACACCATTGATGAATTTTTAGAAGTTCTGAATTAACTTGTTTCTCAATTTGACGAAGATCATGGCCGGAAGTATGGAGGTCGTATTATCTGCAAATGACAGGAGATTTAAACGTGTGCTATTGGGCATATCATTGACGTAAATAGGAAATATAACGGGTCCTAATATTAATCCTTGAGGCACACCGCAGTTTATATCAAGCATGTTTGATTTATTATTTTCGATTTCAACATATTGCTTTCTCCCCTCTAGATAGCTTTTGAACCAATTTTTTGTTATTCCTCTAATACCGTAATGGTCAAGTTTTTGAAGCAGTATCGTGTTGCTAATCGTGTCGAATGCTTTGGACAGGTCGATAAAAATTGCTGAAGTAGAGTCTCTGGTCTTTTTGTTGTTATTTTCAGCAACATGATTTAACAGATGAAGTAAGGGATGCGTTGTCGAGTGGTTTTCCCTGAAACCAAATTGTTTGTTATGTATTATATAAAATTTTGTTAAGAAAGAATTTAAACGTTTACGCATAAGTTTTTCCATGATTTTTGAAAAAGCTGTCAAAATACTAATTGGTCTGTAGTTATCGATATTTTCACGTGTATTATTTTTGTGTATGGGAACAACTCTAGAAATTTTCATTTTCGTAGGCACTATTCCTTGTTCGAATGATAAGTTTATTATGTGTGTAAGTGCGTAAACAGTTTCGTTGATAGTACAATTCATCAACTTCATAGATATATTCGAAAAATCTACACAGCTTTTATTGGAAAATTTAGCACATGTTGATAACATTTCAGCTGTTGATGTTTCGGAGAGGAAGAATTTTGTTTGGTTCTTTTCTGTCATATAGTCAAGGGGTTGAATGTTGTGAACGTTTTCTACCTTATCAGCAGTTTGTTGACCTATTGAAGCGAAGTATTCGTTAAACGATTGTGAAATTTCAGCTGGATCCGAGTATGTTTTATTTTGGAATTTGACATTTTTAGGAAGTTTATGTGGGGATGATGAAACTTTAAGAGCGTCTTTTAAGATTGTCCACGTTTGCCTCATGTTATTCTTGCTTTCGCCAAGTTTTGATTTGTCAGAATCGTTTTTACTCTTCCTTTTCACTTGATTGAATATTCTGCAAAAAGTTTTGTATTTGTCTGCATTTTCTTTAGTTGGATGAGAAAGTTTTTTTGTAAATAGTTTGTTTTTATTCAGGGAAGATTGCAATAAACCGTTGGTCATCCAAGGTTCTCTTTTGATATATTTTGTCCTTTGTTCGGGGTATCTAAGTGGGAACGCTTGTTCATATGCGGCAACATATTGTTCAATAAAATTATTGTAAGCTAGTTCTGCTGGCGAGCAACTAAAAACCGAGTCAAATGATAGACAATTCAAGATGTATTTGAATATGGTCGTGTTTTTTTCATGTATCACCCTAACGGGTGCTAATGGTTGTCGCTGTGTGTTAATCTCTTTTTGAGTAAATTCATATTCAATGTAAAAGGTTGCAAAATGGTCAGAAACATCTCATAATATAATTCCGCAGTCGAATGTCCGTTTTGAGTTTGTATGTATATGATCAATTAGGGTAGCTGAGAAATCAATGACTCTGGTTGGCTTTGTGATCACAGGGAGATAGCACCGTTCAAATATGTTGTCTACAAATTCGTTGGTTTTTGAATGATTGTCAGAGTTCAGTAAATCTATATTGAAATCTCCAATTAAATAAGCTTTCGTGTGCGATTCATTAAGTTTTTCCATTATGCTATCCATATCGGATACGAAAACATCAATATCTGCCATAGGAGCTGTGTTGGGTCTGTATATTGACCCTATAACATATGAGTTTCTTTGATTGGGGTTTATTTCAACAAATATCGTTTCGATTACGTGTGGAATAAATACTGATAAGTCAGGTCTATGCTGGAATGTTAGGCCATTTTTTATAAATAGCCCAACCCCACCTCTTCCATCGTCGTTATCTGGACGCGTTGAATATTCAAATGGTTGGTAACCGGGTAAATTATATGATTCTTTTACCCTGAAGATCTCTGAAAGTGCGATTACATCGAAAGTATTATCATCATTTTGCATATCGCATAACAATTCGCTGAAGTTATCCCAATTACCATTCAAGCTTATGCAATTAAGGCCCATTAATGAAGTGCTTTTATTTGTTTTTGTTATTTTATCCCGAAATTGTGAGGGTGCGTAATAGTTACAGGAATGGTTAGTAAGCTCGTATGGGTTGATATTTGTGCCACAGTCATCTCCATCATTTGTGTTAGTAAAGTCGAATTTTTTATTTGCCTGGAGTTCACCGAGAGTTATTTCACCGGTCATAGTATTCACTATTGAGATTGTTAGTGCCACATCTATAGCCCAAAAGTCCGAAACAATTCCTTATTAGAGAGTACCAGTTTAAAAATTTGAACACAGTTTGATATTTATGGTTTGGATACCCATTCACGCCTATTTCTAATATATCTAATATATACATAAATATAATATTACAGATGTCAGTAAGCTGGTGGGAAGCATTCTATTCATTTATTTGGTCCATTATATTCGAACAATTTCCCATGTAGGGACTGAGGTATAGTATAATATTATTCGACTGGAGTTACTATATCATATATATATGAGGAATTAGTCAAAGTGATTGAAATTAGAATTTTGTTAATTTATAAGTGATGGTCTTTGTTCTGCGCTTGTAGATATAGACAGATAGATTCATTATTTCGAATGTATACTGACCGTTCAAATAATATATATATATATTTTTTTTAAATCAACAGTGGATCATATACGAATGGCTATTTCTTCCCAGCATACAATTCAGTTATACAATTTAAATATATTATTTAAATATATTACCAATTGATATCAATACATGTATATGTAACATAGAAAATATGTGTAATTTTATATTATAAGATCAACAATGCACTATATAGAGAGTAATCAATTGGTTCCGAGAACTACATTAAATAATTCACGAGAGGCGAGCGACGCTGGTAATAAACTAGTGCGCGTTCGCCCACGAGTTTCTCACCCAGGCGTCCCTCGCCACGAGCGAACCACCAAACGCAATTCTCGGAACCAATTGATTACTCTATTTAGGATAGGATAATTTATTTACAATATACATGAAGTATACAATGGCAGAAATACATAATAAGGTAAAGCAGTATATTGTCGGGGGTAGCCTAGCCCTATCGGGCTGTCTTCCTGCTACCCCCTAAAACAGGTATCAGTATAAATAATAGAATAGATGATTGTATCCATATCCACGCACACGTATAGACTATAATCATATATAAAACTTTGTAGAATCCAGTACTTAGGGCATAACAAAAACAAGTATTGGTGTGGTTGTGAGCCAATCCAGACGAGTTATAAGATCGAAAATGTATTATCTCTCCATATGAGTGTTTTGAACTGTTCAGGTTTTCTAAATATATGACAGTTTCCGTTCCAGTTCCAGTTCCATGGGTTTATTAGGAACAAAACAGTTAGTTGTGTGTTGCTACAACGGATTCAGGCGAGAGATACCACCATTTTTTGTTCGGTAAACACAATGAGGATCTATAAAGATCGCCGGGAAGTCTCTTTGTTGAGTGAGGTTCTGGGATAATTCAGATTAACAATATTACTTATATGTAATGTTCTATGTATGTCTAGCGGTATAGGGTCGGAGCCATACGGAAGCACAGTAGCGCCACAAATAAAATAATAATTACGGCGTTTAAACGCCCTATTACGGCGTTTAAACGCCCTATTACGGCGTTTAAACGCCCTAATACGGCGTTTAAACGCCCTAATTACGGCGTTTAAACGCCCTAATTACGACGTTTAAACGCCCTAATGCGACATATATGGAATGACTAGTGAACATTCGGACTGAACCTTCGGACTACTGAACCCTACCCGATCAATGGCTGAACAGAATGAGGTCCCCTAGCAAAGGGTGAATTTGGTGATGCTAGCCGCTATGCGGGGTAATATCTCTAAATTCACCCTCTGGGGACCTCATTCTGCAAATGTCAGGCACCTTATTTCCGGGCTTGATACCACCACTGGTATATGCGTTGGTTTGGGTGCAATGTGTCTAACCGTGAAACATGTGGTCCCCTGCTATAAGCATATACCATTCGCTATGTGCATGTTCGACTACATGGGGGTGTTTTGAGTGCATTCTAGTTCATTTTGGATTTTCGGAGAATCGGGCCTTCGGAGAATCGGGCCTTCGGAGTTATGGGCTTTCGGAGAATCGGGCTTTCGGAGAATCGGGCCTTCGGAATTATGGGGTTTCGGAGAATCGGGCCTTCGGAGTTATGGGCTTTCCAGGGCTGGCATTCTCAGAAATCCGGGCGGGCTAAGACCAGCCCTCCTCAATCAGCCTAGGTGGGCTCTAGCCCTCCTCAGTGAATGATGTCATAGCATGGACATTTTAGCCAACTACAGCGAAATCACATTCACGACAATGGAAATAGTCATTATCTGAACTAAACTGCGTTAATACATTTTACAAAGGGAGCCATTCCAAAATGCACCTCACCCCATAGACTTTACCTACCCGAATAAAGGCCATCGGTTATAGCGTGACAGAGTCAGAAACATTAATCGTGAGTCACTACTCATACAATGCAGTGCTCTTGTTATTATCCCCCGCCAAATTGAAAATTTGCGGGTGATATAGGAATGGGTTCCGTCCGTCCGTCTGTCCGTCCGTCCGTCCGTCTGTCCCGAATTTGATCGAGTCAGAACTTGAACAAATGTCTACGGATTTCAAAGATATTTGGTATATGAGTTCACCTGACCGTTACCTAGAATGCATTCTCAAGCCAGGTCTGGCAGGATATTTTTGCCAGAGTTATTGGACTTTGTTTATTATTTTTGTTGAATTTACCAAATAGCATATAGACGACGTCACAGGGCTCATTTCCACAAATCTCTATGGATTTCAAAGATATTTGGTATATGAGTTCACCTGACCATTACCTAGAATGAGTTCGCATGCCAGTTATTTTTACCGGAGTTATTGGACTTTGTTTATTATTTACCAAATAGCACATAGACAACGTCACAGGGCTCATTTCCACAAATGTAAACGGATTTCAAAGATGTTTGTTATTTGTGTTCACATGATCAGTATCTAGAACGAGTTCGAAAACCAGGTCCGGCAGGATATTTTAAGCAGAGTTATTGGACATTGTTTATTTTTGTGTGTGCAAATGGACGACGTCACAGGGCTCATTTCCACAAATCTCAATGGATTTCAGAGATATTCGGTAAATGAGTTCACATGACCTGTATCTAGAATGAGTTCGCAAACCAGGTCCGGCCGGTTATTTTAAGCAGAGTTATTGGACTTTTTAAAATTTGTTACAATTATCTGCACTGGTGATTTCAATTTCAACATCCATCAGGAGAAATATGTGTCTCAACTTGAAAACATCTTCAAAATACATCAATCTGTTGTGCAGCTGACACATATACTTGAAGGAACACTCGACCTACTTCTCTCTAATATTAAAATGGACACACATGCTTTTCCAGTTCTGTACACAGACCACCATGTGATATGGGCTGTCAAGAAGTAAAATGTCATTCTAAGAATATTTATGCATGGTTATGGAGATATTGAGGTATATTTTATCAAATATATATATTTTTTAAATTTTGCTCAAAATTTATATTAACGGATTTAAAAGAGTTTTGGTATATTTGTTCCCATGACTAGTACCTAAAATGAGTTCGCGAGCCTTTTTGACAAATTCCCACCTCTTATTTACCACGTACTGAGAACGTAATCTTTATTGAGAATGCACTTCCCCAACTGCACATTTCGGCGGGGGATACCGCCGTCTCCGGCGGCTTGTTGTGTTTGATGCACCAACTAATGGCTAAAATGTAGACAGTCATTTAATCTTATTAATGGTACTCAATCCGATTAAGCACCCCTAAATTACTATTTCTTTGGCTTCAGGGGTAAAACATATTTGATTCGAGTCGAGGAACCCATCCATCAAAGCTCAGAGTGATGAGATATTGATTTTTGAAGTTTGTAATTTTCTCGAGATGTGTACTGATAATTGCCACAGAAACACTTATTCAAACGGACGAAGGTGGATAACTAAAAATAAATGGTAATACTAACGCAATTTTTACTGAGAACATCCTTTTGACGGCGTGTTCTGTGCCACAAACAATAGATGTAAAACAACTTCAAAAGTTGATATCTGATCACTCTGAGCGTTGATGGGTAGGTTCGTCGACTCGAATTAATTATTTTTTTACACCCGAAGTCAAAGAAATAGTAATTTAGGGGTGCTTAATCAGATTGAGAACCATTAATAAGATTAAATGACTGTCTACATTTTAGCCATTAGTTGGTGCATCAAACACAATAACAAGACCACTGCATTATATGAGTAGTGACTCACGATTAATGTTTCTGGCTCTATCACCCTATAACCGATGGCCTTTATTCGGGTGGGTAAAGTCTATGGGGTGAAGTACATTTTGGAATGGCTGCCTTTGTAAAATGTATTAACGCAGTTTAGTTCAGATAATGACTATTTCCATTGTCGTGAATGTGATTTCGCTGTAGTTGGCTAAAATGTCCATGCTATGACATCATCACTGAGGAGGGCTATAGCCAGTGTTCGCGCTGGACCGAAAAAAACTTTAGCCAAAAGTTTAGCCAAATGAAAATTATATTAGCCAAATGAAAAAAACTTTAGCCAAATGTTTTTTGGTCAAATTAAAAAAAACTATGGCCAAATTAAATCATCGTTTTCTGGTCGGTTTACAATTAATGACTAAAACGTCAAATCTAACAGACACAGGTAACATACACAATAATTTAACTGATTTTGAATTAAAAATATTTATATATATATCATTTATTAAACATTTATTAATCTTTATGTGAAAGAACGATTTGGGAGGGAGGGGGGTAACCCGGGATTGTCCTTTTTAATGTCATTATTTTTTTGTTTTATATCAATATCTTTTTTTAAATCATTAAATATTAATTATCCTTGCGAAAATATCTAAGTGACATCTGGAAACTAATTACGTAATATTGTTACGCCATTATCAAATTACAATCTGTCGTAAAATCATGCATATTATTTTGAATGCATCGGTATTGACGACAAATAGCCACAAAATATCTGTCGGGATTCAGATTTGGCTGATTAAGCTATTGTCTTACAATCGGTGCTCATAAACCCTGCCCTGCCAGTGACCAGACAGACAATGGAGGATTAGCGGATTAAATGTAAAACAATGACCTTTTGCTGTTTCGTGCAGAGTGACGGGTTTTCCTTTGTACTGTCCGCGATCGGGTTTCCCTTTGTACAGTCGGCGATATATTTCCACTTACGATGTTTTCGGACTAGATCGTTCACAACGAAAACCCACTTGCTAAAAAATCATGCTTTCAGTCTCCATTTGGGGTTAAAAAAAGTTTAGCCAAAAGTTTAGCCAAATGAAATTTTTATTAGCCAAATTCGAAAAAGATTAGCCATTGGCTAATTTGGCTACCGACAGCGCGAACACTGGCTATAGCCCACCTAGGCTGATTGAGGAGGGCTGGTCTTAGCCCGCCCGGATTTCTGAGAATGCCAGCCCTGGAAAGCCCATAACTCCGAAGGCCCGATTCTCTGAAGGCCCGATTCTCCGAAAATCCAAAATGAACTAGAATGCACTCAAAACTCCCCCATGTAGTCGAACATGCACATAGCGAAGGGTATATGCTTATAGCAGGGGACCACATGTTTCACGGTTAGACACATTGCACCCAAACCAACGCATATACCAGTGGTGGTATCAAGCCCGGAAATAAGGTGCCTGACATTTGCAGAATGAGGTCCCCAGAGGGTGAATTTAGAGATAATACCCGCATAGCGGCTAGCATCACCAAATTCACCCTCTGCTAGGGGACCTCATTCTGTTCAGACATTGATCGGGTAGGGTTCAGTAGTCCGAAGGTTCAGTCCGAAGGTTCAGTCCGAAGGTCCACTAGTCATTCCAGATATGTCGCATTAGGGCGTTTAAAGGTACTCAATCCGTAAAGAGGTTCCCCATCTCAACAGATTCCAACAACAACAATCCGATCAGAGGGTCCTATATTACTATTTCTTTGGCTTTGGGGGTAAAAAATATTTGATTCGAGTCGAGGAACCCATCAAACAAAGCTCGTAGTTATTAGATATTGATTTTTCAAATTTGTTATGTTCTCGAGATGAGTACTAATAACTGCCGTAATCTGCTCTGGATGTGTACTCCAATTCTATTCAAACAGACAAGGATGAATAACTCTAAAATCAAGTGGTAATTTTAACGCAATTTTGACTGAGTTCTGGGCCAGATAGTATTCCCGATAATGAAAAATAATAGATTTCTAAAATCGATATCTAACAAATCTGAGCTTTGATGGGTGACTTCCTCGACTCGAATCAAATATTTTTGACCCCCGAAGCCATTGAAATAGTAATTGAGAGGAGTTTTATCGGGTTGAGTACCTTTAAACGCCGTAATTAGGGCGTTTAAACGCCGTAACTAGGGCGTTTAAACGCCGTATTAGGGCGTTTAAACGCCGTAATAGGGCGTTTAAACGCCGTAATTAGGGCGTTTAAACGCCGTAATTAGGGCGCTTAAACGCCGTATTAGGGCGTTTAAACGCCGTAATAGGGCGTTTAAACGCCGTAATTATTATTTTATTTGTGGCGCTACTGTGCTTCCGTAGGATTATGTATCGCCTATTAATGTTCGTTGTATTATAGAGCACAATCGGGACATCCTTTGTTTTTACAGCGTACATTTTCTGGGTAATTTCTCAGCATTGCTATCTGTAAGCGCTTCTTCAATGTGTGCCTGCTTTGGCAAGAAGTATAGACTTTTTCCATATTGTTCCATGTTGTGGGGAAGGCGTGGTGGGTAGGTTTCCTGACCAGTCAGTTCTAGGAAGTTCCAACAGTACGGGATTCGGGTGTCTTGGGGTTGATTTTGCTCGTTTGTTGTACATCATTCCAAAAGACGCAGGCAGACGGTTATAACACCAGTCATGCATGCAAATTGAGGAATTGAGGGTGTGTAAGTCATATATTTTAAAGATATTCTCTCTTTTAAAGAGTGGATCTGTGTGACTTCCGGAACATGACCCCATATTTGGATACCATAAACTAAGTGGCTTTGAATCAGAGCATAGTACAATATTTTCAATGCTTTACTTGGGACAAAGTTTTTCACCTTATTGATGCAGTAGATTGCATGTGATATTTTGGAGCAGATTACGGATATGTGCTTTTTGAATGTCAAGTTCTCATCAATGTGGATACCTAAGAATTTTGTCGAGGATTCACGCCCAAGATTTCCTATTCGGTTCAATTCAATGTTATTTAGCTTTAATTTCAAAGTATTCCATTTTTTGTCATTGTTTTGTGGGTGTAAAAGCATATAATTGCTTTTATTAATATTAATTGAAAGTTTATTGCAGCAGCACCAATCGGATACATTGGCTAATTCATTGTTGACGTAACTTTGTACTAGTTCGCCATCTTTACCGCTTGTGAACAGTGTGGTGTCATCGGCATACGATAAAATCTCCATTGTTGTAGAATTTACCATATCATTCACGTATATTAAAAAAATAAAAAAATAAAATTATTAAACTTCTGCATCAATTTGGTTCGCCAAATATTAAAACACACATAACTGTGTGGATATCCCATTGAATAATTGTGTTTTATTATATTATACCAAAGATAATTCATATGCTATATATATGTGAGACGACGGGGATATGGGAGAGGTCACACTTTATATCAAAAGGGCCATAATGTCAGATTAAATCACGATAAATTGTTGTACATAATTATATGAATATACGTCATTTCACGATTCCATGATAAAGATACGCTCAATTTGACACATGGTGACTGGGATACAGGCCTGATTTCGGTACAAATAGTTTTAGTTTAAGGGCCATAACTCTTTAACAGGTTAAATGTTGACACACGTAACCCGTTGGTATCTCGAGTGTCGTTAGAAATGTATTCATTTTACCACTTCATGCATAATCATATATATGTTATATATGTTTGCTCTGAGGATATAATCACAAGTAGGATTATTTCAATAATTATGCGGGTCATACGTGTAGCATGTATGGTTTACTCAGAATAATGACCATTATGTCTGGACTGCTGATTCGGCCATCTCTCTCATCGTGTTCAAGTTAAATGAACTAGATCACGCCGGATACTGTGTCAATTAGGGTAATGTTGCCATCCGACTCCGATGAGGCGATGAGTTTGACAATTTGGCGTAAATGTCGAGGATTCCGTGCAGTTTTTGTGAATGGTATGGCTGTATGGTTATCGTCAGTGTGGATGGAATTTTTGTGGCTATACAACGTTAATAAAGGTGTTACGGATTGTTTTCCAACTTATGATCGACAATGGAAGGAGAATATCGTTATTGAGTTTAATTAGTGATTAGTGACATATGATGGAGCTGAAGTGCAGTGGGAATGGTAAGATCAATCTTTATATGTGTATATTAATGTATACAGGTCTGGGTGAACCTGAAATGTAGCTACTATAGGTAGAACTAGCTATTATTGCTCGTTCTGGCTATTAAAAATCAGTCTGCATTGGGTTTGTGTGAATGCCTGATATAAACAAGATTTTTCCGAATGTCAACCACCACCGAATCTGATTCGGCAGATTGAATAACGGATTTAGACGAAGATTTCCGAAACTCTGGAGTCCAACTTTTTATCGGAAAATAGACTAAAAGACCAGAGAATTCAGCTTAACTATATTTAGAATGTGAGTATTTTAATAACCGCCTGTTATTCATCTTTATGTGTCAGAATCTTCAGCCCATGGTCTGACAATATTCGCCATTTTGATCAAGATATATCACGTGATTTAAATGACCAATCGAATTTAAGAAATTGAACGCACATCAGTATTATTTCTAGGTCTTTCGACTGAATTTGTACAATGCTATTATTTAACACCCAATACGCGAATATCAAAGAAACCATGAGCCGCAGTAAATGCGTGGCATTGCGCGCTGCAAACGTCATGACAGTATAGACGGGCTTTAACGCTGCCATAATAAATACGATGAAATTCAGGAAGTTCAACGGAGGTCGGCGTGTATTGTGAAAGATATACTGCATAAGTTCAGAAACTCCATTGGCAATCATAATCGTGCTATTATTGATTGTGTGTTCCGATCAAATTTGATTACGACATTCACAATTCTACATAATAATAGTAATATTGAACCAACCACGTTTTTTTCCACAAGAACGCTGAGACACACGACTGTGGACGGAATATCCGCATAGGAACTAAAACGTGCGCTTCCTCACATTGAGTATGTGTGAAGTGGAAGTATCATCATCATCAACAGCAATAATAACAATAACAATAATAATAACAATAATAATACTAACAACAACAACAACAACATCATCATCAACACAACAGAATGATCAGGATCACCAACGAAGTCTACACCACCAAATTCATTGCTATTGGAAAACATCATTTGCAAAAAGAGTAAAGATGAACTACTAGAAACATTTATTGTTTTGCATCATACAAAATATGCCGATGGTATCTGCACGCCCAATTGATTTTATTTCTAATGACTTTATGGTCACCGAAGATTCCCACGCAGCCAGAGTGCACCCACTTATCGCACCCCGTCATACCACGGCATTCTAGCCACACCCCACCAATGTTTTTGTCTGCGGGTGTGTCGTGTGTTACCCCACACATCTTGCAGTCGTGGTAACCACTTAGCTCATGCTCATCGGCCTCAGTTTGTGTCTTCTTCTCTGCGAAGTGTTTAATGGTGGGATCGATTGGATCAATATGCAATTACAGTAATGTTCAAATCATTACACATTAATAAATACAAAACATGAGGGAATTCATAATTTCAAATATTATTAATTTGCTCATTGGGTGAGGACGGTGGATCGTTTGTGTTTATGGAGTACATCCGAACTCGTCTTCCCTTTACAGCAAATGAAATGAAATATATGTTATCGGTTGAGTGACAACTACCTAAATATTAGTTAGTATGAATGTTTATAATAAGACTATGGTTCAAACTTGACGTTGATGGCCCTGCCGTACCTGGAGCAGATGGCTCTGGTGTGGCGGCATCAGTTGTCGGTGATGATGCATCTGTGATTGTTGCATTAAGAACCTGTAAACATGTGGATAAAATTATTTTTTGCGCACTAGTGTTTTCCATTGACTACAATTCCTGTTACATTATCATTTTTTACAAATTATATGAACAAATACCAGCGGAATTCCTATCATTTGCTTGCACAATAAACACACTGGTCAATGTTTACAATCCGTGTGAAGAAATATACGATGAAAATATATACATTAATAACTGTACCTGCTCATCCCTCTTTAATTTGTCCATATCTATCCGTGCATGTGTAAAGCACGTACAGCCTTTTGGTGTGCATTCCTGTAATATACAAAGAGTTCAGTTTAACTCGGATTGCCAACACATATGAGAGTTAAATTGTTCTTAATTACCAATATAAGCATGCATATCACCACAGTTCTAGTAATACAATTGTGCATTATACTAACCTTGAAAACCTCCGCCCATTCAATGGTGGCCCAATGAAAAACAGCAAGCTCGAAGGCCTACAAGAACAAAGCCATAATGATATTGCAGTATTACAATGAAAACACATCAGGGTTAACTCATCTAAAAAAATTTGAATGTGTGTCATACTTTTGTGGAAAAGTGTCTACTCTATAAAATAATAAGCATGTCCATGTCACATAATGCTCACTCTTATGTTCACTTTAACAAAATATCGTTTGACACTAATAAAACACTTATAATTTTGGTACAGGCAATGAAGACTTTCAAGGGGAGGATATGTGGCAGGAACTTCTTCGAAATTTTCGATTTACCATCTGAGAATGACGGTGTCATAGAGGTTGAAATGGATGATGATGCCGACAGTGAAGATTTGCCCACCATCAGAACTGAAAGCCAGCATCAAGTTCGTCAGAGGCCCATTGCTCGAGAGGTATCTATGTTTGTCACAAATAGTTATTCTCGAACTGGTGCCTATTGGTAATGCCATGATAAGCCTAGAGGCTAGATGTTAATTATGTATATATAATATTATGATTTCACTTAACTACACATATAATATGATTTTCTGTGGTATTATTAATGCCATAATATTATATCAAGTAGTCTAGCATTTCACTCTCCCCTTCAGAACATTGGAATGATTAATTTGTATGCCAGCCATTGGATATCTATTTTGTAATTCTCCCTTGCCATGTCGAAGAATAATATCTTTTCCTTATTCTATTTAGCAAGTTATAATAATAATCAACCAATATGGTTGTTAAACTATAGTCGATTATCAATGTCAAATCCATAAGGGTGAGTATGTTTTCATGGCCATACTAAGAATGTCACTTGAAATAACAACCAGTTAGAATATAAAAAATAACAAACCACATTAACATACATCTCCAAGCAATTTACAATTAGGTATGTATTTCGCCCATTAGGTTCTTCGATGGAGACAGGAACTGAGGAAGACTGGATACCTACTCAGCGTTCCACAATCCAGACTACCTCATACAATTATGGGCGGTGTGGAACTGAGTAGCCAGTTGGAGCATTTCAACAACTTTTGCTCCGACTCCATGTCTTCCTACTATTCAAACGCCATCGAGAAAGCCAAATTCGGCATGCCAGACATCAATGGGACTCTGACCATCACTCAAGAGGAAGAAGAGGCTGCAAAAGATATTTGCAACAAGAAGAAACCGGAATTGGTCAAGATGGCGACAACAATCATGAAAAAGATGCGAATGAGTGGGTATGTCGAGGAAAGCGACGGGATGCAAGTCAGATGGGATCAGGGAGTGAAACGGGCATTAAAAAAGACTTGGTGCTCTTCGTTAAAGAGTTGCAGGAGATGGTGAAGGAGCAGCGATTAAGGGTAGATGAGCATATGCGCCAGATGTGTCCTGGGCAGAGGTGAGTTTTAAGAGTCATTACATTAGTAATAATACATGAGAAATACGATAAGTTCTGTCTATCAATCTGATGTAGTCAATATTTATTATGTCCCATCTGTGTATAGTGGTAAAGTAAACACAAGATGGAGTCCGCAATTTCACATATATGTTTTGTAAAGTCCAGAAAACTTAAAAAAATATTTGAGAGTTTAATCGTACTTACTTTAATACATTATGGTATCTTTCCTCCCACTGAGCTGGTTATTTCGTTTTTCATTCTTGGCCGCAAATTTCACTGGTATTTCCCCCCTGTGGGGTTCGACGGCCCTAGAAGACTGCCCCACGTGGTTTTTGCCCGGGTTAAATTTCGGGTGTACATCTAGTAAGCGACTCTGATATGGTGAAATATTAAGTATCAACATTGAACATCATCATAGTTTACACACGTTTCTACATGTAATACAACATCATTTAAATTCTCATTCCAACCTCTTTTATCCCAAAACACATTGATTGTATCTTTTACTATACAATTCGTTCTCTTAAATGTCTCGTAGACAAGAAAAAGGACGCATATTGATATGTTTACACTACCACTGTTTTCAGTAAATTAAATATTTTTTGTCGTTACAGCTTTCCATACATCGCAGAATGAGCAACGAGATGCACCCCCGCACGTGAATGCGCGTGATTCTGCGATAATCTGGTATGTTTTGCACACGGGCGTTTCCATGATGGACGTAAAAATGATTTTTGTGCAAGTTTCAGGAAAGAATATCTTGTAAAACTGAAAGACTTCGGCTTGCTGACTCCAAAAAGTGCAAGGTTTCGCTCACAAAAGTTTTATATTATCTAAATTTACTAGTGTTTTAGTCCCAAAAGTTATCTTTGACTCATATTTTGTGCAATTTTGCGTCTTCAGGAAATTTCCAAACCTACCATTGCCACAGGCCAAGTTAAAATGTGACTCTGGTAGTCCGGAAATCAACTGAACCATGATTTGATAGTCCGTGCAAAACGAGCTATCGCCAGAACGAGCAATAATAGCTAGTTCTAGCTATACATGTAGTAGCTACATTTCAGGTTCACCCAGACCTGGTATATAGGGTCGCGAGTACTGAATATAGTTAGTAGTGGGGTGGGGTCATAGTATATGACACATGTGTCGCATATTCGTGATGTCTTCGTTGGTTTCTTAATTTGTGTGTAACTTTATTATGGTCTGGTTGTGGACTTACAACTTAGTGTATCAATACGGAACTAAGTGTGATGATAATGGGATATATACGTGACGGGGGCGGGGGTGCATTGTGGAGTTCTTCGATATAGTTTCTTATGACTTGACAGGTAAATCTGCACTATAAATTCCCTGGAAGACAATTTTAGGGTATGTGGAAATAAAAATCGGTCATCTGTTTTGATAAAAATCGTTCATCTGTTTTGATAAAAATCAGATTATGGAAAATACAAAATCCTTTATCTGATTCGACAGGTATGTTTCCATTATAAGTTTAGTGAAAGCCAATTGTAGGATATGTGGGGTGATTGGGGTAACTATTAAACTATACAGCAATTCAGTAATAGACATTTACAATTTAGTAACTTTAGTAATTGATATTTGTGTGGTATGTGGTGGTGGTTTGGGAGGGGTAGGTAACTGTACCATGCTACAGCTGAATTAACACCGACAGTGTAATATAGTGTATATAATATAATAGATAGTCTATATAATTTACAATATGTGGGTAGATATGCGATGGAGACCATTAATTAAATTTATAAATGTCCAGTGATAGCATAATTTCTAATTCAGAATGAATATGTGATGGATAGTATGCGGGGTTGGTAATCAAATGGTGTGACTACTTAGTTAATTACACACATGTTAATTAACAATGTGCAATAGTAATTCAAAATCTAGCTATTACAGTTCTGATCATTGAAATCCCTCAAATGTTAATTAACAATGTGCAATAGTAATTCAATATCTAGCTATTACAATTCTGATCATTGAAATCCCTCATCTGACTTTGGCAGACAAATCTGAATTAGACCTATAAATACATTTTAGTTTTAAATGTGATAGCCAATATGTGGGGGGGGGGGGTGGGTAAATATGATCTGTAAAAGCTGAATTAAGAGCAGTTCAGTGGTAGATAATTACAATTTCAGAATTCACATCTGATACAGTATGTGGGGTGGGTAACTATGCGGTGAAGACCATTAATTAATTTTATAAATTTCAATAAACAATTGTTTGCCATTATGTGAAACAGTAATTGAAACTTCAGTTTGTATATATCAGGTTATGGAAATAAAAGCCCCCATCTGACTTCACAGGTAAATTTCCATCATTGATTTAATGATAGACTATTCTATGGTGTGGTGGGGGGTAACTGTGATATATAGTATGTGTGGTGGGTATCTATGTGATTAATGTACACATAGTTAAGTTCACAATTGTCAATTAACTATGAGTATACATGTGGTGAACCAATCTTATTAATTAAATCCATGATTGCTTGATTTGACAGCCAGGTCTGAATTATAAATGAAGTTTAGATTTGAATGTAATGGCCTATGTGTTGGTTGACAAGCAGATCCAAATTATAAATGAAATTAAGTTTTCAATGTAATGTCCAATATATAGGTGGGGGTGATTATACAATGTAATAGCCGAGTTAAAATTGACTCAATGATAGAAAAATGTTCAGAATGCATATAATGATTTATAGTAAGTGGGGTGAGCTTATGTAATGAACCACCTTCACATGTAAATATCAATTATTAATTTAGTGATAGACTATATCAGAGATTAGTTTCATAAATGCCAATGAATATGTGGCATTGTGTGTAACATTAATTCCTAATTAAGTGTTATAAGTCAGGATATTGTAATGAATACAAAGATGCCTCATCTGACTGGTCGAGTCAATCTGCATTATAAATTTGATGACATACAATTTTAAGGTGTGTGTTGGGAGGGGGTAGCTATGAAATATATTTGGTTATGAAGTTTCCTCGACTGACTTGACGGGCAAATCCGGTCTATCAGTAATATTCACTTTTAAATGTAATTGCCAATTTGTGACCACAAATGAAAAGTAAATCAATGATAGAAACATTTCAAATTTTTCAAAGTCCAAATTATAAATGAAATTCAGTTTTAAATGTAAAAGCCACTATGTGGGGGTTGGGTAATTATATAATGTAACAGCTGAAATAAGAGTGAATCAATGAAAATAAATCAAATTCATAATGCATATATGATGTATAGTATTTGGGGTGGATGGTAATGTGATGTAATGTACACATAGTCAATTCATAATTGTCAATTAACAATAATGTGCCATTGTGTGCAACAGTAATTCAACATTCAACAGATGAAACAGCCTCAAGCTTTCTACGTGAATTACCATCCTTCATTTGTAGGGGTGATCAGATAAGTACATCAAACAGCCTCAGGAACTTTGCTGAATGTATTGCAAATTAACTACTCATCAATGAGAAATCAGTTATTAAAGGCTTAAGCCATTTTAGTATCACTAAAATGGGAATGTGTGTGATAGATTAAATAATATTGGCTTTGAATGGCTAAGCGTTGTGCATCTTCTACGGTAGCTCATATTGGTTAATGAACATCACTCAGAGATATGAAATCTCCATTTTACTATTAATCGGATAATCCATAGCAGTTATAATACAGAAGTATACTAGTATAGTACATGTATGCTCAATTCACCATGTGGACAGTCATTGTCTCCTGCCTCTCGCCACAACGTCCATGCCAGCTTTTGGAACGCTGTTCTCAATAATCTGGGAAATGTTCATCAGTGCATGGATACCGGTAGCATCATAGCTGTGTCTGTTGGTGTGCTGAAAAGGAGACCATTTAAAGACATATTATGGACTTACTTGGGTGCGTAAAACTAACAAGTTAAGTACTCATGCACTATGCCGACTGTGGGAATGTAGCATTCTACTAACATCGCCAAAAATCTCAAAGAAATGGACCATACCACAACTAGTACAAACATGTAGATATTACCCGCTGAACTACGCTTCATTGTAAATATTTACATCTCGATTCTGGACGCAACAATTGGTGATAAACTAACGCAAATGATTTTTCCATCAAGAGTCAATGCATTGAACTAATATATGATGATGTTTGCTGTTGATTTTGATTAATATTCATAAAAATAACACCTTGAGCAAGATTATTCTCCATATCTATTTTATCATCCGATCGGAGTGTTTCACATCACTTTAATTGTGTTATAACAGGGTTCATACACCTAACTGAGAGTAAAATTCCATAACTTTTCCATACCCTTTCAAGACTTTCGGACAAATTTTCCAAGACTTTCAGTTACAATATTCCATGACTTTTCCATACCTCGTACCTAGCTAAACAATGAGGAAGACCAATATATAAATTTCCAGGTTGTTTAAACAGAGCACACACAATGTTTATGGTTTAGTGCACTTGGCCCAAGAAGTTGAAATCCATGGTCATGTCGATTAATTGTCTGCATTTCCATTTGAAAATTACATGAGGACACCCAAGCTGAAAGTAAGGACATCCAGCCAGCCTGTTCAACAAGTTGTTAACCGAACTATGGAACGAAACAAATTTCCTCCTCTGTTGGCTCCAAGTAGACACTTTTAGCCAAAACTCATGCACCATCATTTTGATGGACCCATTCCAGAGATGGCCACAAGAGTGACATTTATACAGTATAAGAGCATTGTTACACTCCTCCCTATTTTCCACCCTTCTGATTGGCCCATGTCCTGTCGCGCGCCGGGCGACACATCACACTGTCGCCCGCTGAGCCGGGAGACATTGTTTTTGTCGCCCGCTTGATGTTATATTGCAAGAATATCTCCAAACACACACTGCAGTAACTCATCGCTCATTGCAACGTCGTGTATTTTCTGTGGTATCATCGGATAACAAAACAGTTGTTGCCCTTCTTCTCGGGAGACATCGAGATTTGTCACCCGCTCGAGAACGGAATGTTTCACTCGGAGCTGCGCTCCTCGGGAGATATTCCGTTCTCGAGCGGGTGACACATCTCAATGTCTCCATCGACAGCGGGCGACAACTGTATATTGTTATCCTCCTCCCCATTTTCCACCCTTCTGATTGGCCCATGTCCTGTCACGTGCCGGGCGACAAATCACACTGTCGCCCGCTGATCCGGGAGACATTGTTTTTGTCGCCCGCCTGATGTTATCTCCAAACACACACTGCAGCAACTCATCTATTTCACATCACTATACGAACAAAAAAATCATAGATCTTATATACCCCACGGATTAGCAATACACACCAGTTGTGGTGTTTGCTAATTTGCATATATTTAGTAAACACTAATATTCGAACTTTTAAGTTGATACTTTTATCGGGCAAGCGTTATTATTTACTTTTTACATCGAAACATTCAATTTGTTCATGTCGACATTATGATGCAAGATTAAAAGAGAGGATCCCTTGAGGTTGGTTGGTTATGAATATTTGCTGGTAGACAGCGTAATGCATACGTTAGTCGCGAATGAATGGTACTGTACGCTTATCCTCCGCGATGTCTGCAATGTGATCATAGAAGTATTTTATGCGAGGATCGTCATGAGCACCGACACATATGAATGTACATTAATGAAATTGACAATTTCCCTATAGCTTTCGGAGAAGACCGTTATGAAATGAACATCGCGAGTAAATTGCGCGCACAAGACGACATTGAATATGACACATTGCAGAAGACGAGAACATACCTATATGGCTTATTGGTTTGTATCACATGGACCGATATCGACGATTTAACCACCAAAATGATCGTAAATAAACGCGGATTATGACAAGCTTAACGGCTTGACTATCGTTTATGGAACAGAATTCCCATGGGACGATAAGTAGTTATTGAAAATATACATAATCGGGAAAGAAGGCACTCGTGACTCAGTGCAACATCGTGCGTGTGGGTGGCAAGGATATTTTCTGTGGTATAAACGGATAACAAAACAGGTGTTGTCCTTCTTCTCGGAAGACATTGAGATGTGTCACCCGCTCGAGAACGGAATGTCTCCTTCTGAGCTTCGCTCCTCGGGAGACATTCCGTTCTCGAGCGGGTGACAAATCTCAATGTCTCCCTCGACAACGGGCAACAACTGTATATTGTTACTGATAAGTTTTTCTCGTCAAGTAATGTTGGTGACAATTGTGTCCAAGTTGGAAATGACATTGTCTACATTAGGAACATTTTATCCACTATTGTTGGTATCTTTATTGTGTTCAGTGTATTCAACAAAAAGGAAAATTTCTGTATATATCCAACCGAATCGAGCAACTTATCCATTTACTTGCTCTCGGAAATCAGTTCTGATATTGACTATGTTTCGATTGATGATATTCAACAGAAGTATGTCTTGTTGCCTCATAATGATAGGTTTGTGTCTCTACCTCTCCTGCATCACGAATTAATGTTATTATTAAATTAATTGTGGCTTTAGTACATAACAGTAGTCGGTAATGAAAAGTCATGTCACATGTTATTTTTCCTTTATGTACTATTCGCATAAAAATGTGGTTTTATAAGGTAAAATTGAGGAAAATTATCAGATTGGAATCTCAATAACCACCAGCTGTCAATTGTCATATGCAGGCATCCGAATTTGGTGATAACTGCTCACTGTTACCGTCCTGAATTAAAGTGTAAATATTTACAATTGAACGTACATGTAGTTCAGACGATGTTTTCTATGGCATTGTAATGGTCGATTTCTTTGAAATCATATGGTCGACTCGCATATATAAGAGAATGCATTGGCACAAAGTTTTCGGCGATTTTTGTAGAATGCTAAATCACATAAGTCAGCATAGCGAACTGAGTACTAACTTATCAATTTCACGTACCCGAACAAGTCCATACTATGTCTTTAATTTGAATGTGGGATCCAAAATTAAATAAAATGCAGCTAATAAAAATTTAGATGCAAAATCGTTGGAAAACTAATTTTAAAAATGCATGTTATTTGAATATTTACATATTTTACAAGTATATGGGCTGATTTTGACTACATACATATAATATATATTTTTGATTTTAACATCTGATTATGAGATCAGACTCATCCGATATATATAAACTTAAATTGATAAATGTACTACATGTACATGGCCCAAGATTGGAAATACATCACCAGCTTGAGAATAATGATGCATTATCTTTAAAAAATGAACTTCTATTGTGTTATGATTATATTATATGTTGTTACATGCACATTGTATGTTATCTTTTATCTGTTGCTTTATAACATGCTTTTAATGGAATAAATTATGAAACTGAAAATTATTTCTTTTTCCATTTCATTAGGATATATACCAGTAAAACATAGTGGATATTCTATTGCCAGTGTGCCAACAAATTGCAAAGTTTTGTGTCTAGATGACATGTACCGGTACATATACAGGTACATGTCAATGTGAGCGATTTTGTTGTAAATGTGACTATCTTCTAAGTTGATTCATGCTTAAGATATCATACAAATGATTTAAGGCGATAAGCCATAATATTGAGATCATCACTTGTTTCTCCAGTTGTCTGGTATATCATGGTACCAGAGGTGGGACCAATACCACCCAAAGCAGAGGGTGACATTGGTCCCGTCGTACATTTGTACCTGGTACAATTTTATTTGGCATTATAGACATTGAACAGCGCACATGTTTCAATGAAAACTGTAAAACAGCCATGGGACAATGAGGAGTTGTGAGGTACATGTATACATGTATATGTACTCGAAAAATAACAATCTTTGCATCTTCAAATATGTGGGCATGCTCTACTGCCTCATCCAAATTAAACTTATTTATATTAGTTGAGCTACAGTGACATTAACACTTTCATTGCATAACTAAATCCACATCGTTTCTCTAATTTAAACTTAATTACAAATGTACAAATTGAGCAATGTCATTGTCACTGCCACATGCCTTAATCTGGCCTTGTGATTCTATTGACAGCTATTGTCCTTTTTCAACTTGATGGGGAGGTTTGTATATGCCAATTTTGAAGGAAAAAACAAGAAACATATTCTGTTATTGGTTTGTGCGTCTACCGGTATATAGTCATTTGTTTTTTTCCATTTCTTGATGATAAATTCAGTAAGTCTGAACTGAATGGACAGAAAGTTTGCATGTGGGTTTACTGGCACAAAATACAGGTCGCCTGCCATTTTTCATCAGAGTTATGGGCCTATTTGTACACAATTTCATTTCCCGATAATAACTTTAGTAAGTCTGAACTGAATGAAATGATATTGGTATGTGAGTTTTGGGGTCTGTCTGCCAATGTTTGGCAGAGTTATGGCCCTGCCGACTTAGAATTTGACAATTATTTTGGTTTCCGGATGATAACTTTAGATTGTTTTCAAATTTGGTATATGGATTACTCATTTGAAATCACAGGTCAAGTTCAAATTTGGGTTAGGTCTTCCTAGTTGAACAGCAGTTATAGTCCTTGACTATAAATTAGATGATTATTTTTGTTTCTGCATAGTTTGGCATATGGATTGCTCGTTATGGTCCTTTGTTGTTATTTGTTTTAACATGGTCTGAATACCTTTTATTCTGGCTTGTAACAATGAATGTAATTCCGGAATTTTTCATATGCTCCTTTTGCTTGGTTTTAGATAAGAAATACATGCTGGTGGAATTTGCAAAGGGCTCAACACGATACTCGGCAATAATCAGCTCAGTCTGGTATGATGCAGAGGACAGTCAATCCTACTGGCCCTGTTCTGGTACCGACGCAACAAAGGCCAAACAACATGCACCAGTGCAAGCTAATTGGACCAGACACCACAGGTTTTAAATGTTATTTACATGCATGATATAAGTATTAACCAGTCATAAAGCCCATTAATTAAAAAGAGTTAATCCAAATAGTGAATAACAGCAAAGCATGCACGTGATCAGTGATTTATAATACATGTACACACGTATGTCACGAACATGAATATACATAAAAGTCAAATGATTTCTTTCAGTAAATTTCACTAATGCCTTATTGTACATTTGCTGATCCTCTATATAAAACATGTCACCCACATGTATATTTATGTACCGGTATGTGTACATAACATGTATCTTTATTAATTTAATGACATAATATTTGAAAACTATTGTAAGCACATCTTTTGTCCAACAAGTCTTGATTGTAATACATATAGAAGTAATTATAGTCATATGGTACATCCGACATATATAATGCAACACAATTGTTGTAAATTCTGGTGCATGTTCCCAGTCATGTACATGTATATTTATTTTATAGGTGACTATGACAGAGTCTACAACAGATACATGTTGTCTGAAACGAATTCAGATGTCGGCACAGATGCTGATGAGATTACGACCATGCGGAAACGGTTAGTTAGAGAAATAAAGTTGTAGATGCATTGCTTGATTCAACACGGAAAAACTGAATACTGTCTGTATGGTATAAACAACCTGCAAACTAACAATTAGGTTGAATAAATTGTCATATTGACTTGTGTAAATTTTCCTAAATGTTTGATGAAACTAAAAACTGGCAACGAGCTACAAAATTTATTCACATTAAACGCCATTCAAAGTAACCTAATCTGTAATTGATGATACCTGTAACTGACAGTAATAGAACTGCGGTTTATGCAAATGTAAGTGTTTTCGTAACTGGGTAGACCCTGGTTCAACTTACAATCCGGATGCAATTATAAACAGGATGCTTGGTGGGTTTGGCGTCATTTTTCCATCTACATGTATATGTACCTAAAACATCATAGATTCTATAATTCGGTATATTGTACCAGCTTTTAGTAAAAAATATTACTCATTTAACAGGTATATATTCAGTTTATGTTAATACATGTATATTGGAATGTCAGGAAAACAAAACAACAGAGAGCTTACTGATTTACTAAACATATATACGGTAAACATCCCTGATGCTGATGACAAACTTGGCAGTTTAAATTCACGATGTCGTGTCACAAATCGGGAGTTTGGGTGTAATCTCTTTGCCAAATTATCCTAGACCTGTGCATAATTTTGACCAAGATTTAATTATTTAACAATGCATATTACCAGCCAATCAGCAATGCGTTACAAGGGCTGTATTATGGAGATACAAATTTTACTAATTGTGATTGATTAATTAATTATTTATTCAGCCAATAATTTGGGATCTACTAAAAGACGGGACGGGACGATTTTCCGGAACGGGACGGAACGATTTGTCTAAAAGACGGGACGGGACGGAACGAATATTTAAAAGTCATTTTATTCGGAAATTAAAGAGTTTAGAGGCACAAACATGGTCTCAACTTGTTTATTGGTATCTACTCTAAACGACTGTGATGTTTTCCCGATAAAATTGAGCGTATGCTGAACGGTGGGCGTTCTAATAACGACGCGTGGAAATTTATCACTTCTGGGACGATAATCTAAACACTAAAAGTCATATTTCGTTTACATTTTCATGTTTGGGTGACGGATTATTGCAGAAAATGTTTGTCTAATATATACTAAATAGTAAAATAGAAGTTTCACTTGTTTTCTGCTGATAAAAGTAGTGTTTTTATCGACGGGACGATGACATCCGCATTCTTGAAAAATATGCATTCCGCCGAACGAAAATCGTCGAAAATCTTAACAGATAAACTAGCATTATGTTCACATTTTCATGTCTGAGTGACGGATTTTTGCAGAAAATGTTTGTCTAATATATACTAAATAGTAAAATAGAAGTTTGCACTTATTTTCTGCTGATAAAAGTAGTGTTTTTATCGACGGGACGATGACATCCGCATTCTTGAAAAATCTGCATTCCGCCGAACGAAAATCTTCGAAAATCTTAACAGAAAAACTAGCATTATGTTCACATTTTCATGTTTGGGTGACGGATTATTGCTGAAAATGTTAGTCTAATATATACTAAACTAGAAGGTGACCCGACATCGTCCGGGCTTTGACCCTGAATTGTCCATTTTGAAGGTCAAGGTCAAGCGGGGTCACGATTTGATCAGTCCAAAACACTGCCCAGACTAAAGTACCGACAAACGTGCCCGTCAAAATCCATCCGGTTTTACCAGATTTTACCTTGAATTGATCATTTTAAAGGTCAAGGTCAGGTCGGGGTCACGATATGGCCCGCCAAAACAATCAGTGGACAAAAGTAACCCCACGTATCAAATTTCGTCGAAATCCCATCAAAATTGGCGATTTGACATTGAAGTTACCCGATTTCAAGGTCAAGGTCACGTCGCACGGGCAAATGAATATGCTTATGAGACTTCCCATACGAAAGGACCTCCACATACCAAGTTTCATCGAAATCCCGTGATATTTGGGCGTTTGACCTTGAAATGACCGGATTTCAAGGCCAATGTCACGTCGCACGGGAAAATTAATAGGCCTATGTCACTCCCCGGCAGAACGTACCCCACATACCAAGTTTCATCGAAATCCCGTGATATTCGGGCGTTTGACCTTGAAATGACCCGATTTCAAGGTCAAGGTCATGTCGCACGGACAAATTAATAGGCCCATGCCACCCCACGGCCGAAAATACCCCCACATACCAAGGTTCATCGAAATCGGCTCGGTCGTTTTCGAGTTCATCGCGAACACACACACAGACACACAGACTCACAGACAGACAGGTCTTCCAAAATATATAATAGATAGTAAAATAGAAGTTTGAACTTGTTTTCTGATGGTAAAAGTAGTGTTTTTATCGACGGGACGATGACACCTCCATTCTTGAAAAATCTCCATTCCGCCGAACGAAAATCGTCGAAAATCTTAACAGAAAAACTAGCATTATGTTCACATTTTCATGTTTGGGTGACGGATTTTTGCAGAAAATGTTAGTCTAATATATACTAAATAGTAAAATAGAAGGTTGCACTTGTTTTCTGCTGATAAAAGTAGTGTTTGTATCGACGGGACGATGACACCTCCATTCTTGAAAAATCTGCATTCCGCCGAACGAAAATCGTCGAAAATCTTAAAAGAAAAACTCGCATTTCGTTCACATTTTCATGTTTGGGTGACGGATTTTTGCAGAAAATGTTAGTCTAATATATACTAAATAGTAAAATAGAAGGTTGCACTTGTTTTCTGCTGATAAAAGTAGTGTTTGTATCGACGGGACGATGACACCTCCATTCTTGAAAAATCTCCATTCCGCCGAACGAAAATCTTAACAGAAAAACTAGCATTAGGTTCACATTTTCATGTTTGGGTGACGGATTATTGCAGAAAATGTTAGTCCAATATATACTAAATAGTAAAATAGAAGTTTGAACTTGTTTTCTGCTGGTAAAAGTAGTGTTTTTATCCACGGGACGATGACACGTCCATTCTTGAAAAATCTGCATTCCGCCGAACGAGAAGAACGCAGGACCATGCTTCGCTCATCGAAAAACATTCCATAAATATATTACGTCGTCAACAGATCGTGACGTGATCGCGTTTAACTCTTAACCGGCCGAGGTCGCGTTAACTCATCACCGGGCGAGGTATCCGCAAATGACATTGGGCAATATATATATCTCGGAAACGGGTGGAGCTATCGACTTGAAATTTTGTATGTGAATGTATCTTGCCCCGGATACGAATTTTATCGGGTCGCCGAGCCCGTGCGACACCAGCTTAGCGCATGCGCAGACCAGATCTCGGAAACGGGTGGAGCTATCGACTTGAAATTTGGTTTTTGAATAGCCCGGGCGAAGTCGGGTCACCTTCTAGTGCTATATATTTTGAGACTTCCGTATATATATATATATATATATATATATATATATATATATATATATATATATATATAGCTATATATACATGTATATATATATATATATATGTGTGTACTTTATAGAATCGAAAACGGCTGGCTCGATTGAGTTCAAACTTCCCATCTAAGGGTAAAACCCCACGAACACCGTAGTTGTCGCACTTTGGAGAAGCTCAGAGCAACGTTTCTCCCTTCCCAAATCACCGCAATCGGCACCGCGGTGGTTAATCAAGTCATAATTTAATGAGCGTTTGTTTTTGACGCATCGCTATAAAGAGCGTTTGTTTACCATTCAACGTTATTAGCATCTGCAGAGAGATTGTAGCCTGTCGCTCGAAATATTATGCAGAGAGATTTTCACGACGGGAAGCGTTTGTTTTTAATTCAATGCAATTTTATCCCTTGAAATATTATGCAGAGAGATGATTTCACGACGGGAAGCGTTTGTTTTCAATTCAATACAATGTTATCGTACTGAGCGTCTATATACACGACGAGTATAAATACGGCTCCATTGACCGTCTCGATGCGAAATTTCGTACTTAATTTCGTACTTAGGAGTTCCAAGGAACAGGGGATATTTTTATCGGGTAAGTTTTTCCGCCCGAGGTGATCTTCACCTTGAAACGGGTACCCACAAATGATATATATGTGTGTGTCCTTTATAGACTCGGACCGATTGAGCTCAAACTTTGTGTCTACGGGAAGTGTCATGGACGGGTTAAATTGTCACCCGACCGGACCTTGACCTTGAAAATGATCAATTCAAGGTCAAATCGGGTAAAATTGAAAAAAGGCACAATTAACTCATTGAAAAACAAAAAATTTAATTAAAAAATTAATTTAAAAAAATTTAAAATTAAAATTAAATACAAAAATTATTTAAAAGATGTCATGTTTCTGACGATTTCCGCCAGTGGCGGGCTAACCTGCTATTCTATCTATACTATATATTTTGAGACTTCGTATATGTGTGTGTGTGTGTGTACTTCATAGAATCCAAAACGCGTGTACAGATTGAGATCAAATTTCGTATGTAAGTGTAAAATCCCACCGATACCGCCGTAGTCGTGTTTTCGAGAAGCTCTGAGCACCCTTTATCCACTCCCAAATCATCGCAAAGGCACGGCGGGGGGGTTAAGGCAATAACGCTCTTTATCTATACCTTATACGGAGGTTTTAACAATTAACGCTCTTTATTGCAATGGACGTGGCTAAACGATACCCCATGCGTCCGATGCGGATTCCAATGGACGTGGCTAAACGACTGACCCCATGCGTCCGAAATACGGATGCGGACGAAATGCAACTAAAAAGGCAGAATTGATCTAAGAGCTCGAAATATTATGCAGAGGGATTTCACGACGGGATTAATTGACTGTCCGCTCTGAAGTTTAGGACGGGGAGGACGGGTACCATGAATTAACTCATTGAAAAACAAAGAATGCGTTATCTCGCAAACGGGTGGAGCTATCGACTTGAAATTTGCTATGTGAATGTATCTTGCCCCGGATACAAATTTTATCGGGTCGCCGAGTCCGTGCGACGCCAGCTTCGCGCATGCGCAGACGAGATCTCGGAAACCGGTGGAGCTATCGACTTGAAATTTGTTATGTGAATGTATCTTGCCCCGGGTACGAATTTTATCGGGTCGCCGAGCCCGTGCGACGCAAGCTTCGCGCATGCGCAGACCAGATCTCGGAAACGGGTGGAGCTATCGACTTGAAATTTGGTTAAATTAAAAAAATGTCATGTTTCTGAAACAAAGCCATGAGACGAATGCCGCCAGTGGCGGGCTAACCTGCTAGTACTATATATTTTGAGACTTCCGTATGTGTGTACTTCATAGAATCCAAAACGCGTGTAAAGATTGAGCTCAAACTTCCTATGTAAGTGTCAAATAACACCGACACGACCGTGGTCGCGGTTTAGAGAAGCTCAGAGCACCCGTTCTCCAATCTCAAATCACCGCAAAGGCACGGCGGGGGTTAATCAAGTGATTATTTAATGAGCGTTTGTTTTTGACGCATCTCTATAAAGAGCGTCTGTTTCCCATTCAACGTTATTCGCATCTGCAGAGTTATACGGGAACGCAAACGTTATCGCTCGAAATTTATTCCCTGCGAGCACGGATGGCGCGCTTTGTTTTTACAGTATATACCGAAATCATCCCACATAATCACGAATATAGCATCAGATTTCTCCCCAGATATACCGTTATAAAGCTACTGGAATCTGCCAATCTACGGGAAATTCCAGGGAATGCCGATTGAGCGCAAAATTGCTACCTACGGGAAGTGTCATATATATATGAGTGTGTCCTTTATAGACTCTAACCGATTGAGCTCAAACTTGCTAAATAAGAAAATAGCCCGCAAGCCGTAAATATCAACAACAACGATATTCCTACCTACGGGGAGCAACGTTATTAGCATCTGCAGAATTATGCAGAGAGAAAGTGCTTTCCTATTTTTAGAACGCAACACATGTTTACGTCGCGTTGGTGATTGAGGTTCACAACGGGGTTAATTGACTGTCCGCTCTTTGCGACGATGAGGTTCACGGCGGGGACTATTGACCAACACTCACAATTTCGTCTTTTGCATCAGATACCAACACCTCGACCGATCGGGACGAAACTTGGTACGTGAGTGTAGTTTGACCAGGTGGTCGTCGCTGTCGTATTGGCGAGCCCGTGCGACGCCCGTGCAGCGCATGCGCAGACGCGATCTCGGAAACGGGTGGAGCTATCGACTTGAAATTTGCTATGTGAATGTATCTTGCGCCGGGTACAAATTTTATCGGGTCGCCGAGCCCCGTGCGACGCCCGTGCAGCGCATGCGCAGACGAGATCACGGAAACGGGTGGAGCTATCGACTTGAAATTTGCTATGTGAATGTATCTTGCGCCGGGTACAAATTTTATCGGGTCGCCGAGTCCGTGCGACTCCAGCTTCGCGCATGCGCAGACCAGATCTCGGAAACGGGTGGAGCTACCGGGTACAAATTTTTTCTTATTGAAACGCGTGGAGCTAAAAATTAAAAAACAATATTAAAAAAAATGTCATGTTTCGGACAAGCCGCCGGTGGCGGGCTAACCTGCTAGTACTATATATTTTGAGACTTCCGTATATATGTGTGTGTTTACTTTATAGAATCGAAAACGGCTGGCTCGATTGAGTTCAAACTTCCCATATAAGGGTAAAAACCCACGAACACCGTAGTTGTCGCATTTTGGAGAAGCTCTGAGCACCCGTTCTCCAATCTCAGTCACAAAAAACGGCACTGCGGTGGTTAATCAAGTGATAATTTAATGAGCGTTTGTTTTTGACGCATCGCTATAAAGAGCGTCCGTTTACCATTCAACGTTATTAGCATCTGCAGAGATATATACGTGAACATTGAGTGGTTTCCTATGCGGGGAGATTTATTGGATGCCATAGTACTCTTACAACATCATTGTTATTAGGTCAGGGCTTAGGGGGGTAGTTAGTGTGGATATAGGCATAATGCTTCTCAGAAATCCCGGTTACAAACCAACACTCACAATTCCGTATTTACGCAAACGCAACGTTATTGCTCGAAATTTATTATGCAGAGAGATATACGGGAACAAGTGCTTTCCTATTTTTAGAACGCAACACATGATACCAAACAAAATTACGTCGCGTTGGTTCACGACGGGATTAATTGACTGTCCGCTCTTTGTGAGGGTGGGGTTCACGACGGGATTAACTTTGCGGGGACTATTGCCCATCTCGTAAGGGTGGACAACCTCTGTCAGGGGCTGCTCAATGGCCACGGGCAGGTTAAAAAAAATCATACCTCTTCTGGGTCTGGGCGTGTATAGACATGAGCGTGTTGTGTTCCTAAGAACGCGGAGCGTGTTGTGTTCCTAAGAACGCGGATCGGGTAAGTTTTTATATATTGTGACCCCGACATGACCTAGACCTTGAAAATGATCAATTCAAGGTCAAATCGGGTAAAATATTGAAAAACCCAATATTAACTCATTGAAAAACACAAACAAAACATAAAACATTGTCATGTTTCTCACTAAGTACGCCAGTGGCGGGCTAACCTGCTAGTATAATATAATTCTCATAGACTAGAACTCGACCATAAACTGGATGACCACAACTTTAGAATTAGTGATTTCAAGCATTTGCTTTGGGGAATTCCAAATGAAATTTCATCGAGAAATAAAATATGTTCCACATCTTCTAATCGATTAGAACGAGGCTAACATTCAATTAAAACCCCGAATTATAGACGCTTCACATCATATCCGATTACCCAGCCTATATGCAGATGCAAACACATATTGATCAAATAAATTGTACTGCTGATAACATTTAACTGACCGAACGAAAGCAGAAAATATAACATACCTATACTGTTTATATATAAATAAATGGAGCCAATATACCCAGTTTTGATATCCATCGAGATAGGGCTGGCAAACATTTATGCAAATTCATTATGTATATATTCCCTGTCATCTTGTTGTAAGTTGTAAGCATTCCCACTCCCGTTGTAAATTAATGCACAAGAACACTTGCTACAGGTAGAAGAGGTTGTGTTAACTGTGTACTCCACATATGCATCCCTGGACGCTTTGCAATATATCCCATAGAAGCCCATAAGAGTGCGGTACAAGATTTCCTCACAAGCGCCACACGGGGGACAGACTGTACTAATGATATCGCCCACGTGTCCCTGCTACTTTCTAATCGAGACCAACATGTTATGTTAACTCATTATTTGCATATATAATAACAATAAACGTACGTAGCACCATGGGAGTCGCGTACAGTCGGGGTCTATATTGGAGCCAGGCGCCAGTGGTATCATTCCATGTATTGGCAAACAACATGGCTGCAACATTTTCGAAACAGCATTTCGGAAACAAATTGGCCAAAAAAAAAACTTCAAAAATTCGAAATAAATGGTTCAATTTTATCACTATATAGGAACTGTTACATCAGAAGTCATTCTATCGCCGGTATTGTGATGGTTCTTGACTGATTTGTTACGGTTCCTCGTGATTAAAAATTATCAATTTCGAGACAAAATCACGCATAATTATAGATATCTTAAATGCATTGAACTTTCTTGAACGAACAGAGGCTGCATTAGTGCCGTTTTACTGACACCTGAATTTTAGATCACAATTAACTCGGATATAGGGAGTTAACGTGTAATTATCAACATGTAATTGCTGAAAATCAAGCCATGTAAACGTAATTCCTTTGTTTCCGGTGGCATACCGACTGTGAAACGCATTCTGAAGACGAACACTGTTTATGCAGTATACTTGTGTTATTATTATGTAAACTAGCTGAGGAAATATCGCGATATGGGTTGATAATTTGGAGCATTAGCCTCCTAATCACAATTTATGAGTGTTACGGTTCTATTCAATGTAAACACGACTGTGACGGTTCTTTAGATGATATTTATTCGAACGATTTCTGCACTTTGGGATCATATAGTTGCCTGTAACTAACGCTATAAAACTGATAGTGATTGTAGCGGATGTTATCTACATAATCCTACAAGTATATTAAGAAATAAGAGTATAGCTAATAAGTATAACATAAGATTAAATGACATTACCTTTATTTCGAGTGGAAGATACAACATATTGAAAACCATGTGGGGTATAGGATCATATATAACGATGCACGCCCGCATTATTGACCCAATAAAATTAGACATCTACTGTCATGATATTCTGCTAATTTAAACGGACATGGCTCATTCGAGCTACCAAATTTGTCCAAATAATTTCTAAGGATGTATAAGATTGGTTGCAAATATATACGCAATGTTGATATGTATATCTACCGGCCTCATATGCGCTGAGAAATACATTCCGTGGTCAGAGCTGGTTTTCATGCAGCTGTTTACAATTTTTCGCACAGAAGTGAAACAAAGGCTCTTTATTTCTTCCATATCAAAAATAGACTAACACTGAATGCTCTTTTCGGTTCCATGCTGTGCAGATGGCTGTTTTTGTTGAAACCCAAACCTCGGGTTTAAAGTTGTCTTTTTCATGACTCCAACATGTCTTTCTGGAACATTATTACACTGCTCGTAGAAAGATAATTCAAGTGTTTATCGACCTATTTCTGTATCGGGAAAACTTAAAAAGCGATTATTATTACGCGTATTTTGGATCGCAAAGCACCAAGTGACTTTAATCGATACATGAAAGTACATGTATGTCGTTGAAATTTCCAGGTGGGATATATGTTCAATTCTAGCGACTACGGGGCGATTACATGCCAATGTATTTGATTACGATTAAAATTAATTTTGATTAACATGATTACGATTATTGATTACATTTAAAAAATGTAATTGATTATGATTACAATTGCTGATTACTTTTCGATTACATCTGATTGAAATTTTTAGTTTCCTACCATTTTGATCCCATAGGAATAAATAATGAAATAAATCAAATTAAAATAGCAAATATTATTTAATAAAACATCACTATATAATATGTACACAAGGAACGATTGAACAAATAAAATGACCTTTTTACAGTAATTGGTGATGTTTTGTCATGGAGTTGTGCACCAACATATTGGGAATAGACCATGTGTTATGTGAATTTATTTCATTAAATATAGTTTTCGTTTCGTTCACGCCATCCAAAATATAATCGAGTGAAATGTTTATGCTTAGCTCCTTATTTATATATGATGCATGTATACACATAACCCAAATTGCACAAGAAAGCACAAAGATATAGTTAAAAAGAACTTAATTACAAATTATATACCGGTACACGGACTGGCTAAATCGAATCGGACACTTTATCGTTCATACTGTCCGAATGTGCAATGACAACTGTGGGCAAAATTAAATTAAAACATGTGTCCACAAGACACCATAAACGCCCGCCGTCAATTTTAAATCGGGTTGGGTTTGTGGTGAATATTTTAGGCGTCTTGAGAGGGGGCAACATACAGCACCCTTTCGTTGACCTATTTATATGAAGGGACCGAGAAAAATATGGCATCCGTCACCTATTTGAACACCTCTGCATGGTCGGCGCCCATTTTAGAATAAGGAATCGAAGTCACGTTGTTCGTATAAGTTTAATACAAGTTGAAAAATGCAACTTTTTGAAAAAACAGTGGCGGCCATTTTGAAAAATAAGTGGCGGCCATATTGAAAAAATGGCGGCCATTTTGAATCAGTCGACCATTATGATTGGTTTGTTGGGGAAAATCAGTCTTCGCAGTTAACATTGGCCATTCATGTTAAATTGCATGCTTTGCGTCACAATAAAATGAACTACTGTCGACACATAATTATATATAAGAAGGCAGTGTAACTCACAGTAATTGATCATAAGTGGTGTAAAATCAACATAATGCATATTTCGTTTTTTTACTTGGTTATTTTCACGTATCCTTCCAAATAATAGTCATCGTATTTCCCGGACAGAACCGATTAAATTGGGAGAGTACCGACTCGATCCAGAGAGAACCGATCGGGATATCACAATTCGCAGTTTCCGTCGTTGTTATTACTCGCACAATAGGACTTTCATTATGTTTACGTTATTTGGGACCATAGATTATGAGCGCAATGGAATAACTGATCGAATTATCACCTAGATGGCTCAAAAAATGAATTTTAACTGTCAAAAGCTCGCGAAAATGTATAATTTGGAACATAAGGAACGGTCACAAATCAGTCAAGAACCATCGCAAATCGGCGATAGAACGACTTACGATGTAACAGTTCATACACAGTGAAATTTATGGAAGTTAACGAAATCGTTCGACTTTAAATTGTTTAGGATTTAGATGGCCGATCCTTTACAGAAATCATGCGTGTGGCCCATGGCGACCGAACTTCACCTTGCAACGAAAAGTTGACCACCCAATACGGCATCACGAAACCCAAGAACTCAACTGCTTTGCTATCATGGGTGAATTATAATATATAGATAAATACCGTATCTGTATAAATTTAATTTATGTTGATTCAGAAGTGTAATACAATTAAGTCAGACTGAGAGAATAACCAATAGCAAATGTGAAAATATTGTGATACCCGAAAGAGCTTAGTGAAGTTCACAAGTTCAGTTACATGAGCTGAGATGACGTCTTGAAAATGGGCCACAGTTGATGCTCTCTCCCAACATGGTGAACCCGGGGTGAGTGTCAAGTGTGGGTGCGTTCCTGTGTGGTTGTTATGGCGGACCAACCAGTCATGGAGTAAAATTGAGCGAAATCCAAACCATTCACTAAAATGGTTCATAATGCCATGGTGCGGTTCAAGGGTGAGGAGGTAGTTGAAGTGCGATACCCATCCATGGTGTCAGATTGACACAAACTAATGCAAATTTCATTTCAATTCTAGCAATCGTACCATTCATACAGGCCATGTGCAGAAATACCACCACAAACTGTTGTGTGAGTTTCAATATAGGTACAATGGCAAAAAGTTACCCAAAATTACGTAGAATGAATTAGCTACATAACTAACATAGTCACAATCATTCCATATTTAGTGATATCTAGTGTTTTCTCAGCTTATACTATATTGCATTTGAAGTATGTTATGACATTGTGTGCAATGAATCTTATTACCACTTTCTATATTAAAGCATCATTGATGAGTGGGTATCCCATACGGAATGTTCAGATAATATGTTCAACACGTTTGTTGAACTTTGTATATAAATATTTCCACAAATACATATGGCTTCTTCACTGTTACTTATCAGTCGTTTGCTCTTAACAACTTAACGTACAAAATAATAATAGACCATTCCCATGTACACATATTAACTCATTGGAGGAACCAATATAGTATAGAACAGATTAAATCAGGCATATTATCTGTCGTCTATTTTATCACATTAGCACCCATTCAGGTGAATAATAAACCACATCGATGTAAACTGTTAACCGGATTAACAATCCAATGTAAATTCAAAATAATGACAAAGTGTACCACCTTAAATTATACGCACGTAAATACTGGCCTATTACCGCTATATGGAAAACATTAACCAACATGGAAGCATGTGTCCGAGCAATTTTGAGATTGATTGGGCATCACCTTGAAGAGATGTTTCCATTTTTGACGTAAATATAAAAAAAAATTAAAAAAATTCAACCCACCTACATGTTAATTCTTGTACATGCTTGGTAGAGACATGTTTTGTACGACTAGTGTAGACTTCAAGCATGTCTGAACTGATTGAAAGACAACATACCAGACTTTAGTCCAGAAATATGACTAAGCTTCATTCTATCCTCCCCTTGTATTACTTGTATATTATTGTATGACATTATACCACACGGGACTTTCTAGCATTCTGATTGGCTGCACATTGCTATACTATTTTACGATATTTTAGGATTCCTACTTGTCTACTATTGTTTTTCTATTTATAGTAACAAACTCATTTCGCGAAATCGGCTTGAAGATAAGGCAAATCTTAAACTATACCGTGTGCGATATTTGTTGCAATATCGGTATATCATTAGATTTATTTGTGAATTGCAATGATCTTACAAATGGCTGTTCATATCTAGCCAATGTATTTAATAGTGTGTCCATTTAGTTGGCAAGCGGCCAGTCCTTATTTTGTAATGCCAGTGGACGTTATTTCCTTTTCGGTCTTAATCGAAGTTAAGCAAGTTAACTTCTAAAATTTTGCCAAAATGTCTTTGCTAATGATGTATTTATAGAAATGAATGGATGAACCACGAAGAGATGCTGTTAGATTTAAATAATAACATTGTTATGCTCCCCTGGCATCGTCAAAAATTGCCGTAAATTGTAAAAACTGAGACCGATTCACAAAATCAAGGTAAATAAAAATGTGACAAAATCAGACTCAGAAATTGTGTGAGAATTGGCAAAAATGTTCGATATAATATAATAAATAATAAATATCTTGTCGTTGACTCTGCCAAAATAGTGGTCATCGAGGGGGGAATAGTCAACGACACGTCATTCATAATCTATATAATATTTTACCTCACGTGACTATTTAAGCCTTATCCACGCTTGTGATTGGTTGCTTGTCATTCACTGTTATCCATAGTGTCCTCCACGATACGATAGTGGGCCTCCTAATTTTAGCACACACACTATCGCTTGGAAATTCCAGAAATCTATATTTATCATGCCCACTATTCCGGGGAGGTAATTTGAAAGTCATCTCTGCCTCGCTGCGAAAGTTCAACATTTTTTTGTCCGAAATGTCTTTGTAATCGACAACTAGAGCACAATAAATGATTGTAGGCATATTTGTTTGCGTTATATGTGATGTTTTCTCAATTGTTTGGTGACGATTTATCATGTTTTTCATCACCGTTGTTCACAATATCGCATCGATATTTTTTGATCAATTTCCTAAGTTTGCACTATAGTTTTTCTAAACGAAATATTCAGTCTCTTCGTAAATAATACATGTAAGTATTGCTTACCGTGACGGCATTGTTTAACAACTACGATGCATGCTTTCCATTCTTTCGAAATAAGTCGAAATGGTAATAATAACTCATGAAGAAGATTTAAGATTTCCACAATTGGAAGCAGGACAATTTATTAAAGCGAATTTGACCATGCAGAAAAAAATAAAGAGACAACAAAAGTCACACTGGAAATTCTAAACTCTTTCTATGATGAGAAGGACATACATTAAATATGAAATCTGGGACAGCATGAAGAACTTTCGATAACATATACTGAATAGTTCATGGTGTGTCAGTGACTATGCCAATATAGTGCACCTCGGTGGAGGAATAGTCTCCATGCCTCCGGCTCGGGTACTATTCCCCCCTTGGACCACTAGTTTGGCATAGTCACCTCCAAGCCGTGCAATATTTATATAGTATTACCTCACCCCATTCAAAATAACAGAATGTGTTACTAGATGCCACATACAAACCATCACGGTTTAAGTGCCAGGTTTTGAAGTAAATTACGACTTTTGAAGTAAAGCATTTTTAAAGAGTGATTTTTTTCTCGAAGAAATCTATATTGACTAACTTGTTTTACAGAGTGCATTTTCGAAAAATGAAATGATATTAAAAGGTGGTACCAGAGAATATCCCCTTTTCACCAAGGATTCACCCGAGTATAATCTGTTACACCATGAATCCGTCAACAATTTACTGGAGTATGTTCTGATTTACATGCGTTTTACCGATTAAAGTAGGGTAAACCATGCCTTTACCTGGACTTTACAACGTATGTCTTCTACCAGATGATATTATTGTTGACCTGAGTTTACCATCGTTTCCCAGCTTAGAGCTATGTAAATCGTGGTCTATGTGGTATTATACCAGAGTGTTTTATAAGGGGTCGGACCAGTTATGTATTCGTTGTAGCATCGAACCCTCTGAGTATTCGGCCTTCTCAATATGGACCCTCTGGTGACCACACTACTGGACCTATTTAGCATTGCGTTGTTCAAGTAACGACACATGTGCTTATTTCACTACTTCACTACTTCACTACTGCAACTACACACATTAGAAGAATGTATCATTGAACTGTTTATTATCTTTGGGGTGTTGGGTTTTCGTAATATGGAACATTCAGAATACTGGGTCTTCGTAAAGAAGAAGGAGACTTGGATCTTCGGAGTGTCGTAACTTCGGGACTTCACCTTAGCGATGTTAGCGAAAGGTCGCTAAAATGTCAACTTAAAATATTACATTTTCTTAACAGCATGATTTACCAAATCATGGCAAATCAACAGGACCAACACCCACAATAGTGTGTTGTGGTAGCATAACCTGCAGTGACTGAGCACTGTCAGCAATATGGCCCACTCAACTACCAGGATCACATTCTCCACTCCCTTCAGGACGCACCTCACGGCAACGAGGCGCCACAATAGGGGACTCTTATCCCTCGCAGTGGAGTGGTATGCATATTCTACCCGGGCCCTACACATATTCTCATAAATTTTAGAAAACTGTAAGTCCTCAGTATTTGAAGATGTCCAAGTATCAATGCGCTGAGTTCGTACGTCTGTCGACGGTGTACTTCCGCATGCTCTTCGATTGGAATATTTCTCCACCGAGGAAGATAAGGCAAGTGTCAATTCGATAGTTGGTCTTTGTCATCGGAGTTTTATAATGGTAATTGATTAATGCATATCGACCATACACCTGTGTTGACGATGTACTTCTGTTAACTCTGCGGTGGGGATATACCTTCGTCGAGGAAGATGTTGAGGTTGGAATTAAGATTGTAAACGCTGAAGGATATTCATTGAAATTGCTGGTAACCTCTTCCTCACATTAAAGTCCTTGTACAATTCAAGTTAGTATATGAATCGGACAAGGGATGGGGTGGGACCTAAATAATTATCAACTATTGGAGTAAGGCATGTGTGCACTGTGTCTCACGCGCTATTTAATATTTGTATTGATGACATATCGGAAATAATTTATCAGTCATGCTCTCCTATGTATATTGGGAACACCGCATCAATCAGCTTCTTTTTGCCGATAAGCTTATCTTATTATCTCACTCACAGGATGGCTTACAAAACTGCCCGAATAACTTACAAGTATATATGTAAATAACTAAAACCTTGCAAATAATACTGAAAACAGTAAATACATGGTATTTCAAAAAAAGAAAATCTCTAAAATTGCCCTCATTCAAGACTGGCAATCTTCCCATTGAACTTGTTGATGGGTACACATATTTAGGCGTTAGATTCTCTGCTAATGGGTCATTTAGAAAAGCACAACATGAAGTAAGGAGAACGGGAATGAAGGCACTCTATTCGCGTGTTAGGTCACTACAACAACGCGATATATTCTCAATTAATGTGTGGACCAAACTGTATGATAAACTCATTAAACCCATTACGCCATATGGTTGCCAAATATGGGCATCTGATATCAAAAAGATAAGAACAGTTTGAGGGTTTGTAGAGAAATAATAAGTGATTACCGATTGGAGCCATATTTCGACGTAGTAAAAATCATCGAAGTAAGAAAGTTTTTCAGCAAAAATGGCGCCATAAACAACCGAAGATTCATATAGACAAGCGAATATGCAGAAAGTGTGAATTGAAAACTGAGACCGAGAAACATTGTACTTTATAGTGTCCTATCTAGAAACGCAATCCACTCCGTTTATTTGATGAAATAAATGAAGTAAATCACAAGTTTACTAATATAACTGATGCACAAGTATTCATTTTCATACTGCGAAATTACATAACAGAAAAGATGTGAAACATCAGATTTTCAACAACAAACAATTTAATTCTGAATACAATTTGGTATAATTATATCATGTTCATGTATCTGTATTGTTATTTGTGTTGTGACATCGGCCCCTGAGGGTGTAATTGTCAATACACTTACCATAACTTCCTGTCCTAGAAAACAAAAAACAGATGATAAGTATCCCTCTTCACTAAATGACTTAAATCAGTTGCTACTCCATAATATGCATTCACCATTGTATGATTATAAGTTATTAATAATATACAATGATTGGCGAATGTTGCAATTATATGTTAAAAACTTGAAACTATTAGTAACTTCTTGTGCAGTACACCCCGAATTCTCTGATCTTTGTAATATAAGTTTATCACAGCACCAAAATTGGCCATAAATGACCTTTGCCGACTTGTCACGCTTGTGGCCTTACGATCGCGAAGATAGGTCATTACAACAGATGATACATATCTAACAACCGCATACATACAGTTGATGTCAAAGATATTTAAATATTTAGTTCATATGTACTTTCATATGGACAAATTCATTTTCACGGTGGGGAATCATGTGGTTTCGAGTTGATGAGTACCAAGCATTAAAAATGACCGAGGCGATCGCAAACGCCACCAGAAACGAGAAAAAAGGTAATCAACTATGATAGTGATATATTGCATAGTATTCTGGCACCTATCAGCACATTCTGATCAACGTTGTCAGTTGAATGATTCCCCTAAATGTATGGACTGGTGTATTACACGAACCTCTGACTGACAAATTTGGTAAGACTGTTATAGATGACTACTGATTATTTCCGAACAGATAAGGTATCAACTTGTCAACTTAATTTAGCATGTTATAACAGTCAAAATGCTATGTTTTGTGTCAGTCCTCATATATTATGTTTTTGCGAGTTTGCACATTTTGAATGCGTGGTACTCACAAACCTCGAAACCGCGTGATTTCCCACGGGGTTTTAAGATCTGAATGACAATCAGCTATTAACTATTGAGTGGTTCATAACTGCATATGGTAGACATACCGGAACATGCTAGTATTATCCTTAATTATTTCACTGCAAAAAACATACCCCGTTGTCACGGCACTTTAATGGCTATCTTCACATTCATATATTTAGGCGGGTTAGCAGGCTTGTCTTTGTTGGCCCCATTGTGGATATCTATCTGAACAATATATCAGTCTTCGTTTGTAAGGATAGAAACGTATGATAAGCAGCTGAAAGGCAGAGAAACAGACTATGGGTTACCATTGGCCAATTTATGCTTTGCTCTGAATGCTAAGATCAAATAAATAAGATACTGTCTTAGGATAAATACATGCATGTAAAAATCAATCGGATGTCAACTGATCATTATACAGTTTGAAAATGTTCTTCAATGATAAGTCTCAAATTTGGAGTTAACATGCGACAACTTGCACAATTTACTGGAATGTGTCGTTCCATTACAACATACCCTCACGGAAATACGCACATAATCGACCTATTTGTGTCAAATAGTTTTGTGGCGCGGGCCACTGTGAAAACACATGTTAAAGAGCGGAAACTGATAAACCAACTCACGACTTGGTTATTTGTATCATTGCACATAATATGTTCGGAATCGCCTCATTATCAGTAGAAAATGTGACTAAAATCCTATCATTTTCAGCACACTATCGACTCAAACAGAGGCAATTGTAAGGAGATTATCTACCTAAAATAATATGAGTTATTTTCTAAGCAGATAATATGCGGGTTTTTGAGAGACCAGTTTGTGCATTAAGTCATCACTCCTGGATGGATTCTTCAATCCAGTTACAAAATGAGACTATAACATCTGTTTGTTGAACTTATATGCAGATGTTCTTTTGTTTGTGGTTTGTATTTACTGTAGATGATTGTTTATGCATATTTTATCGGACAATAGAACATTAACTTTGTAAATCGCTTTGTAGCAAATTTGTAGCAAATGTATGAACGTACTCCAGGTAAATACTTAAGATTATCTACCTATTCAATTATTATGAGGTTTGATTACTTAAGATTTGAACAAACATTCCAGCATGTTCTCCAGAAACTCCGCACAGTATATGCTTCTAGTAGAAATAGGTACTTGGATTAGAATCCTCTCATTTTGAATCGATAAATGTGCTGAACATGTTTTAGTCACATTATCGACTTACAATAAGGCGAGTCTAAGCATATTATGTGCGGACAATGAAACAAATAAGCCAACTTACGACTGTGTAGGTATACGATCTTTAGCATGAGTTTTCACTGTGGTCCGCATCATAAAGCGAAATAACGGATATAACTCCATCATTCAGCCTTTCCATCGATAACCAGCACATTATCTGCATATGCTATCACTTGTTCTATGTAGATAATCTACTTAGAATCGCTTCACTATGAGCAGATATTGTGCTAAAAATGAGAGTTGTAGCCATATTATCTACCCATAATTTCTAGCGAACTTCTATATAGTTATATATGTGATATATGAAATATATCAAATCGTCAAATAAGTAAAATTACATAAAATCACACCACTGGAGTTACATAGGTGATTCTATCAATACAAAGAATTTGAGCTGGGGGAGGCACATATATTTATCAATTGTTTCTGATTGATTCAAGATATCATCAGTCATGCCAATTGTACACGGACAAAAGGTGAGATTCCAAATTACAAGATGACACCCGGCGATATATGGATGGTGGTTGATTGAGGGAGCAAATTTGATAAATCGACATTATTATCAGAAATTCTTCAACCAAAATTGTCATTGTTTGATATCACCCACCCCCACATGCTGTTCCAATATGTTCTATTACTACCGTGCTAGATTCCGTTGATTTAATTAACCATCCCAGTTCAAAGTGTTCACTTGCGACAATTAGCACCCCGGCCATGTCCATGTGTAACCCGGCTTTTATTTTCAAAACCAATATGATTACTAGTATTACAGTGATACATTGGGCTAAATCAGTATGTGATATCACCATTATGTGAATATATAAAACAAGATACAAACAAAGGAACAGTTGCTGTTTGGGACAAGTATGTAGCCTGTGCGGTATATATTGATGTTACAATTCAATAATTATGTAACTATAATGTTGGCATTATGTTTTAACACCACAACGCCAATAATTCATTTACCACAACTATACATCTTAGTCTTCATATTCTTCAGCCGATTAAGGGCAAACAAATAGAAAGTTTATAACAGTTACTAAATTCGAGATGAAATGGTAAATATAGCGTGCTCTATCTATGAGCATTGATTCTTGGAACTCCTTTTTTCTCTCGCGACGTCATCAAATAACAGGTTTTAACAAATGTTGATCCTCCAGTAATAGCTCTTATGTCTGGAAGCTGTTTAGCGACCGACCTTGCGATCAAAATGATACACACTCGCCCAGCATGCAGGCAGCGCTTTAGTCCTAACAGGTTTAGCTTGAAGATATAATAGATGCTCGAAATGGGTTGTAAGAGGGATCCGGCTAGAACTCTCAAATACTTCCCTGTCGATAGCGTGTCTTTGTTTACGGTTTTAAACAAGTGAGTGCCCGATGTCCATGCACCAATGCACTGAGATCGTACATCTGTGCTAACGATGTACTGAAGTTAGCTCTTCGTTGGGAATATGCCTTCGTCGAGGAAGATGTTGAGGTAAGTATCAAATTCTAAAGCTGGAGGATGTTGCTTTCAAATCATAATACATTAGCACGATATTCATACAGAACAGAAGATCATCTACATACTATCGGGTCTATTGTTTTCCAGGGAATGGATTTGTAGTACGTTCTGCAATGTTTAATGGACAGGAAGAGTTAGGACGGAGTATCTTCAACATAGCTACAATGACCCGCTATGCTTTACGTCGTTTCGGTAGCCGGGCTGGATGTCAGACATATCCGTGTGACCCAGCCATCCTGCAGAATTAATTTAGACTTTTGCAACGAACATTATTTTAACTGTGAGGCTCAAGTTTAGTATTTATATTCGCATATAATGATATATTTTGTGTTGAATGTAATGATATTATTTATTTGTTTTATTCATTTATTTGTCTATTTATTTATTTATTTATTCAGTTTTACTAAGTAGATACATGAACTGTCCTGCTCATTTCTCACAAACCGCACTGGTTTCAAATACTAGCCATTATATATTCATTTAAAAACGCAATACACAGTAAATTAGTTTTAATACGCTTTACACATAACACATACATAAAACATACACAATAAAAACTATTAACAGTTAACAACGCAGATAACATAACACATTTAAGACAATAAGTTAACATTGATTACAATTAAATAATGAGAGGCAACATATATGGCTAAAACAGTTATACGTTATAACGCAATTGGAACAGGTTGGTTTTGATTCATGTCTAGAATTGTTCAATAGACTGATTTTCCCTAATTTCATGTAGTAGACGATTCCATGATTCAATTGCACATTTTTGAAAACATTGCTGTCCATAATTATTATTGGTCTTGGGCCATGATGTAATTCTAGTATTCTGTGAACTTTCGGTTGAAACATTTCACGAAGGTAATGTGGCATATCACCTTGTGGACAATTGAATGTTAATATATTGTCCGTTTAAGGTCCTTCTCAGTCAGGTGACATGTCACCCTCCTCAATGCACGTAAACGATGTTAGACGCACGTATGTCCATTTTGAGGGTCAGATCGAATGTTCCGCAAAGGTTTCGAAGTGAGTTGGATTAAGACAGAACACATCCACCGAAATGCAATGTTAAAGTGCCACCATTCGAATTTCCAAGTTGATCAAGAGATTATCTGGAACCTAAGATAATCAGTTCAGATTTGGTATCATTCAGTTTTAATTTATTCATACACATCCAGTTCTGTATGTCATTGAAACACGACTCCAAACGTGTAAGCGCTCTCTGAATACCACGTCAAGGGTATTTTCCAGAGAATTCCACATACATTTTAGTTTATAGATGTTGGTGGTACTCGACGGAATGCGTGTTCCAGATTTCAGCTAATGGACGCGTTTATCATAGAAATAGTAGGGGTCCGAGAATCACGTTCTGGTATCGTTCATTGAGATACGAACGAACTCCTCCAATTCCAGTAAACTTTTCCAGGTGCAACATAATTTCGTGATCACAAGTGTCAAATAGAGCACTTAAATCAAGTGAAAGTAAAATTACACAATTTCGTTTATCCAGCGATATATCATTATCGTTCGTAACTTTAACAAGGGCATTATTACACGAATGGGATCTCCTATATGCAGACTGCTAGTCACCAAATGCATAATTATCATTAATATATTTTGTTACCTGCAAACTCACAATTTTTTCGAGCAATTTCGCGACGAAAGGTAGGTTCGAAACTGGCCTGTAGTTTTTCAAGTCATTCACACCAAGACATACATGTCACTTGGAACACATCCCGTTTCAATGTAGTTGTGAGAACAGGGACAATGTATTGTAAAATGGCCTCATGTTTCAAATAGTTGGTTGGTATCGGTCGAAATACACGATTTACCTTTCATAGATTTAATAGTCCCAATGATAATGAAAGTCCTAACTTCCCTGATTTTATCAATTATATAAAAAACAACAACATTGGCATCAGAGTACTGGAGTACATATTCTTTCTTAGTGAACACATCTATAGTCAAATATCTGCTTCTGTGACGCAGTCAAGAGAATATTGCCGAAATACTCCTGATTATCTATATGGAACACTTTTACTTTAGAGTGATTTACTAGCTCATCTCTGTTCTCGTCTGTTTGATGTCAAGAAAACGTCACTCCTAACTTTCTACGAAGTATTTTAGAATCACGAATACTATCAGAAAACCATGGGTTGTGTCTCCTACCGATCTAAATTTGTTTAGCTGAAAGAAGTTTGTCCAAACACCCGGTGACACTGCAACATATCATCGCGGAAATACGCACATATAATCGACCTATAATGTGAAATAGGTAAATAGTGTGATTACTTGATTATGTAGTAAGCAGCTAATGGACTCTTACACGTTATCTCGTTGTATGGCGCGGGCCACAATGAAAACAACATGTTAACGAGCGTACACCTGCAATTTTTTGTGTGAGTCGGTTTATTTGTGTCAGAATCGACTCATTAAAAGTCGATATAATGTGAATAAAATGTTCTCATTTTCAGCACATTATCGACTCATAAATCTTTCTAAGCAGATTAACTACCTAAATCGATTTATGTTATAAGCAGATAATGTGCCTGTTTTTGGTAGAACAGTCTGGACACACATTTTGTAAGTTGACACATCAGAAACGGTGTACATTATATCGAATGAGATGCACATGTCGGGAATAGTAACACGATTTGGTGGTGCAATTCATATAGGTATCTGCCCAACGTGTAGGAAACGTGTATCAAATATTCGACGATGAGGACAAGCTGCAACCACCGATACGCTTAAAAGGCTTCAATCAAACTAAGTTCTTCTAGCGCCGACAATTCCCATTGTATGCAAAGTGTGATATAGGATATGTGTACTTTCGCCGTTTCACTAATATTTGGCGATGCGAGAGCATTACAACGAATGTGTGTTTTTATCGAGTAGAAGTGGGAATCACATTCATTGTATGCGATGCAATTACAACCAGCTGATGCATGTGGCATAAGCCGAGAATCAATTAGCGACTAATTTCATCAAGACTGTCAACATATTTGTTAAACTTAATATGTCAGACGGCAGTTAAGTTAAGAGCCACACACCCACCTTCTTTGAGCCACTTTCTTTAGCTACTAGCATATTTTGTTGAGCCACTTTTGTTTTTCTTTCGCAATTTGCGAAATTTTCTCACTGCAGCGTGAACAATGATTGTAATACTGCCTGCATAGCGTTAGTCCATAATTCGAGCATTAGAATAAGTGATTAATCCCATGTCTAGAAGTATCGTATGGTACACGTTGGGCGCACAACGTCGAAACGGTTTGACTGTGACTTGTACATGTTGGCGAAATGCTCACGCGAGTCAGATGACTTCTGTTGGCAATGACAACACACGCTACATGTTAGATGTATGTATGACTAACCCTACAACATATGCTCATGCATATAGGTTCATATTGAACGTATTTAACATCCAAAATACACACATTGGCGTTATTTGAATATGAATTACGCTCTATAGGAACATAATGGAGCACGAAAACAGTCGATTATGAGATAAGTCAATAATGAGAGTATGTATACCCGTTATTCCATTGAATGGCGAGGGCCGCAGTGAAAACACATTACAAAGATCTGGAATCTGTTAAGTCGTGTCGATGAAAAAAGTTGGATTAAATAATATCAATATGGGCGTGTTTCATATGGGGGGGGGGGGGGTGCGTGCATCAAATACGCTCGATACGGACGTACTTGTAATATGAATACGCTCACATACGACTCGTTTCGTGTCCATTTGCGTTCATTTACGCCGTTCTGGGCGTATTTAGGTTTTGAAAATACGTTCAATATGAACCTGTTTTCAGGAAAACAGGCTGAATTTTATTATTCAGTTTGCGAACTACAAGTTCCAGATCAGACGGATAACGCCGAGCACTGGAAACACACTAATCGTGATGTACGTCACGCCATTTGTTTAGTTTGACACCCAGGGAGGATTTATCATGTCGTCCCTATTGACTTGACGATCAGTTACAAACGTGTAATCTTTATGTACCAATTGCCACTTTATAAAATAGGACATTTAGGAAATAGAGAACTGGTTTTGGTTTCAGATATTGAAACAATTGAGCACACATACGCTTTATCTTGTAATGCATCCTATTCAATTATTAATGTCACTTTGCACGATGTTTCCATGCGAGACTATGGTCGCACATTGACAATATATGAACTAGTGTTTTGTTATTTATTGCAACCCGACCAAGCAGGTTAGGTACTACTATACACGAAAGACATAGCATATCGTCACCTCAAACATAATAAGTCAGGTATTCTTCCCCAAGCATATTAACCAATGATGATCATTCAGTTCCACTAATTCAGTGAAGTTGTTGCCAAAATTACAACTTGGCGTCAGCCGTTTCAATGTAATCTTTGTAGTTAGCAACGTGTTTATTGTATGCAATAGTGAGCTCCTTGAAGTGACTATCAGTTTGTGGCAATTTACTTGAATATAAAGTGTAATCGCTCGTTTGGAGCTCCAATTTCAGATATCTCAATCGTAGACTGGCAAATCTTAACTGCGACAACTTTCGAAAATAAAATATCTCATTCGCAATATGATTTGTAATAATCATGTCCAATGAGCAAGAAAAAAATAACAAGTCATATTTTGTAAAGCAAAAATTAACGAAACCATTGGATATGTAGGTGATTAGTGATAAGTGGCTGGATCTGGTTACCGTTGGGGTGTCAGACTTTCAAAATTCACCCCATTTAACACACCGAAATGTTCAAATCTAGGATATACTAATTGCGTCGCATTCCGTATTGACAGTCCTCATCATGAGGAATTCCTCGCGGGAGCAATACTTTATCCTGCATATCAGATTTTTTTATCTTGTTGGTAAATTAAATAGTTATCACTGTATTACATATTAAAATTTACAATGTACATGCTATTGGTTCTACTTTTTGTTTGTGTTCACTCTAAATTATTATTCCATGGTGTCTTATTGCAAAGATTGCCAAATCAATAAGGGTCCAAGAAATTGTATTAATAAATTATTCAATTAAAATAAATTTACGAAACAAGTTGTACTATTTTCGGCATCAGGTTGCTCGAAATACACAGTACTCATGTGGCTTTTTGTGTTTAAGTGCCGCTCCAGAGTCCATTTGGAAATAAAAGACGAACCAACTGTTTCGCCAACTGTTTTAAGCTTTACCGGTAAGTTTTTTTCCGAACGCGGTCCGAATGCTTGACGCATGCTTTCCAATAAGCTATGGTGACGATTGTTTTGCCTTCCCTGTACTCAGTCTTATAACTAAAATATTGTTTAAACGTCCATGATAGGAATGTTGACAGGAAAACCATGATTATTTTATTTTCAAAATATGGGTGCGTTCGATACGCTTTCCCGGAGTTTCCGTTGATTGGGTTGGAATGTTCCATCTGTTGTTACTTCTAGCTTCCCAACTGTTGGGGATATCCAATTGATCACCCTATAAGGTTGAACATTTTCCAACTCGTTGCTATTTCATTCCAATCCATTCACAGAAAGTAGACTAATGATGGACGTACAGTATTGTCCGAAATAAGAAAATATTCACTAATTAGTGAGTGGCATATCAGACCATTAAAACAAATTTTCAACCAGTATCTGGTTTCACATTTCCAATTTGTATTGTGTCAGATATGACATTTCCAATTTGTTTGAATATTTGGGCCGACATTGGACGGTGAGACACCCCAAAACCCTCTTGTGGCCCAGATCAAAGCTTAGTTTTATGAACATGTCCAATGTCATACGTGATTGAATTGACGGCAGCTACCGTTGATGGTCCGGTCATTTTTATTATTTATACATTGGTACGGTATATTTTCATTTCAAGGGTTGTTTAGGTAAAGTAGACGACAGACAGAAAACAGATAGCACAAGATCAAAATGAATCGTATTCATTGGTGTGAAACATTCAGATAATAAGATCACTTATGGTCGTGTACTGTACACTCTATTAGGGTAAGTTCACAGACTGGCAAGTTTGCACGGTATGGTTTGCAGGCATTTTGTCGTAGAAAACGAAATTGCGCCATAATATGAACGGAAACAAGCACATAAAGTGCATCTGTGCCATAGCTAACTACGTTTGAAGTGAAATCTCTGTAGTTCCACTACTAACGATGCTACCGTAATTTTCCCGTAAATATCATGCAATTATCTCGCAAGAATAAATCATGCAGGTATTTGAAGGCAAATTCCAATAGAACTGTTACAAGTGGAGTTAGATAAATGTTACTTCTGATGTCTTTCACTTTGATAAAGATGGATGTTATGTGCATGTTTCCGTTCATATTCTGGCACCATGTGGTTTTCTATGACGAAATGCCCGCAAAAACATACCGTGCAAACTTACCAATGTATGAACGTAGCCTTAAACGGTCGTATCGGGGGCATTGATTTATGTCAGTGGATATTGACGTCTTCCGCATGCAACATCTTCTCATTCCTGTGCTACAAAGGAGAGCGAGCAGGTCGGGAGGATTGGTGTCCGCAAGCATGCGCATCGGCTCCTGTGATATCTAGTGAAATATACAAGCATAGTTGGATAATCAGGCAGACATGTATCTCTAACGTGCGCGTACCCGACATGAATATCCGCGGACTGGTATTGTTGTGGTGGTTTACCCCTCAATCGGCATTTGCGTCCGGTAATATAGTCGAGGCGAAATTCAACAGAAAGGGAGTTGGGAAAGTAACCAACACCATCGCGTCAACAAGGTCAAGGTCAAAGATCGCGTGCAGCGTATATTGTATTAGTACCGCGGGATGTGCGTCCTTCACGTTCAATGAGACCGCCTGTTATCTGCTAGCAGATGAGGATGGAGACTTCGACATGGGTAAGTGCCAGTCAGAACATAACTTATTTGAACGTCATAGCTTATGCTGTATGATGGTATGACATGAGTGTCATACGTTTATTTTTTGGCTAAATAATATATATTGAGGAAGAACTAAACGGCCTCTCTGAAGAGCGAATTATTAATTATAGCAACACATGTACACAGGACGCATTATCTCCAGGACAATTTTTATATTATTTATTATATTACTGAGATATATCTGCTGAGTTCGGACAACATGTTTTAAGATCACAACCAATTAACACCTTTTATATTCCGGCCGCCAGGTCACGGATGCGTGTTTTGGCTTATAAAGTTTGTTTCTCTGCGGATTTTGTAAATTCAGGTATCCGACATCAAGATTTTATCGGCTGGCTATCTGTCAGCCTTGAGCAATTTTTTGCATAGCGCCCTAAAAATTATACCCCCCCCCCAATTTTTTCCCCAGACGTAAAACCAGTTACTTGGAATTTGTTGCAAATTCACATTACTAATCTAGTAAAATGTATATATTTTCATGAAGCTAAGACATAATGACACTATTTTGGGCCAAAATTGAAACTCACCATCCAAGATGGCCACCAAAATGGCCGCCGGAAGTTGAAAATATGACATTTTTTCACAAATATCTTCTAGATCAGTTCGTGTTGTTTGGAACTGGTTGAGTAATATGACTTTATTTTGTATTTTGTATATTAACTGATCATTGGAGCAATTAAATATGCAATTATTGTGGTCCTATCCGATTGTGATCCCTCAAAAATTCGATTTTACAGAACGCGGTATAAAATTTCACAAAAAATAACAACTGCGCGGATTCTAGTCATATTTCAACAAGAAATGAACAGAATGTTCCAATTAAGTCAGGCATAACATTACCTATGAATATTCCAACTCACTGGAACCAAAATTCTTACTTTGGCTCAAAATGGCTGCCAAAATGGCCGCCAAAATATGGAAAATGGTAAATATTGCCCTAGGGTATCCTGCAATCGCTTACAAGTTGTGGTTGATGTACAAAATTGGCTATTATGCCTTCTATACATTGAATACTAACATGTCTGCTGCACCATGGTTAATTGTTACTGTTGTCACCACTGACATCACCAAAAATATTGGACTTTTCTCTCAAAAACTTGACATAAATATCGGCAAAAATTTACTTTTCAGGTTTGGACCATTTTTTCTAGTAATATGTAACTATCTTTGGACTGAAAGGTGTTTATTGTATTGGTCTATCTTAAATGTGTCACACTACTGTGTTTATAGACCAAATTGATCAAGATGGCTTCCAAACGGCAACCAAATTGGTAATAAGTTATTTTTTTAACATATATCATTATAACATTATATATATAGCATTATTCTCTGCGTTATCCGAAAATGTAGCAAATTGTGACTCACTTGGTTATTATACGTGTTAGTTAATTAACTGACAACTAAATGTTCTATTATGGTTGTCCCAGTTCCGTATGGTGCATGGCAAATTCATTTTAAACTATGGAATTTTGCGGAGAACCTCTTTTGTTATTCTGACCATATTATTGAAAGGAAATGGGCAGAACTTTGAGACGGAACTGAGATGAACCATAATATGTGGCTATTCTGGTCCATTATTATAAACCAATATCAACTGGATACATGATGGATGCCAAGATGGTAGCCAGTGAGTTACTCTATGATCATAGGTGAGGTGAATAGGTATACATGGAGTTAGTGTATGTCATGAATGATGTGAATATGTATACAATGAGTGACTATATGGTTACGAGTGTGTTGTCCATAGTGAGATGTATATGTATACAGGGAGAGGTCGTGGTCAGGTGTGGGGTGAATCGGTATGCATGGAGTGACTGTATGGTGTATGGTTGTGTGTATCATGTACGGGTGCACCCGGTGTGCCTGTATGGACATTCATGTGGTGTCTGGATATAGCTACATGGTCATATATGTATTGATTATGTATATATGGAGTGACTGTAAGGTCATGGGTGGGATGTACATGTGTTTCTGTATGATCATGGATGGGGTGTGTGGATAAATAGTGAGTGATTTTATGGTTACGGGTAATGTGTATGGTATACTTATTCACCTCACCATTGGCCATGTCACTCACTGTATCCCCATTTGTCACACCATAGCCGAATAGCCACTCAAGATATACCAATACACCCCAGCCATATCAGTATAGTCACTCCATGTGTGCATATGCACATCATCCATGGCCATATAGCCACTCGCTATATACACATACACCTCGCCCATGACCATATAGCAACACGATTGTATACCCGCATAACTTACACATGACCATACCACCAAGAGTCGCCAAGCAGGAACACCAGGTATACTCACACACCTGAGACATGATCATTTAGTCACTCCCTGTATAAATATTCATTACATTGATGATCATACAGTCACTCCTTGTATACCTACTCATCTCAACATTGACCATACAGTCACTACTTGTATACATATTCCACACAGTCATATAACCACTCGATATATACATATGAAGCCCACCCTAGACCATAGAGTCACCCCAGGTATACATATGCACCTCACAACTGGCCATTCAGTCCTTCCAGATATACAAAAACCCGCACACACGACCACTCATACCACCCATAATTGCATATACACCTCACACATGACAATTCAGCAACGCACTGTATAATCATACACGCCATCCATGATCATACAGCTAATCCCTACACACCCACCAATGATAATACATCCACGGGACATATACATATACATCCCATCCGTTACCACAAGGACACTCCCTATATACCCACACGATAATGTCCACCCGCTTACTCCAGGTATGCATATACACTCCAATCATGACAGTACAGTGATTCCATGTATACCACACACATTACCCGTAACCATAAAATCACTCACTATTTATCCACACACCCCATCCATGATCATACAGAAACACATGTACATCCCACCCATGACCTTACAGTCACTCCATATATACATAATCAATACATAGATGACCATGTAGCTATATCCATACACCACATAAATGTCCATACAGGCACACCGGGTGCACCCGTACAGGATACACACAACCATACAACATACAGTGACTCCATGCATACCGATTCACCCCACACCTGACCATGACCTCTCCCTGTATACCTATAAATCTCACTATGGACAACACACTCATAACCATATAGTCACTCATTGTAAACATATTCACATCATTCATGACATAGACTGACTCCATGTATACCTATTCACATCACCTATGATCATAGAGTAACTCCCTGGCTACCATCTTGGCATCCATCCTGTGTCCAGTTGATATTGGTTTATCATAATGGATCAGAAGAGCCACATATTATGGTTCATCTCAGTTCCGTCTCAAAGTTCTGCCCATTTCCTTTCAATAATATGGTCAGAATAACAAAAGAGGTTCTCCGCAAAATTCCATACTTAAAATGAATTTGTCATGCCCCATACGGAACTGGAACAACCATAATAGAACATTTAATTGTCAGTTAATTAACTAACACGTATAATAACCAAGTGAGTCACAATTTGCTACATTTTCGGATAACGCAGAGAATAATGTTATATATATAATGTTATAATGATATATGTAAAAAAATAACTTATTACCAATTTGGTTACCATTTGGTCTATAAACACCATAGTGTGACACATTTAAGACAGACCAATACAATAAACACCTTTCAATCCAAAGATAGTTACATATTACTAGAAAAAATGGTCTAAACCTGAAAAGTAAATTTTTGCCGATATTTATGTCAAGTTTTTGAGAGAAAAGTCCAATATTTTTGGTGCTGTCAGTAGTGACAACAGTAACAATTAACCATGGTGCAGCAGACATGTTAGTATTCAATGTATAGAAGGCATAATAGCCAATTTTGTACATCAACCACAACGTGTAAGCGATTGCAGGACACTCTAGGGCAATATTTACCATTTTCCATATTTTGGCGGCCATTTTGAGCCAAAGTAAGAATTTTGGTTCCAGTGAATTGGAAAATTCGTAGGTAATGATATGCCTGACTTAATTAGTTTAAACATATTTTATTAGCAAAAATAGCTAATTGGATTGGGGCACAAGTTCCAACAAACAATTGGCAATTAACAAAAGGAGTTAGGCTTCCTGCCTGCAATACATATAATATATAGGTATACAAAGAACACTTGCATGATATATTAATTAAGATAAAATCGGGGATACACATTAGGATGTCAAAGGATATGTGTATTGCTTGCGTCAGTATGGGAGGGTATGAGATGTGAACCGTCGATCGATGATGTGATATTTGTCTTATAAGTATATGTGCAATCTTTCGCTCGGTTTGATATATTATTAATGATTAAATCGGTGTGTTTCCATAATATACTTTTGAGCAGCAATGAATAGCTTGTAATTTATTTGCTCGGTCTCATGAGTGGAGCCGAATAGAATATTTCCAATGGTCAGATGTAGAATGCCCAGTCTAGATATACTATCGAGAAGTTTTTGTCTTTCGTAAATAAAGTAAGGGCATTCAAAAAAGAAATGGTATGCCGTTTCCTCGGGTGCATCACAACAACATCTCGGCGAATCGGCAATATGATTAATATGTTTGTCAAAATTAAGATTACTACAATTGTTTCGCAGTTTAGCGTGCAGTATGTTCCTCTCCCGGCTTCCGACGAGGTAGAAGGGAGGAGGTTTCGGTACAACATTCATCGCGACTAGTTTTTGCTCTATGGTCTCTTTGTCTATGTTCTTCTTATTGTCTTTATTATCTTTATTTTCACTTTTCGCGATGTTATCAAGAAATTTGTTCCACTGGATAATAATAGAGGGAAAGAATGATTTGTTATACTATTCAGTCTTTCGGGATAAAGAGTTAAATCGGTAGGGATATCGGGAAGGGTAATTAGTGTTGTCCCCGTAACGAGGAGGTAATATATTAGTCAAATATTTCGGAGCATTTCCAGCTTGGATTCGGTTGAACATTTTTAATTTATGATATTTTCTTCGATCTTGCAGTGATTGCCAACCCAATTCTATAAATAGTCTATGTGTGGGACATGAGCGAGTTAAGCCCGATATAATTCGAGCCGCTTCTATATGCAATTTGTCTAATGTATTTAGAAGAGAATCGGGGGCACAGTCCCAGATAATATCTCCATATTCCATAAGAGGAAGAATGTAAGATATGTACATTAAATTTAGGGATTTGCGGCTAAGTTTATATTTCATTTTCCTAAGCATTGATAATCGACCAGAAACACGATTTACTATTTCATGTATTTGTATGTCCCATCCCAAATTTGATTGAAAGTTTAAACCGAGGTGTTTTTGAGAGTCCATTTCCTCAAGTTGGGCGTCGCCAAAAAGAATTGGCTGCAATGTTGGGGAATCTTTTTGAGGAGATACTTGAAATCTAATGAGAGTAGTTTTGGTGGGATTGAAATTGACAAGCCACTTTTTGGACCAATCGGTGAGTTTTTCCATGTCATTGTTGACTTTTGTAACAAGAAGGGTCGAGTCAGTTTCAGCTGTAGTGATACAAGTATCATCAGCATATAGTCTCGTCAGGGATTCTAAATTCTGATGGATATCGTTAACGTATATGAGAAATAAAAAAGGGCCGTTTACTGAGCCCTGGGGGACTCCTGATGAAAGTGGTCTGAAAGGGGATGCAGTATTATTCAGAATTACCCTTTGCTCTCTGGCTGTTAGATAGCTCTGGAGCCAAGTTAAGAGATCACCGGTAACTCCATACCTCCTAAGTTTGAGAAGAAGACCTTTGTGCCAAACTCTCTCGAAGGCTTTAGAAACATCACAAAATACAGCACAAGTATGCAAATGTCCTTCGAGAGAGCGGCATATGTCATGGTGTAATTCTAATAACGAGAATGTAGTGCTGTGTCCAGGAAGGAAGCCAGATTGGTGCTTATATATCAGGTGATTTGTTTCAAAATGTTGTGTTAAAGTTTTCAAGACTAATTTTTCAAGAATTTTCCCAATGCAACACAAAAGGGAGATTGGGCGGTAATTACTGGAATCGGCAGGATCACCTTTTTTGAAGATTGGAATTACATTTGCTTGTTTCCATGCCATGGGGAATGTGCAAGTATCAATAGATTTTTTTGTAAATGATATAAAGAGGTTCAACAATGACATCAGCAGTCTCCTTTAACATTCTGGCGCTTATTCCATCATGTCCATGGGCTTTATTAATTTTGAGAGACCTGATTTCTCCAAGAATTAGTTTTTTCTCAATAGACACCGATGATATGGTATTGTCACATTGTGTATCAAAATCAGGGAACGAGGAGGGTTCGTTGTCGATTTTCCCATTATTTATGAAAGTATCATTGATTAGGATGGCTTTTTCTGTGTCGTTAATTATAACAGATGTTTGGTTTGTATTGGAGCTATTGTCTTTATCATAAAGGGGAGGAATAATCGAACATTTGTTTTCCCCCATCAAATTACTGGCTACTTTCCAGAAAAATTTCGGGGAGTTTGACCTTTCGATATTGTTTTGTAGGTTTGATTCAAAGGAACTCTTTGCGTATTTTATCATGTTGTTAACTTTGTTTCTGATTTTCTTAAAATTATCCAGATCTGAACGTTTCTGACTTTTAATAAAAGTTCTCCTGGCGCGATCCCTACGACGTAACTCTCTCCTTATATCAGAATTGAACCATATTTTATCATTAGGCCTGATTGATACCTCGGTGGTCGGAGTTGTTTTTTTTAATAATATCCATGAATATTTCAGTGAACGTTTCAACAGCATCATCAATGGAGAGTGGTTGCAATAGGTCTTTCCACTCGACGGCCTGGATTAATCTACGGGCCTCATCAAAATTACCATTTTTATAATTCCAAACCTTTCGCTTGAATAAAGTATTTATTTCAAAATCAAATGATAAAACGGCGTAAACCCCAAAGTGGTCAGAAATAGACAAGTCAATTGTATCAGCATCGTGACAAACAACATTATCGCTGACCAATATCGGATCTAGTAGAGTCTGAGTGCTAGTGGTTACTCGAGTTGGGTTGACAATCAAATTTCGGAGATGTTTCCGTGACTTAATATCTGATAGTTTGGAGTTTATCTGTAGCATATCAGAGTTAAAATCACCTACCAGTACCATTGGCTTATTGGATTCCAGAGCATTTTCAATTGAGGTTTCAAGATCATCCCAGTAAGTAAGACTGGCAAATTGTTCTGATCTATAAGACAATCCAATTAAATAGCATGTTTTTTTTAGACATGATTTCGATCCATATACTATCATCGGTTTCCAGGTCTACGCGGCGCCTAAATGACAGACTCGAAGATATGTACATACATATCCCCCCTCCGTATTGGTCCCTATCTTTCCGAATAGGCTCTGAATATGCGGGGATGCGTATCTCGCTTGAAGGATAAGATTCGCTTAAGTGAGTTTCAGAAAAACAAATAACATCAAAATTTTCACTGACAATATCGTTTATTCGAGAGAGTTTATGTCGGATGCTTCTTATGTTGTTGTGGAATACCGAAATAACGGGCTGATTCGCGAATGGTCCAGGGTGCTCGTGAACATCACCCGAAAGTATAATCAATAAGCCAATAATGAGAAAAAACCGGACATTTGGTAATCGTTGGAAGAGAAATCGTCGCCTTTGTCTCAAGTTTTGAGTGAACTTCTTTGTTTTTCCGAGCGAAAAGTTGAATTTTCCTATCCTAGCACGATAGTCAGTTAGTGTTATCCCCATGGGATCGTGTAATTTATTGCATATAAAATTATAGGTGCCAGGATAGGAACCAAAACGACAATCACATCATGACCAAGGGGACAAATCTCATTTGACGCATTAAAAATTCGGAAGTATTTCTGAGTAGACCCGAATGAATCAGTTGTGTGGTCATACTTGTGTAATCCAATGAAAAGGCATGTTCGTATGTATACTAATATCAAAAACATTCAATGAAATAAGAACAATAGGAAATAAGTTTTTGAGAATATAGATTTACAAAACAGATATTCACTTTTAGGTAATCTCACCATAGGCCGAAAATTATCAGGATCATAAACCAGTGGAAACATGAGTGGAGTGGTCCAGATTGAGTCTAGTAATACAACTTGATTGATAAAATACTCATTTCAAATAATTGTAAAATTTCGAGAAGAAACCTTAAGTGGTTTCAAATAGAGAGAATTTCAAAGCTTTAATTCGCATAATTCATTTCAATAGACCAGTTACTATTAATAATTTTAACTAGGAAATATGTATTCCGATTATTTAGATAAATTCACCCCTACCATCATGAGAACCAGCGTCCCTGTTTATAAACTACACTGGCTGAAATAAGCTATAATTAGTTTAAGTGCCCCTGCCTTCTACTTGGAGGGCCAACTTCCCTGTTTCGAAGACAAAATAAACAAGCTTCATGATCCTGATAACGAGCACTATTCACAAGCAAAGCCAGAGACCGTGCTAACATACCTTGGCTGCAGAAGAAACTTAAACATACTTTTATGTGGAGCAGGAAGTCAAACCAAGGAAACGAAAACACGAGTGAGCATTTATATCTGGGTCAGAACCTGTGCCGACAACAGCAGTACAAAGGAGCCCAAGCGTAAAGTGTAAACACCGGCGATCTGTTGTGTCTGGCCAGAGTCATCGACCCAGATATTTAGTGTCAACAAAGCGATAATGATTTAGGTGAATACGTTGGCCGCATTCTCAAGTCAATACCAAAAACTTGGAGCGGAAAACAGGTGACGTGCTTATTGGACGAATTCGTAGCTAGAAATGTGAAACAAATAAATTATTCTGGATCCATATCACACGCGAGTGATTATGTTCGATGGAATCAAATTGGTAAAAGACATCAATTAGTGGTATAATAACATGATAAGAAGAAGAATTTACACATGAGGTTCCCCATGAACTATATAGAAATATGACCTAGATTTGAAATAAAATTCACAGCAGGTCGAGCCATAAGCTCACGCTATGCCTTCAGATTGGACTGGTGTGTTCAGTTGGGAACTTGTTTTCTTATTCGATGTCTTGTTACTCTTGTATCGATATATCTCGATAGATAGGACAGTGGCTCACGGGAGAGAATAGGTATGTATATGTGCACTGGCAAGGAGGCGACCATGTGACCCACTTCTCAGTCTAGAAAAAAGGGAGCTCCTCAAACATTTAGGACAGTTGTGTTAAAGGTACGGTTGGCCTTGGCGGTGGGTATCCTGTGAAAATATTTCCACCCGTCAAAAACCGCCACAAGAGCCTGATTGTGTTACAGAAGACAGCACAATGCTGCTGGCTAATCGCACACAAATGGCATAAACGCTCTTTATTCGTTCCATATCAGGAATTCACCAACAAAGAACGCTCTTTATGTTTACCATCATAATATAAACAAACACCAGAAAAGTAACTTTTTATGCTTTTGTTTACATAACAATGGTCAAAGATATGACAATAACATACTGTTTATGCGATATTTCTTATTTGTATACGGACAAAGTCTGTCTACATTTTGTTGTTCTTTCTGTTTGTGGCGGTTTTTGACGGGTGGAAATATTTTCACAGGATACCATCTATCAGGGCCCATCTATCAAAATAAACATGCATTTTAGATAAGTTCACTGTTTGATTTAGGATATGACCAGAATTCAAATTTTTCTATTATTTTCCTTCCGTTTTCTATTTTTTTTAATTTTTTAATTTTTTTTATTTTGCAGGTTATTAATTTTTGGGCGCTTTATTTTTCATAAATATAATTTATGCCACAGTATATCAACAATAAAATGACCACACTCTGAAATATGGCACATGATATTTTATATGTGTGAGGGTATTTATAATACTTCTTTTGGTGTATTAATCATTGTAATTGTCTTGTGTTAGACGGAGAAGTAGATCAGTATAATTGCCTACCCAATATATAGTATGTTTAATAACACATAATGATAAATAATGCAATAAAGAGTTCAAAGATAGTTATATGTTTTAGAAATCTTACAAGATTTCCAAATCACTGTGAACACAGTTTGTCGATATCACTGGACCTGTATATAATTTCCTTTTTGCTGTGCTCATGTTTCCTGGCAAAGATTCTGCCATCCTTTGACCAAAATGAATGGATAAGTTTGTCTTTGCGTTTGTTCGCAAGCACTTTCACTAGGCCATTACGGTAGGAAGTTAGATCTTCAGTGATTCTTATCGGCGATACACCTTGGAGCTCAAACCTTTTGAAGTAGATCATGTCTTTGGTGTCGTACTCATGGAATCGAGCTATCAGCTGAACAGTCTTAGTGACATCAGAACTGGCAGTGTTCTTCCCAATTTGTATACCACCTAATGGATGGGCACGATCGATATCCGAATCTTTAATGGAAAATTTTAATTTTTCTTGGCAGTTTCACAATGAGGCTTTTAGATGGCACTTTCCATGGGTCGCTAATAGTAGGATTTATGTTCACATTGTGGAATCTTAATGAACTTTGCCTTCCGTGCTGCTCATTATCTTCTCTGCTGTTTTCACAGTTCTCTAGTTTAGTTTCAACTTTTACGAATTTTGTGTCAACTGTTACTTTGAGTTTCTTGAACGATTCTTTTAATGAAGATAACTCATCATTCAGTGCTTTGCTGTGCGAGTGAGACGGTTTGCTGAGTGTAATTTTCAGGGAATTTACCTCCTCTTTGAGTGTTTGATTTTCAGTTTTGAGATGGGAAACAGTTTCAGTGAGGCTCTTCACATTTTCAGTATTGTCATTAATTTTCGATGTTAACGAATCCATTGATGAACTCAATGTATCCTGGACCATTGTTTTGAATGTCAATAGCATGTCTTTCTTAAAATCATCTGCAAAGTTGTTGAATGCATGTTTCATTGAATTTTCAACAACAGATTCAATATTTGCTACATCAGTGAAGTCCAAACTGGAACTAACACTTTTCCGGGCTCGGAGATTTCTTTCCAGTGAGTGCGATCGATCGCCTGTCTTCCTTTTCTTTTCGTCTTTCGAAAATTTTGAGGGTGAAGTCAGCGGCGAGTGTATTGCGGATTATTTTGTGGATAAATCACAAAGTTTTGTTGTGCCACTCGGGAAATTGTTTGCGATAAATTGTCCACTTCTGGTTTAGATTGTGCCATGGGTGAGGGAGGTGTATTGCTATTATTAGTTGATTCTGCAGTTGAATCGCCTGAGGTGGTGTCATTAGTTTCACCTTGGGTGTCGGCCATTTTACCTTGTGTTGACGAATTTTTGGTGACGTGTCACAAACAATCCGTAATATAATTGCTCCAAACGACAATAATGATCCAATAAAACTCTCTCCCGGTGCCAGAGCTATATCACAATAACATCTGATGATTTACAGAAATTACCTAAACGTCTTTCATTATAAATTTCTCAAAAATATTTCCTCCGAAATTTTTTACATTATTATTCAGGCGCCGTAACTCCTGACTTAATTGCAACCTTCTGTTCATTTCTTGTTGAAATATGACTAGAATCCCAGTTGTGATTTTTTGTGAAATTTTATACCGTGTTCTGTAAAATCGAATTTTTGAGGGATCACAATAGGATAGGACCACAATAATTGCATATTTAATTGCTCCAATGATCAGTTAATATACAAAATACAAAATAAAGTCATATTACTCAACCAGTTCCAAACAGCATGAACTTATCTAGAAGATATTTGTGAAAAAAAGTCATATTTTCAACTTCCGGCGGCCATTTTGGTGGCCATCTTGGATGGTGAGTTTCAATTTTGGCCCAAAATAGTGTCATTATGTCTTAGCTTCATGAAAACATATACATTTTACTTGATTAGTCATGTGAATTTGCAACAAATTCCAAGTAACTGATTTTACGTCTGGGAAAACATTTGGGGGGGGGTATACTTTTAGGGCGCTATACAAAAAATTACTCAAGTCTGACAGATGGCCAGCCGATAAAATTTACAAAATCCGCAGAGAAAAAAACTTTATACGCGAAGGGAGTTTGGGAGGTAACCAACATCATCGCGTAAAGGCCAAGGTCAACGATTGCATGCAGCGTCGATTGTGTTAGTACAGCGGGATTGTCATTCACATACAATGATACCGCATGTCATATGGTAGCAGCTGTTGATGGTGACTTCGATATGGGTAAGTGTCAGTCGGAATATTCTTCTACTTAAACGGACATGGCTTATTCTATAGCATGATAATGAGTGTCATCAGTTTGTTTTCTTGTCTCAATAGTATTTACAGAAGAAGATCTAAATGACTTTTTGAAGAGCGAGTTCATTTAGTTACCACTTGAGATATATCTGAATTCGAACAAAATGTTTTAAGATAGTATGCAACACCACATGCATGGGTGGGAATTGTCGTTTACTATCGCGGGAAATAATAATGTCAGTATATATCCATCCACGAATATATATATAATATAGTCAATATATCAAATAGGAAAACGTAGCATAGTTTAAACATAGGGGAGTTAATTGTTTTCCGAGCATTTTTACACCAACCCCGGCATCCTGTAATGATATCTGAATACATGAAATAGCATGCTTGTTTTATGCTCCTACCAATGATGTCCTTCTCAGTCCCTAACATGTTTAAAGGCACATGCAATACAGATGCTACCAAAGCGGGAGATATGTGTATGAAGTTAGTCAGCAAACAACATGTACATGCAAATAAAAACATACGCTCACATAACAATTATACCTGTTATAGATGTACATTTGTAACGTACATTTATGTATTATATTTATAACGTACATCTCTGGCTTGGGTAACCATGATTTACAGTATTTTTGACTGTGAGTATGTGCCAACCTTGATGTCGAGTCAGGGATAGAGGGGAATTCCACAGAGGTACACGATTATATTTAATTTAATTTTTTGACTATAATAACAAAATATATCATTCTGATGATGTGCCCAATTCAATGAACAATCTTTTACTTAAATACTCATAACAGTTTATGTTAAATTATTGGATCGAAACATAATGTTATTACCCAAATTGGTAGTTATTCGTCGACAATGAAGGAGAAGCCCTCTTCAAATTGGACGTGGATACTGAATTGGATAGGGTACCGAATGCGATACTAAATTGGTCCACGGCTCGACAGACAACGACCTAAAACTAGATATATGTCAATTTAATACCTTTTCTGTCCCTAAATAGTAATACGCTCTCTGTTGCCTTTATTGGATTAAGCTTACACTTTTATTCAAATAGTGGATCAGACAATGAACTGCACTGGCTTTCTCAATGTCATACTGTTTGAATGACCACTTGATTCGAGGCGCCGTCTGTAATTATATCCAGGCGAGTAGTATCATAAGGTGTCCAAACACATATTCAAAGATGCATCCAAATAGCGGAATTTACACTACGCGGCATGTGGTCACGACTCACTAAGCAAAGTAGATGACACCACCTAGCCGGTTACCCCGCGCCGACCACGTGCCAAATTAAGATAAACAAAGCCTCCAGAAATGGCGCGAGAAGTAATGGAAATGACAAGTGAACTGAAGCGTCCTTACGTGAATATTAAAGAATGTCGTACTTGTGTTTGCCCGATTGTGTAAATAATGTTATGGTGATTTGATGAGACTAAGTAATTCATAATGATTATGTGTATTGTGTTATTCGAACCGGGAAATTAAAAACATTCGAAACGCAATAACTTATAATGTGGACAACGCTACAACCCTCATAAAAGAGAACTGGTTGCCCACCACCTGCAAAGTACTCGGATAGTAATGAGAATTATAAGTGTCCCTATATGAATAGTAAGGAATGTCACAATTTGTGATTGCCAGATAATATAAATAATGTTATGGTGACTGTGAGAACAGGTAATTAAAATGAATACGCTGTGTTTTGTTATTTGAAGACAGAAAGTTAAAAAAAAATACAAACGTAATAACTTATAAAACGCAATACCATCTTCTTGATAGTTACGTGTTGTACTTCTGGAATGATAACTAAATAGGAATTTACAAGTAAATGTTGGAATATGATATACTGGCTGTGCTGTACACAATTATGTCGTGTATTTAGATTGGCAATCGACAGCATTATGGTGAAATGTTAATAGTTCCCCTGGTGAATTGCACAAATAGTACAGGATCATTATATGCTAACTAAAGTTAGGTCTGCTTTGTTACTATATACATTCAAGAGTTGAGGACTCCCAAAATGTGACCCAAAATTCAGAGCGGACATCTCGTTTCTTAAATGGTATCTTTCAATTAGACATAACCAGCGGTCAACAGCAGTTAATTTACTTATCATTAAGTATGTGTTGTAGAGGGTCGTTATCCCTTTGGAAAGATAAACCAAGCGTCGTATGTACACACATTGGATCCAACACAATTTGTCGCGGCTTTCTAGTGATCTTTGTTACTCTTTTCAGAAAAGGACTCAGAGCAGCAGGAGCATACAACAGAGATAACAACAACTACAACAGTGCCACCCACCACCGCAGGTATGACATCGGGATGGTTATAATCTTGTTACTTGTCAACGAATTGGCTGTCTCCGAGCAAACGTCAATTAAGATAACTGTGACAATTTGAAAAGCGGTCTATTTTGAATGCGGAAAATACATGTACTATAAGTATGAAGATGTAAAATATATTGTAGACTTATCCATATTTGCGCTGTCAGTCATTTTGACGTTCGAATGTATATGCGCAACTTACATACCAGTATTACGTTTCCAATACGAATGCGTTTATGCTTCCCACATGTGATTACTCCGAGTCTATCGTTGTTGAGTTACCAAACATAAACCGTGCACATTTAACAAGAAGTTCCAATGCTGACCTAGTCCGTAAGTTGTACCACATACTTATGTGTGATGTTAATATTAACTCGTGACGTTGATGAAAATCCTGATGAGGTAGAGTTGTCACTAAGTCTTAGCAAAAGATTTAGTGATAATCTATCCACTATCAATAATCCAAATAATGCTATTCTTGATTTGATATCGTGTCCTTTCAACACAGGACTTCGGTTGTTAATTTGCATACTTTATATCCATTGATCTCAACAACGGGTGGTATTATATACACACGATAATACTAGTCGGTTTATGCCATTAGTAAACATGGGACTATCAGTTACACATCCAGTAACACAGGCATGTGGCTATAGTTTCGTCTGAACAATATATTGCCAACCTAGCTCGCCTTTTATCCAACATACTGCACACATGATGATGTTATAAATATGAACATCAAGACAAACAAGTGTCTTGATCATAATATATTTATTTTGAGTTATCTTCTTTACTCTCAAGCCATCTGCGCCAGTTCGTCTGGATACGAACTACGGACACTCGCTGGGAAGAATTATCTTCTGAGGTTCGCGGATTCTCCTGTGATTGGTGATATCGCAAGGATGTGTTGTGAAGACGACGGAGCTCATCTCATAACCATTGCGAATCAAGCGATGCTGGATGATGTGGCAGAACTACTAACGACGCTAGGACATAACAAGGGTTAGTTTTGTACACATACAACGACGACGATGACAATAACGATAATAACGACTATGACGGTGTTCTGTGCAAGGACACCGACGATGATAATAATAACACAACGATAAATTGTTATACAGGAAGTTACCAATATATCTGAAATGTATGAATCATCGGGGAGGGGGGGGGGGGGTAAAATAAGTTTTAAAAGCTTTGAATCCCCCAGGAAAAAAACTCTTCTCCAAGAGTATAAAGTAATGTTTACATTAACTCTTTCTGTACTAAATTGATTCTCCCATTCAGTTATGCCAACTATATATTGGAACAGTCTATTGTTCATTTGGAGGGATACTCAGGTAATACAAACAGATGACAGACAGAAAAATAGTAATACAAGCGCAGCATGATACATATTGAATTGCGGTGCATGCGCAGATAGTACGATAACTTATTATCTGAACATTTCCTAAGGGAACTACTCGTCGACGAGTATTTATTATAGAAAGAATTAAAATAAAGTTCAAAGGTTATAGTGTTGTCAATGGGTGTTCCGTCATTCCAGTTATAGTCGATCCGCGTCACACACACACATTTTGATAATCGAGATGTGAGATTACTCGGTGGCAGACCGATTCTCCGAAGACCTATTACTACGAAGGCCCACAACTCCGAAGACCCGATTCTCCGACGCCCACAACTCCGAAGACCCGAATCTCCGACGGCCCATAACTCCGAAGATCCGATTCTCCGAAAGCCCATAACTCCGAAGGGCCGATTCTCCGATTACCTATAACTCCGAAGACCTATAACTCCGAAGGGCCGATTCTCCGAAGACCTATAACTCTGAAGGCCCGATTCTCCGACGGCCCATAACTCCGAAGGTCCGATTCTCCGAAGATTTTGTTTTATTGGTGTATTATCGTTTACTAAATAGTGTACAGTCCAGTGGTGAAGCCAAGGGGTCCCAAAATTCCTACTGCCCCCATTAAACCTCTACTTGCTATTTCAGACAATATGGGCCCCTACCAAAACATGTCCAATGTCATGTAAACGCCCGGAAATCGTTCATGGGGCATCAAAATATTCAAACTTTTCCTACTGCCCCCACCTAAATGGGAATCATGGCTCGCCACTGACTATACAACAGATACTATAACGTTACGTTAGCCCATGATATGCCAGAGTAAAATGTACAGGGGTGAACGGGGAAGAACTTGTCCTTTTTCATATATAAAATGAACTTGATTGCATCAAATCACCCCAATGCAGTCGGATGTGCACAGTTTAATCATATTAATTGTATTAAGACGTACATTGTGGCAAAATAATTGTATTTCTTACATAAATTTAAGCATTCTGTGGAAAATGAAGGCTTGTCGCACACTACTGATGGTGTAGATATCGCCTTATTATAATACATAGTTAACGTTTCCAATATATGAGGGCCCCTTCCCCCCCCCCTTTTCGTACGCCGGATTCCACCCATTTTGTACCCGTACGCCGGATCTCAGGGTTAATTTGAAGCTGGACGCCGGATTCCAGGGTTAATTTGAAACTGGACGCCGGATTCCAGTGTCAATTTGAAGCTGGACGCCGGATTCCATGGTAAATTTGAAGCTGGATTCCGGATTCCAGGGGGGGATATGACATGTTTTTTTGGGGGGCGGTCTTCCCTAGGGCCCCATTGACTCCGCCATTGGACTGTACACTATTTAATAAGCGATAAAACATGATCTTCGGAGAATCGGACCTTCGGAGAATCGGCCCTTCGGAGAATCGGCCCTTCGGAGTTATAGACCTTCGGAGTTATGGGCGTTCGGAGTTATAGGCCTTCGGAGTTATGGGCTTTCGGAGTTATGGGTCTTCGGAGTTATGGGATTTCGGCGAATCAGGACTTCGGAGTTATGGGCTTTCGGAGAATCGGGGCGTCGGAGAATCGGACATTCGGAGAATCGGACCGTCGGAGTTATGGGTCTTCGGAGAATCGCTACGTAACCGATTACTCTCATTACTGGATAAATGTGCCAAGACGGGGTACATATGACGCTCAGACAATTAAAATGATTTGATCATTTAATAACCAATAGTTCAATGGGATCTCTTATTCGTCGTATGGCTGCTCCTAGTTGTGTTCGTCTTCCTGTCGTCTGCTCGGGTTGGGGTCTTTTCGTGTCCTCATAAGCTGGGCGTGTCTTCGTGTCATCTACGTGACTCGGGGGCTTCTCGCGTCTTCATAAGTTGGTGGTGTCTTCCTGTCGTCTGCGTGGTTGATGTCCAATTGAGTTCATCGGTCTGTCGTCTGCTGCGCTTCCTCGTCGGTACATCGGGGTTGCGTTGTTGGAAATACAAGATTGTATTGTTTACCTCGTATTTCCGTCCATGCTTCCTTCGAATGTTCTTCGCTTTCTTCTTGTCGCCTGTGTGTAGTTGTTCACGGGTTGCTGCTCGCTGAGAACTGGTTCTAGATGCGTTCGTCGGCCTGCCGTCTGCTGTCTTCGGGCGTGCTTCGTTGTTGGTACATCAAGGGTGTGTTGTTCGGAATTACAAGATTGTTTGCTTCTCTCGTAATTCCGTCCATCTAGCTGCTAGCGTCCTTTCTTCTTGGCATATCTGCGTCAGTCGTACGGGTACTAGTGTCGGCGGGAGGAAATCCTAGAGCATGTTGATTTCTCTATGAAAATCCGGGAATCTTTATAGTTGTTCTTGTCGTGGTCTGCCTGAAGAATTTTACATGGCTCATCAGACGGGGGCGTACCTATAGGGCAATCAGGCGAGCGTCATTCTGTCGTGTATCGGTTTCTCTTCTGGTCAGCTCGCCGCATTAGTTTCCAATGGACATCTTCTCGGGGACACCTGATATCGCTGATCCGCAAATTGGTCGCATAGCTGTTCTTCCTGCGTCGTATACTTCTAAGTCTTCTCTTCGCCACCATGCTGCATTAGCTCTCTACTCCGTGTGCGCTAATATGTTGTATGTGTCACGTATTTCGTATCTCGATAGAGTTAGCAGGGGTGACGATGTATAGAGTATATCGTGTTGCCCATACGTACAGGGGCGTGGCTAGAGGGTCCTCGTTGGGGGGTGTCCACCTTGCGAAATTCCAACTGCACCCCCCCTTAAATCAGAATCAGACCTAACACAAGTTATGCATAATTACATTTACACACCCCCTCCTTGCACCTCATACTCAGGCCTAATATCCTATTTATATATAAACCATGGTTCTATATTCCCGGTATGCGAACATCCAGATATTTTAACCTGAAAAATTGCATAAATCCTAACATCTAGTGGTCTAACTCAGCACAAATGCACACGGCTGTGGACAAGAGACCAGGACACACACACCGGGCTGATCATGCGGCCGGTGTGAGAAAAATTTGAAAACTATACAAGAAAATCGCAAATCCTAGCATCTCGGCTGGCCTCAACTGAAGCTTTCCTGGTGTTGGAAATTTCAAACCTCATACTCCCCCTCAGGTTTGAAAATTCTCCAACTGACGACCGTTTCAGTCCACAAATTTGACCAAATGTAGTAAAATATTGTATTGTTAAACTAATTAGCAGTTTTGTATTGGCCACGGGGGAGGGACCATGACACACCGGGCCGACCATGGTTCTGCCCGGTGTGCGACAATTTTTAAATCTGAACAAGAAAATCGCAAAATCCTAGCGTCAAGCCTTCCTAGAGTTGGAAATTTCAAACCTGACACCCCACTTAGGTTGGACAATTTCCAACTGATGACAATTCCAATGACAATGTTGACCAAATGTATGACAATGTTGTTTTCTTAAATTAACTAGCAGTTTTTGACTACCCACGGGGGAGGGACCAGGACACTTGTAAGCTTTCCAAGTGTTGGAAATTTCCAACCTGTCACCACCCCTAAGGTTAGAAAATTTCCAACTGATGCCTTTCAGTCCAAAATTTTGAAAACAAAATAGGAAAATATGCAAATATTGGTCCAAAAACAGTTAATTCCCCCAATAAATTGTTTTGAAAATTAAACCACAAAAACATTTTCAACCTATTGATGGTGTGAAATTTCCAACTAATGTTTTGGCAGGTATGAAATTTCCAACTGTTGAAAATTTTGACCAAAGTTGGGGAGGGGGTGAGACACACCCAAACCCCCCCTGTCGCCAAGTCACTGCCTACGTACTGGATATTGTCTGCTTGCCCGGGTTGAAGGTTCTGCTCCTGGGTGTATACTGGCACATAATTACCCTGAAAGCTTTGGAAAGTGTTTACCTACAATATATCAAAGACAAAACAGTATTGTTTATTGGCGGGTCTGTTTGTTTCAGTTACGTTCTTTAAATTTGGTATTATTTAAGCATATTATTTACATGCACAACGCATGGCTAAACATGGATATAATACAGAACATTCATCGGACACATACATTCAACCATACGCTCCTTAGGCGCGTTCCAAACGACGGATTTTTGTCGACTCGAATCTAATACCAGACCCACATTTGTATTAATTGCGTCAAAAATGCGACGTTTGAAACACTTAGATCCGTGTCAGACGCACCACAGACGAATCTCCGTCCAATTCAGACGAATCTTCGTCGGTGATGCGTCTGAAATCCGTCTTGGTTTCAAACGACGGATTTTTGACGACTCGAATCTAATACATGTACATGTGACGAGAAGAGCCGAAAGATGGCGAAGTACGAATGCAAATGATATGATAATGATATGATAATGATATGATAATGATATGATAATGATATGATAATGATATGATAATGATATGATAATGATATGATAATGATATGATAATGATATGATAATGATATGATAATGATATGATAATGATATGATAATGATATGATAATGATATGATAATGATATGATAATGATATGATGATGATATGATGATGATATGATGATGATATGATGATGATATGATGATGATATGATGATGATATGATGATGATATGATGATGATATGATAATGATATGATAATGATATGATAATGATATGATAATGATATGATAATGATATGATAATGATATGATAATGATATGATAATGATATGATAATGATATGATAATGATATGATAATGATATGATAATGATATGATAATGATATGATAATGATATGATAATGATATGATAATGATATGATAATGATATGATAATGATATGATAATGATATGATAATGATATGATAATGATATGATAATGATATGATAATGATATGATAATGATATGATAATGATATGATAATGATATGATAATGATATGATAATGATATGATAATGATATGATAATGATATGATAATGATATGATAATGATATGATAATGATATGATAATGATATGATAATGATATGATAATGATATGATAATGATATGATAATGTTATAATAATGAGGCAGTTCCCCTTATCTACGGAAATACCCACATTACACCATTTGTCGCAAGCTCTCTTTATTATAAAGAAGTGATTTTATATATGCCATATCTAAGCATTGCTTAGGTATTCTGGTAGTTTGATTTATCAACCAACAGGTCATGTCACTGACTCACATCTTTTAATGGATATGGTATCACTGATTTATAATAATTCATATATAAATGTACCGGTATAAATGGGTAGGGTGGTAGCAACTGATTTATAATAATATGCATAAACCGGTTTTCCTTATTGTAAGGGATAGGGGTGGTAGTCTCTGATTTATAAATATTCATATATACCGGTGTTACGTAATATAAGGGTAGGGTTGGTAGCCACTGATTTATAATAATTCATATACGTGTGTTACTTATTATAAGGGATAGGGGTGGCACCATTTATTTATATTTACCGGCATTACTTATTATAAGGAGTAAAGGGTGGCAGCCTATGATTTATAAATATTCATATATACCGGTATTCCTTATTATAAGGGGTAGAGGGTGGTAGCCTATGATTTATAATAATTGATATTATAATAATTCATATATACCGATATTCCTTATTATAAGGGGTTGGGGTTGTAGTGTATGAATTATAAAAATTCACATATACCAGTATATACATGCATGGTTTACACATACATGCCAATTGGTTGCACGATATAACATTTATTTGTAGCGCCTATTATAGTATATTATATACCTATATGTACTATATACATCATCATATACACGTATACATATATTCGCGCTGCCATCCAGAGACGTGGCGACAGGGTTATTTTGGGGGGGGGGGGGGTTGTCTCACCCCCAACTTTGGTCAAAATTTTCAATTTCAACAGTCGGAAATTTCATACCTGTCAAAACATTAGTTGGAAATTTCACAACAACCATAGGTTGAAAATATTCTTGTAGTTTGATTTTCAAACAATTTATTGCGGGGAATTAATTGTTTTTGGACCAATATTCGCATATGTTCCTATTTTTGTTAAAACAAATTTGAACTTAAATGTTCATCAGTTGGAAATTTTCCAACCTTATGGGGTGACAGGTTGGAAAGCTTGTGTCCTGGTCCCTCCCCCGTGGCCAGTCAAAACCTGCTAGTCAATTTAAGAAAACAATATTGTCATACATTTGGTTAACATTGTCATTGGAATTGTCATCAGTTGGAAATTTTCCAACCTAAGTGGGTGTGTCAGGTTTTAAATTTCCAAACTCTATAGGAAGTCTAGATGCTAGGAGTTTGCGATTTTCTTGATCAGATTTCCAAATGTTCCTACAATGGACCCAACCATGGTCGGCCCGGTGTGTCATTGTCCCTCCCCGTGGCCAATAAAAACTGGTAATTAGATTAAGAAAATAATCAACAATTTTACTACATTTGGTCAAATGGAGAATTTTCCGACCTGAGGGGGAGCATGAGGTTTGAAATTTCCAACACCAGGAAAGCTTCAGTTGAGGCAAGTCTAGATGCTAGGATTTGTGATTTCTTGTATAGTTTATGAATATATAGGATGTTAGGCCTGAGCACTGAGGTGCAAGGGGGAGTGGACATATTGGCCTGATTCTGATTCAAGGGGGGGGGGGGGTGCAGTTGTAATTTCCCAAGGTGGACACCCCCCAAACGGAAACCATATAGCCACGTCCCTGCTGCCATCGCACGCATACATATACATAATTTGTACTTATCTTGGCATATATGTATAATATACCGGTATATATAGGCCACTATATCTACGCGTGACCATTTTGTGACGGTAACCGGGAGTGCACCTTTAAATAAATCGACCGATGTATTAGATTCGACGCGACGAAGATGCGTCCGTCTGAAACAAAATTTACCGCAGTCCCATCACCGACGGATTTAATACAATTAGATTCGAGTCGACAAAAATCCGTCGTTGGAACGGGCCTTAGAGGTATTAAATCTGTCGGTGATGCGACTGCGGTCAATTTTGTTTCAGACGGACGCATCTTCGTCGCGTCGAATCTAAATCGGTCGATTTATTTAAAGTTGGATTCCCGGTTATACCGTCACAAAATGGTCACGCGTAGATATAGAGGCCTATATATACCGGTATACGTATATATACTAAAATACAGTATAAATTATGTATATATATATATATATATATATATATATATATATATATATGCGCGACTGCAGTGCGAATATATGTGCACATATATGAGGATGTATACAGTATATATAGTTATATAATATACTATAATAGGCGCTACAAATAAATGTTATATCGTGCAACCAATTGCCATATATGTGTATACTATACATGTAAATACAGGTATACAAGAATTATTATAAATCAGAGACTACCACCCCTACCCCTTATAATGAGGAATACCGGAATATATTAATTATTAAAATCATAGGCTACCACCTATATCCTGTATAATAAGGAACACCGGTATCTATGAATTATTATAAATCATAGGCTACCATCCATACCCCTCATAATAAGTAATACCGGTTTATATGAATTATTATAAATCTGAGGCTGCCACCCTACCCCTTATAATAAGGAATACCGGTATATATACATTATTATAAATCATAGGCTGCCACCCTGCCCCTTATAATAAGTAATACCGGAATAAATGAATTATTATAAATAAGAGGTTATATACCACCCATATACCCCTCATAATAAGTAATGTCGGTATATATGAATTATTATAAATCTGTGGTACCACCCCTACCCATTATAAAAAGTAATACCGGTATATATTAATTATTATACATCAGAGACTACCACCCATATTCCCTTACAATAAGGAATATCGTCTATATGAATTATTATAAATCAGTTGCTACAACCCCTACCCCTTATACCGGTGTATATGAATTATTATAAATCATTGATACTATACCCATTATAAGATGAGAGTCAGTGACATGCCATGTTCGTTGAGAAATCAAACTACCATAATAATTACAATTTGCACAATGTTACCTAAGCAATGCTTATAGATATATCTTTCTTTATAACAAAGAGAGCGTGCGACAAATGACGTCATGTGGGTATTTCCGCAGATAAGGGGAACTCCCTCATTATTATGTCATTATCATATCATTATCATAGCATTTGCATTCGTACTGCGGCATCTTTCGGCTCTTCTCGTCACATGTATTAGATTTGAGTCTTCAAAAATCCGTCGTTTGAAACAAAGACGGATTTCAGGCGCATCACCGACGAAGATTCGTCTGAATTGGACGGAGATTCGTCTGTGATGCGTCTGATACGGATCTAATTGTTTCAAACGTCGCATTTTTAAATCGAGTAAAACAAAATGCAAGAGATTTTCAACAAGAAGTTCACTGGATGTATCACGGGGAAATTGTTGAATTTCACGAATCAACATCTTCATTATGTATGGAATCTGATAAAGTATTAAGAGACGACAAAAACAATGGAATTTTATACAATGGAGAGGTCGAATTTATTATTTTCTTGTTTGTCCCTTTCAGTATCAAGAACTGATGGAATAATTAGCAATTTCACACAACACTCCAATCACCAAATAGCTTATTGTCTTGGCTCTATGAGGGGATGCTTCATTTGTATCATAATGTTGAGTTAGATATTTAATCACATTATATAGTATCATACCCCCATATATTATAACGGAGAATAAAGCAGTCACAAATAATCGAGCCCAATGAAAACAAATGTTGATATGCAACTGGAATTAGGCCACAGTGTTGATACATATGGACACATTGGTCCCGGAAATGACCGGAGATTGTCGGACATTGCCGACTGATTGAGTATCTATGTAGTACGTCCGGATTTGGCAATAAATTTATTTTGGTCTATAATCAGTGTTGTTGCCCGGTGTTACTGAGCGTTGATGTTCAAAAAGCCCGCTACTCAATAGCGTTTTATCATTTTCCTTAGCGCTACAAATCCCCCCGAACCTCACAAATATATCATTATGGTAGAACGGCGTGTTGTCGATGTTTTATCCACAGCCGAATCTTAAAGGTGGATTATCTCTTTGTAAACATGTATTATATAGTTACCGGGGTATAACATATTAGATTTGAATCGAAGACTCCTGCCCGGAAATGCTTCTATCGATTAATATTAATTTTATTTCGAATATTTTCTGGTCTAAAAAGGTGTGTTTCTTCAGCTAACGAACAATCGTGGTTACTGTTAACAGAGACCAGAAATTATATTGTACAATTTTGTCACAAATAAACGTTAATTATACTCATTATCGCTTATACCTGTGGAACAAAACAATAGAAACAACCAATCTGTGACATTTGACATTCGTTGCGTAGCCGTAGGAACAGCCCAGTGCTCTATATCGCAATACGGTCTCATCCGAATGGTCGGTTCTAAAAATAGTAACATAAACGGGCCCGATTTAATATTCGAAATAAAATCAATATTAATTGATAGAAGCTTTTCCGGACATAGGTCTTCAGTTCATATCTATTATTTTATACCCACGCAACTATTTAAAATTTGTTATTTAAAGAGATAATCCATCTTTAATTGTTAGTTTCAGATATCATTCTTGAAATCAACACGTCTACATTAGTTACTAGCTAAACAAGACAGTTTGTCATATGTATATACTTAACTGTGAAATTGCGTTTTTTCCGTTCTCCGTGAACAGATTCTCAAAATGTTTGGTTTTCCAAAAAACCAGGATTCAAACTTTCTTAACTGAACTCCATGCGTTCATTTAAATAGATGAATAAATAGTGGGAAAGACAGACAATCCCAGTTCATATAAGAAATGAACGGCGGTTTCAATGTGGTCATGGGATTTTGACCACGTTAAATCCGCCGTTTATTATTTATATTTAGATACTTACGCTCTTTAAAACACACATTGTCCGTTATTTCGTCAAAAACACTTTTTCAAATATTTCCGTTATTTTATTTCGTTTATAAAAATAATTTCCTATTTCTATATTTCGCTCTATATTTCGCCCTATTCGCTATTTCGCTGTATTTTCCTATTTCGATTTTCCGTGCTATTTCGCTGTATTTTCATATTTCGCTTTTTCGTTGTATTTCATATTTCGATAATTCGCTATATTTGACATATTATCGGATATGGGATTATATGATAACCAACATTCTGATTGTCAATCGAACATCTCGTGCCATCCGTACTCGCGATTAGATGCCACAAGCCATCCAATCGTGAACCTCGATTACATATTGTTTGCTATCAAATAATTGGCGTATTGGCTGACTAGATACTCAAGCAGTCGGTAACGTCCGACAATCCCCGGTGATTTCCGGGACCAATGTGTTCATAAACCTATGAACGACATTGAAAGTGACGTCACGTTACGTTCATAGGTTTATGAAAGCATTGAATAAGGGGGCGTGTCTACCGTAACGCTATGGGGAAATCGGAAGAGATATCAGGTGTATGTAAATATAATGAATTTAAGTACATACATATAAATAATAAACAGCGGATTCAACGTGGTCATGGGTTTTGACCGCGATTAAAAACCAGCAAACTCCGCATGAACCCCTTCGGGGTTCATGCAGTTTGCTGATTTTTTCTCGCGGTCAAAATCTCATGACCACATTGAAACCGCCGTTCATTTCTTATATGAACAAAGCAGAAGATACATTCAGTTTATCGCGAATTCGGTCGATGCGGAAAGCTACATGATGACGTTGTTCGTCGAGTTTCGTTGAAGTCGACATAATGACATTTCATGAATGAAATGAGCATGATGAAATCGCCAAGCCTCTTCGTATAGTACGCATCTTAATCTGATTGCGCGCACAGCTTCAGCAATTTAATATGGATAATTTCAGTAAAATACTCCCCTCTCGACTACAATCAACAGTCTTGACTTTTGAATACTTTCAGTTTCATGTTGGGAGTTTATATTCTATAATTTGTACAAAGGGAACGGCTTAAAAAAGTTTGTATAGGTTTCATTCGAGCTAGTGTCGAGTTTGTAGTCTGTTTGCATTGTGAATCTCTGAGTTCTCACATGTCCTGGTGTATCGTTGACATAATTTTACACGAAATTGCTAGATTTGGGTGGATACACAAATACATATAATCTCTGTAAATATCGTGTATTTGGCGTTTTACATGGATCGTACACACCGTGTAATATGTGTCCGCTGACAACCCAATCATTGCGGCTATGTTTGACCACAGTGAGTCAAGCTCTGAAAGTGCAGAGAGCCGTTGACTGGTACGAAGTCGATAGGTCGCTTAAAATAATTATTCGCGCGATAACCCAAATGTTGGACGTTCTGTTTAAATCATTGTCGCTCTTCTCTTGATGTTTATACCAGTGATGGTCTCAGGATTGCCCCAACGCAGGAGCTAAGATCCCCAACATGGGTGCAATATTATCCCGGCAGCTACCGAACTGACCACTGCATATTTCCTCGACGGGGGGGGGGGGGTGGGGGGGGGGCATACATCACCCTGAGTCCTGTCCACCTGAAGCCACTCCTGATTTATAAATATTGTAGTTGACAGTTATGTCTGTCGTGTCTCTTTGCTACGAGTGATTAATCTAATATGATGCAAATTTATACATATAATTATGAACATATTATTGCAGCTTTAAATTTGAGGTACAGATTTTTCTGAAGATGATGTTGCTGTGTGCCTTCATTCGGGAAAAGGGTTGCCTAGCATCGAGTTCCCAACTACGTCACCTTTCCTCTCTTGTGCTATACATGTATACGCCAAATGTACAACAATGGCATATTTAAGTAAAACATTATATTGTACATTCTTGCCCAGATAATTTCGGCTGATACATTCAACTAACTCCATTAATTATTCGAAGCTTTCGAGAACCAGCCCCTCCCCAAATAATGGATTATGGTTCAAAATGTTATAATTCAAGCCTGTACAGGCTATAATTCGGACAGTTAGGAACTTGTTCAATCTTTGGCTTGAGAAACATATACTGTTCTGTAAATTTTGGGTGAAAAATGGCTAACACTACTCAATTGCTGGTCTGTTGAAATGGACCGGTCGCGCGTGTGCGATTTATACTATCAATGATTGGCGTGACATGGCATACATGGATTTTACAAACAGAAATTGCATACAAGTGTGTATCCACACTATAGAGCCCGGATGAACCAATGTGCATGTCTGGAGAGTAACTAGTCATAACCACTCCACGATATAAGGCCTAAGTGAAGCTGGGTGTGACTAATTAGTGCCCGGGCAAGCCCGGACACGCCCGGATACGCCCGGGTGGCCCCGGGCAGCCACATGGGCCCGCGGACAGTGTAATGTGATGGCTTATGGTAGTAGGATACAAAATAAGCATAGATTATTAAAATTGACTTGCTGTGTCATCCACCGGCGGGTTTATTAACCCATTAAATGCCGATATTGACTAAAATAATCCGGGAGAGTCCAGGCACGCAGGGACCAGATCAGAGTATATATTGATGGCTAATGGTAGCGAGGCACTTACTAAAGGTATAGTTTGAAGTTTGACTCGCCATCTCGTTCACGGCCGGCTCCATTAGCCCCTTAAATGACGATATGCACCAGAAGAACTTAGGAGAGCCCGGGCAAGCCCGGGCAGCCCCATGGGCCCATGTACAACATAATATGATGCCTTACGGTAGTGTGATACATACTAAGTATAGGTTGCGAACGTTTATTTTCTGTGTCATCCACCGCCGATTTGATTAACCCTTTAAATTCCAATATTGGTTAAATAGTGGAATAGATTAGTAACAAAATTGTCCACTTTATGACCAAAGTATGAAATTTTGCACATATGTACATATTCACATACTAATTAATATTAGGTATGGAACAACGCTGAAATTTCACTTTAACCCCTCTTTTAAGGGATTTCCCGAATTTAAAGAGCGCTTCATAATTATATAATTTACTAAATGTCGCAATTACTCTTCACATGGAATATGCAATTAAAAATTAGGCATATACAGTAAGAATGACTCTGCGAGATATATTGATACATTTTCAGGCCAAAATTGGAAACACCCACGTCCAAGTGCAAATTTTGACATTTTTTCACTAATATATTCTATATCAGTTTCAGCTGTTTGGAGCTGGTTGAGAATTTTATTTTATTTTGTGATGTTCATGTTAAGTGATTATTGTAGCAATGAAATATGTCATTCATGGGGTTCCATCCCCTTGAAATCCTTAAAAAATCTAATTTTACAGAATTCAGTATACAATTTCACCAAAAATCAGAAATTGTATCCTAGTCACATTTCAACAAGAAATGAGAAGAACTGCACAAAGCAAGTGATGCATACCATTACTTGTGACAATATTAACCAAATGGAATCAAAATTTTCACTTCGGCTAAAAATGGCTGTCAAAATGGCGCCAAAATATTGAAAATGGTAAATATGGTCCCAGTGTGCCAACAATCGCTTGTAAAAAAGTTGTGATTGATGTATAAAATTGGATATTATGTCGTAAATGCACTGAATTCTAACATGATGCATCTTTGTTAAGTGTTACGATTACATTACCAAAATATTGGAATTTTCTCTAAAAATTCTAACTTATCAGGCTTGGACTATTTTGAACTATCTTTGGTATTTATTGATTTAATCCGTCCTAAATGCATCACATTGAGGCGTTTAAAAAAAAACATATGGCTTGCAAAATGTCCACAAAATTTTATAGAAAAGTTGATATTTTTACATATATCCCGAATATTATTCTTTACTTTTCTGTAAAGGTAGCAAATTGTGATTCACTTTGTTATTAAACATGCTAATTAATCAACTGGCAACAAAATATTCCATTCTCGTTGTCCCTTTACCTCATGGGGCATGACAATTCATTTTAAATGATTCAGAATGTAATTTTGCCGAAATTTCTTACGGAAATGAGCAGAACTCTGAAAATGAACTGAGAGGGGCATAATTATATGCCTACTCTGGTCCAATAACAGTCATGTGTAACCATTATATGAAAGTGGGTGCAAGACCAGGTAACAGCAGGCCTTTTAGAAAGTCAAACAAGGAGATTAGTGAAAAGCTGCTTAATAACATCAAATTATGGGCCATTGGCATCAAGGTTGATTGACTAATGTCACGAATGCCATTTCCTCCATTGCAAGTATGTCAACAAACATTAAACGGAGCCTAACTATGCTCATTAAAATCACCGTCATGACTCGGAACTCGGCTTCAACCTTCATGAGTTGTGGCATTTAGGTCTTTGATAATTCAACTGGCATGCAGTTGAGACAAGACGTATTCAAAAGTACCCCACTGACGTCTATCAAATATGGCGAAATTTATTAGCTAGATAGCCAATAGCCTAATTCATTATTAACACTTATTGGATATATTTGTGTGTGCTCTACTATAGGTATAACACCCCATTACTATGGGTATAACATCTTTCTGCTATAGATCAAAACACTTTCCACTATAGGTATACATGTATAAATTCCGACGCATTTCCCAATGGAAAGTGATCTACCTACATTATACGATACGAAAACATAATTCCTTGCTCTCCTGATCCACATAGTCATTTAAGGGGTTAATGAACTCGGCCGTGAACGAGATGGCGAGTCAGTATTCGCAGCTACGGTTCGTTTAGCCAATATCGACATTAAAGTGTTAATAAAACCGGTGATGGGCGGCACGGCAAGTAATTTTTCACAGCCTATGCATCATATACTACCATACTGAATCATGTTATACTGTCTACGGGTCCATGGGACCCCTCCCCGCGCTTGCCCGAAATATCTCGCGATCTTCTAACCTATACCGCCATTCAATGGGTTAATGAACCCGCCAACGAACGAGTTACGAACTACCGTTAGTCATCAACATAGAGTGTGATCTGCTCTCTGAATCCGCACAGGCTCTCACCGAGTCCCGGGTTCTTTTAGTGGAGTAGATTATGTTCAGTTTCCAAGGCAATTGTTCAAATTGTGAATAAAGCATGAAAGTTTGCCCATATGTACACATTCACTAACTTATTGATATTAGATATGGAGCCTCTCTGAAATTTCACTTTAATTTTCCGAATTTAAAGAGCGTTTCGTGATTATATAATTTATTAAATGTCGCAATTAATCTTACCATGAAAATTGCGATTTAAAATTAGACAATTTTGGCCTGAAATGTATCAATATATCTCGCAGAGTCATACTTACTATATATGCCTAATTTTTAATTGCATATTCCATGGGAAAAGTAATTGCGACATATAGTAAATTATATAATTATGAAACGCTCTTTAAATTCGGGAAATCCCTTAAAAGATAAGTTAAAGTGAAATTTCAGCGTGGTTCTATACCTAATATCAATTTAGAGTGTGAATATGTACATATTTGCAACATTTCATACATTAGTCATAAAGTGAACAATTTTGTTACTAATCTATTCCACTATTTAGCCAATATCGGAATTTAAAGCGTTAATAAAACCGGCGGTGGATGACACAGAAAATAAACGTTCGCAACCTATACTTAGTACTAGTATGTATCCCACTACTATATAGAATCATAGTATGTTGTCCGTGTGCCCATGGGGCTGCCCGGGCTTTCCCGGGCTCTCCTATGTTCTTCTGATGCATATCGTCATTTAAGGGGTTAATGAAGCCGGTCGTGAACGAGATGGCGAGTCAATCTTCACAGTATACCTTTAGTAAGTGCCTCACTACCATTATTCATCAATATATAATCTGATCTGGTCCCTGTGTGCCCGTACTCTCCCGGGTTCTTTTAGTCAATATCGGCATTTAATGGGTTAATAAACCCGCCGGTGGATGACACAGCAAGTCAATTTTAATAAGCTATGCTTATTTTGTATCCTACTACCATATATAAGCCATCACATAACACTGTCCGCGGGATTGCCCGGGCGTGTCAGGGCGTGTCCGGGCTTGCCCGGGCTTGCCCGGCCACTAATTAGTCACACCGGTGAATCTTATTTGATGGGAATGCGTATCTATGAAGTCATTTTTATAATATAAAAAAGGCCACATATACATCCTAGCGTATTCGTGCATGTGGTTTAGCTGTGGTTCGTTAATTACGGTATAGCGTATGGTAATACTAAAAATAGACTTATACCCTCACACATACCAATGATAAATCAGCATTTAAACCCAACTAATATCGCAAACTTCCAGTATATATTCGTCCAAACATCGTCAACACTAGTTAGTACTGCTGTTATATATAAACGTAATATAACCTATGTATGATAACCAAAATTATGAGCAAGGGTTCAATCAAAGCTCTCTTTTCGGCCGCGAAAAAAGTAACCACGTGTATTGGTTATTAATCCACTCCACTTATAATGGCGGCGGCGACGTCGCGATCCTGACGTCGGTGATTTTCGCCGCGATTTTAAGTGGACTGGTCGCAGCTATGAACGCAGCCAGTTCTCCCGAATAGCCGGCATTATCTGCTTACAAGAAAACTAAGATGCATGCATCAGGTCGGCCGTGAACTATCTACCATAGAATTGTTGTAGCTATCGATTATACATTTTGGAACACCTGTCAGTATGTATGTGTGTATGCATGAATGCATGTGTGTATGTGTTATAGACTCTAACACTGCTCGACTGATCCGACTCGGATTTGGTATTTAACGTGTCAACTTGACCTCGCTCATAGGCATGTTTCTGGACCTTGACCGATCCGACTAAAAATTTGTGTGTAGGACTACTTCGATCCCGGGAGCAATATGGACGGTCCAATTTCACGTGGGACCATGTTCTCGAACGTGCTGATGTAGGCATGTTTCTGGACTAATTGAACAATAGTTTGGCGAGACGCTGTATATACTGGGTACTGTCCAGATGGAGGCGATCACAAAAAAAAAAATCCCTAAATAGCCCGAACGAAGTCGAGTACATCAGCTAGTTTAATATATATTTTGGACATTTGTCTGTCTGTTTGTCTGTTAGCTATGGCCGGACAGATTGGACGAAATTTGATACCTAGGGGGAATTATTTCCAGGGAGTATTTTGGACGGGTCAAATCTTGATCCCGACCTGACTTTGACATTCAAAAAGATCAATTCAAGGTCAAATCTGGTAAAACGGAAGTATTTCAACGAAATATAATACCTACTGTTACTTTTGTCCCAGGAGTGTTTCGGTGGGTCAAATTATGACCCTGACCTGATCTTGACATTCAAAATTGTCAATTCAAGGTCAAATCGGGTAAAGCCGGGCGGATTTCGACGGGTACTTTTGTCGTGACTTTTGTCCGGGGAGTGTTTTGGACGGGTCAAATCGTGACCAGACATGACGCTCACCTTTAAAATGGTCAATTCAAGGTTAAATCGCGCAATTCTCCGAAAATCAGAGGGGAACATCCCGGACGAAGTAGGGTCCACCAGCTACTATTATATATTTCTAGATTTAGTTACAAACTAAATACCTGTATATTGTACAAAGAAATGTTTGACAAATATATCTGTATCAATATTACCATACGGGTCATTAAAATAGATACGACGAAACAAATTTTGAAGGGTGCATGGTATCAGGTAAATTTTTATATTTCAAATGATGACAGGAATGCGGAAAGTTGAAGTACCTACGTAATACTGGCTATCCGAATGAAGAGATATACATGTATATACAAACCAAAATAGAAGATGACTGCTGGCGACAATGTTTTCCAAAAAAATTCAAAGCATTCGATAGCTCCCATCTAGTTGTCAGCCCGAAGATCAATATAAAGTGTGGTGACTATCAGATGAGGGATATGACTGTACAGTTGCTAAACAATTCAGTCACGCAAAAGAGGATCAAACAGTAAGATACCAAATTGCTGCCTGTGGTAATGTTTTTTAACGAAATTCGGGAAAATTAGATTACTCTCACCCTGGTTATCCAGAAGATCATTGTGGAATCTGGTGACGATCGGACAAGGGGTGTCGTCTGTAGGATCAACCAAATTATTTAGCCATAAAAATAGTAAAATTCAAGATCACCGCTGGCAGTGATGTCTTCACAAGGACAGCTTGAGAACAAAACATGGCTCACATCTAGCGGTGACCCAAACTATCCACATGAGAAAAAGTTCTCCAATAAAAGCTGGCTGCAGGGTGCGCCAATTGATTCAAATTCGAAATTTAACAGGGTGTACTGCTTGTGGCCATGTTTTCCCCGCAAATTTGATAGACTGATGGACAAAACCACTGAATCCGTTGAATCAATATACATGTATACATGGATTAATTTATATGCATTGTTATACACAGTACTGGTATATAAAGGTACTGAAAATAACAATATTACTAGTATACACAAAATAAACCATATATCATGGCTATGGGTTCTAATATCCGAATATGACAGCTGATAACTTGGTGTGAATTGAAGAGTGGTGGTGTCTCAAGCATATCTAACCCTCCGCGTTAGAAACATGCCATTAAATGTCATAAGTATAATCTAGCTTGAGGACAGAAGTTATCCATAAAACCCCCCTTAATTCAACCAGGTCCTCGCGCGATGTATGGTCGATCACATGATGATCTAGGGGTGATTAGAATTGTTGTATAAAAACAGCACTGCATGTAAATATAAAATAAAATAGTGCTACATCTTATTACAGATTATTGCCATATATAATCAGTGACTATACAGACAGTCTGACAAAATAAAGTTTCAGTGACACTCTATCCGAAGAGGGGAATAATTCCATCTGTTACAGTCAATGGAGCAATTATGAATCTGGAAAGGTGAAATTTCTAAGTAATACTATATATCGACATGACGCGATAACATATAACGTAAATGCAATATGGCCGCTGGCGACCATTTTTTCCTATAAAATTAAAACAATATTTGATAGCTCTCATCTGATAGATCAATATCAAGATAAATATGAAGTTTGGTGATGATCGGATGAGTGAAGTGGACTGTGCTAAACGGTTTAGTAATGCTTAAAAAGATTTTTACCTTAATATTTTTATGTTCACTTTATAAACTTCACTGAGTCATCTTTGTCATGTATTGAGTTTGATATCTTTTGTTAACAGTTTATAAATCATGTATGTCTCATGTTTGTTATTTTAATTTATGTGTTTATTATCATTAAATAAAGTTGCATTCCTTAAAAAGATTCTTACCTCAATGTTTTTATGTTCACTTTATAAACTCCACTGAGTCATCTTTGTCATGTATTGAATTTGATATCTTTTGTTAACAGTTTATAAATTATGTATGTCTCGTGTTCGTTATTATACTATATACACTTTATAGTGTGTTTCAGAACGAAAAAAAATGAATAAAATCAACAAATTTGTAAATTTAAAAACAATTCAAACGTTGTTGTATTCCATGTCCCAGCCCGGACATATACACCAAATTTCAATAATATTCATTGAGAAACAACGGACCAAACGCCATATAACACCCCGTATGCATCTTTTATTCCGAGTTGGCCTTTTATTCCGAGTTGGCACGCGTCGATTGGGGCGAGTTAGCCCTGGGGCGAGTACGCCGATTCCGACACCTGTTCTATTTGCAGCAGGTATACGTTTACGCTGGATTTCGCGTAATTTAATTTACAAAGTTCTCCAATTGGTATCGTAAATAGAGCGACCTTATTTGACAGAGAATGCCTCTGTTATTGATTATAAAGTTGCTATACTTTAAAAACGACAATTCACATGCTCGTTCAAGCGCAGTAGTCTATTTTCCCCATGTTAAAGGACATCCACAATACTAAATAACGCTAACCTACTGCCGAATGTTTTACACGACAACTGTTAACATATTTGGGCTGAATTCATCTGACGCGGTATTATTCCTCAAAATAAACAACAAAACCATCGTTACTTGGAAATGTAGTTTGGGCTAACATTTACATAAATCCTCCACATCATTATTCCGACACACACGTCAGATGAAAAACACACATGAAGTAACCGGCCAAATTGGCCGAAATAATATTATTTATTTATTTGCGCGTTGCAGAGCGGTTGTGTCGTGTTTTTGTACACTGTACATTGGTGATACATGTTGGTTTTATCGTTCTAATTACAGCTCAGATGTGGACAGACGGAAGAGATGTCAATGGGGACGATGTCATGTACTCTTGGAGTGGTTCGGTCGTACCATTCATCGCATGGGCGGGCAGTGACCCAAATGGTGGTTCAGAGGACTGTCTGATCGTGATGTATTCTAATGTATACACCATGTACAGATTCGGGGATGCCGGGTGTGCGGTCAACACGCGAGTGTTCATGTGTCAAAAATGAGCCATACCCTCCCTGACTACCAGGGCTGCCATGTTAATATAGACTGCACCCAATTATGTACATTTCCAAAATTTTGGCTCAGATGTTCTATATCACACAACAGAAGTATGTGCAGCATGGACTGTTTTAATTAAATTCAATATCACACAAGTTTGATTGTTTAACACTATTGGTTCTCGAATTATGTGACGGTTAATATTACACCACAATGACCCGTAGGTTTGTATTATCCATAAAGTAGCTGATACAGATTCCTTCGGGGCCTTTACTCAACGGGAAATTTGGGGCTTTTGCACTTTTTGATCTTTTAGACATTTTGAGTCAGAAAAACAAATTGATTTAAACAGAACAATTAATTAAGTTTATAATATTTTTTTAGACTGAACTCCTTGATAAACTAACGCCTTTATGATATCCACCGGTTGTACACCGAATCACCATACCATCCACACAGGGCTTGGTAGAGAAATTGCAAACAGACTGACGGGCAGACATTCATGGCTCCCTTTATGCGGAGGCAGATGTGCCTGCGGCCCCTGCACACAAACGTACACGCGGCACATTTGAAGGTAGGGGCATGTGGCACGATGTGGCCATACACAAACTATGTGGCCCATTGGTTCGTACGCCAACATTTTGATCTTTTAAACATTTTGATTTAAAAAAATAATTAATTCAGAAACATTTTATGAAAACTTTTTTTTGGATTGAATTCTTTGCTAAAGATAAAGATGGTTTATCACTTCCGGACCACAATTACAACAACAAATATATATCGACTTCACAACTAAAAATAGCTATTTTGTTAATAAAATACAGATAGCACTGGGTATATTATTTTTCTGTTAAGTCTTAATAAAGTGATGTATTTAGATCGTACAATCGTGGTGAATTTGTTGTTGAAATATGTCTTAAAACTTAATAAAGTGATGTATTTAGATCGTACAATCGTGGCGAATCTGCTGTTGAAATATGAATGTTAAAGCTTAATAAAGTGATGTATTTAGATCGTACAATCGTGGCGAATCTGTTGTTGAAATATGTCTGTTAAATCTTAATAAAGTGATGTATTTAGATCACACAATCGTGGCGAATCTGTTGTTGAAATACAACATGTGGTGATTGAGGGGATATTAACACGATAGAGTTGTCCTTCGTGGTACGCTTTGTTTGCTCTGAACGTTTTCGCGCGGATTAATGTTCAACAAATAGCCAATACAATTACAATTGTCCCGTGGATGTGATAGCAAATTGAATATAAACTTTATATTAATTGATAGTCCATTAGACTCTAGCATGTTTTATTAAATAAGGGAGAAACTATATACCAATAGAACAAATATAACTTTCTTATAGCTGATAACAGAAAGATGGAGTCATCCTATATTTGAACTAAACTAGTAACAACAGATCAGAAAAATGTAGTTCAATATAAAAGAACCCATATATTGGGAAACAAACTGCATCATATTTTGCCAATTATGTAGCAACCGCAAGCAAATATTTGCCCATATATATGCAACCACGAGGAGGGTATGCTTCTATAAGGAAAATTAGCAACTTAGAACCACTTGTACAGCAGATGCTATAATTATAATAACGATGATTATGCTACTGGCATCATACTGACGACTAGCAGGGTTACCCGGCGTTATCCATGCATGTTACAGTGATGTGGATCCCTCCGCTGTGGACATTTGCTGGGAATAGAGAAAACTCTTTCTCAAAGTGTTACATGTATAATCATAAATTGGTATATCCATATTGGCGTACTTCAGACTTGATTTTTTAAAAATCGTTATGATTAAATCTTCTACACAAATTGGCAATTTTGTTTTTATCGATGTTGGTGCCGCAACCACTTTATCATATGAGTTATGTATATTTTTTCTTTTTTAATATTTGTTATTAAGACCAAACATGACCATGACAAATACATAGTTTCCACAACAAAAAAAAAGAAGTGACAATTGGATTTTACATATTGTAGTATAAATCAATCTAGTTTGTCAGGTTATGATTTTGAGGAAAACTGGTTATCATATACGATACAGATGTTCTAAAAACTGATGTCCAGGTGATGTCATGGTGCAAAACTGGCTCGATATTCTCAGTTTAACAGAAATGTTGCCCTATATCAGCTACATGTACATGTGCCAGATACTGAGCGAGATTTTAAGTTGTTTAATTTAGGATATGCGATTGTTCTAAAAATTCAAGAAATCCTCTTTATCTGGCAGATATACCCTTGTCAGATACCATCAGTATTGGTGGATCCTGAAAAGTCAGCTTCTAAGGACTGTGTGTGTTCTTTGATCTCAGAGGAAACTAAATTTGACTGCATACTGAACACCATTATTGTTAGAACAGGCCTTCTATACATTTCCATTGCTCTTGACAAATTGTCTCTTTTTCGTGGAAAATATCTTTAATGGGACAGATTCAATTGTTGTGAAATATTTAAAACATTCTAATATGTGATCCTGAGCTTTCGAGTGCGATCGTTTTCCAAGAAAATATATGATGGGTATATGCGTATAGTGCTTTCGTCTATGTATCTGTTTTTGTTAGCTCACCACATGAATACATGCTACATACCGGTCCCCATATATTACATATAAAAAGCTATAATTGTTCATGTGACTTCTGCTCATCTGCGTGAATTACCATTGATGAGTATTGGGAGAGCCCATTGCCTGAGTATAGTCCAAACTATAGATTGCTGATATCTTTGGAAAATACTGAAACGAACGAATGTTGAAATATAGAACAAAATATGACGTACATGTAGATACTTGGCCCTGGCATCGTACTGCCATCTTTGAACGACAACTTTAGACTCAATGGGATGCCTATATATATGGATAGTTAAAACTTGGTGGTAAAATGTTTTAAACGGAACGCTCGTGCCTTCCTGTCCCCAATCACTAGCTGGTCCATACGACACCGCCTGTATTACTGTGCACACCATTAGCTTGCATGCATTGATGATTATACATGTATATATTTTGTGAAAAATGGCGACACAACACTGTTTATGCATTCCCCCCCATAACTGACTCGAATATGGCCACGCACTTTGAATTCGTTAACCATTATATTCCTCGTACCATAATGACTATATAACTGGTGGATATTTGCGACAAAAACAATCTCATCAATGTTTGTACCCCTCCCTCTCAATCCCTGACCCAAAACGACTCCAAATCGTTAACACACACGATTTGAGTCCTCGTATCACTGGAGAAGAACGTGTATTATGACTGAAATTTTCAAATTATTGATTTCAATCATTTGCTTTGGGGAATTCCCAATGAAACTTCACATTTGGCTGTCATATTTATCGGCATATAAGCGATTTGATCCTGGCTAACATTCAACGAACACACTAAATTATAGACTCTTCACACCATATTCGATGCAGACGAATATTGAAATAATAAATTCTACAACCGATTACATTCAACTGACAGAACACATACCGTAAATATAACACGCATGTATGCCGGTTATAGATACATATAGTCCAAAATATGCAGTTTTTATATCCACCAAGGAGTGATAAAACACCCTAGGTACAAATACAAAACATGGTTATCACATGCCAAATTAAATGTTTGTTGTTGGCCAAATTTACTCCCCTTGCTCCCTAATTTAAACTGAGGCTGTGAGACTAATTCCGAATTAAGGGACACACCTAAGGTAATGCTACGGCATGTACATGTGATTCTACGTTTAGGAGAGACAATAAGGCTCAATACCCAGTACATTATTTATTATGGCAGGAATGAGGCAAGCTCAGTTACATAGTATACATTATTTTACATTACATTCAGCTCCATCAACACACGACAGTCATTCAACTCACACCATTCGCTCACTTTCAGAACGTCAGACATTGTTCTGACATAAAGATTACAGACACCAACAAATAAGTATATATCGCACAATACAATTAGCTATGAAGATAATGAAATACATATCAATTGACTTCATATTTACTGCTATCACTTAATCGTATTAAATGCCAGTGCACAAGAAAGGCGACCTAAATGGGGCACATATTTTGTTTAATCATTTGTTAAACAGAGAACCCCACCAGCCGCCAATGGAGTGAAACAAGTCTGGATGAATATAGCTGTAATATCCAACAACAGGCAATGCTCCCAGAGAACAAGAAACTGTTTCAAATTCCAACAAGGGAGCAACTCCCCCGCAGTGTAGCATTAACACTGTGGACAGGAGTAAACAAAAACCACGACAGCCAGTTATGGAAAACAATTCATATGCACAGATACCTTTGAGCATCTTTATGTTCGACTTAAAATGGTCTATCATATTGTATCCATGTGTCACGGTACTAATACTCATTGTCAACTGTTAATATTTCATCTTCAGTCTCGACCCACCTGGTGCCGAATGCCAATTTGGGCATATATAGTCGAGGTGGCAACTTTCAAACATATTACTGAACGATTGAAATATGGCAACGATAATTGTCTGAGTTAAATATTACTGTTCATAATGTATGGACATAACGGTAACTTAAACAATATAAACCGAACACAGATGTAGTTCTTTTCAGTTTATGCAATAATGCAACACATGTCGAAGTAGTCGAAGTCAAAATGTAGACAACGTCAAATTATCTATCGGAAGACCAAATTATGCCAAAATAATCAAGGATAATCGCCTAGGAAGATTGTTATGATCATGTCGAATTGTCAAAGTCAAATAAGTAGTCAAATTCAATAACCGATCCGCCGAACATGTAGACAACGTCAAATTATCTATCGGAAGACCAAATTATTTAAAAATAGTCAAGGATAATCGCCTAGGAAGATTGTTATGATCATGTCGAATTGTCAAAGTCAAATAAGTAGTCAAATTCAATAACCGATCCGCCGAACATGTTATGTCAAATATTCTTTCAATACAATCATGTTCCTGATAGTCAGTCTAAAAACGTTAAGGTACCGTACTTAAATCACGTGTTAACATGGCAATGCTCCCAGGGAACGAGAAACTATATCAAATTCCAACAAGGGAGCAACTCCCCCGCAGTGTAGCGATAATACTGTGGACAGGAGTACAAAACACTATCTAGTGTGTTAATAAAAAAAAAAAAAAAAAAAAAAAAAAAATCGAGTCAAGTCTAATATATATGATATCGAGGTAGTCAAAGTCGAATATGTAGACAAAGTCAAATAATCTACCGGCAGACCATATTATGTCAAATTGGGCAATGGGGTAAACATAATCGAACGTCCAACTGTAAAAATTATTTTCAAATGACGTGAAGGTCAAGGCTGTTCCAGTTGTGAGATATGCTGTAATTTCCGGATCAAATCGACGCCGGAAAGCGGTGTAGTCGCTGGGCAGGGAATAATTACTTATTATGCTTATAATTTACCAATTACTCCCCTTGCTCCCTAATTTAAACTGGGGCTGTGAGACTAATTCCGAATTAAGGGACACACCTAAGGTAATGCTACGGCATGTACATGTGATTCTACGTTTAGGACAGACAATAAGGCTCAATGCCGAGTACATGATTTATTATGGCAGGTATGAGGCAAGCTCAGTTACATAGTATACATTATTTTACATTACATTCAGCTCCATCAACACACGACTGTCATTCAACTCACATCATTCGCTCATTTTCAGAACGTCAAACATTTTTCTGACATAAAGATTACAGACACCAACAAATAAGTATATATCGCACAATACAATTAGCTATGAAGATAATGAAATACATATCAATTGACTTCATATTTACTGCTATCACTTATTGTCAACTTCCCATAAGGGTATAAGCTCAAACTTTACATATCTTAAACATTCAAGTCAATAAATGAGTAAGTTTCCAGTTAGCTAATCACATCATATGAGTATTGGAGTATGCCGCCAAGCCGTAGGCCCGCCAAAACCAGACAAGACTTCAATACTCACATAATCGAGTGGTAGCAAACTATCACTGTAATCGTATTAAATGCCAGTGCACAAGAAAGGCGACCTAAATGGGGCACATATTTTGTTTAGTCATTTGTTAAACAGAGAACCCCACCAGCCGCCAATGGAGTGAAACAAGTCTGGATGAATATAGCTGTAATATCCAACAACAGGCAAGGCTCCCAGAGAACAAGAAACTGTATCAAATTCCAATAAGGGAGCAACTCCCCCGCAGTGTAGCAATAACACTGTGGACAGGAGTAACAAAACCACGACAGCCAGTTATGGAAAACTATTCATATGCACAGATACCTTTGAGCATCTTTATGTTCGACTTAAAATGGTCTATCATATTGTATCCATGTGTCACGGTACTAATACTCATTGTCAACTGTTAATATTTCATCTTCAGTCTCGACCCACCTGGTGCCGAATGCCAATTTGGGCATATATAGTCGAGGTGGCAACTTTCAAACATATTACTGAACGATTGAAATATGGCAACGATAATTGTCTGAGTTAAATATTACTGTTCATAATGTATGGACATAACGGTAACTTAAACAATATAAACCGAACACAGATGTAGTTCTTTTCAGTTTATGCAATAATGCAACACATGTCGAAGTAGTCGAAGTCAAAATGTAGACAACGTCAAATTATCTATCGGAAGACCAAATTATTTAAAAATAGTCAAGGATAATCGCCTAGGAAGATTGTTATGATCATGTCGAATTGTCAAAGTCAAATAAGTAGTCAAATTCAATAACCGATCCGCCGAACATGTTATGTCAAATATTCTTTCAATACAATCATGTTCATGATAGTCAGTCTAAAAACGTTAAGGTACCGTACTTAAATCACGTGTTAACATGGCAATGCTCCCAGGGAACGAGAAACTATATCAAATTCCAACAAGGGAGCAACTCCCCCTCAGTGTAGCGATAATACTGTGGACAGGAGTACAAAACACTATCTAGTGTGTTAACAAAAAAACAAAACAAAAACAACAAATCTAGTCAAGTCTAATATATATGATATCGAGGTAGTCAAAGTCGAATATGTAGACAAAGTCAAATAATCTACCGCAGACCATATTATGTCAAATGGGGCAATGGGGTAAACATAATCGAACGTCCAACTGTAAAAATTATTTTCAAATGACGTGAAGGTCAAGGCTGTTCCAGTTGTGAGATATGCTGTAATTTCCGGATCAAATCGACGCCGGAAAGCGGGGTAGTCGCTGGGCAGGGAATAATTACTTATTATGCTTATAATTTACCAATTACTCCCCTTGCTCCCTAATTTAAACTGGGGCTGTGAGACTAATTCTGAATTAAGGGACACACCTAAGGTAATGCTACGGCATGTACATGTGATTCTACGTTTAGGACAGACAATAAGGCTCAATGTCGAGTACATGATTTATTATGGCAGGAATGAGGCAAGCTCAGTTACATAGTATACATTATTTTACATTACATTCACCTCCATCAACACACGACTGTCATTCAACTCACATCATTCGTTCACTTTCAGAACGTCAAACATTTTTCTGACATAAAGATTACAGACACCAACAAATAAGTATATATCGCACAATACAATTAGCTATGAAGATAATGAAATACATATCAATTGACTTCATATTTACTGCTATCACTTATTGTCAACTTCCCATAAGGGTATAAGCTCAAACTTTACATATCTTAAACATTCAAATCAATAAATGAGTAAGTTTCCAGTTAGCTAATCACATCATATGAGTATTGGAGTATGCCGCCAAGCCGTAGGCCCGCCAAAACCAGACAAGACTTCAATACTCACATAATCGAGTGGTAGCAAACTATCACTGTAATCGTATTAAATGCCAGTGCACAAGAAAGGCGACCTAAATGGGGCACATATTTTGTTTAGTCATTTGTTAAACAGAGAACCCCACCAGCCGCCAATGGAGTGAAACAAGTCTGGATGAATATAGCTGTAATATCCAACAACAGGCAAGGCTCCCAGAGAACAAGAAACTGTATCAAATTCCAACAAGGGAGCAACTCCCCCGCAGTGTAGCAATAACACTGTGGACAGGAGTAAAATAAAACCACGACAGCCAGTTAGGGTAAACTATTCATATGCACAGATACCTTTGAGCATCTTTATGTTCGACTTAAAATGGTCTATCATATTGTATCCATGTGTCACGGTACTAATACTCATTGTCAACTGTTAATATTTCATCTTCAGTCTCGACCCACCTGGTGCCGAATGTCAATTTGGGCATATATAGTCGAGGTGGCAACTTTCAAACATATTACTGAACGATTGAAATATGGCAACGATAATTGTCTGAGTTAAATATTACTGTTCATAATGTATGGACATAACGGTAAGTTAAACAATATAAACCGAACTCAGATGTAGTTCTTTTCAGTTTATGCAATAATGCAACACATGTCGAAGTAGTCGAAGTCAAAATGTAGAGAACGTCAAATTATCTATCGGAAGACCAAATTATGCCAAAATAGTCAAGGATAATCGCCTAGGAAGATTGTTATGATCATGTCGAATTGTCAAAGTCAAATAAGTAGTCAAATTCAATAACCGATCCGCCGAACATGTTATGTCAAATATTCTTTCAATACAATCATGTTCCTGATAGTCAGTCTAAAAACGTTAAGGTACCGTACTTAAATCACGTGTTAACATGGCAATGCTCCCAGGGAACGAGAAACTATATCAAATTCCAACAAGGGAGCAACTCCCCCGCAGTGTAGCGATAATACTGTGGACAGCAGTACAAAACACTATCTAGTGTGTTAATAAAAAAACAAAAACAAAAAAAAACAAAAATCGAGTCAAGTCTAATATATATGATATCGAGGTAGTCAAAGTCGAATATGTAGACAAAGTCAAATAATCTACCGGCAGACCATATTATGTCAAATTGGGCAATGGGGTAAACATAATCGAACGTCCAACTGTAAAAATTATTTTCAAATGACGTGAAGGTCAAGGCTGTTCCAGTTGTGAGATATGCTGTAATTTCCGGATCAAATCGACGCCGGAAAGCGGTGTAGTCGCTGGGCAGGGAATAATTACTTATTATGCTTATAATTTACCAATTACTCCCCTTGCTCCCTAATTTAAACTGGGGCTGTGAGACTAATTCCGAATTAAGGGACACACCTAAGGTAATGCTACGGCATGTACATGTGATTCTACGTTTAGGACAGACAATAAGGCTCAATGCCGAGTACATGATTTATTATGGCAGGAATGAGGCAAGCTCAGTTACATAGTATACATTATTTTACATTACATTCAGCTCCATCAACACACGACTGTCATTCAACTCACATCATTCGCTCATTTTCAGAACGTCAAACATTTTTCTGACATAAAGATTACAGACACCAACAAATAAGTATATATCGCACAATACAATTAGCTATGAAGATAATGAAATACATATCAATTGACTTCATATTTACTGCTATCACTTATTGTCAACTTCCCATAAGGGTATAAGCTCAAACTTTACATATCTTAAACATTCAAGTCAATAAATGAGTAAGTTTCCAGTTAGCTAATCACATCATATGAGTATTGGAGTATGCCGCCAAGCCGTAGGCCCGCCAAAACCAGACAAGACTTCAATACTCACATAATCGAGTGGTAGCAAACTATCACTGTAATCGTATTAAATGCCAGTGCACAAGAAAGGCGACCTAAATGGGGCACATATTTTGTTTAGTCATTTGTTAAACAGAGAACCCCACCAGCCGCCAATGGAGTGAAACAAGTCTGGATGAATATAGCTGTAATATCCAACAACAGGCAAGGCTCCCAGAGAACAAGAAACTGTATCAAATTCCAATAAGGGAGCAACTCCCCCGCAGTGTAGCAATAACACTGTGGACAGGAGTAACAAAACCACGACAGCCAGTTATGGAAAACTATTCATATGCACAGATACCTTTGAGCATCTTTATGTTCGACTTAAAATGGTCTATCATATTGTATCCATGTGTCACGGTACTAATACTCATTGTCAACTGTTAATATTTCATCTTCAGTCTCGACCCACCTGGTGCCGAATGCCAATTTGGGCATATATAGTCGAGGTGGCAACTTTCAAACATATTACTGAACGATTGAAATATGGCAACGATAATTGTCTGAGTTAAATATTACTGTTCATAATGTATGGACATAACGGTAACTTAAACAATATAAACCGAACACAGATGTAGTTCTTTTCAGTTTATGCAATAATGCAACACATGTCGAAGTAGTCGAAGTCAAAATGTAGACAACGTCAAATTATCTATCGGAAGACCAAATTATTTAAAAATAGTCAAGGATAATCGCCTAGGAAGATTGTTATGATCATGTCGAATTGTCAAAGTCAAATAAGTAGTCAAATTCAATAACCGATTCGCCGAACATGTTATGTCAAATATTCTTTCAATACAATCATGTTCATGATAGTCAGTCTAAAAACGTTAAGGTACCGTACTTAAATCACGTGTTAACATGGCAATGCTCCCAGGGAACGAGAAACTATATCAAATTCCAACAAGGGAGCAACTCCCCCTCAGTGTAGCGATAATACTGTGGACAGGAGTACAAAACACTATCTAGTGTGTTAACAAAAAAACAAAACAAAAACAACAAATCTAGTCAAGTCTAATATATATGATATCGAGGTAGTCAAAGTCGAATATGTAGACAAAGTCAAATAATCTACCGCAGACCATATTATGTCAAATGGGGCAATGGGGTAAACATAATCGAACGTCCAACTGTAAAAATTATTTTCAAATGACGTGAAGGTCAAGGCTGTTCCAGTTGTGAGATATGCTGTAATTTCCGGATCAAATCGACGCCGGAAAGCGGGGTAGTCGCTGGGCAGGGAATAATTACTTATTATGCTTATAATTTACCAATTACTCCCCTTGCTCCCTAATTTAAACTGGGGCTGTGAGACTAATTCTGAATTAAGGAACACACCTAAGGTAATGCTACGGCATGTACATGTGATTCTACGTTTAGGACAGACAATAAGGCTCAATGTCGAGTACATGATTTATTATGGCAGGAATGAGGCAAGCTCAGTTACATAGTATACATTATTTTACATTACATTCAGCTCCATCAACACACGACTGTCATTCAACTCACATCATTCGCTCACTTTCAGAACGTCAAACATTTTTCTGACATAAAGATTACAGACACCAACAAATAAGTATATATCGCACAATACAATTAGCTATGAAGATAATGAAATACATATCAATTGACTTCATATTTACTGCTATCACTTATTGTCAACTTCCCATAAGGGTATAAGCTCAAACTTTACATATCTTAAACATTCAAATCAATAAATGAGTAAGTTTCCAGTTAGCTAATTACATCATATGAGTATTGGAGTATGCCGCCAAGCCGTAGGCCCGCCAAAACCAGACAAGACTTCAATACTCACATAATCGAGTGGTAGCAAACTATCACTGTAATCGTATTAAATGCCAGTGCACAAGAAAGGCGACCTAAATGGGGCACATATTTTGTTTAGTCATTTGTTAAACAGAGAACCCCACCAGCCGCCAATGGAGTGAAACAAGTCTGGATGAATATAGCTGTAATATCCAACAACAGGCAAGGCTCCCAGAGAACAAGAAACTGTATCAAATTCCAAAAAGGGAGCAACTCCCCCACAGTGTAGCAATAACACTGTGGACAGGAGTAAAACAAAACCACGACAGCCAGTTAGGGTAAACTATTCATATGCACAGATACCATTGAGCATCTTTATGTTCGACTTAAAATGGTCTATCATATTGTATCCATGTGTCACGGTACTAATACTCATTGTCAACTGTTAATATTTCATCTTCAGTCTCGACCCACCTGGTGCCGAATGTCAATTTGGGCATATATAGTCGAGGTGGCAACTTTCAAACATATTACTGAACGATTGAAATATGGCAACGATAATTGTCTGAGTTAAATATTACTGTTCATAATGTATGGACATAACGGTAAGTTAAACAATATAAACCGAACACAGATGTAGTTCTTTTCAGTTTATGCAATGATGCAACACATGTCGAAGTAGTCGAAGTCAAAATGTAGACAACGTCAAATTATCTATCGGAAGACCAAATTATGCCAAAATAGTCAAGGATAATCGCCTAGGAAGATTATTATGATCATGTCGAATTGTCAAAGTCAAATAAGTAGTCAAATTCAATAACCGATCCGCCGAACATGTTATGTCAAATATTCTTTCAATACAATCATGTTCATGATAGTCAGTCTAAATACGTTAAGGTACCGTACTTAAATCACGTGTTAACATGGCAATGCTCCCAGGGAACGAGAAACTATATCAAATTCCAACAAGGGAGCAACTCCCCGCAGTGTAGCGATAATACTGCGGACAGGAGTACAAAACACTATCTAGTGTGTTAACAAACAAAAAACAAAAACAAAAAAACAACAAATCTAGTCAAGTCTAATATATATGATATCGAGGTAGTCAAAGTCGAATATGTAGACAAAGTCAAATAATCTACCGGCAGACCATATTATGTCAAATGGGGCAATGGGGTAAACATAATCGAACGTCCAACTGTAAAAATTATTTTCAAATAACGTGAAGGTCAAGGCTGTTCCAGTTGTGAGATATGCTGTAATTTCCGATTCAAATCGACGCCGGAAAGCAGGGTAGTCGCTGGGCAGGGAATAATTACTTATTATGCTTATAATTTACCAATTACTCCCCTTGCTCCCTAATTTAAACTGGGGCTGTGAGACTAATTCCGAATTAAGGGACACACCTAAGGTAATGCTACGGCATGTACATGTGATTCTACGTTTAGGACAGACAATAAGGCTCAATGTCGAGTACATGATTTATTATGGCAGGAATGAGGCAAGCTCGGTTACATAGTATACATTATTTTACATTACATTCAGCTCCATCAACACACGACTGTCATTCAACTCACATCATTCGCTCACTTTCAGAACGTCAAACATTTTTCTGACATAAAGATTACAGACACCAACAAATAAGTATATATCGCACAATACAATTAGCTATGAAGATAATGAAATACATATCAATTGACTTCATATTTACTGCTATCACTTATTGTCAACTTCCCATAAGGGTATAAGCTCAAACTTTACATATCTTAAACATTCAAATCAATAAATGAGTAAGTTTCCAGTTAGCTAATCACATCATATGAGTATTGGAGTATGCCGCCAAGCCGTAGGCCCGCCAAAACCAGACAAGACTTCAATACTCACATAATCGAGTGGTAGCAAACTATCACTGTAATCGTATTAAATGCCAGTGCACAAGAAAGGCGACCTAAATGGGGCACATATTTTGTTTAGTCATTTGTTAAACAGAGAACCCCACCAGCCGCCAATGGAGTGAAACAAGTCTGGATGAATATAGCTGTAATATCCAACAACAGGCAAGGCTCCCAGAGAACAAGAAACTGTATCAAATTCCAACAAGGGAGCAACTCCCCCGCAGTGTAGCAATAACACTGTGGACAGGAGTAAAATAAAACCACGACAGCCAGTTAGGGTAAACTATTCATATGCACAGATACCTTTGAGCATCTTTATGTTCGACTTAAAATGGTCTATCATATTGTATCCATGTGTCACGGTACTAATACTCATTGTCAACTGTTAATATTTCATCTTCAGTCTCGACCCACCTGGTGCCGAATGTCAATTTGGGCATATATAGTCGAGGTGGCAACTTTCAAACATATTACTGAACGATTGAAATATGGCAACGATAATTGTCTGAGTTAAATATTACTGTTCATAATGTATGGACATAACGGTAAGTTAAACAATATAAACCGAACTCAGATGTAGTTCTTTTCAGTTTATGCAATAATGCAACACATGTCGAAGTAGTCGAAGTCAAAATGTAGAGAACGTCAAATTATCTATCGGAAGACCAAATTATGCCAAAATAGTCAAGGATAATCGCCTAGGAAGATTGTTATGATCATGTCGAATTGTCAAAGTCAAATAAGTAGTCAAATTCAATAACCGATCCGCCGAACATGTTATGTCAAATATTCTTTCAATACAATCATGTTCCTGATAGTCAGTCTAAAAACGTTAAGGTACCGTACTTAAATCACGTGTTAACATGGCAATGCTCCCAGTGAACGAGAAACTATATCAAATTCCAACAAGGGAGCAACTCCCCCGCAGTGTAGCGATAATACTGTGGACAGCAGTACAAAACACTATCTAGTGTGTTAATAAAAAAACAAAAACAAAAAACAAACAAAAATCGAGTCAAGTCTAATATATATGATATCGAGGTAGTCAAAGTCGAATATGTAGACAAAGTCAAATAATCTACCGGCAGACCATATTATGTCAAATTGGGCAATGGGGTAAACATAATCGAACGTCCAACTGTAAAAATTATTTTCAAATGACGTGAAGGTCAAGGCTGTTCCAGTTGTGAGATATGCTGTAATTTCCGGATCAAATCGACGCCGGAAAGCGGTGTAGTCGCTGGGCAGGGAATAATTACTTATTATGCTTATAATTTACCAATTACTCCCCTTGCTCCCTAATTTAAACTGGGGCTGTGAGACTAATTCCGAATTAAGGGACACACCTAAGGTAATGCTACGGCATGTACATGTGATTCTACGTTTAGGACAGACAATAAGGCTCAATGCCGAGTACATGATTTATTATGGCAGGAATGAGGCAAGCTCAGTTACATAGTATACATTATTTTACATTACATTCAGCTCCATCAACACACGACTGTCATTCAACTCACATCATTCGCTCATTTTCAGAACGTCAAACATTTTTCTGACATAAAGATTACAGACACCAACAAATAAGTATATATCGCACAATACAATTAGCTATGAAGATAATGAAATACATATCAATTGACTTCATATTTACTGCTATCACTTATTGTCAACTTCCCATAAGGGTATAAGCTCAAACTTTACATATCTTAAACATTCAAGTCAATAAATGAGTAAGTTTCCAGTTAGCTAATCACATCATATGAGTATTGGAGTATGCCGCCAAGCCGTAGGCCCGCCAAAACCAGACAAGACTTCAATACTCACATAATCGAGTGGTAGCAAACTATCACTGTAATCGTATTAAATGCCAGTGCACAAGAAAGGCGACCTAAATGGGGCACATATTTTGTTTAGTCATTTGTTAAACAGAGAACCCCACCAGCCGCCAATGGAGTGAAACAAGTCTGGATGAATATAGCTGTAATATCCAACAACAGGCAAGGCTCCCAGAGAACAAGAAACTGTATCAAATTCCAAAAAGGGAGCAACTCCCCCACAGTGTAGCAATAACACTGTGGACAGGAGTAAAACAAAACCACGACAGCCAGTTAGGGTAAACTATTCATATGCACAGATACCATTGAGCATCTTTATGTTCGACTTAAAATGGTCTATCATATTGTATCCATGTGTCACGGTACTAATACTCATTGTCAACTGTTAATATTTCATCTTCAGTCTCGACCCACCTGGTGCCGAATGTCAATTTGGGCATATATAGTCGAGGTGGCAACTTTCAAACATATTACTGAACGATTGAAATATGGCAACGATAATTGTCTGAGTTAAATATTACTGTTCATAATGTATGGACATAACGGTAAGTTAAACAATATAAACCGAACACAGATGTAGTTCTTTTCAGTTTATGCAATGATGCAACACATGTCGAAGTAGTCGAAGTCAAAATGTAGACAACGTCAAATTATCTATCGGAAGACCAAATTATGCCAAAATAGTCAAGGATAATCGCCTAGGAAGATTATTATGATCATGTCGAATTGTCAAAGTCAAATAAGTAGTCAAATTCAATAACCGATCCGCCGAACATGTTATGTCAAATATTCTTTCAATACAATCATGTTCATGATAGTCAGTCTAAATACGTTAAGGTACCGTACTTAAATCACGTGTTAACATGGCAATGCTCCCAGGGAACGAGAAACTATATCAAATTCCAACAAGGGAGCAACTCCCCGCAGTGTAGCGATAATACTGCGGACAGGAGTACAAAACACTATCTAGTGTGTTAACAAACAAAAAACAAAAACAAAAAAACAACAAATCTAGTCAAGTCTAATATATATGATATCGAGGTAGTCAAAGTCGAATATGTAGACAAAGTCAAATAATCTACCGGCAGACCATATTATGTCAAATGGGGCAATGGGGTAAACATAATCGAACGTCCAACTGTAAAAATTATTTTCAAATAACGTGAAGGTCAAGGCTGTTCCAGTTGTGAGATATGCTGTAATTTCCGATTCAAATCGACGCCGGAAAGCAGGGTAGTCGCTGGGCAGGGAATAATTACTTATTATGCTTATAATTTACCAATTACTCCCCTTGCTCCCTAATTTAAACTGGGGCTGTGAGACTAATTCCGAATTAAGGGACACACCTAAGGTAATGCTACGGCATGTACATGTGATTCTACGTTTAGGACAGACAATAAGGCTCAATGTCGAGTACATGATTTATTATGGCAGGAATGAGGCAAGCTCGGTTACATAGTATACATTATTTTACATTACATTCAGCTCCATCAACACACGACTGTCATTCAACTCACATCATTCGCTCACTTTCAGAACGTCAAACATTTTTCTGACATAAAGATTACAGACACCAACAAATAAGTATATATCGCACAATACAATTAGCTATGAAGATAATGAAATACATATCAATTGACTTCATATTTACTGCTATCACTTATTGTCAACTTCCCATAAGGGTATAAGCTCAAACTTTACATATCTTAAACATTCAAATCAATAAATGAGTAAGTTTCCAGTTAGCTAATCACATCATATGAGTATTGGAGTATGCCGCCAAGCCGTAGGCCCGCCAAAACCAGACAAGACTTCAATACTCACATAATCGAGTGGTAGCAAACTATCACTGTAATCGTATTAAATGCCAGTGCACAAGAAAGGCGACCTAAATGGGGCACATATTTTGTTTAGTCATTTGTTAAACAGAGAACCCCACCAGCCGCCAATGGAGTGAAACAAGTCTGGATGAATATAGCTGTAATATCCAACAACAGGCAAGGCTCCCAGAGAACAAGAAACTGCATCAAATTCCAATAAGGGAGCAACTCCCCCGCAGTGTAGCAATAACACTGTGGACAGGAGTAACAAAACCACGACAGCCAGTTATGGAAAACTATTCATATGCACAGATACCTTTGAGCATCTTTATGTTCGACTTAAAATGGTCTATCATATTGTATCCATGTGTCACGGTACTAATACTCATTGTCAACTGTTAATATTTCATCTTCAGTCTCGACCCACCTGGTGCCGAATGCCAATTTGGGCATATATAGTCGAGGTGGCAACTTTCAAACATATTACTGAACGATTGAAATATGGCAACGATAATTGTCTGAGTTAAATATTACTGTTCATAATGTATGGACATAACGGTAACTTAAACAATATAAACCGAACACAGATGTAGTTCTTTTCAGTTTATGCAATAATGCAACACATGTCGAAGTAGTCGAAGTCAAAATGTAGACAACGTCAAATTATCTATCGGAAGACCAAATTATTTAAAAATAGTCAAGGATAATCGCCTAGGAAGATTGTTATGATCATGTCGAATTGTCAAAGTCAAATAAGTAGTCAAATTCAATAACCGATTCGCCGAACATGTTATGTCAAATATTCTTTCAATACAATCATGTTCATGATAGTCAGTCTAAAAACGTTAAGGTACCGTACTTAAATCACGTGTTAACATGGCAATGCTCCCAGGGAACGAGAAACTATATCAAATTCCAACAAGGGAGCAACTCCCCCTCAGTGTAGCGATAATACTGTGGACAGGAGTACAAAACACTATCTAGTGTGTTAACAAAAAAACAAAACAAAAACAACAAATCTAGTCAAGTCTAATATATATGATATCGAGGTAGTCAAAGTCGAATATGTAGACAAAGTCAAATAATCTACCGCAGACCATATTATGTCAAATGGGGCAATGGGGTAAACATAATCGAACGTCCAACTGTAAAAATTATTTTCAAATGACGTGAAGGTCAAGGCTGTTCCAGTTGTGAGATATGCTGTAATTTCCGGATCAAATCGACGCCGGAAAGCGGGGTAGTCGCTGGGCAGGGAATAATTACTTATTATGCTTATAATTTACCAATTACTCCCCTTGCTCCCTAATTTAAACTGGGGCTGTGAGACTAATTCTGAATTAAGGGACACACCTAAGGTAATGCTACGGCATGTACATGTGATTCTACGTTTAGGACAGACAATAAGGCTCAATGTCGAGTACATGATTTATTATGGCAGGAATGAGGCAAGCTCAGTTACATAGTATACATTATTTTACATTACATTCACCTCCATCAACACACGACTGTCATTCAACTCACATCATTCGCTCACTTTCAGAACGTCAAACATTTTTCTGACATAAAGATTACAGACACCAACAAATAAGTATATATCGCACAATACAATTAGCTATGAAGATAATGAAATACATATCAATTGACTTCATATTTACTGCTATCACTTATTGTCAACTTCCCATAAGGGTATAAGCTCAAACTTTACATATCTTAAACATTCAAATCAATAAATGAGTAAGTTTCCAGTTAGCTAATCACATCATATGAGTATTGGAGTATGCCGCCAAGCCGTAGGCCCGCCAAAACCAGACAAGACTTCAATACTCACATAATCGAGTGGTAGCAAACTATCACTGTAATCGTATTAAATGCCAGTGCACAAGAAAGGCGACCTAAATGGGGCACATATTTTGTTTAGTCATTTGTTAAACAGAGAACCCCACCAGCCGCCAATGGAGTGAAACAAGTCTGGATGAATATAGCTGTAATATCCAACAACAGGAAAGGCTCCCAGAGAACAAGAAACTGTATCAAATTCCAAAAAGGGAGCAACTCCCCCACAGTGTAGCAATAACACTGTGGACAGGAGTAAAACAAAACCACGACAGCCAGTTAGGGTAAACTATTCATATGCACAGATACCATTGAGCATCTTTATGTTCGACTTAAAATGGTCTATCATATTGTATCCATGTGTCACGGTACTAATACTCATTGTCAACTGTTAATATTTCATCTTCAGTCTCGACCCACCTGGTGCCGAATGTCAATTTGGGCATATATAGTCGAGGTGGCAACTTTCAAACATATTACTGAACGATTGAAATATGGCAACGATAATTGTCTGAGTTAAATATTACTGTTCATAATGTATGGACATAACGGTAAGTTAAACAATATAAACCGAACACAGATGTAGTTCTTTTCAGTTTATGCAATGATGCAACACATGTCGAAGTAGTCGAAGTCAAAATGTAGACAACGTCAAATTATCTATCGGAAGACCAAATTATGCCAAAATAGTCAAGGATAATCGCCTAGGAAGATTATTATGATCATGTCGAATTGTTAAAGTCAAATAAGTAGTCAAATTCAATAACCGATCCGCCGAACATGTTATGTCAAATATTCTTTCAATACAATCATGTTCATGATAGTCAGTCTAAATACGTTAAGGTACCGTACTTAAATCACGTGTTAACATGGCAATGCTCCCAGGGAACGAGAAACTATATCAAATTCCAACAAGGGAGCAACTCCCCGCAGTGTAGCGATAATACTGCGGACAGGAGTACAAAACACTATCTAGTGTGTTAACAAACAAAAAACAAAAACAAAAAAACAACAAATCTAGTCAAGTCTAATATATATGATATCGAGGTAGTCAAAGTCGAATATGTAGACAAAGTCAAATAATCTACCGGCAGACCATATTATGTCAAATGGGGCAATGGGGTAAACATAATCGAACGTCCAACTGTAAAAATTATTTTCAAATAACGTGAAGGTCAAGGCTGTTCCAGTTGTGAGATATGCTGTAATTTCCGATTCAAATCGACGCCGGAAAGCAGGGTAGTCGCTGGGCAGGGAATAATTACTTATTATGCTTATAATTTACCAATTACTCCCCTTGCTCCCTAATTTAAACTGGGGCTGTGAGACTAATTCCGAATTAAGGGACACACCTAAGGTAATGCTACGGCATGTACATGTGATTCTACGTTTAGGACAGACAATAAGGCTCAATGTCGAGTACATGATTTATTATGGCAGGAATGAGGCAAGCTCGGTTACATAGTATACATTATTTTACATTACATTCAGCTCCATCAACACACGACTGTCATTCAACTCACATCATTCGCTCACTTTCAGAACGTCAAACATTTTTCTGACATAAAGATTACAGACACCAACAAATAAGTATCTATCGCACAATACAATTAGCTATGAAGATAATGAAATACATATCAATTGACTTCATATTTACTGCTATCACTTATTGTCAACTTCCCATAAGGGTATAAGCTCAAACTTTACATATCTTAAACATTCAAATCAATAAATGAGTAAGTTTCCAGTTAGCTAATCACATCATATGAGTATTGGAGTATGCCGCCAAGCCGTAGGCCCGCCCAAACCAGACAAGACTTCAATACTCATATAATCGAGTGGTAGCAAACTATCACTGTAATCGTATTAAATGCCAGTGCACAAGAAAGGCGACCTAAATGGGGCACATATTTTGTTTAGTCATTTGTTAAACAGAGAACCACACCAGCCGCCAATGGAGTGAAACAAGTCTGGATGAATATAGCTGTAATATCCAACAACAGGCAAGGCTCCCAGAGAACAAGAAACTGTATCAAATTCCAACAAGGGAGCAACTCCCCCGCAGTGTAGCAATAACACTGTGGACAGGAGTAAAAAAAAAACCACGACAGCCAGTTAGGGTAAACTATTCATATGCACAGATACCTTTGAGCATCTTTATGTTCGACTTAAAATGGTCTATCATATTGTATCCATGTGTCACGGTACTAATACTCATTGTCAACTGTTAATATTTCATCTTCAGTCTCGACCCACCTGGTGCCGAATGTCAATTTGGGCATATATAGTCGAGGTGGCAACTTTCAAACATATTACTGAACGATTGAAATATGGCAACGATAATTGTCTGAGTTAAATATTACTGTTCATAATGTATGGACATAACGGTAAGTTAAACAATATAAACCGAACACAGATGTAGTTCTTTTCAGTTTATGCAATAATGCAACACATGTCGAAGTAGTCGAAGTCAAAATGTAGACAACGTCAAATTATCTATCGGAAGACCAAATTATGCCAAAATAGTCAAGGATAATCGCCTAGGAAGATTGTTATGATCATGTCGAATTGTCAAAGTCAAATAAGTAGTCAAATTCAATAACCGATCCGCCGAACATGTTATGTCAAATATTCTTTCAATACAATCATGTTCATGATAGTCAGTCTAAATACGTTAAGGTACCGTACTTAAATCACGTGTTAACATGGCAATGCTTCCAGGGAACGAGAAACTATATCAAATTCCAACAAGGGAGCAACTCCTCCGCAGTGTAGCGATAATACTGCGGACAGGAGTACAAAACACTATCTAGTGAGTTAACAAAAAAAACAAACAAAAAAAAAACAAACAAATCTAGTCAAGTCTAATATATATGATATCGAGGTAGTCAAAGTCGAATATGTAGACAAAGTCAAATAATCTACCGGTAGACCATATTATGTCAAATGGAGCAATGGGGTAAACATAATCGAAAGTCCAACTGTAAAAATTATTTTCAAATGACGTGAAGGTCAAGGCTGTTCCAGTTGTGAGATATGCTGTAATTTCCGGATGAAATCGACGCCGGAAAGCGGGGTAGTCGCTGGGCAGGGAATAATTACTTATTATGCTTATAATTTACCAATTACTCCGCTTGCTCCCTAATTTAAACTTGGGCTGTGAGACTAATTCCGAATTAAGGGACACACCTAAGGTAATGCTACGGCATGTACATGTGATTCTACGTTTAGGACAGACAATAAGGCTCAATGTCGAGTACATGATTTATTATGGCAGGAATGAGGCAAGCTCAGTTACATAGTATACATTATTTTACATTACATTCAGCTCCATCAACACACGACTGTCATTCAACTCACATCATTCGCTCACTTTCAGAACGTCAAACATTTTTCTGACATAAAGATTACAGACACCAACAAATAAGTATCTATCGCACAATACAATTAGCTATGAAGATAATGAAATACATATCAATTGACTTCATATTTACTGCTATCACTTATTGTCAACTTCCCATAAGGGTATAAGCTCAAACTTTACATATCTTAAACATTCAAGTCAATAAATGAGTAAGTTTCCAGTTAGCTAATCACATCATATGAGTATTGGAGTATGCCGCCGAGCCGTAGGCCCGCCAAAACCAGACAAGACTTCAATATTCACATAATCGAGTGGTAGCAAACTATCACTGTAATCGTATTAAATGCCAGTGCACAAGAAAGGCGACCTAAATGGGGCACATATTTTGTTTAGTCATTTGTTAAACAGAGAACCACACCAGCCGCTAATGGAGTGAAACAAGTCTGGATGAATATAGCTGTAATATCCAACAACAGGCAAGGCTCCCAGAGAACAAGAAACTGTATCAAATTCCAACAATGGACCAACTCCCCCGCAGTGTAGCAATAACACTGTGGACAGGAGTAAAAAAAAACCACGACAGCCAGTTAGGGTAAACTATTCATATGCACAGATACCTTTGAGCATCTTTATGTTCGACTTAAAATGGTCTATCATATTGTATCCATGTGTCAAAGTACTAATACTCATTGTCAACTGTTAATATTTCATTTTCAGTCTCGACCCACCTGGTGCCGAATGTCAATTTGGGCATATATAGTCGAGGTGGCAACTTTCAAACATATTACTGAACGATTGAAATATGGCAACGATAATTGTCTGAGTTAAATATTACTGTTCATAATGTATGGACATAACGGTAACTTAAACAATATAAACCGAACACAGATGTAGTTCTTTTCAGTTTATGCAATAATGCAACACATGTCGAAGTAGTCGAAGTCAAAATGTAGACAACGTCAAATTATCTATCGGAAGACCAAATTATGCCAAAATAGTCAAGGATAATCGCCTAGGAAGATTGTTATGATCATGTCGAATTGTCAAAGTCAAATAAGTAGTCAAATTCAATAACCGATCCGCCGAACATGTTATGTCAAATATTCTTTCAATACAATCATGTTCATGATAGTCAGTCTAAATACGTTAAGGTACCGTACTTAAATCACGTGTTAACATGGCAATGCTTCCAGGGAACGAGAAACTATATCAAATTCCAACAAGGGAGCAACTCCCCAGCAGTGTAGCGATAATACTGTGGACATGAGTACAACACACTATCTAGTGTGTTAACAAAACAAAACAAAAACAAAAAAACAACATATCTAGTCAAGTCTAATATATATGATATCGAGGTAGTCAAAGTCGAATATGTAGACAAAGTCAAATAATCTACCGGCAGACCATATTATGTCAAATGGGGCAATCGTCTAGCAAGATTGGTATGTTCATGTCGAATTAGTCAAAGTCAAATAAATAGTCAAAATCAATTACCCATCCGCCGAACATGTTATGTCAAATATTATGTTAATACAATCGTGTTCATGCAGGGGTTGTCAATCTAAAAAACGTTAAGGTACTTAAATCAAATTTTAACGTGGCATTGCTCACAGGGAACGAGAAACTATATCAAATTCCAACAAAGGAGCAGCTCCCCCGCAGTGTAGCAATAATACTGTGGACAGGAGTAAAATATTATCTAGTGTGTTAAAAAGGATGGCTGTGTCAGCATATTCAAGTTAAAGTGTCTATCGGTATCCAGTTTATCCCTTACAAGTATGATGTCTAATATCAAATATCAAACGACCATGTTATGAAACAAGGCGGTGTGAAATAACACATGCTATTATAAGATCATGTAATAATGGATCGTGTAAAAACAAGTCTAAAAGGTAGCATAGTCAAATTAAAACGTATCCGTTATAATTATCCAGCTGATCCCATCATGCCTAATATGAAAACCGAATGTTCTACCGGATTATCACGTTCATATGTAAAGGATGTTAGGTAGTAAAAGTACCAATCTCAATGCACATGTGTAGTTACTGTGTTCACATAAATCTAGAACAAATCCTCTCTAGATATTTCAGTCATGTCATAGCCGAGTGGCAACTCGGAATGTAACCGTGTGATGACAAAGTATCACTATAATTAAAAATGTCTAAATATTACGAATACCATAAGTCATGTAAAAAGTAAAAGTTCAAATCATATAAAAATAAAATACTAGAATTATGATAGTCAGTCGTCTATATATACAAAGTACGTGAATTACACGCTATGTAACTTAAATTTAGCAATCTGTTCAATGCGTATATACGTTTTGCATATAGACTGGGACCTGACACATTTGTGTGAGGCCACCATACAATGATTTTCTACTGAAATGTGATGACAGCCATACTATAATGCATGTACATGTTTGGATATTTAAATATTTTAGGTATAATTCTGTGTTACCACGAGAGAAGCAAATGTTCAGATAATTAAATGCTAATCGTGAATTAATGTAAATATATATATACCCTTATAACTTGATTCTATGGAATTACTGATAAATTCCGACTTAAGGTTCTGGGTGAGCTAAAGAACCACACAAGCATAAAATTTAAATTTATAGGCAGTATTATGTGCGTAATAAATAAATGTTCGGACAATATTACGATGTTACCGATGACGCAGTATACGGAACCGAGTGCCTTTATACCTTGTGCGAGTCAAACAGATATGTACATTTGATATGAAAGTATCAGTATGTACATGTTGCACGAGCATAAACGGCTATTTAACATTAAATGGACAAGAAAAGATAATCTCTGAACTAAACTTGAAAAAAGTGATCTAGAAACAGGTACTTCTTGAGGCACATGTACATATTGCTTGACAAAGGTGTGCAGACATTTTATTTTCTCATATACAGTATATATCTTATATATGGAACCTCTATATGTTGGTCTAACAAACGTTCTTGAAAATTAGGTGTTACTAGTATATGTCATATACAGTATATATCTAATATATGGAAGTTAATTTATACTTAAACAAATGAGAAAATGGTGAATACATCTTGATTTGAATAAAATTATATAACTGGACATGGGCTTGTTCACACCCCGAAATGATGTAATACATAATGATAAGTGGCATCTCATGTACTGTGTGCAGAATATGTTGGAGTGAAACCGGCATGTTGCTGAGAATAGCGTCGCCAACTACACTACTATATGATTACATGTACATATGTATGCAACTGTTCTGATATAAATCAGTTCTTTGTTGTTTAATCGATTTAATGGCACCATTGCCGACCTGATAAAATACCTACGGTTAGGACTGCCATGATATTGTCATAAGTATCGGTAATAAATTAGATGATGGTCCAGTGTCAGAGGAATACACGTGTTACTCCTCGAATATGGAAAAATATCAAAGTACATTAGTAACATTAGTACATTAGTAGTATTCTACCCTGCCTGTTTGATGCCATTTGGCGGACATGTTGCATTGCGAAATAGTTTGGAAAATATGACACTCTGTGATTTCTGAGCCATGATTAAACCCATTCCATAGTAAATGGATTCTTCCTTCAGATACAAAGGTATACATCGGGTTAGTCTAGTATTAATTTGGAGGGACGTTCATGTTCAGGTTTTAAAATCAGACGATAAACGGACGAAAAGCTAATACATGTGCATAAATATATATACTAGCACTGTTACCCGGCGTTGCCCAGGTTAAAGTGATATAAATCCATCGGCTGTTGACATTTGGTGGTAATAGAGAATACGCTTGATCAAAGTGTTGCACATATTCTCATAAATTTTAGACAAGTGTACGTCCTCAGAGTCTGACGATGTCCATGCATCAATGCGATGAGTTCGTACATCTGTGTTGAAGATGTACTTCGTTAGCTCCTCGATTGGAATATGTCTTCGTCGAGGAAGATGTTGACGTAAGTACCAAGTCGACAGTGTGTCTGTGTGCATGGTTTTTGACAAGTGCGTGTCCTCGGACTTTGATAATGGTAATTTATCAGTGCATATCGACCATATACTGGTGTTGACGATGTACTTCCGATATATCATTGATGCATACATCTGTATTGACGATGTAGTTCTGTTATCTCTTCGGTGGGAATACACCTTCGTCGAGGAAGATGTTGAGGTTGGACTTGTAAACGCTGAAGGATATTCCTTTCAATCTATAATAAAGTAACACGATGTGTATGGAACAAAGGATTCCAACAAAGGACTGATACTTCAACAGAAAAACATGAGGTATATTATGTTCCAGCGACATCGATTTGGCTCCGCAATGTCTATTGTACAGGATAAATGTGGATGGAGTATCTACAACATAGCTACAATGACACAACATACGTTACGTCGGTAACCTGGCTGGATATGAGACCGATCGTTTAGTCCCGCAGCCATCCCATTGAATTTTGCAACGAGAATGATTTTTAACTGATATGCTAAAGTTTGGCGTGTAAATTACTATACAATTATATAGTTTGAGTGTAATGCCATGATATTATTTATTTGTTTATTCGAATGTAAACAAAGTGGCTGACCCATAGCTCTCGCACATCGTATCATCATTGTACGTGGAAATATATATTGACTAAACAGAATATTACACCACAATAACGGGTATAATAGAGTGAATAAATAACCCAGTATCAAGTTGAATATACTAATATTAGACCTCAGCCTTCGACACTATTGATCACAGTGTTCTATTACACAGACTGGAACATCGAATGGAAGTTACTGGTCTTGCACTAGAATGGATTAGGTTGTACCTCCTTGGACCAACGATAAGAGTTACAGTAAACGATTCTTGTTCATATATTTTCCAGTTGAGATACGGTGTGCCCCAACGATTAGTACTCAACCCGATTAATTTAAACATTGTTTATTTCCATATAATTTAATAATTTTACATGAACATATTATACATGGGTTGCCAAATGACAGTGCTGGTGGATTTATGTATATTATATGTACCTGATGAGAGGGAAGAACAGTCACGCAGACCATGTCGTTTATGGAAGTCGTTCACCAGTTGTGTCTTTTTGGCCATATAAAATGTCACATGGCTCGGCAGTAGATATACATTGTAAATCGGTTTGATTTGTGCACTGTGAGTAGGAAAGTAGGATTGACAGATGGAGAAGAATGATGGTACAGGGCAAAAGGCTCAATATAATGTTATACATAATTTTTTTCTGTGGCACAGACTCTTTGTTTTTTTATTATACATTGCTTTGTAAATACTTAAAATGGCCGGCATATTTTGTTTAAAATACAAGTTATTTTGGAGCTTTATATGACTATTGAAATCGATTTGTGTGAATTATGTATTTTTGAAATTCTTCGAAGATATATTGAACCGTGTTCACACTTATGGTGCCGTCTTCATTACGAAAGATACTGACACAGGGGATTGGTTGGAAGATTGTCAAGAACATATTTTGGCTTACATTGGAATATACAGTGGTAGTCAACTTCCGTTTGTCTGCGTTAAATTCACAGCACCTCTTTCGAAGGCGTGTGTGAAACACTTTGGCTTTTCTTGTGTAGCAGTATTTGAAGCATGGGGTTTTCTTTATATATTTGTTTATGGTCGCTCTAAACTCATCGTGTTCCACTGATCGCCGGTATGGAATTTCAGAGGGCTGCTGTGCTCACTATGCATGCCTTGTCGTGGGAACTTGCGTCTGAAATTATAGGCGTTTCGGGTGTTTTTATACGTCTGACACAAATGGAAGCACTATGTCTTGGAGATGCACGTGGGCAGATTATGAATATTTTTGTGGATAAAATATTTAGTTTAGAATTTTCTCGTCACTTTTTATGTTGTTCACAGCCAACCTCAAAATAAAAGTTTTCTCTCCCTAGCAGAACTAGTACACCCATAGACAATTTGTGCTGCCTCGATTTGTATTTTTTTCTTCAAATTTCCCAATTCTGATGCAGTGCAGATATCCCAAATAGCATTTGCATAGACTAAAGTTGGCCGTATATGTGTGAGATAGACATGTAGTGCTTCTCTGATAAGAAATTACTTCAGTTTTTGTAACACGTGCATTCGTTGCTATGCATTTTTAGATACATATTCGATATTAGTTTTCCAACTGCAATTGTCTGCAAAACACGTTTATGGTTGGATACTGTTAGTAGTGGTACGTTACCGATATCCAGGTCATGATAATTCATAGGAGTTTGTTTGCATTATATGCACATAGTTTCTGATTTAATAGCATTAAAATTTACTAGCTATTTCTTTTATCATGACTCCAATGTGTTTTTATCACTTTGTAACATCTTCGCACCTGGAGATGGACTTATCATCGGCAAATAGTCGTATATTGCATGTATTTCCTTTGACAAAGTCATTGATGTATATTAAAAATAAAACCGGTTCAATAACGGAGCCGTGTGGCACACCAGCTTTAACTCTGCCCCACAATGAGGTTTCGAAGCCAACGACTCTTTGTTGCCGTTATTTATTTATGATTGAATCCATCCGATGAGGTTACCTTCAATTCTGATATGTTTAGTTTATAAAGTAAACCACGATGCCACACTTTGTCAAATGCTTTGTGTCTGTCAAAGAATAAAACTCTAACGTCGTGGCCCTGACCTTCAGTTCAGAGAGTATGCAATGCTAAATATTTATATGCATTTACTAAATCGAAAAAGTGGGTATATTTCCCATTAAACAAATCTGCTGAGGAGTTCACCAGTTACAAGCTGACATGTTGATACACATAAAAAAAAAAAAATCCAAGTTAACAAGGGATATAACTCACTTACAAAATAATAAACAAACATGTAGTAAGTGGGTATCCTTTCCGCAACCCGCATATCGCCACACCAAAAGACTAACCCAGTGTTACAAAGTGATATGTTCTAGTATGGTCTCTCATTACAAGATGTGTCTCTAGAAAGGAACGTGGGACACAGACCACTAGTATGTTGGTTGATTGTTGAGTATATTTCACAATAAAAAAAATAAAAATAAAATCACACTTAATGTGTCGACCCAAGAAAGCGCTGCCTATACAGGTAGGTCAAGGTGATCTAGGTTGCATATAATATGCAAATTATAAAATAATTAATACGTACATCACTGACTCAAAGTGCAAAACTTGGACGTGATACGATCAACTGCTCTAATAAAATAAGCAGCACAATGGAATCACTAAAATTCCGTGCTCAGAAATACTCATTAAAGTGGCATATAATACGCTGAGCTATAAAACTAGCACATACTGGGTACTACGACATTAATGGTACTACCGGCCTCAACAAATCAGGCCAATCACATTTAATATAGGCATATATTATGCTGATAAATTTAAAACGCTGTTCCCTGACGAAATTCCGCGTTATCGCTATTATACTATAGTGAAAAAGTTAATCGAAACATATGCTCATTTTAAATCATGACTATCCGGGCAATGTAGGAACATGGAACACAGACCACTAGTCTGTTGGTTGATTGTTGAGTATATTCTCACAATCAAAAATTCAAAACTATTACAAGATGTGACTCCAGAAAGAGGAATGTCAGCGACCACCAGCTTTATGCTGCCCAACTATTCTAATTTCAGGATCCGGTATATGTAATTGTATATAGGGGCAAAATATTATTTTTTCACATTTTCCTCATGCTACCCAACCTTATGTTTTATGAATTTTTCGAGCTAATTCCTGTGATGTTCGCCAGTCTAAGCTTCTTAATGTATGTTCAATTTTTCTTTATTTTATCTTGGAGACAGTTATATGAGTGGTGCTGAAAATGGTAAAAATGTTGCCAGATATTCGTTTTGACGTTTGGGATGTTACGTATTTAGTTAATCGTCAACGTATTTTTATTCGCTGATTCAGCTAAATGTGTCAGTTTCAAATCCGTTTATCATAAACATATCGGATATTTTCACAATATGTATGTCTTTTTGTGATCTGAGGCATGCGGTTGTATTATTGCGACCATGTGGCGTACGTAGCGCGAATACAGGGCAATACATACCCCTCCCCAAATCGATATTTGGTGACGCGTTTGGCAAATATTCAGATTTCTTATGCCATATCAAATTTATTTTGCTTGCTAAAAGCGAACTTAAAACATATGTGTATGCACAGTATGTGTATGTTCAGGAAATACTTGTTTCCATTCTTTAATTTTGGATTTGGAGTGTTGACCTAAACTTGTGTCAACATTATTTAAAGAGCGTTTAGTTTTTTTTATCAACAATGCTAGATGACAATATTTGGCGTATTAAGATCGGTGCGATTTGAAATGTCACAAAAATGACTAAGTATGAACCACAAAGACATATTTGAAAATTAGGATATTATCCGTGGGTTCTTACTGGCTACAGTTGCAGTCAAACATTAACATTGGACCGTATGGAAATGGTTGTATTTTGGATAAATGGCGCATTTTGCGTATGATATTGATTATATTTTAATTGAAATTTCTCAAAAATACTATTTGTGAAACTCATGCCCAGTTTGGGGAAAAGTTACTATTCTCACTGGCTACCGTTGTGATCAAAATTTAACATTGGACCATATGGAGAATATTTCGTTATTTTTCGAGCGCTGATAGTATTACTAAACGGTCACCAAATGCTACTATAAGAAGGCTAGACATTCACTGTAATAATCAGTAATCTAATATTCTATTTCATGCAATAAAGTCGATATAGTTAAACTTCTAGATGCTGTACTTGACAAAACTATGCGCATGCTTTGTGGTGCCACTGCTAATATGCAGCCTGATGCATATGTTGAGTCAAATGCAAAACGATCATTAAGACTACGTTTTGACAGTGTGACTTTATTGTAAATTATTGTTTTAGTGATACGTGTTATCAACAGGCAAGTAATTGAAGCCAAAGTGCACATCATAACGAATTGTAATGTAATACATACACTGGTAAATTGTACTCCGTCATCGTCGCTGTCAAGAGACTATCACAAGTGCAGCAGGAGAGTATGTGTTTTCTATGGAAGGCCATAGCTGCCGTTTGTTGTTATTTGATGACGCCCATTCCGCCTTTATATTGTGTACTTTCGCCTATATATGGCATTCATTCACATTTATATGGTGTGCAACTGTCGTTATATGGTGGTTTATGATGGTGAGCATTGTTCTCTATATGATGTCCATTCACCGTTATATGGTGTCCATTCGCCTTTATATGATGTCCATTCGACTTTCTATGGTATCCATTCACCTTACTATAGTGTCCATTCACCACATTTCTATGGTGTCCGTTCACCTTTCTATGGTGTTGATTCACCTTTCTATTGTGTCCGTTCGACTTTATATGATGTGCATTCGACATTATATGGTATCCATTCACATTTCTATAATATCCATTCACCTTTACAATGTGCAAATGTCTCTATGTTATGTCCATTCACCTTTATGTGGTGTCCATTCACCTTTATATTATGTACTTTCACCTCTATGGTGCCCATTCGACGTTAAATGACGTCCATTCACCTTGAAATGGCGTCATTGATATGGTGAGCATATGGCGTTATATGGTTTCCATTCATATTTACATGGTGTCCATTCACCTTTATGCTGGTGAGCACTGTTGTCTATATGGTGTCCATTCACCTTTCTATGGTGTCTACTCGCATATTCGCATATGCCCATTCACATTTATATTGTGTCCATTCACCTTGATATGGTGTGAATATGCCTTTACATGATACTCCATTCACCTTTCTATCGTGTACATTCACCTTTACATGATGTGTAAATGTCTCTGTATGATGTCCATTCCCTTCATATTGTGTCCATTTGCCTTTAGCTGGTGTCCATTCAACTTTATATGGTGTGCAAATGTCTTTATATGATGTCCATTCGCCATTCTATGCTGTACATTCACCTTTCAATGGTGTCCATTCGCCTTTATATGCAGCAAATTTCCCAAATTGCGAAAGAAAAACAAAAGTGGCTCAACAAAATGGGCTAGTGGCTAAAGCAAGTGGCTCAGAGAATTTGGGTTTGTGGCTCTTAAATTAATTGCCTTTCCACATATTGAGGTTAACAATCAGGCAACACTATCTGGCCACGAGACAGTCTGAATTAAAGCACTCGCTAATTGATTCCCGGCTTATACCACAGCGGCTGGTTGTAATTGTATCGCGTAGTGTGAATGGGATTCCTGCTTCTACTCGATAAAAACACACATTCATTGTATTGCTATCACATCGCCAAACATTAGTGGAACAAAGAAAGGACACATATCCTATACCAAACGTTGCATAAACACTATATTGTGTATCCGTATCGACTGAGGAATGTGAGAGGGCCTTCTCGTAACAACATTTAATCAAAGATAAACGGCGAAACAGACTTTCTGTTCCACATTTAAATTTATTAATGAAAATTGAAGGCCCTCCAATGTTAGACTTTAATTTTGGTAATGCATTTAATAAATGGGCAGATGTAAAATCTCGCAGAATTTTCAATGTTTGATTATTTATATTGTTGTTAATATTGTTGTTATTTTACCTACCAGAACCTGTTATATTATACTAGAATAAATATTTGAGTTCATTAGCTTGTGTTGTTCTTTGAATATGTTTAAATCAAAGTGGCTCAAACAAATATGGGTTGAAAAAAATGTGGCTCAAGTAAATGAAAAGTGGCTCAAAAAAATTCACAAGTGGCGAATTTGGTGGCTCAAGAACATTTTGGGCCAGTGTGATCACTGATTATATGGTCTGCACATGTCTTTATATGATGTTCATTCGCCTTTAGATGGTGCCATTCACCTTTATATGGTGTGAAAATTTCTTTATATAATGTCCATTCACCTTTATGATGATGATAACTATTATTTGTGTGCTGCCCATTAACGTCTATACGGTGTCCATATAGCTTTATAAAGTTTATATGGTGTCAATTTATATTTACTAGGTGACCATTCACCTTTGACTGTTGCCAATCTACCTTTCTACTGAACTTCAACTGTATATGGTGACCATGTGTGATGATGGCAGCCGTTCTTTGTATGATGCACATACGACTTAATGAGAGTGTATACGACTTTATATGCTTATATGGTCTGTACTATATTGTATAGCATCATGATAGTGAATGGACACCACATAAAGATAGTTCACGACATATAAATACATTTCCACACCATATGACTACAACTTAAATCATATACAGATGTATGGACACCATATAAAGCTGGAACAACATCATACAAATACCTAGATATATGTAGAACATATGTCATCGTCTTAATGGTGAACATACATCATATACAAGTAAAAGACCCCACGTGAAGACAAATGAACAATATATAAGGATGAGTTCACGCCATATAAAGAACAGTACTCTTTATAAAGGCATACACAACTTGCACACCACACAGATGTGAATGGTCACTATCAGGAGGTGAATGGACACCAAATAAAGGTAGAACGACATCACATGGATGCTACATAAGGTAGTTATGGTGTTCCATAGAAAACACAGATTGGCTGGATGCATATGTGCTAATGATGGAGTATCATTTGTAAGTATATTTGTCACATTACAACTCGTTATGATCTACAATTGGTTTCAATACTAGTCAGTTCATAACAGGTATCAATAAAACAACAATTGACTATATAGTCACATCTTAAAACAAAGTATATTATAGTCTTGCGATAATGTTTCATATGACTCAACGTATGATGACTGTATGATATCGGGGTCATTACCAACCATTATGTACATACTTTTGCCAAGTAATAACCATATCGACCATTGCATGAAATAGATAACTGATAGTTACAGTGGGTCAAACGTGATTGTCTTGTCTTGATATAGCAGAACGTGGTAGTCGTTTAGTGAAATTACTATCAAAGGTCGAGTAATATAATAAACTATTTGCCGTAGGTTCAATGTAAAGTTTTGATCGCAACTGTAGTCACTGAGAATAATCTGACCACATCCGATTTTGTTCAAACTGCGCCTGAGTTTCATACATAGTATTTTGAGAAATTTCAATTCACACATTATCATCCACAATTGCGCCATTTATCCCAGATAACAGAATTTCCACAGAGTTCAATGTTAAATTGTGGTCGCAACTGTAGCTGCAATAATCCACTGATCAGTTGTCATAATATTTCAAATCACGCCGATCGCACCGACTATCATTTTCTATAAAAAAAAATGCTCTTCAAAATATTTTGACCGCGTTTTAGGCCGACCCTCGAAAATTTTAGAATGGAAACAAGTCAACCCTGAAAATAAACCAACTAGGTATACACAATTTGTTTTCAGATCGCTTATATCAAGCACAAAATGAGATATGACCTAAGGGATCCGACTATTTGCCAAACACGTCACTAAATATCATTTCGGGTGAGAGATAAGTTTTTGCCCGGAATTCACACTGCGTATGGTATATTGCCACAATAATAGAGACGTCAATAATATATAACGTGACAACATCCGATACGTTTTCGATCAACGGAGTTGAAACAGGCACATTTAGCTGAATCAGGGGGGGGGGAAATACGTTCACGATTTAACGAAATACGTCACAGCTCAAACGTCGAACAATTATCTTGAAACTTTTTACCATTTTCTATACCACTCGCATAACTGTCTTCCAAATCAAAGGAAGATAAAGATAAATTAAATATAGCTTAAGATGCTTACTAGTAGACTGGTGAAACCGAAAAGTGGATAACAATAAGATAGGGTATAGCACGAAGAAAATGTGAAACAAATCATAGTTGGCCACCTATATTCACCTCGCGACAACCGCATCCTGAAATTAGAATAGTTGCGCAACACAACTATGGTGGTCGCTGAAATTCCCCATCCTGGTGACACCTCGTGTAATGAGAACTCATACTATTCGTACGGACGGACTGACGAACTAACGGACAGGTAGACGGACGCAGGGAGCCTCGGCTATATGTTCCAAACTACATGGGCATAATAACATAAATTGGGTGGATGTAGTGGCCCAGTGTGTGGTCATTGATTCACATGTGTGTGAACAAATTATCAGTACCATTATTATCGATACGATATACTGAAATTACAACAAGGTGTATTCATATCTCATTATTATGTTCTTCTGACAAGAATTGATTCGATTGCTTTATCACAGCTATACATGTATATCATACCCATAAGTTAGAAAATAACCTTGCATTCCTATAAACTGATTCTGGGCATGTGGCTAACATAACAGGGTACATTTGTCATTGGTATTTCAACTGATAGCCAGACCTTAAAGTAAAATGCGTGTCTTGCCCAGCGATGGCGAGTTTTAGATTAAGCGACATCCTTGCAGATACTTCTAACTGTTTCAATATGAAACATGGGGTTTGGATAATTGGCGCAATTTTGAAAAATACCTACAAAAATCCATCGCAGCGACACTAGCAAACCAATGAAAGCGCTGTTTGATATAATACAATTCAATGCTCAGGGCAATGGTGTCATTGGATCATTTGGGGTACTTGCTTAGAACCCGTTGCTACCCTTAAACAAAAGCTAGATTCACTTATCTGACCTGATATATATCAAATTTCACAATAGGATATTGGCTGCATCGAAAACGCGCTTCCTGTGTCTGAAATACGTCGATAAAAGCTATAATTGCATTTTACTTTCAATTTCGGGTAATTACATGGCAACCGTTGCCGGGGAGTGATCGTGTGGCACTGTATCCCGATCTTAAAATACTCAATGGACCATGGGGAACATACATGTACATTTTCAGACACCATTCAAACATAACCAACACATTGCGCCTAAACAGTCTACAATAAATCAAAAATAACACACTGTCATGGTGTCGATCGTTGTGGGGAGCCAGGGTTCAACTGGTTAATGTCAAACTTATAAAGTCTTTGCCTGTCTTCATGCGAGCACAGAATCGCAGTGCTTATATTATGAACATTGAATTGAGACTTTTTGTATTAGATTCAACATGGGTCAACCGTGGTGTTTCTGGAATCAATTGAAATTCAGATTGTTGTATTTTTTTTTGCTAGATGTGTTCAATGCGAATCTGTATTTTTTTCCGACGGATGATCCTGGATTTATGACTGAAATAATAGTACCAAACATATTGAGATTCGATAAATTGTGCACCATCACAAAGACTATACATACATCGGGTACAATGTGAAAACAAAAATATGTGTCCCGCTCAAATCTGATACCGAGGCACACAATTCACCTTCAAATGAGTGGAAGGTGTTGCAAGTCACAAATGTAAGTCGGTAATTAAGGTAGTTTTGCATAAATCCAATCAAAAATGGCAAGAGATTGTCAACAACAACATTTTAATTTCACATACAATCATCTTCATTGTATACAAAAGCTGACATATCATTAAGATACAATACAATGGATTTTAATACAGTTGAAAGGTTGAAAATAGCAGTAACTGCTAGACTCATTAGAAATTCCACTCAAAACACAAACTAGCTTATTGTCTTCGTTCAATGAGAGGAGACTTCATTTGTATCATAATGTTAAGTTACATTTTAATTGCACAATATAGCATCATGACCCCATATATTACACTGAAGAATAAAGCAGTCACAAATATTCCACCCCAACGAAAACAAATGTTGATTCGCAATGTGGTCCACTCAAGCGGGAATAAACCAACTGGAATTAGGTCACAGTCACAACTTGGTTATGAACCCATGACCCAGAACTCATCTCAGCCCATTTGTTCATTGATTAACGGCCATGACATGAACATTCGAAAATATAGCACATTATTTATGGGGTAGTTGCCTTTCAAATTGAAAATAATCAATATTGTTTAATTTTTTTTATCTATTTTACATAAATTCTTGGTGCCGGACAACAGTGAAATGTAAAATATTGTTCTTGGCCTAAAACAAAAGCAAATGAGGTTATAACATCCAATGGGTCGATGGTTCTTAAATAGCATGTCACACATGTGCCAAATTTATTTCACGAAGATTTTCCTGACACATTTTGAGAAAATCCATTTTGAAATACCAGGAAATTTTGGCAAAACGTGTGTCTGACACTTAAATTACCACAATATATTATTTAATGTCATTATGAAATTGGCGCTGCCATTTGAATTTCGTCTCGCGATATCCCAATCACAATGATATGTTTATTAAAAAAATATGTGTTAGTTCAACAATTGAATTATGATAAAGATGCCCTGTCTGATTTGTCACAATAAAACAACCGTACGCACGTTTTCTATACCAGAACATAATCATAGCATACCAGTTGCACATTAATATGATGTCCATATATCAATTTCAAAAGCGGAATTTTTGTTTTATATTTGTAAGTCTACCGCGACTTATAAAAGCGTCCTTGCTTCCGTTGCCCAAAAGCGATAGCTGTTATAGAGTGGTCTAAATTATGAGCTTTTGTGACCTTTTTCAAATGATTATTAATGGATGCTTTTGTAAACTTTCGCCCCATTCCTAGAAATCCGTGATACATTTCAATTCCTACGCCACCAATTGTTTTCTGAATTAGCCTATAGGTATTGATAACGTGTCAGAGGTTTTCAATGGATTTTCAAGAAATCGTCAACAACGAGCTAACAATTCTTGTTCTGGAGTATAACAACTGAACACCGATATCAATCCAACATCTCATAAAACACGTTGGTGCGTAGGATGTAAGATCAATTATTTCCTTACGGAGCAACCAGAAAATATTGTGTTGATCACTAAGACGAATCATGACGAAATAGGTGCTGTCGATAATGACTGGCCAATCAGCTTATTACTTCTGACTACTGCCAAGAAACAAGGGATACTTCCATACAACCTTCCAGCAGCAGTCGCCACGTTAATAAAATCCAGTGAATATTTTAACATGGATAATTCCTCGTCAGATTAAAGTGTTCTCAGCATAGGAACTTGTGCCACAAACACTTACTTTTAAAATTACACTGTGAAACATTGCAGAATAATTCCTCGCCAGATTGAAGTTTTCTCAACACAGGAACTTATGACACTGACACTAACTTTTAAAATTACACTGTAGAACAATACAGGGATAACTCTTTATCAGATTAAAGTTTTTTCAACACGGGAAGGTAAGTCAAATATATTTATTTTTTAAATTAAATTTTGAGCGATCACATATAATTCCTCCTCTACTTAAAGTTTGTTCAACGCATGGTGATGTACCACAGACACTTAGTTTCACAGTTACATTATGAAACATTCACCGGGATAATTCCTCGTCGGATTAAAATGTGCTTAACACAGGAAGGTATGCCAAGATTATCATATTTTAAAATTAAATTGTAAGAGATCACATTCATAATTTCTCGTCTGATAAAAAATTGTGTACGGAATGATTTTATATGTAACATGTTAATTGTGTAACGCGTGATGTTATATGTAACATATAAATTGTGTAAACGCATGATGTTATATGTAACATATAAACTGTGTAACGTATGATGTTATATGTAACATATAAATTGTGTAACGGATGATGTTATATGTAACACATAAATTGTGTAACGCATGATATTATATGAAACATATAAATTGTGTAACGCATGCTGTTATATGTAACATATATATTGTGTAACGCATGATGTTATATGTAACATATAAATTGTGTAACATATGATGTTATATGTAAACATATAAATTGTGTAACGTATGATGTTATATGTAACATATAAATTGTGTAACGTATGATGTTATATGTAACATATAAATTGTGTAGCGTATGCTGTTATATGTAACATACAAATTGTGTAGCGTATGATGTTATATGTAAAACATAAATTGTGTAACGCATGATGTTATATGTAACATACAAATTGTGTAACGCATGATGTTATATGTAACATATAACTTGTGTAACGCATGATGTTATATGTAAAATATAACTGTGGTAGACTGATCTGAGAGTGGATACACACTTGCATGTAATTTTTGTATGTAAATTACAACTACTTTACATGGTCACGCCAATAATTGACAACAGTTATAATTGCTGTAATCACCTGTACGCGAGAGGATTGCCGTTAACAGGAGAGAAAAGTGTGTAGAGATAAGCGATTGCCAATTGACTGTTATCGTGAACTTTTAGGCCAGTTATAAAGATGTGTTCTCTCACAGGTACCGAAATGAATCAAGCATATCTGATACCTGGTATTTTGTTAATGCATGAACACCCGAAGCGTCATTTGAACAGGAGTTGGTGGAATACCCCTGGAACTCGAATGATTCATATACATGGCGAATCCCATGTTAAGAGAACGTGCATTGATGCGACTTGTATGTCATTTCTAGATAATCGTATGTCATGGACGTCCATTAGTCTAATTGACGCCGAGTCTAGACAGTTTGTTTTTCGATTATGCATGGTCTGAGCTCAATTCTAACAAACCGATACGGTGCTCACATGCCTTGAATAACAGGCATTGGCTGGATGGGAACTATCAAAGTTTCGGTATTTCGTTGAAAAACATGGCCGGCAAAGGCCATCTTTGATTTTACTCTTTGTATGACTAAATCCTTCTGATAACCCAAAAGGCCAACTCCCTCATCCTGTCATCACCAAAATTATTATGGATCTTCGGGTGTTGTCGGGGAATTAACGTATCCATATCATTAAACAGACATAACAATTAACTGGCGGCTGGGCAGGTAAATTGTCAATTTTTGCTATAAATTTATTTTCGAGAATGTTTTTCCGGAATTATACTTGCCTAGTTTTGAAAAATCAGTATCAAATTAAAAAATAAACCAATCTTCTGAAGGAAAAAGTTCGAAGTCAACCCACAGATCAATATGCATAATAATTGTGTTCAATAATTCACAGCCATAAATATTTGCATGGAAATTGCAGATTGGTCAATTGCTTCTTAAATTTTGTTTTTTTTAGTTATTTATTACAGGTTCAACAATGATCTTTTTTGTGGAAGTGATCGTGGCTCTAACGTGTTTTGCGTCGACAGTGACTGGTAAGACAACAGTTTTCCGTGAAGCACAACACAGAGCCAGCAGTACAACAGATGAGGGATACATCCAATCTAACCAAGCCCACAGCTCCTTGACATGCGGCCGGCGATGCTCGGCAATGGCTGTATGTCACTCGGCGTCGTTCAACAGAGCGACGAGCGAGTGTCGGTTATCGTCGCACTGGTATGAGGACCCGGATGGCCAGACAGTAACGGATCCGGACAGCGACTTCATGCAGAAGGTGGGGATATTTCCATATTATCATGTTATGTTGGTTGCGTTGAGGCATACAAATGACCCCGGAATATGTTATACAATTACAGTTTGTTCTTTCGAATAACACCGAACGAGATAAAGAAAGACACAAGTGCGGTGAAATGTTTCGGTTATGTCACAGGACCCTGCAACGTGCTCTGCTGTGAGGCATTTTTGCACTGCCCCTATACGCCGACAATATATAGCGCCTGCTTTACGTTAATATTATCATGTATATGACAAGGGGAAGAATCCGCCTCGGAAATCGGACAAATTTAGCCCATTTATCCGCGAAATGGTATCGATATCGCCACGGGTTTCGGCGAAGGATTGCTCTGTTAATACCACAAGCACCCACCATTTACATGTCTGTTCATAGCATTTACATGCAAAACATTTTTGACCACCGAATATTGTCTCCAGAGAGGGTACAAATCATGATTGGTACACAGCTCAAGAAATATGGCGATATGATTCTCCAAAATTCACGACCATCCAGTTTATTATAGATAAAAATCGACCAATATTCAGCACATCTAGCTCTCAGTGATGTTTTGGTGGCTAACAATTTATTTACTCAAACAAATCAACACATCGTCGTTATCTAATTTTATAACGACGAAATAACGGGGTAATTCTGAAATATTTCTTATTTTTCGCGCTCTCATTGTGACTTCATCTACATATAACTCGACATGAAATATGAATATGAGTGCGCTGATTGGCTATAATAAGCATGGGCTTCGGAATTATTTAATATGTATCATAGCATGGGCTTCGGAATTATTTAATATGTATCATAGCATGGGCTTCGGAATTATTTAATATGTATCATAGCATGGGCTTCGGAATTATTTAATATGTATCATAGCCTGGGCTTCGGAATTATTTAATATGTATCATAGCATGGGCTTCGGAATAATTTAATATGTATCATAGCATGGGCTTCGGAATTATTTAATATGTATCATAGCATGGGCTTCGGAATTATTTAATATGTATCATAGCATGGGCTTCGGAATTATTTAATATGTATCATAGCATGGGCTTCGGAATTATTTAATATGTATCATAGCATGGGCTTCGGAATTATTTAATATGTGTCATAGCATGGGCTTCGGAATTATTTAATATGTATCATAGCATGGGCTTCGGAATTATTTAATATGTATCATAGCATGGGCTTCGGAATTATTTAATATGTATCATAGCATTGGCTTCGGAATTATTTAATATGTATCATAGCATGGGCTTCGGAATTATTTAATATGTATTAGTGATGCGGACCGGACCGCTTTGGACCGGTCCGGTCCGCGGTCCGGGGTGGGCCGCGGTCCGGTCCGGACCGGGTGTCACTGGACCGGACCGGACCGCTTTTTGCCGCCGGTCCGGTACTCTCCGTTCCGGTCCACTATTTTACTTCAGTTATAATAAACTATCGCGAATATTAATTAGCAACGATGTATTGACGCATTCAAGTGGTTAATATCTATTACATGTTTGATGCCACGAAAACAATTATGTATAGATGTACTTTGTACATGTCACTTTCCTTATGATGAAAGTGCCAGTGTGGGCGGCCGCTTGTTTCGTTCTAAATTGTTTTTAATAACTACTATCCTACACTGGCCAACACTATGTAGCACCCTATCAATGCGACAAACATGCAACTGAATGAGTATGGAATTATTTGTCATAAACAGTGTAACATGGCATCAACTAATCAATTTGGATGTATATCGAATCGAGTATTCTATTGTTTTTCACAGTTATAATTATCGAAGAAACATGCAAACCACATTACATAGTACATACAAAAGACAGTCACATTAATCCAATAGTAGTTGTACTGATAGGTGTATAACTGTAATTGTCAGGACTATACAATCAGCCATCACAGTCACCAAGACTCCAATATTAATGTAGTAGTAATATTAGTACACATTTGTATAATTGTCATCAGTATAGTTATTTCAATTTAATAAAAATAAGTATGATACGAATCATGCATACGATCAGTTGAGTGCCATGTTAGATTGGTTATAACACACTCTGGCCCTAGCTATATATATGTCCAATACATTTAATTAGTGCATGTTCGCATTACTATAAATACTATTATCGTGCATCGTTCCCAGTATATCCCACCAGAGACAGACAATGATGCATACAATCGGCAAACAATGTAAGTTTTGACATATATGGACTCATTGCAATGCACTGAACTCAGTAACCTTATAGTTTGTACTATACAGAGTAAAAACTTTGAGAAAACAGAGAATTCATTAACATATAGCCTATTATAGGTGGACCGGACCGGAATGGCCTGGACCGGACCGGACTGGACCGCCTTGGCAGTGGACCGAACCACCCAAGGTGGTCCGGTCCGGTCCGCATCACTAATATGTATGTAGATGGAGTCACGATAAGGTTGTGGATTCTGGAAATCTTAACCTTCGAGAAAATCGTCTGTACCTTTTCCCGAGGAGTTTATTTATTAATTCCCCTTGGTACGTATGTTATAGGTGCCGTTTTAATATTACCGGGGTTGAATATCTTCTTTTGTCACTACATCCGGTTGTAACTGTGATTGGCTACAATGCCACGTTCAAATCACCATGCCCCCGTTACACTTAACAGTGGAGTGTACGAGAACATGCGGGAAACATCGGGGGTATACGAGCACGTGAAATATCGGGGGAATATGAGCACGTGAAACATTGGGGAATAATGAGCATATGAAACATCACAGTGTGTAAGCCAGTACTGGAGGATTTGCCGTTCTTCCGTGAAATGCTACTACTTTCTTCGGATATTAAAATATTTTCGCCTATTTAGACTGTGGTACCTTTGTGCAAACGAGGTTTTCACACACTAAATTAGGAAATTTTCTTGTAGATCTTCTTTTCCCAATATCTATATTGATGACTAAAGGTATATGTCCAACACAATTGGGCATTTGGAATAATGTTGCAAATATATTCCTCATTTATTTGGCAAATTTATCCCACCGGAGTATAACATGTGATATTGGGAAGCCCCATTAAATGCATGCTGCACAATGTGAGTACATTCCACTGTGGGGACATTAGTATTGTGTAGAAATGTCAGTTGAACACGTAGAAATAAATTGTGGTTCAGATAATCGACATTTTAGGATGAACTGGACTGTATAGCACATTAGTCGATCGCAAAGAAAAATAATTATGTAACCTTTTCGTCGATATAACTGTAACCATTAGTCGATATCGAAATTTTGTTTTTATCAATATTATGATTCAAATCGACAAATAACGCACATGTTGGCTGTGGTGTGCCTTGGTGTGGATATGTACAATACAAAAACCTCCCCGGTGTCAATGCATGGCTGAATTGGTCAATGATGCATGTTTCTGTTTATTAGTGGGGATTTTGTTACACCAATTTGTTTAATCTTTTCGACCATATTACATAGGTATTACCAGTTCTATTAAACTGTACAGTGCTAGGATATGTGGATCTCACCACAATTGATCTTTCCACAGCTGTCAATAAAATCATCATTAGCAGATATTTTCGACCAATCTGCGATTATGGCGGAAGTTATAACGGCGTTATTTTTTTCATTTTAATTTTTTTTAAATAAGAATTTTTTAAACGTTAAATTGAGCAATAACTTCTCTAAAAAAGTTCAAAACTTAAATTAAAAATGAATGTAATTAATTAAAAAAAATATTCAAAATGTTTAAAAAATGACTATTTCTTCAAGCACCTTTTCTCTTAGCGCCCGTAGGCTCCTCACAATAATAATGCATATATGTGGAAAACTGAATTACGGCTTCGATGGAATATCCAAATCAACGTTCGTTGTGTACCAAACTGACCGGAATTCGGTCTGTGGAAATAAACTCACCTACCCTATATGTGCGGGGTTGGGGTAATCATTAACAGTTGAAAATGTCATGTGATTTCACTATAGCAGACCGCGGATTAACCGACAATATTCCACGGGAAGCACAATCATCGACCCAATTAAAGTGATACGGTGATCTATTCCAATGAGTGCAGACGCGATGGAGATTTGTTGACTATATGTAAACTTGTGAAATAATACATTCATAACAAACCGATGGTGTGCCCGTTAAAGTGATGTGAAACACTCCTGTTGGGCGATCAAATAGAAATGGAGAATAATCTTGCTCAAAGTAGTTATTTATACAAATATTTTATACAAATTGACAACAAACACCATCATTCCTATATATTAATTAAATTCATTGACTTTCGGTGGCGAAATCGTTTGCGTTTGTTTAACGTCAATAGTTGCATTCCGAATTGAGATGTAAATATTTATAATTGAGCGTAGTTCAGACTATGTTTTCTATGGAGGCGTATACCGTCGATTTGTTGGAATTTGTCAGCGATGTTAGTAGAATGCTACATTCCTCCGGTTTGCATAGCGCCTGAGTACCAACTTATCAGGTTCACTCACCCGAATCAATCCAGAATAATGTATGTGTTTAATTTCTGAAACGAAAATATGCATACACACCAAATAACAACGATGTATGGATGGTGTTTGGGATTGTCTACCATTTTTATTGCTAAATTTTATCAAGTCATAACTCGAAAGAATAACAAAATCGACATATATGGTCATAGTTGTACTCGCGTGGTGGAATAGATGTCGTTTAAGGACAAAAAATGAAGCATTTTGTGTCCATTGCCTGCATATCACACATTTTAGCAATTTCCCCATTGACCGTAATGCTAGATATGATATTTGGCTTGTTTGCAAGCATAAGTACACTCAGCGACTAAAGTAGTACAGACAGGATAGCTACTAGTAGACCAATTCTGTTGCATTTTTTGCTGTTCTGGTCGTCAATCCCAACAAAGCATTTTATACAATAGAGAGGATATATAGTGTTTTACTGACAAGTCATTTGTTCCTGGATACTTTGAGAATATATGAGTACATTTTATCGCCAATACGGAACGAAAAACTACCACAAAATCGGAGAAATGTGTCGCTTACTTGTATACATATGCATTCGAAATAGTTGTTTTAGTCTGAGTAACAAATTTAGATCATTGGTTAGTCGCGTGGTTAAATTGACTTATTCATTTCTCGACATTTCACCCCTTTATTGACATATTTTGCGTGTATGTGATCAGTATGTTTGGTCAAGCGTGATGCAAATGCGAAGAAACTAGTAGCTTTTCTCCGAAGAAAGGCAATTCCTCGAGTACATGCAGGCTTACAGACTGTGAAAATCGGGGGGATATTAATCACCCTTTGACCAGTGCTTGAATTCAAAATCCACCAATCGCGGCGTTGTCTAGCACGCCGAGTTTGACGTCACATGGCGCCGGATTGAGGCCATATACTGATTATTATATTGTTGTGGGGACACAATCGTGATCTCCACAGCATCGCGGGGTACACGGCGAGTTAATCACTGGATGTGTCTATTTGAACCACACGACTGCCACGGGGTTCAACATCGACATCCATGCATTAAATACCCATGTAGCCCTGATGTTGCCGCAGATAACTAATAGTATGTATTATGATTATATTATACTTTATTTTCCTTTCTTTTTGTTCATTTATATTATACTTTTATGAACGAGATATGACTTCAAACATAAACGTATTTACAGCTTACAAAGTGCACATGGAAAAGCATATATATGCTTTATTCTCACATCCAAATCAATGCATGCAACGGCTATTGAGAAATGGATAATTATACACAATAGTCATATTGGATAATTATGTACAACAAAAATACGTAACCACCGGGAATATAGCAGGTTGGGTAATATAGCCCTAATATTTTTTTTATCAAATTTTTTATTAAAACCGACACCAGCGTAACAATTGGTGTGTAATATCAGAAATATAATTGAGTATAAATAATACGGAGTTACCACGTACGATTCCACGATCGATACAACTAAAAACAAACACCCTACAAAATCCACACTTTTCGCGCAAGTTTATTACACATTGATTATCTACTGAGTGAAAATGTATTTGCCCTCATGTGTGTTTTCTTATGTTCATCTTGATCTGTTGATTATAAACGACGTTTTCTTCCTTTATCCTAACGTAGTTTACAAAGTTTCCACCATGCGACGTTCGCTATACATTCGTTTTGTAAATTGCAGATCATCTCCTGTCTAAACGGGGGTGCACTGCTTAATGGCAGATGTTCTTGCCCATCTGGATTCACAGGCAACCAATGCCAGACAAAAGGTCAGTGAGATATCAAGATGTGTATAACTGAGGATACGTATATCAGATTTATGGAGGCAGGGACTCGGTATGAGTTAGCGTTCATTGCTTCAAACGTTCTTGCTTCAGAGAACGTGCATGAGCAAATTTTAATTTCTTATCGAAATCACCCCTTATGGTGAGAAGTTCCAGCAATAGTTTCATATCATATTCTGTTTTCCGTTTGGTGTTGATATTTTCCTGCTCCGCGTTGAAACTTTGAACACCAGTCGTCGGAGAAATATTTACAAATCGAGAATGCGAAGGTATCTCATGAGTGTTAGCAACACCATGCTCGACAACTTGTTGCGTTCGTGTGTCACCATTGCCAAGGAAAATATCCTCCAAATCTTGATCATACAAGGGCATCGACCCACAACAGTTTATCTGAATATGTTGCGGAATCTGACTTTTTTGTTTTATTTTTGACAGAAAACTGTTGTCTGACAGATGATAACGTAAATAAACAAAATATTGGTGAGAGGGAAGTAACTCTAGTTCGATGTGACGAAGCGAAAGTTAACTCATCTACTGCCGAATCGCTTTTAATTTTAGCGCGGATGGATACGAGTGAGCTTAATATTATCCATCATGATCTGGGGTGTGGGATGGAAAATTCTCAACCGAGGGGCCATATATTTGGGCCGGACACGGGGCTTGCCGAATGTCCGGACCAAATATCTGGCCCCGATGGTGAAATTTGTCCATGCCCACATCCCAGGTCATGATGGATCATTTTTCTCCCAACCCAAGAGCCTCATTCCGATGTTTTGTTTTAACCATAGTAGCTTCGTAACGGTACATCTGGGGAGAAATATGCGCGCTATCGCTAACAAAGCGCGCTATCGTGTGCTATACGTTAGAGTGAAATAGACAAGGTCTTGTGAAATCGACATGAATACGTCACACTGTTGCATCTGCATAGATTCCGAGAAACGCTCGTATTGATATGAAGTATAAACTAGACTAATCGTGTTTGTCATGGGAAATGTCCATATCGGTACCATTAGAAAAGGAAACATGTGTATATATGACAGACAAATGTTAGTTAGACGTGTTCTACGATTTATTGCAACGATGACAACTGTTCGAATGTGGAACTATTTCGTTCGTCATTTGTGAAGCGGCTATTGTTTTCGTGTTACGAAATGTGCAAGTAATGCCACTTTCGTTTGGGGCCTTCTGTTTGATGGAATGTGTTGGCACAATTATTCGTTTATATTGCATGTTGTGCAACTCTGCATCTGCAAGTTAGGTTATGTTGAAGGTTCTTCGTGACTAAAATATTTGAGGCTTATCTACATTTGTATTACGTCTACGAATTCGTCCGTATTTATTTACTTGAAACGTGAAGCGTAACTGGTCGGTCACCATTGTTTTAGTTCACACAAAACATGACGGATTGTTGAATTAGTTCCGGCTCTCAATTAAATAGGTTAAGCAGTCACGTGGGCAGGGTGAGACAGATGGCCACGTGTAGGGTGAGACAGGGAAATCACACCCAGCTATCCCATACGGGCTGCCTGTGCTAACTATGTAGGGGGTGGGATAAATCGATATCTCACTAGACTATAACGGTTATTATCTGACGCAAAAGTACTACTGTTTGATAGCTAAGCATATAATAAATTGCCAACCACGCCTTTTGACCAACAAACTGCATGCATCATTATGATACAAAGATGAACATAAAGACAAATAAGTGTCTTGATCATAATATATTTATTTGGGGTATCTTCTTAACTCTCAAGCCATCTGCGCCAGTTCATCTGGATACGAACTACGGACACTCGCTGGGAACGATTATCTGCTGAGGTTCGGGGACTCCCATGTGATCGGTGATATCGCACGGATGTGTTGTGAGGACGACGGAGCTCATCTCATAACCATTGAGAGTCAGGCGATGCTGGATGATGTGGCAGCAATACTAACGGCGCTAGGACACGACAAAGGTTAGTATTGTACACATACAACGACGACGATGACGATACTAACGATAATAACGACTACGACGGTGTTACTACTCCAAGTATTCTCGTACTAAAGCCGGCTAAGATATTGGGATGGAGGTGCCGGTCTTTAGTCCGAGTTCGTCCCGTATAGTCTCTTATGACACGACTTACGCCCACGATCTGTGGCGGGAATCTGTGTTGTATTTTACTCGATTTAGCTAATAAATCAATACATGATACTATATACATCGGAAAGAGAGACATCTTATGGTCATAATGGTGTATAATAATCTAACTTTCATGTTACATTACGCATAGAATATTCCAGTTGATTGTCACCAACATCGCTGTTTTTATATTTTGTTTACTTAACTGAAAGCCGAAGTCAGGTTCCAAAAATTCCGGCATTGTCCGCTGGGTATTCTAGTTTCCGTATCTATATATAGCGCGGGGTTTTCCGAACAAAATGGCGAAAACCGATCGCCCCAAAGTCCAGTTTCCTATGTGCTTTGAGAACAATTCCCGCACTAAAAACTTAATGACATAATGGAGGATCAGAACGGTAGTTTTGTTGACAATTTTCGCAAGCAACTTGTCAAAATTGGAGCAAATTAGAACTCTTATGTCTGACTTGCCATGCGTGTGATGTGCATTTTGATTTGTGTGTTGATAAAATAATCGGAGGACCGAATCACACAGTTTCGAAATATAGTTCTTCCGTTTCAGTGGGACTTTTCAAACTTAAGGTTCAAAATGTATACAAATTTTGTTTGATTTTTTGTGTGCATAACAAGAGCAATATATTGCCCTGTCCGCTTAGTATATATCTTAATTTCGCGGAAGTCCACCAAATGTGGGTGAAATGTAGCACCATATAAGGCATATTATTTATTCTAATGCTCGTTGTGTTTACACTGTTTTAAACTTTGAGAGGGTTATAATTCCCGTAATTTATTTAATGTATTACATTTATATCTCCAATGTTTAATTAATCTATTTATTTTTTATTTATTGACACACATAATTACGATTACAATGGAGAATTCATCGTAATTTGCGTTGTTAGTCCAAAATCTACGGAATATTTTCAACGGAAAATGCCGAACACAGTTCGCGAGGTCAACTGAGTTCGCATACTTTAAAAAAATTGTAAACATTGCGATAAATGTCTCTTTTCGCATTAAATTACCGCTTTCAATTCACAACTGATGTGGGTTTCAGATCAAATAGCATGTCTTCTGTTGAAAATATCCGTGTATTGTCGCAATTGTGATATTTTATTTCATATAATTGTGGTTTTATTTGAGCGGGTCAATAACGCTTAAGTCGTGTCATAAGAGACTATACGGGACGAACTCCATCCCAATATCTTAGCCGGCTTTAGTACGAGAAGACTTGGACTACGGTGTTACGTGCATGGACATCGACGATGATAATAATGACTACGACGGTGTTACGTGCATGGACACCGACGATGATAATAATGACGCTAACGATCAATTGTTATATATAGCGCTGGTTATCGCGTCATCCCGCTTGCGTTCAGTTCGTACGATATCTTGTCATAAATTATAATAACCTGAGAATACTCCAGTAATATACATTTGGCCTCACTGGCGTGTAGTGTTACCAATATATCTGAAATGTCTGAAGCATCGAGGGTGGTTAAAATCTGAACATTCCTTGAGGAACTACTCTTCGATGAGTGAGTAGTATAGAAAGAGTTAAAATAAAGTCCAAACGTAATAATGCTGTCACCGAGGATGTGCCACACCATGGACCACTGGTCAACTCAATACATAATTACCATATCATTAATATGCATAAGCCAGTTGGTAGGTATACCTGCATCTGAATCGGATTAGTATCGGTAGCTGAAACTGTGACATTTGACCTCGCTCACGACCTGACCTGCATACATAGAGGCCAGCTGGTAGGTACATGTATACTCATACCTGTGTCGGATTGGTAGCGTTAGCTGAAACTACGACCTTCGACCTGACATTGCTGGTTACGGATAGGCTCGTATGCATGTTATTAGGTGGACTGACAGTGAAGTACAACAACCAGATCTGACATCTCTGAATGGATCGTTGAGTAACATGTCAACCAAGACATCTGGTGAGCAGTGGATAGGGCGGTACAGCGACCGGGTCGTCGACACTGCTTGGCTGGATGGCGACATCAATATTCATGCATAAGTAAGCTGATGAACGTAGTACATCTGGGCTGTCTATAGACCTGGCATTTACCTGACCGTTATCAACTGGCGGACTAGATTATCGGCAAAGCAATCGACAAAGTGGTGGTGAGTAGTTGTATGGTTGGTTCTGTCTTGATATGCACTGTACCAGGTCTGCATTTGGGATTGGGACTGTCTGATTACTACATCTGCCATGATCTGACCAATGTGATATGGGAGTGAAGCTCGTGCATCTATTGCATCTAAACTTGGCTCTGATTCTGACTGATTCCTAGTTGTGATGCATCTGTCTGCCCTCATGTATCTAATTCTAAACCTGGCTCTGAGTCTTACTGTACCCCTGGGTGGATAGCTTGACTGGAGTACCATTATTCCCCACAGGTGAACGTAAGAACTAAACTATACTACAAATGTACTACAAGAGTACTACGAATAAGAGTAAATAATGTCTACGACTGAACTGCGGCGAAATTTACCAAGTGGAAAAGTGCATGAAATATGTGTTGAAATTACCTAAGTGGAAAGTGCAATCTGTAAGATTGCGAGCTGGGCATGCTCTATAATAGTAGCATGTCATGCTATTCTTCTGTTGCGAGGATGCGTATGGAAACACGGCTGAATTATGCTTGAAAATGAGCTCGACTGTCATGAAAGCCGTTGGAATGCCTTTGCATCGTGACGTAAGTTGCTATGCTGAGAGAGAACGTGGAAAGCCAGCGACGTTGGCGGTAGGTCGGTATTTATACCCAGCCAACCGAAGACGAGGCCGTTAAAATAGCATAGCAACGCACATCACGCGGCATGTAGGAATTCCAGTAATATTTACAATTATGAAAGTGCCAGATTAGCAAAGCGATCTGTGAAATAAAACTGATGAAATAGTACGAATACGACGAATAGATTTACGATATAAATCGCGATGAACATTACGAAAGTCAAATTACGTAAAATAGGGCGAACATAGAATGTAATTAGAAAGATTTTTATAATTAGTTAACCCTCTCCATATGATTGTAAATACACAATGCGATTATAATATATTGTAATGTAATTATAATATATAATAATATAATGTATTTATGTGCGCGAGGATATGTTGCAGAGCGAAATGAGAATGTGTCGTGTTTAATACACTGTCCATTGGTGATACATATTGGTTCTATCGTTCTAATTACAGCTGATATGTCGATCGACGGGAGAGATATCTATGGGGACGATGTCATGTACTCGTGGAGTGGTTCGCTTCTCCCATTCATTGCATGGGCGCCCAGTAACCCACATGGCGGTTCACAGGACTGCATGTGTGTGTCATATTCTAATGATTACACAATGTACAGATTGGCGGATGCCGGGTGTGCGACCAACAAACGCGTGTTCATGTGTCAGAAATGAGCCCAACACTGCCTGACAATCAGGTGAATGTGAAATGCAACCCAATTATGTACATGTAGATTATTATTGGCAATGCTGTACACTATCATACCAAAGAAGTACATATGCGTGGCGTGGAATGTTGTGATTAAAATCAATATCAAACAATTGTGATTGTTTAACACTTTACAAAAACCGATTAAAAAGACATCCCTGGCTGAAAGCCAAATTCATTTCATAATCACAGCTAGCTAAACTCTTATCTACAGAAAGCACACACACCGACGTACACAAAACTGCAACTGCGTCCCTGTATCCACATCCGTGAAGAGGTCCAATGTCCCAAAATTACAAAAACTAATTTTAAAATATAAATCTACTCTATCAATGTGATCTTTTGAAATACAACAATACCCCCTCAATAAAATGCTGTTGTTATCCGAAGCTAAATTAACACACCCTTGTAGACAGTTACTTCCAGAGAAAGATGAATATTTAAAATTGTAGATAATCAGTACTGTAACCAAACGTCTACATTTATGTTCACAAAGACATGCCCAGGCTGCGAACTTGTAACGAAAAGAGAACACATTTTGCCCTACACCCACCCTCATATAATAATAGACATCCCTGAAAATATAAACCAAAAATAAGTCTATTACCATTCCACATAATCTCAAAAAGAATTCGCTTGTTTAGATGTTTTAATACCAGGGAAGGAACAAGTTTGACTCACCCCGCAGAAATGCAGCCTTAATTCAGAAACACATTGAATATGTACCATATGTATATAATTGTTATTGATTGTTTTTTGTTATTATGCCAAATGCCTTCATATATCTCAATCACAGAAACGTGAAAGGTCATATAAGTACAAAAGGGTCAGGTGTCCTTCTGTCAATTTTTGGTTCATGCATTGCATTGCGTATGTATACTTATCGGAAATATGGAATAGTTTTATCACCATAACGTGGTGATTGTACTTAAAGTGATGTGAAACACTCCAGTAGGGTGATCAAATAGAAATGGAGAATAATCTTGTTCAAAGTAGTTATTTTTACAAATATTATATCTAAATTTACAACACATATCGTAAGTCATATATATTAATTAAACGCAGTGACCCTCCATGGTGAAATCGTTTTCGTTAGTTTATTTCCGATAGATACGTCCCGAATCGAGTAGTAAATATTTACAATTGAGCGTAGTTCAGGCGATGTTTTCTTTGGAGTGGTACGGTCGATTTGCTTTAGATTTTCGGCCGTGTTAGTAGAATGTTGCATTTCTCCAATTGGCATAGTGCCTGAATACGAACTTATCAGTTTTACGCATCCGAACAAGTAGATACTATGTCTTTAAATTGAACTTTTTGGTTTAAATATTTTTAATAATAGGGAAGGATCAAATTGGACTCACTTCCAGACATGAAGCCTAAATTCAGAAACACATTGAATATATACTGTATGTATAAAATTGTTGTTGATTGTTATTTTGTTATTATATCAAATACCTTCATATATCTCAACACAGAAGCGAGAAATGTCATATAAGACAACAGGGTCATGTGCCCTTCTGTCATTTTTTGGTTAATGCATTGCCTATGGATATTTATCGGAACTATGGAAGAATTTTATAACCATAACGTGGTGATTTTACTTAAATTGAACTCGCTGCTTTAAATGTTTTTACTAACAGGGAAGGATCAAGTTGAACTCACGTCCAGTCATGCAGCCTAAATTCAGAAACACATTGAATATGTACAGTATGCATATAACTGTTGTTGCTTGTTATTTTGTTATAATGTCAAATGCTTGTTTTTCTCTCAATCACTGAAATGTGAGTAGCCGCATAAGTACATAATGATCGTGTGCTCTTCTGCCAATGTTAGGTTCATGCTTTGTGTTTGGATACATATCGGAACTAAATAAAGTTTTTTCTCACCTTAACGTTGAAATTTAACTTAAATTAAATTAAATGTTTTTAATACTAGGCAAGTAACAAATTTGACTCAACCCCTCCCCCATAAATGAAGCCTTAATTCAGAAATATTGAATAGCGTATGTATATAATTGTTGTTGCTTGTTATTTTGTTATCATGTCAAGTCAACTGCCTGCAAATCTCTCACTCAAAATAAGTACAAAAAGGTCAAGTGGCCTTCTGCCAATTGTTGGTTCATGCTTTGAGTCTGATATTTATCGGAACTGTAGAAGAAATGTCTCACCGTAATGTGGTGTTTTTACTTAAATATAACTTGATTGTTTAAATGTTTTAATACTAGGGAAGGATCAAGTTGGACTCACACCCATGACATGCAGCCTAAATTCAGAAACACATTGAATATGTACCGTATGTATAGAATTGTTGTTGCTTGTTTTATTATTATGTCAAAATCCTGTATATATCTCAATCACTGAAATGCGAGAGGGCATATATGTAAAAAGGGTCATTTGCCTTTCTGCCAGGTTTTTTTCCATGCATTGTGTATGGATGTCTATCGGGACAACAGAAGATTTTTCTAGCCTTATCGTTGTAATTTAACTTAAAATGAATTTGCTTGTTTAAATGTTTTAATTCCATGGTATGGCCAAGTTTGATTCAACCCCTCCCCAGAAATGCAGCCTTAATTCAGAATCATATTGGATATGTACCGTATGTACACAATTGTTGTTGATAGTTATATTGTGTCAAATGCCCGCAAATCTCTCAATCACCGAAAGGTCAGAGATCGTATAAGTACAAAATTACAAAATGGTCACGTGGCCTTATGCCAATTGTTGGTTCATGCATTGAGATTGATACTTATCAGAACAAAAGAAGAAATGTCTCACATCAACGTTGTGCTTTTAATTAAATTGAACTCGCTGGTTTAAATATTTTTAATACTAGGGAAGGAACAAGTTTTACTCAACCCCGCAGAAATGCAGCCTAAATTCAGAAGCACATTGAATATGTACCGTATGTACAGAATTGTTGTTGATTGCTATTGTGTTAGTATGTCAAATGCCTGCATACATCTCAATCACAGAAAAGTGAAAGGTACATGACATGTGCCCTTCTGACAATTTTGGTGCATGAGTATGGATACTTGCATTGAGTATGGATACTTATCGGAACTATAAGAGAATGTCTTCGACTTAACGTTGTGATTTAATTTAAATCAGAATCCGAATTCATCATATGCAGTGAATCACATGTATCCAGCCGATCAAAGGTAGATTCATTGATCTAAATGTTATTACGAAAACTCTATACTCTAGGCCACACCAAGGAATATATGTGGAGCAAACATTGACATTTACATAGCACGAGAACACAGTCCGAAAGTAATATATGCGACACGATTAGCTCTTCACCCCCAAAAGTACTTAACAAGAGTAGAAAAGTGTAAGACTGGGCGTCGTTAGATTATTATTTCAGCGGCAATCCAGTCACTACGCAATTAACACCCATTCTTTAAAGCCGCAATAGGCAACACTTTAATTTCGTCGAAAACAAACGACATATGATATAGGTTTCCATCTGCATTTGTCAGCAATTGAATATTTACAAAATATGCATTAAATTACTGAAACCAGTTTATATTAACAGTGCACATATGATGATTGTTCAGTTCTATGTGATACAAATTATAAATAAAATACTACTACATACTATCAGGGACGTGGCTAGAGGGTTTCCGTTGGAGGGGTATCCACTTTGGGGAATTCCAACTGCACCCCCTTGAATCCGACCAAACGCAAGTTTTGCATAATTCCATTTGCACTCCCCCTTGCATCTCAGTGCTCAAGCCTCATAGCCTATATTCATAAACCAAGGTGCTATATAGCGTTATGAGAACATTCAGATTTGTATTTGAACCTGAAAAGTGCATAAATCCTAGCATCTAGTGGTCCAACTCCAGACAAATGCACACGGCTGCGGACAAGAGACCAGGACCATGGTTGCTCGGCCCGGTGTGATAAAGTTTTGAAAACTAAACAAGAAAATCGCTAGCATCTAGACTGGCCTCAAGCTTTCCTAGTGTTATAAATTTTAAACCTCATACTCTCTCCTAGGTTGGAAATTTTCCTACTGATGACCATTTCAGTCCACAATTTTGACCAAATGTAGTAAAATACTGTTTTCTAAGACTACATGTAATTAACAGATTTTTATTTTCCACGGATGAGTGACCTAGCATCTAGACTAGCCTCAAGCCTTCCTATGGTTGGGAATTTCAAACCTGATGACACACCACTTAGGTTGGAAAATTTCCAACTGATGACAATTCCAATGTTGACCAAATGTAGGACAATATTGTTTTCTTAAACTAGTAGTTTTTGACTGGCCACGAGGGGGGGGGGGGGGGGGGGGGGTCACAAGCTTTCCTGACACCATAATATTGAAAAATTGGAAAATTTCCAACTGATGGCCATTTCAGTCCGAAATGTTGACCAATAGTAGGAAAATATGCAAATATTGGTCCAAAAATAATAATTTCCCCAATAAATAGTTTGAAAATCAAACTACAAGAACATTTTCAACCTATTGTTGTGTGAAATTTCCAACAAATGTTGTGTCAGGTATGAAATTTCCAACTGTTGAACATTTTGACCAAAGTTGGGGGTGGGTGAGACACCCCCAAAAACCCCTGTCGCAACGTCTCTGAATTCTATACATGTACCATTTTACAATTGTATGTTATTAATAATAGTAAATACTTGATGAATGTTAAAATTCTGTGTTGAAAACTTGAAACTAATCATACCTTCTTGGACAGTACATCACAAATTCACAGAACCTTGTAAAAATAATTATGATGTGATAATGTCGCAGCACCAAAACCAAATCCACTTATACTACATGTATAGTTTAAAGCCACATGGCGGTTTTGGCTCCAAAATACACATATTATTCACTTTTGATTTTTTCCCAGTATCGAAATAGGTCGATAAATATCTTAGCTACCTTTCTATGAGCATTATGTAAGCCAAAAAGACGCATTGAAGTAATGAATAATATAACTGTGAATAAGATGTTTGGGTCCCAAACAAAAAAACAACCATTTGCACGACATGGGTCAGAAGAGAGCATTCCGCGGTAGTCTATTCCTGCTATGGTAGCAATAAAGAGCGTTTATCTGACTTCTGGCGAAAAGTTGAAAAGGCGGTATATCATATCATACGAAGGCGGGATATCAATAGTTCGTGAATTTATGGACCTATCGTATTCGTCGCTCCGAATTACGTAGAAAAAAAATTTGGACGTTCGAATGAGCCATGCCCGTTTAACGAGGCTTGGCCTTAAATGACCTTTGTCAACATGTCAGACTTGTGACCTTAATATCGCGAAGATAGGTCATTAACACAGATTATACATATCTAGCCACCCCATATATAGACAACGCTCATGGGTACCATAGACCACACAGAGAGTGTACTCACCATTGTCAAGATTAGAAACTTCTTTTCTCAAGAATAAACTTTTGCCGAATAATTTTCGAAAAAAATTAAAAACATGAGTAGAAATTCAACATATTCTTGCGCAAATACTCACATAATCGACATATAATAATAGGTACATATTGTGATTATTTTATTCTGAAGTAAGCAGATAATGGATTATATCGTTTTATGGCGCGGGCCACAGTGAAAACACGTGTTCAAGTGTGTACACATGTACGTCGTGAGTTATTATTTGTGTCATTTTCCGCACATAATCTGCTTAGAATCGCCTCATTGTGAAACGATAATGTGACTAAAATGCTCTAATTTTCAGCACATTGAAAATGAGGCGATTCTAAGTAGAATATCTACCTAAAATACTTTCTTATATAAGCCGATAATGTGCGGAGTTTTGAGAGAACAGGCTAATAAATTACAATTCAGACACGTCGTCAATCATTCGGAAAATCTCGTCATTCTCCGAACGTATAACTGTTCCTTAAACTCACAATGAGGGGTGAAAGGTCCCCGGGTCCAGAATGATCGTCAATCTCTGAAAGGAAAGCAGACATTTACGAGTTTAGCCGAACAGTGGTCAATGGTTGGGTGGCTACAAAGAGTTACTCAGCGTCGTATACATGTATAACGAGTTGACGAATGTGTTCTATACTGGTAAACGGAATCTCTTAAATCTCATATGTCAGGAATATAATATACAATAACTTGTTCTGTTGCTTCTGTTTGTGTTTATCATTGTCAAAATGTTTTATAGTAATAAAAGATTCAAAACACTATTGGTTATCGTATGCTATGAGGGTTAAAACTACTTCAGAATGAAGTTTTGTAATATCTAAACACTGACTGAAATAGGCTCCCTTCTTTGTCCTTTATTCGGTGGCTAACACACATTTTGATATTTTAAACATTTTGATTTAAAAATAAAAATTAAAAACAATATGAATTTAAACAGAAGTGATATTTTAGAATATTTGTTTTATTGAACGTCGCTATGAGATATGCCGCTTTGTGCATGCTCTGATAATTTTCGCGCGGAGTTCTATAAATAGCCATAACAGTTATATAATTATCCCGCGGACGTGATAGTAAATTGAAAATAACATTTTATTTTATTGTTATAAACCTTTTCGGACAGGTGACATCGATTCAAATATTAGTTTATACCCCGGAATCTATATAAGGCTTTATGGGAAGAGACGGACCATCCTAATCAAAAACAAAACTGATTTTATAAATTAAATTTTCTAAGATCAAATTTTGAATGAATAGGATATGTCTGTGCGTTCGAGATACATATACACTTTGTTTATTGTTCAATTTGTTTTTAATAAAAATGTTTAAAAAATCAATATACATGTATGCGTGAAACTTACAAATGGGCCCCTGAATATAGGCTCCCGAAAATCAAAATATGCGGAATGTTCACAAAAGGGGTCACTGGCCCCTAGCAGAAAGGGGCCGCAGGCCCATCCACCACAACATAAAGGCTCAATTCCTGAGCGTGGTTAATCTATTGTATAGGTGGAGTGTCTGAAGTGACATCATTTACTGTTCTGTGTCGTTGTTAGTCTGTAAACCAAACCAGGAAATTTCAAGTTTCGTTGCACCACCCTCGCATTTTGTGTTTCTATATATGAAAATGATGGGCGTCATCTGCCGGCTACGATGATACCGATCTGCCATGGTAAAGGTGTCCAAATGTAATTCAAATCAAGAGAGTCCTTTTAATCAAAATGTCATCCATACTTTAACATATAATGGAGCACTGCATATGTACATGAAGTTATTGGTGTCTGCTAGATTCACACAATGACAAGGAAGTGTATGGAAGCACGATAAAACAACAAATGCGTATAGCTTTGAGAAGAATAGAATTATATGTCTCTTTTTTCATAATAATTAAATATTAAAACTTATTACGCCCTTCTACGAGTCATTAACAGGACAACTGTTTTTGGATCAACAATTTTATTGGTTTATAAATTGTTCCTGTGAACAAGACATTAGAAGAGATGAAAATCACTGCTAACGAGGCAACAGTAAAGCAACCTAGCAATAACAAAATTAAAACATTAATAATCTATTGTGTTTAATTTTATGAAAAAATGACAACATCAAGCGAAAGTCGGTGCTTACTATCAATGAATCTAAAAAGATGACATGACGACGAATTCCCATCAGATAGTATCAATTGGCTTGAAATGAATAACAAAAATTGCAAAATCCACCGAATTCACTGTTTTTGGAGCGATTTTGAAAACAAAAATAAAAAATGGCACAAAAACGTATATAACTTTTATTCGGCGAAACCCTGATCGTATAAAATAAACTGCTCAGACAGTGCGGTATAAATTTTCGAGCAGAAACATATTTCAGAATCAACGTAGAATCTGTAAATTGAGCCTAAAATGTGTACATTTCCCCGCGAGTGCGGGCAAAATGCTTCTACCTATCAAAATGCCAACGCTTCTATTTTTTTGTTTTTGGACAATTGGCTCATCATTAATAGATAACACTTCCCAATTTCCCATGCGGTGAAGGTATGTTGCCTCAATATTGCCCGAGTGTCTTCCAATCACCCGAAATAGCTAATAATAATAATACTCAGGACTGTATTGACCAAAATATTGCACAAGACAAATACTATACAAAATCTTGTTTGATTTTCTTCTTGATTTCAGCCAGCGACCGAGTTGAATTATCATGTATAACGTTTTGGCAAAACAAGTGGGCAATATGGTATGGGATAGCAGGTTTTATTAAATAAGGGGAACCTATGTACCTATAGAACAAATATAACTTCCTTGGATATCTGTTAAAAGAAAGATGGAGTCATCCTATATTTGAACTAATGTATAGAAGCAACAAGGTATTGTACTGGCCGAACAATCTATTTCAATATAAAATAACGCATATACTGGAAAGCAGACTACATTGAGACAATTATGTAGCAACCGTAAGCAATTTGCCGATACATTTGCCCGCATTGCTCGCAAGTTGCAACAACGAGGTGGGTATGCTCCTACATGAAAAATAAGCAACTTAGAGCAACTTGTACAACAGCTGTCATAATTCCTACCAACGATGAGTTGAATTAAGCTACTTGCATCATAATGACGTATAGCATGACTACCCGGCGTTGCCCATGACTACCCGGCGTTGCCCATGACTACCCGACATTGCCTATGCAGGTTAAAGTGATGTGGAACCCTCCGCTGTGGACATTGGAGGGAATAGAGAATACTGTTGCTCAAAGTGTTTCATGTATTATCGAACATTGTATATAATGGGCATCACAGATCTTCATTCGTACACATTGATGATAAAAAGTCAGTCGGTCAAAAGCTCTTCAGAGTTTGTGTTTGTAAAACGTTATTACCTCCGACTTTTAATTACAATTTATCTTATCTTTATCTTATCTTATCTCACATTTTCAGAGTGATTGTCATTTGTTTATCACTAGTAATTCGTCCCGTCAGCAAATGGTTATTCAGATACCTTTCGCAAAATCACGAATACGATTACGGATATTGACAATATCCTGCCAGTATACAGGTATACGGCCAAAATGCGATCTTTCTGCACGGGGATCTTATGTGAGACGAAATATACCCCCACTCAGTTTAATTATGTGCAGATGTGTCAATGATGTGCCACCTGTCCTGCTCGGGGATGCTCTGACATTAGCCGTGTGGAGTATATAACACACGGACAAGAACATGGGGTCTGAAAGAGACACTCATTACTATTTCCATCACGTATATGTGTAACTGAATGTAGTGGGGCATATGCCGTCTCACCATTTATCCATCGTAGGTAAATTGTGATGGTGTCCACCTTACTAGGACAATGTTATCCTATCCGTAATCGCAATAGTAATTTTGCGTAAAGGTCTCTTATTTATTTCAACTGCGCGTACTTCATGCGTTTTTTATAAATCGACATTGTTGGAATTCTCAACAATGGTAGGTGTTTTACATATTCCATAGTGGTTAATAACAGCCTAAACAACGATCAAGTTGTATTGTGCCGCGACCCCTTTATCAAATGAGCTATGTGTCTGGGTTTGTAAAATATTTTTTTGGAACAAAGCATAGTTTCCAAAAATAAAGCGTTACAGTTGGATTTTACATAGCGTGGTATAAATAAATCTAGTGTGCAGCTATTCTGGGACTGCACATGCGTACAACCATTATATGAGAGCGTTCAAATAACCTCATTCGATGACCTGCATTGTAATTATTGCTCTGTTTATACATATGCCAGCTATCCCATGTCTCACATTTCATTACTCGGCGATATCAGCATATTTAACGACATACTCTACTGTCCCAAAGTTATTACATTTTAACGTTCCAGAAATTAAGTGCTCCCACCAGGTTGTTTTCTAAACGACCGTTCGCTTCACACCTTATTCCTCATTCCAATTCTATGTGGAGCGTGGCGCGAAATTTCGCAGGCTAGAAAGGCCCGCTGCCACATGCATGCTAGATGAGCGCAATTAAACTTAATCTCAAAATATCGAAACGAATTCTTACTCTAGGTTCCCAACAACAGAAGGCAGTTACACATGTATACCACCAACCAAGAAAAGGGGTCGCTATGTATTGTTGTATCGCCCCCGTTTGATCGGCCGTTGACTCCTGAATTCCGATACCAATAAAACATCTCATAAAACACGTTGGTGCATAGGATGTAAGATCAATTATTTACTGTCCGGAGCAACCAGCAAATATTGTGTTGATCACCAAGACGAATCATAACGAAATAGGTACTGTCGTTACATGACTGGCCAATCAGGTTGTTGCTTTTGACCTCGGGTCGTGGAAACCAGGGATACTTCCATACAACATTCCCATAGCAGGCACCACGTTAATAAGATTCAGTTAATATGTAAATAGGCATAATTCCTCGTCAGATTAAAGTTATTGAACACAGGAACTTGTGCCACAGACACTAACTTTTACAATTATACTGTGAAACAACACAGAGATAACTTTTTATAAGATTAAAGTTTTTTCAACACAGGAAGGTAAGTCCAAAATAATATAATTTTTTAAATTAAATTTTGAGCGATCACAGATAATTCCTTCTGTGGTTGAAGTTAAACACGTGGTGCTGTACCACAGAAACTTAAATTTAAAATTACATTGTGAAACATTTAGAGGGATAATTCCTCGTCCGATTAGAATTTTCCCAACACAGGAAGATATGTCAAAATTATCATATTTTAAAACTAAATTGTAAGAGATCACATGCATAATTTATCGTCTGATAAAACATTACGTAACGCATAATATTATGTGTAACATATAACTGTGGGAGACTGAGCTGAGGGTGGATACAAACTTGCTGTAATTTCTGTATGTTAATTATATCTATTTTACATGGCGTGAATAATTGAAAGCAGTTAGTATTGTTGTAATCGCCTGCACGCGAGAGGTTCGTCGTTAACAAGGGAGAAAAGTGTGCAGTGATAAGCGATTGCCAAATTGTTATCATAAAATTTTAGGCCAGTCATCAAGATGTTCGGGTACCGAAATGAACCAAGCCTGGCTGATACCGGGTACATGTATGTTGTTAATGCATGAACACCCGAAGCGTCATTTGAACAGGAGGTGGTGGAATACACCTGGAAGTCGAATAAATCATTCCCATGTTAAGGGAACGTGCATTCATGAGACGTGTATGTTATGCCTAGATATTCGTATGTCATGTACGTTCATTAATCTAATTGACGCCGAGTCGAGTCAGGATGAGGATGTTTTTAATCGACGATGCATGGTCTGAGCTCGATTTTAACAAATCGATAAGATGCTCTCATGCCTTGAATAACACCCATTGGTTATTTCAGAAATAAAATGCTCGGATATTTTTAGGATGAGCTCAAGTGACAACATTAGATTACCAATACAGGTATAATGCAGGTATACTGCAGGTATAATACAGGTATAGCGCTGAAATCAAAAAGAGAGGCCCAGGGCGCTGAAGTCTTGAAACTAACAACATTCAGACACATTGATGCCCTGGGGGAGCGGGTAAACTAACGGTTGTGGCCTTTCAATGTGTCATCTACCACAATCAGCTAGTTGGACGTTGTGTACATATATATATATATATGCATATTTCCCCCATGATCCTTGTTTTGGTTCTGAAGTTTCGCGCTCTATATAAGTCAGGCTGTTAGCTAATGAGTTCCATACTAAAGGCCTATATTTGGTCTACCGAAAACGACCCCCCCAATATTCCACTGGTTGGTCAATGTATACACCATTAACATACATATCTATAAACTAAGCCAAAAATAATGCTATCTCATCTAATATATAGATTATACATTTCAGATTAGATTTACTGTATCAGAATAATATATCGAACCTATGCTTACCCTGCTGGAAAGTATCATTAGTTGGTCGTTGTGTGTATATATTCATATGATTATTTCTCACACTGTCTCCGATTTGGAACTTATGTTTCGCACTCTAAGTCAGACTATTATATAATTGAGTCCCATACTGAAGACCTATATTTGGTCCACCGAAACTGACCCCCCCCCTCTTTTCACTGGCTGGAAAATATATGCGCCATAAACACACATATATGCTAAGCCATAATATTGCTAGCCATTTCATATTTACTGTATTATGATAAAATATGGAACATATGCTTACCATGCTGGAAAGTATCATAATGCATAATAACCTTCCTTGAACGCGATGTTTAAAAAAAAAAAAAAAAAAAAAAAAACATAAATTCATTTGGGTAATCCATGATTTGCGAAAAACATACTTTCCGTCTCTTGAGATGACAGCATCATTCATGCAATTCAATCAACCATATACAATGATATGCATTACAAAATGGTCCTACTATACCAATGCCTGTCTCGTCCGAAATGCCCCGTTTTCCTTTCGTTTAACATGACCTGATTCTGAAGTATCAATCTGGATTCCTTCTGCGTCGCACCATTAATTGCGCGTGATTATCGTGCGCTTCTGTGTTATGCGATTGAGGTAAATTTGCATGCTTCGGGTAAAGCTTGACTTGGTCCAGTTAGTGCGCTTGTTGTGCTATGCGACTGATGTCAAATTCATGATTCGGATCAAGCCTGGCTTGGTTCAGTTACCCACACACTTCGCGTCTGCTCGTCTTTGTAATTATATCGTAAATCGTATTGCACAGTATAATTATACAAGAAAACTAAGATGCATTCATTATGTCGGCCGTGAACTATCTACCATAGAATTGTTGTAGCTATAGATTATACATTTTGGAACACCTGTCTGTATGTATGTGTGTATGCATGAATGCATGTCTGTATGTGTTATAGACTCTAACACTGCTCGACTGATCCGACTCGGATTTGGTATTTAACGTGTCAACTTGACCTCGCTCATAGGCATGTTTCTGGACCTTGACCGATCCGACTAAAAATTTGTGTGTAGGACTACTTCGACCCCGGGAGCAATATGGACGGGTCCAATTTCACGTGGGACCATGTTCTCGAACGTGTTGATATAGGCATGTTTCTGGACCAATTGAACAATAGTTTGGCCAGACGCTGTATATACTGGGTACTGTCCAGATGGAGGCGATCACAAATAAATCCCTAAATAGCCCGAACGAAGTCGAGTACATCAGCTAGTTTAATATATATTTTGGACATTTATCTGTCTGTTTGTCTGTTAGCTATGGCCGGGAAAACTGCCGGACAGATTTGACGAAATTTGATACCTAGGGCCAATTATTTCCAGGGAGTATTTTGGACGGGTCAAATCTTGATCCCGACCTGACTTTGACATTCAAAAAAATCAATTCAAGGTCAAATCTGGTAAAACGGAAGTATTTCAACGAAATTTAATACCTACTGTTACTTTTGTCCCAGGAGTGTTTCGGGTGGGTCAAATCATGACCCTGACCTGATCTTGACATTCAAATCGGGTAAAGCCGGGCGGATTTCGACGGGTACTTTTGTCGTGACTTTTGTCCGGGGAGTGTTTTGGACGGGTCAAATCGTGACCCGACATGACGTTCACCTTTAAAATGGTCAATTCAAGGTTAAATCGCGCAATTCTCCGAAAATCAGAGGGGAACATCCCGGACGAAGTCGGGTCCATCAGCTACTATTATATATTTCTAGATTTAGTTACAAACTAAATACCTGTATTATCAGAATAATCCATAGTCCAAAGAAGGGACAGCAATATTAACAACCGAATCATTTGTAATGCTCTATTTTTATCAAGCTTTCGGCCCTATCTGGACCTTCCTCAGGACAATATCAAATGTTAAAACACAATCACATGTTGTACGTTTGGCATACTTTCACAAAATGTGTCAGTGGATCAACCAACTTCCTTTAAACCGCGACGTGACGTTGTGGGTCCATGGTAACGTTGTCGCGTAGCATCTGGAAATTTAGAATTCAGAACTCAGAATATCGGTGTTGAATGACTTGTTTTTGTGTTGAACCCATTACCATTGCCTTCCCGCGTTCCCAACTTCGGTATCCACATATCTCCCCTAACTAGTCTCTCTCGCTTCCCGCCGTTCCGATTGACGAACTCAACCACAGAAACCTTCAAGTTCCTCACACCTCTGTGTCCATGAGCTCGAAAGTGGTGGTATATTGGCATGTTCGAGTGTAATCTAATATCTCTCAAATGTTCTGCGACGCGTTCACTCAGAGATCGTCCAGTTTCACTGACATATACGGCCGTATCACACGCTTCACATGCCAATGCATATATTAAGTTCCTACTCTGGCAATTGACATTCCGTTTTACACTGAATTCCTTAGATCCCGATGTACTTTTATTGTTGTCGAGTGTTGTGATATCACACGATTCACATTCTTCAGTGCACAACACAGTCGGAGAATTCACGACCCTCGCTGTTTTCCTGTGGACAAGCATGTCACCTAGATTACTATCTCGCCTGTGAGAAACCAGTGGTGGATCCACAAATACCGACTTCATCTTCTCTGAGTCATGTAGGACATTCATGTATTTCCTTGTGATCCCTCCTATATCAGGCAGCAACGCAGAATATGTGGTGACAATCGGAACTCTGTCACTCCTCGCAACTCTGCCGACCCTCTTCTGCTTCAGAAGATCATCTCGCTCCATTCTGTCCACCTTCACTAACTGCTTCTCTATAAACTTTCCACTATATCCTCTTTTCCTAAACTGGATCTTCAACAGGCAAAAGACAATGCCAACTATTAGTGATGTTCGATCAATTAAGCGTACTGGATGTATATCTAATAGCACATTCCTCGGGATTTTATTCTGGGTAACATTTTTCTGACAATGCTGTGTTTTCTCAACAAAATTTATCAATATGATACTTTCATTCTCAGTTTTTGAAGCCACTTCTTCAATTGACAGGGCACGAGGATCTTCGGATTGACTCCAAGCCACCTCTCCCATGTCAATGACATAAAGATCTTTCAAAAACTGAGAATGAAAGTATCATATTGATAAATTTTGTTGAGAAAACACAGCATTGTCAGAAAAATGTTACCCAGAATAAAATCCCGAGGAATGTGCTATTAGATATACATCCAGTACGCTTAATTGATCGAACATCACTAATGGTTGGCATTGTCTTTTGCCTGTAAAATAAATTGGCAATTAAACAATTATATTGAACCGGAAAAGTTAGACGCAGTCAAGTTTATATTTTAATTGCTTGCATCCAGGATAAGGCATCGAAGTCACCTCTTCAATTGACAGGGTATGAGGATCTTTAGAATGACTCCAAGTCACCTCTCCCTTGTCAATGACAAGAGGATTTTTCAAAAACTGAGTGAGCATGCAAATATCATTTTGATAAGTTTTGACAAGAGGACACAACACTCTCCAAAAATTATCAACCCATTAGTTATCATATACATGTATAACGGATTTGTGGAATGGAACTAACTTCAGAGAAAGTTGGCATTGAAATTCATATATACCGGTACAATAAAATGGCAATGACAATACAAACAATGCTATTATGAATAGAGTTACATGCATTTTAATAATTGCTCTTATTCTGGAGTCAGCATCGAAGTCACCTCTTCAATTGACAGGGCATGAGGATCTTTGGAATGATTCTAAGCCACCTCTCCCGCATCAATGACATGAGGATTTTTCGAAAACTGAGCATATATTAAATTTATCGTTTTTATCTGTTTTGAACTTTTGACGAGACAGCACTGTCAGATAAGTACTGTTAAAATTTACGAAAGAAGTTACAAGTAAAAGTGGGACCAGCAATTTCTGTTGCGTTACATATACGGTAGTTAGGATACCACCAGTCATTGAACAGGAATCACTTCTCTATTACTTTCATGGTGTATCATGGCAATTAAGATTCAGTATCAATGCTTACATTACAATTCAGAAGCAGAATACACAGAACACTGATAAGGTGTCATCACACCAAACACCAAGATTATATATGGTCTCTTTGATGTTATTTAATTGTACACCCCACTGACTTATCATATTTCAGTAGATAAATAAACCCATATTATATTAAACTGACATCGTTTTTTCAATACAATGTTACCACCATTACTTTGATAGAGGAAAGTTTATTCTCAAAGAGTATAATTATTTTACATGAACTTTATTTTAATGGTATATAACTATATATCCAACAAATGAAGCTGAAAATTCATATTTCATGTGCTGCAGGAGCCTTCAAACTCTGGTTGACACTACAGTAACAGTTGAGGCACAAGCAGACATGTTCACTGGAGAAATGTTATTAGATAATCCACTTCAGCTGTTTCAGTCAGTTAATAAATTAGAGGAATAATAGTATGACCACTGCTCCAAACCTGTAGTTAGCCAAAATCAAGGCTTCTTTTACCATGATTTTAATGAACAGAGAACAGAAAATTCCTTAGTTGAAGATTGTCAGATCATCAATTACAATAATGTGACGTATCATCCATCCTCCTCCACAATAACATATTACATGGTAATTTACAAAGCATGTGTATGATATTACACGGCTAAAGATTGTCACACATTTGAGAACTGGTCCATAAATACTGTTTGTCATCCACCTTGAATGGGAAATTCAACTCATGGCATTTTGAAGCTACAAGTAGTAACATATCATTACTGTATGGTAGACCTCTACTTCCTGATATAGCACATTTTATATCTGATTCTGTAGTCATCCTGAAAAAATAAATATATGAAGTCAGAATTTTAAATTATTTTTTATGTATGTCATGGTTTGAACTGAACAAAATCTATTATAGCATGGATCTTAAAGGTACTCAATCTGATTAAGCACCCCTAAATTACTATTTCTTCGGCTTCAGGGGTAAAAAATAATTAATTTGAGTCGAGGAACACATCCATCAAAGCTCAGAATGATCAGATATTAATTTTTATTTAATTTGTAATTTTCTCGAGATGTGTATTATAATTGCAACAGAAACATTTATTCAAAAGGACGAAGATGGATAACTCTAAAATGAAGCACTGAGAACTTCCTTTTGACGGCATGTTCTGGGCCAGAAACAACAGATAACAAAACTTCAAAAATTTATATCTGATCACTCTGAGGGTTGATGGGTAGGTTACTCGACTCGAATCAATTATTTTGTTTACCTCAGAAGCCAAAGAAATAGTCATTTATGAGGGTCTAATCGGATTGAGTACATTTAACATTTAACCAACCATTTTCAGACATACCTCCCCCACTTGTTGATGAAAATCCACAAATCAGGTTCCAGCTATCTAGGTCACTTGTACCAATGTTAATCATATTTCCCAAACATGAAATGACACACTCTATGATTTCCAGGCTTCAATTTAAAGATGAATTATCTGTTCCCACAACAAGTATATAGTTTTCTCGGTATAGCATAAGAGAAATGAATCAAAAACACCTACCTGGGAACACTATTATCAATTAATATTGATTTCCTTACATAATGTGACTATCAATTTGCCCTGTGGGACATATATTTGTCACTATTTTTAGAAATAGTTCTTGCTCAGAACAAACACGAGCTGTAAACTGTTTAAATATAATCAATATTAAGCATGCATCATCCGATTAGATGCCCCTCAATAAGGCTCAATTACTATATATTTTGATTCGGGTGGAGGATATTTGATTTGAGGCGATGAACCCACCCACCAAAGCTAAGAGTTATTACATATTCATTGTTAAATCTATTATTTTTCACCATCGAGACTTAATAGTGGCCTGGGAAAAAGTCAACGGACCAATGGTCTTGGACCAAATTGCGGATGAAGATGATAACTCTAAAATCAAGTACCGTAGCTTTGTGTTGATAATGAGGCAAAATTTTCATTGAACAACATGTTGATAAATAACACATTTTGAGCATATAACTGAAGCAGCATTTCAAAATATGTTGTTGTTGGAACCTGAATATATGGGGTCCATTGAATCAAATTGAGAACTTGCACGCTAAATTATACATGAAATGCTTTATATAATTATTATACAATGAAGTAAAATAAATAATCACTCCAAATATTAAAAAAACATGTGAGTATAGTTAGTATACAGACTGTCAATGCGGTGAACGTTATTGCACCAATTTGTTGGGGCTCAAGTTTCGTGAAATATTACATGAGTGGCCAGTGTCAAGTTGCATCTTGCAGCATAACACTTTAACATAACAGATAAGTGCACAATTGTTTGCCTACTCCAAGTGCAGGTGTGGTTTGGTTTTGTATTTACTACACACCAATATTCAATCAAGTAATAATATTTGTCCACTATCTAGGCAAGTTAGTTATATATTGAACATGGCAAGAAATTAAATTAATTCTCTGGTACTGGATAGGCTGTCATACATGATGTCAAATATGTTGCGAGTCTCAATGACATCAGGATTGCACTATCGTGGACAAGCTGAAAAATTATACCAACAATGTAACTGAATTTACGAAATAGACCAAAAAAATGCAGCTGTGTAATTAGAAGTAAAATAAAATAAAGCTTTATTCCACACCTATTGACTATTCAACCAAATATCACCATTGAATACCTATTATTGTATGCCTCTAATGGAATAGAAGCCGGAATTATCTTTATTGATGTTGTCACCAAGAAAGGTGACAAACAGCTATTATAGACCTGTACATATAGTATGTCAACAATCAGCTTCAGGTGATGTCCCGATCATAACCGGTTATCCATCAGACTTAAATCACAATAAAGGTAGCTGACTCGTGGATTGACACAATGGTGTAGAATAAATACAGAACACAAGTTTCACAACTTGTACCATAATCTCAAATATTTTATCAAAATCATGGTGGACAGTGCATAATTACATTCTGCTCGAGTTTTGCTGTCGCAAAAATATATCCATGCACCTTCTGCAACTCATTTGATAAAAGATTCTCGATGACACTAGGGGTAACTTAATTTTAGGATCCTGCAAATATTAAAGAAATCATATTCAATTAAACATGCTGCTGTATGAGTATATGATTCATATTCGATTCAACATCAGCGAAGAATATATCTATATAATATCCCTGTTGAGCTTCGCAGTTCTAAAATGAGTGTTCCGTAAGAAGCACACATCGATGGCATTGCTGTAGAGTCGTAAGCACCCCCTCATTATGAGAGTAGTTCATCTGGATGATTGATTTCAGCATCCTGACCGACTGTACATGTGCATGTAGGTTATGATACATGTGAGTCAGATCATGTAGCCCCAATGCCCCTCAAAATTAAAAGATTAGTTGAAATGCAAAGTAACATCATTATATTTTACTCACAGACACAGACTGCCATTGGAAATGTTTTGTCCTCTCACAAATTCCAGAATTATTGGCAGCAGAGGATCACATCACTCATTCTTACGATAAGCTGAGGTTATCTGCAAAAATTAGTAAACACTTATTACAATATTGTTTTCATTAGAAAAGCTATTACTCAGACTAGTTATTTAATTGCAATTGTATACATACATGAAATCTGAAAATTGGCCACAGCAATAACTTCCAGGATTATAAAATCGCATATGTACTTCACCAACATTCATCAGGGACGTGGATGGAGGTCTCCATTGGGGAGGGATGCACCTTGAATTTGAAATGTATAAAGCCACACTTCCCCACACCCACCTCCTAAAATATCCAACACATATCAGACAAGAAGTCAAATTTGTTTTCAAGTTGGAGCAGGGGCCCCCGGTGGTCGAATCGGTAGAGTGCCAGGTGAAGTACACCGTCACAGGCCGTCCAGCGCTGACGAAGCTGGTTCGAACCCCGTCATAGGAAGGGTGACTGGAATCGTGTATCTGGGCAAGTTTGTCAGTTGCTTTCTGGGGGTCGGTGGTATCTACACGCAGTGGGACGATTTCTTGGTGAAATCAAGCCTCTGCGTGGTCTTTCCTCCACCAGTAAAATTGACAACGTCATGTGTGACCTAGCGGCTAGAACGACGATAAACCCTAATAAACCAAACCAATCAAGTTGGAGCCGGTTAAAATTGTGAATTGGAACATAAGTACTAGTAGAATGTCTGCTGAACAGTCTCTTTAACGACAATAACTTATGATGAACTTATCTTGGCCATTTTTTTCGCAAGCATCCATAGCGACTCAACTCAGTTGAGTTATGTTCTGCATAAAACGGGAAAAAAGAAGATAAAATAAAAAAGTGTATTCGCTGTATATGAGCATTGGTAGCAAGTAAAGTGCAAGTGCACTCTGACCGACTTTAAAATCGCAAGTGCACAGATTCCCATGGTAATAAATATCTGTGCCATTTAAAAAAATTTAACAAAAAATGTAGGAATAATGCAGTTTCCCATGGTACTAAATGTCTGTGAAAGTTTTGAAACAATTGACCAAAAATTATAGGAACAATAGCTCAAAGTAATACCCCTGTATAATCTATTGAAAATTTTCTTAAAGGTACTCAATCGGATAAAACTCCTCAAGTACTATTTCAATGGCTTCGGGGGTAAAAAATATTTGATTTGAGTCGAGGAAGCCACCCATCAAAGATAAGATTTATTAGATATCGATTTTAGAAATCTATTATTTTTCATTATCAGGAATACTTTCTGTCCCAGAAGGTCCCCGAAAAAGCCGACCGACATACTCTCGATACTAAATTCCATTGAACAAAATGTTGCTATACAACAGATTTTGGGCAATTATATACGATAGTTCACAGTCGTTAGCATTATTTTTGGATAATTATTTGATTCTGATAACTAAAGTGACCTTTGATAACATTTTGTCGTTGTTGGAATCTGTTGAGATGGGGACCCTCTGATCGGATTGAGTACCTTTAAGTCAAAAAGGGGGATAACTAAAAACAATTTGACACACCTCATAATCACAGGTGCACAGGTTATCATTGTGGTTGCTGTCTGTGCCAAGTTTCATGGAAAATGTTTAAAAATGACTGAGAAAAACTCTGCACAAATTTGTGTCCATGGACAGACGGAGGGCTAAGATGTTTTCAGTATAACCCCCCACAACTTGCAGGGGGGGTATAATAATAATTTTGGAGGGCATTAAATAATGTCCCGACAGTCAAGGACCACAAATAGGTCCAAGGGCTGTTAATAAAACATAACGCTCATATGCATGTTATTATTATTAATACAACTCCGTCCTTATGTGATCGGTGACACATCATTCACTGGGCCGTGTGAGAACATTTGAAATTTGAACATACAAATTGCAAAATCCTATAGCATCTATTGAGTAGCCTCAACGTTTTAGAAACTTCAGACCTGACCTGTTGGTCTAACACAAATTATTCCACACTAATAGATTGTTTGCTAATCAAGATTTCAACCTATTGTTTCTTGTGAAATTTCCGACTATAAATGTACATGTCTGGAATTTAACGATATTTAGAACAGTTGAAAATTTTGACCAAGGTTGATGGACATAGGTTAATTGTAGCATTACCAGTCTCTGCCCCGGCAATAGGCGGATATGATATTCGCCGGACATTCGAAGGATATACTTTACACGATACCCTTTTGCTGTATACATTGGTCTTTATATCCAGTGATTCTGTCAGGCTACTTTATGCAAGTCGAATTCCTGTTTTCACAAACCTGCGACTGACGCGTGCGACAACTGAGGTTGTGGCTGATGCAGTTAAACCCATTCGATTTAAAAATGTGCTTAACTGCGTCAGCCACAACCCCAGTGATTTATATAATATATATGATTTGAAACGTTGCGCCTATATATATAAACCCATCTAGCCTCATGCATCAGCCGCATGTCTGTAATAGCAGCTTTATACCGACATGGGTTGGCAGTCTATACATTTGTATTTATTGAATTTGTGTGAACCAGTCTCGACACACCAGTCTCTGTCGAGACTAAGTCTGCATTAAGTATATGTGACTATATTTATATACTGGTACGTATATACATCATTCGTTCGAAGAGAGGTCCCTTTCGGTAATTGCCGCTCAGCAAATGCTGCACATGACATGTTCACCTGATTGGCGATCACCACCACCCGGTACTTGCAGTAAAAAGGGCAGTTCGTTCAAAGGGTACGAAGCCCCATGGCTACTCGTGGGCTTGTTATTGACAGTATTATAAGTAGAGGTGGAGATATTTATTCTTTCGAGGTTTCAACACAAGTTTCCAACAACTGTGGGTTCAAAAACTAATTTTGGCTTTTGATGACTTGTGCATATTCCATTAATTCGAAATTAGGTGTTGTTGGAAATTGGAAATGAAATAATATTATCTACTTAGTGAGCTTTCAGACAACCATGATTCAATAATAAGTGGAAGGATATATGTCGTAGAAAGTAACCGATAGTTAGACTGCGCATGCTCACGTCAAAATCACAATCGCAGTCGTGTGTATATAAAAATCGTGGCTGGAAAGATCGCAGGGTATTCAATCACATGCTATACAAGCAACCTACTCAGCTGGACAAAACAAGTCTCCACTACTTTAATAACCGTGGTGTGGTTATATAGCGTTGCCACCGCGGCCAAAATCCAAAACCTTCTACACCGATGCTCCACCTACTAACTACAGTTGGGCCGCAGTGTACTTGCCATTCGGCCATGGTGTACATGTAGTTGCCACGGTGTACGTTCATTAAACTGAAAAAGACGATACAAACTAGAAATCTAACCATGTTGTACATGTACATGCCATTCGGTTCCATTGTAGTTGCCTTTCGGCCATGGTGCACTTGCCATTCGGCCGCAGTGTATATACTTGCCGTTCGGCCGTGGTGTACTTGCCGTTCGGCCGCAGTTCACTTGCCGTTCGGCCGCGGTTCACTTGCCGTTCGGCCGCAGTGCTCAACTGCTACAGTTACAAACTCTCGACTCCATGGCCGAATGGCAAATACAACGTGGTGCCAATGGACAATTGTTTTGTCCGACAATCCAGCGGGTACGAGTACTAGTACGATATCATCATGTACAACAACATGATGTCAACCTCGCAATCATGATCTCATCGGGCCACGATTCCTCCACTTACGTCAGTCAGCTGTCAGTTACGATTGTATCATGGTCGTCTGAATGTTCACTTATAGGCAGATATTAATAAATAATATAAATGTATTTTAATTATTTATCACTCACTCACTCAGTCACTGTTCACAGTTCAGAACTCGACAGAACTTTCACTGAAAGTTTCAGAATGCCTGTGCGTGCAGGTTGCCAGTGAACAGTCAGTGAGTGACAGCCTGTTGGGAGTTTTTTTCATTTACAAAAAATGAATATGTAGGCATACTTCACATTGTTGAGAACTGAGGAATTTAAGGAATAGTACTGCAGAAAGTGCAGTATGTATACGTGTTATCGAACACGAAATTATGCGAATTTTTACGGCAGAAATAGAAAGGTCAAGGTTTCCGGTCGCAGGGAAAGGTAATTTTCGGACACATTTGTTCGATACCTTTACCGGACCCCGGCTTCCATACCAGACTAAATAACTTTTGAAATTTGGATATATAGTTATTAGTTCCAACTACTAGTATACAATAACATTACCAATTGATGATGAGTCGAGTGTAAATTCCAGTACTAACGCATTAGCCTACTGTTTCGTCGAATTTACCTTCAATCAACATTCTCTACGAAGTATCTAATTACGTTCTTCGTATGTTTGCATAAATATTCTCACCTTTACTAAAAATATTCTTCTTGTATAACGGCTCAAATTCAGTGGTCTTGGTCCTTATTGGAGTCGAAACTGTGATCAACACCAACAAACCAATATGGCTGCCACAAGAAAACGTGATCGATCGACTTTATCAGCCTGAGTGCGCATGTCTTGTCCTCGATACACATATATGTTCAAGTGTTTACACATATATGTGTAAATATAGAAAAACATACACAACATGTGTATACACATGTATACAATACTGTATAGATATTGGAGGTACACACCATGTGTCCAGTGCCAATGACATTCTACCTACACAGTAGTTTGCAGAGAGTATCCTGTGAAAATATTTCCACCCGTTAAAAACCGCCACAAACAGAAAGAACATCAAAATGTAGACAGACTTTGTCCGTATACAAACAAGAAATATCGCAGAAACAGTATGGTATTGTCATATGTTTGACCATTGTTATGTAAACAAAAGCATAAAAAGTTACTTTTTTGGTGTTTGTTAATATTATGATGGTAAACATAAAGAGCGTTCTTTGTTGGTGAATTCCTGATATGGAACTAATAAAGAGCGTTTATGCCATGTGTGTGATTAGCCAGTATCATTGTGCTGTCTTCTGTAACACAATCAGGCTCTTGCTTAGGTAAAATATAGTAGGTCTTTATGATAACATGCTGTTTACGCGATGGTCATGACATATATGAACGAAACTGTATGCATTTTAATGTTTTTCTGTTTACGGTGATTGGAATAAAAATGAATATTTTCGACAACTAAGGCATCACGTGTCTTTAACGAATAGTTGAGAATTGTGTAGTTACTGGGTTGACACTTAAATAGTTAACTAACGACGCCCAGTCTGATTTTCTTCTACTATTATAAAGAGCTTTTGGGTGTGAAGAGCTAATCATGTGGTATAATTTATAGAACTTCCGGCCTGTCTTCTCGGGGTATATAATGCCATTGCTAACTCCAGATATATTACTTGGTGGGGCCTAGAGTATGGATGTTACCAGAATAACATTTCCATGAATGAATCTGCCTTATAATCGGCTGGAAAGATGTGATTCACTGTATATGATGAAGTCTAATTCTGATTAACGTTAATGTGCGAACATTCTTCTGCAGATCCGTTAAGTATCCATACTCAACTCATAAACCAATAATTGGCAGCAGGGGCATGAACTTTTGAACTTATGTGACCTTTCACTTTTCTGTGATTGAGATATATGCAGGCATTTGACATAATAACAAAACAACAAGCAACAACAATTCTATACATATGGTACATATTCAATGTGTTTCTGAAATAAGGCTCCACTTCTGGGGGTTCAGTCAAGCTTGTTCCTTCCCTGGTATTAAGCACATTTCTGCAAGCGATATCAATTTAAGTTAATTTGCAACGTGAAGATGAGATAACTATTCCATAGTTCCGATGCGAATCCATACATAATGCATTAGCCAACAATTGACAGAAGGGCACGTGACCAGTTTGTACTTATATTACAATTAACAACAATTATATACATACGGTAAATATTCGATGTGTTCCTGAATTTAGGCTGCGTTTATGTGGGTGGGTCAGTCAAGCTTGTTCCTTCCCTGGTATTAAGCACATTTCTGCAAGCGATTTCAATTTAAGTTAACTTGCAACGTGAAGATGAGATAACTATTCCATAGTTCCGATACGAATCCATACATAATGCATTAGCCAACAATTGACAGAAGGGCACGTGACCAGTTTGTACTTATATTACAATTAACAACAATTATATACATACGGTACATATTCGATGTGTTCCTGAATTTAGGCTGCGTTTATGTGGGTGGGTCCAACATGATCCTTCTCTAGTATTAAAACATTTGAAAAAGCGAGTTCAATTTAAGTAAAAACACCACGTTATGGTGAGAAATTTCTGCTATAGATGCGATACGTATCCATACTCAATGCATGCACCAAAACATGGCAGATGGGCATATGACCCTGTTTTACTTATATGACATTTCACCATTCTGCGATTGAGATAATAATAAAATAACAAACAACAATTATATACAACTATACATACGGTACATATCCATTATGTTTCTGAATTACGGTTGCATTTTTGGGGGATTAAGTCAAACTTGTATATTCTCTAGTATTAAAAACAAGCGAATTCTTCTTGGCAGAATATGGAATGGAAATATACAAATTTTCGGTTTATACTTTTAGGGATGTCTCTTATTATATGGGGGTAGAGGTGTGGGACAAATGGTTTCTCTGCTCGTTACATGTTCCCAGCCTGAAATTGTCTATTGAACATAACGGTGAACGTTTGGGATACAGTACTGATTATTTACAATTTTAGGTATTTATCTATTCATCTTTCTCTGGAAGTACGGTAACTTGTCTGAGGGATGTCTTATTTAAGTTTCGGGTTACAATAGCATTTTGTTGATAGGGTTTTTGTTGTATTTCAGAAGTTCACATTGGTAGAGTAGATTTAAATATTTAATAAAATTGGTGTCATTTTGGGACATCAAACCTCTTCTCGGTTGTTGCTGCAGGCACGGAGTTGCGGTTACTGGACAAAACGCGAGCCTCTGTTGGATACAAATAGATAGTAACGCCGTGCCGAAAGGGGTCAGTTTTGGTAGTTTTCAACGTTAAATGACATATCTTATCTGCTCGCAAAAATCGCACATCGCCCACCGAGAGGTGAATATCTGGGTTACATTTTCCTATGGTAACTGAGAACTCGCTGGCTCTCATCAATCCAAAGAACGCAATAGAGCAAACAGCCTCCATCATGCGATCCATGAAATCAGAGAAGAAACAACGGTTTACAATTGTGCATATGCTTTTAGGTCGATAAATAGGTCGATTATGTGCGTATTTGCCTGAGGGTATGTTATGATGGAACAACACATTCCAGTAATTTGTGGAAGTTGTTGCAGGTTAACTTTAAATTTGAAACTTTCCGATTGATTTTTACATGCATATATTTGTCCAAAGACAGTATCTTATTTATTTGATCTTAGCATTCGGAGCAGAAAATAAATTGGCCAATGATAACCCATAGTCTGTTTCTCTGCCTTTTGTCCGATAGTACATACGATAGTTATGTGTTGTTATATGTGTTCCTGGAATCTAGGATAAACTTCCTTTCCCCAGTGATTGTAACTGCTAGGGTTAATTGTATAGATAAGCACAATACATAGAAGACAGATTATATATAGTGTAGAAACACACACGCATCATTAACAAGATCACATTCTTAAGTGGTTATGACTGGTAGCAACCATTGTATAAGTTAGGGTTGATAAAGCCAGTATCATTCTATAAGACAGTATATAGTGATACACGTCATATCCAAGTGTATCATGTATCTCGGACCTTATTTAAGAGGCATGATACACCAGAGGTTGGAATAACTACCCGTGCTCTGAAGCGTGAGTCTCACTTATCCGACAACCTTGCTACTATACCAATACCTCTATTCTTCCGCCTATGTACTGTGCTTATCGAGAAAGACTTATACATATATATAAAGTATGAAGATCTATGAACCAGTTATTGTTATCAATGTTCCCGACACGGCCAATTCAACATCTAAACCCTAGACACCGGGACAATGGTGCTCGTGAGCTTGGAACCAGAACTTGTGTTTTCGTTCATACGTGAGTACTTACTATACCAACCAGGGCGTTTCTTTTGATCTAATAATTCAAATTACATAAACACAATACCCGCATTATGTTCTAGAGCAGTTCTCTATAATGTCACACTTCGAATGTGCATGTGCCAACCAAACTCAAATTATTCATTTCTTATATACCTGCAATTTTGCCTTTTCTATTCCCAATTACTTTAGTAATTAAAATCAAGATGAATATGACACAAAATCACCCTTCCTGTCCTTCCTTTTCGGATGACGTTAATTATAGTAGCGCCCAAATCGATGGAGAGATAGAGCGAATGCGATCTATTTTGCATGAAACCCACGACAATCACGAGGTACGAAACGCAAATGACGGCGTCGTACTAGATCGCATTTCCACACAATTGGGTCATTTTAATAGTGCAATAGACCAACAGTTGGACGCCACACGCATTTCGTCAGCAATTCAGATGGCAACTGGTGTGACAAATGTTATCACCCCTTTTTCGGGAGACCCTAAATTTGTTCTTGAATGGACCAACGAATTATATCGTTATGGCCAAGCAATTGATGCGACTGATCAAACATGTATTAAATTTGCTCTGCAGACCAGCAGAGGTTCAGTTTTCGAATTTTTAACTCAGTTCACACAAGAACGCATAAATGCCGATGGTGTGATCAGAAGTACATGGGCAGAAATCAAGCAGGAATTAAAAGTTCGATATAGCGAAGCAAAAGATAAAAGAGATGCGCTCCTTATTTTTCAAGCAGCAAAGCAAACACCTGACGAATCTGTGCAAGTTTTTTCTGATTGATTACGATCATTAGCGATCGATGTGTATGGGCTAGTAAATATTCGACAAAAAGTCGCCCAATTATATATGTGTGAACAATTCATCACAGGATTAAATAGTAAATTATTGAGAGATAAACTTTTGCGAGAAGATCCACAGACCTTAAATCAAGCAACTGATCTCGCTTTAAGAGAATATAATATTCAACACCGATTACAGTCCTATTATAGCCAGAATAATAAGAGTACTGATCGTAATTATCGATCATTTCGTGATAATAATTATTCTAGTATGGAAGGCAATAAATTTCAAGGACGGAACACTGGTAATAAATTTAATGCGCCCGCCACACCAGAAAGACGATGGCCAAGGTATTTACAGGGTAGAAATTCATTTAGCTCGTGTTATTCGAATAATAATCAGCGCCCACGGATTGGATCATATTCTAAACAAAATAGATATGATAACACGCGAAGTTGGCCTTATGTTCAACATATACGACAATCACGAAATTCTGTGTTTAATCCGCAAGCGAAACCATTTAGATTAATATGCCAATATTGTTCGATTCCTGGTCACAGTATTCAATGGTGTCGCAGACGATTAGCCGAGATGAATAAATATTATTTAAACTAAAATATTCCATTCAGAGAGGGGCATCTGGGTGGAATAATATAAAAGATAATAATAAGAAACAGTCTAATGCTCCATCAAAGTATAAGCAATATGTAAATAATAATGGACGACATTTATGTTCAACTTCTACAAATAAAAACCCCACAATTAATGTGAAAAACACCGTAAATAAACAGATCAAATATTCCAATACAGTCGGTAGAACATTAAACAAAATTGTTCCCTTCAATAAACATGCGCATAATCAAGAACAGCAAAAGGAAAAATTAATACAACACCGGAAAAATATTAAATCAAATTTATCAATTCCGGAATATCAAAATAATTCAAAGTTAATGAAAGGCATAAATGCACAAGTGGCATCATCGATATTGATTACAATAGGCACACAAAAATATCGAGCCATTCTGGATAGTGGAGCCGATATCAGTTTATGTTCATTAAAATTTTATAACAATTTAAAATATAAACCGCAAATGCAAGAAACGCAGTTTCATGCAACGTCTGCAAGTGGGGATGCATTAACCATAAAAGGTTTCATCATATTAAATTTCCACATTAGTAAATTAAAGGTCTCACATAAATTCTATGTTTGCTCAAACATGCATCGATCTTTATTGATCGGCAGAGATTTTCTCAGTGGAAACGGCGCCAGACTATACTTCGACCGCCAAATAATGAAGATTCGCGGAACAGTCATTCCGCTTATACCAGATATTCACGTTGCAACCTTGGTCAGAATACAGTCTGCCAATGTTATTCCACCAAAGACAACGATATTAACGAAAGCGCGTATAATTGGAGGTAATAAATTGTTTGCCACGAAATTTCTGCAGGTGGAACCAATAGACGAAGGGTTTATGGGAAATGAACCTGGGTTGACAGCCGAATATACTGCAAGCACTAACAGCGAGAGTATACCTGTACTCATAAGCAATTACACAGATAAGCATTTTAATTTGCGACGTGGATGTATTGTCGGCAGGGTGTCTGCTGTAAGGTGTGTGGAAACACCTCATCCGAATAACAATGAAATAAAAGAACAGATTAATTTGGATGATGTACAAGTTCCCGATTCATTTAGGGACGATTTAATACCACTAATTCGAAAGAATAATGATATTTTCGCTACAAAATTAACCGAATTAGGATGTACCACGGCTGTCACCATGAAGATTCCCACGGGGGACCACCCACCAATAAGGTTAATGCCTTATCGATGCCCATTGAAAAAGCGTGAAATTCTTAGTGGTAAAATTGATGAATTATTACAAGCAAAAATAATTTCACCAGCCCCAGCAACTGAATGGTCATTTCCGTGTATGGTTCTAAGAAAATCAGATGATTCATATCGATTTATAGCCGACCTTCGCAGACTTAATGCTATCACAAAACCCACATTCTTCCCAATCGATCAGATCGAGGATATCTTGGCCGAAATGAAGGGAGTTAAATATATAACAGTTCTCGATTGTTTTTCTGCATATAACTGCATTCCAATACATCACTAGGATCGAAGTAAGGCAACTATAACGTGTTTTAGAGGGAATGTTTCGTTTAACCGCACCTGCTTCGGTGCCATTGGAAGTTCTAGCGCTTTTCTTCAACTCATGAATCGTGTGTTGGAGGGGATTAAAGGATGTCGCGCCTATGTCGACGATTTAATTTTGTACTCAGTGGATAAGAAGTCCCATTTAAGGCTTCTTCAAGAAGTATTTGATCGCCTTAGGAAATTTAATGTGAAATTAAAGTTAAAGAAATGTTCATTCTTTAAAACAGAATGTTCATTTTTGGGGCACATCGTTGACCAACATGGTGTTAGACCAGATGCTCATAAAGTGAAAGCAATTCAAAATTTAGCACCGCCAACAAATGTGAAACAAGTGAGAAGTGTTATAGGATCATTCTCGTGGTTCCGGAAATTTATTCCTAAATTTAGTGAAATTTGTGGACCTTTGGTAGAATTGACAAAGAAAAACACAAAATTTGAATGGACGGATGAGTGTGATAAGGCATTTCAAAAATTGAAATCTGATTTAACAGAAGCCACATATCTTGCATATCCAGACAAAAATAAACCATTCATAATGTATACTGATGCCAGCGCGCATGCTATTGCAGCATTGATTACACAGTCACGTGACCCAGGTGACCCGTGTATATCAAGATCGAATACGGAAAATCCTATACATTTTATTTCCGCACGGCTGAATAAATCTCAAATTCGTTCATGGAGTACATTAGAACGGGAATGCTTTGCTATTTATTGGGCAATAAAGAAACTTCAATTTTATATCAGCGGGTCTCCGTTAATTATAAAGACTGACCACAAGGTATTAACTCATATGTTATCTGCTCCCATGGACAATAAAAATGTCGCACGTTGGGCTGTGTGCATAGCTGCCTACAAGCCGCAGATAATCCACATACCCGGCAAAGAGAATATATTTGCAGATTATTTATCACGACCGGAACAGTTACAAACTGGTATGTCAGAGGTACCAGAACAGTCCGACGTAACCGGCCCTGAACGAGAAGTACCAATGGATGTGGAAATAATTGACACATCTAAATTAAACACAAAACAATATGCAAATTGTCGCATAGACAAAATTCTACCTGAAAATCAAGAAGCAATTCAGTTAGAGGGGTTTGACATACAACTTGAACAAGAACGCGATATAGAAGCAATAGAGATTGTTCAAAAATTAAATTCCACCAAACCACCCAGACAAATAGCAGATAAATATATAGTAATTAAAGATGTGCTATATTTCATCAGTAATCATGATGATGATCCAGATATACGCCTATTTATTCCCGCCAATATTCGACAAGCTGTACTCAAACAATACCATGACTTAGCAGGGCATTTTTCTACAGTTAAAACTTTTGCAACAGCAAAACTGAAATATTATTGGCCAAATATGTATCGAGATATACATAATTATTGTCAAGCTTGCATGATTTGTAAAATGAGGAATTTATCACAACAAAAGGCCCCAATACAAGAGATGGACCGCCCGCCATTTCCGTTTGCGACAATAAGCACTGACATACAAGGACCGTTTGAAACAACAATGTCCAATAACAAATATATTTTAACTTTTATTGGTTGTCTGACAAACGAGCCGAAACGGTGATAATGATATTTTTAGAAGAGGTCATTAGCAGACATGCTTGCTGTCTCAATTTGGTAAGTGATAATGGCTCAGAGTTCAAAAATAAAAAGATGGATCAGGTGTGCAAAGAACTAAACATCCACCATATTTACTCCAGCCCCTACCATCCGAATTCGCAGGGCTGTGTCGAGCGATCGCACGCCGTTCTAAATTCTGTTATATCAAAATTGGTATTACAAAACACACACACTTGGGACATGTATTTGTCACAAGCATTATTTGCAATGCGTGTTCACGTAAATGATACCACAAAATACAGTCCATTTTATTTATTATATCATAGGGAACCCACTTTAAGTCTTGATAATATTCTAAAACCCAGATTGAAATATGTGGGCGAGGACTTTACATCTATCGCTTTACAGGAACAGCATAGAAATTTTCGTTTAGTTCTATCGCGTTTAAGATCTCAAATCAGAACACAAAGAAAGAATGAAAAACGGACAGAGGTTTCATTTGAAATAGGCGATCCAGTTTATTACAAATCGGGGCGAAAAACGGGTAAACTGAGTTTATCATGGCAAAGTCATTGGAATATAATTGAAAAACGTAGTAATGTATCATTCTTAATTAAAGATCAATTAAGTGCTCGAACAGTCCGCTGTCATGCCGACAATATTCGTAAAGCCGACACTGCATGGAAAATTCCTCCCAAAGATACAATACGTCAATTGCGAAGACAGCGATTTGTTGTAAATAGTTCTAACGAAGACCCAGAACAACCTGCGTCATCAGAATGGTCGTCTAGTGACGAAATTCCACTTGCGCAATTAATGAAACGCAAACAATTAAGACGGAAAAATTCTTCAAGCGACGATGAAATACCACGATTGGAATGGGCAGACAGATTGCGCGCAAATGAGCAAAACAATAATAATTCAGATGCTTTTGCGGCCGAAACTGAAGAAATTGAAAATGTTGCCTCTGATAACATAAACCCATATGTACAAACAACTGTTTCTGACATGGATATCGATTTAAATTCGCGTGCATATGATGCATCTACACAAGCAGGCGTGAATGATATCATTCGTGTTATAAGCACACGGGAAACAAAATAGACAATTTGTCCGACATAATTAATATCAGGATTCCATTAAAGTCATACTTACCAGTATAAATGTGCAACAGTTATGCATCCGTAAATAATTATATATTATAGTCCTGACGGAATAACAAACAATGTATAACAAAATCCTGAATGTTCACTTTCCGTATAACAAAGGAATAGAAATGATAAACAATTGAACTAAATAACACAAACATGATTTAAATCATAATCTTAATATTCATAGTCTACGCGTGTATAACATAAATATATCCAACATTGTGCCACTGTACGCTTAAATTAGTGCCGACAACACTTGCAAACCTTTCTGTATACAAAGCATGAGGTTTACTTGATTTCTGTATCTGGACAACGGGTCCAGGAATATCGTGTAAAGCTATTGAGATGATAAATTTACACATACAATTGAACTGACCAGCATGATTATTGCATAGACTCCATAACTCAGCTGACATGCATGTTATGTAGGTTATTGTATAGGTCAGCACCGCGATGAGCTGCCAATTGCCTATACATACAGTACAACGTTCAATCGTAATACTAATAAAAAATAGATTATCATTAATCGTCTTTGACCATGCATCCTTAGCATACAATTTGTGGACCCACAAAGCATTACCCAGATGGATTGAATATAGGTATAGCGGAATTTCGAGTGGTGTGCACAACTCTCGTCTTCCGGGTTTGACTTGCGATACGCTGGGATATTTAACCCTGGTGTTGGTAATGGAATGCTAAGCGTTATTAAATAAGAATGGTCGTTCGATGGATTATACCAAGCACAAGTATAATACTATTTTATTCACTCTGTAAACCGCATATTGAGTTTAGTTTACAATGATAAATATGACCATATAATATAATATGATATAGATAGCGGAGAAGTACATGTATGTGGTATTTCATTACCACGTGATTGTTCATAAATAGCTGTGAATAGTTTAACGAAATCGCAATCATCTACTGATTGGTTCTAATTCTACTGGAATGGTGAACGCTAATTCACCCGATTTTAACAATAATTTCACACCAAAATAATTACACGATTGTTGATTATAAATATCGTCGCGGCAGGCATGTTTGGTTATCGCACAGCAATTGTATTCAGCGACAATTACATTTTTTATGAAATTTTATGGCGTGATATACATATATCTAGCGGTTCCCTTTAATGTCATGATTCAAGACATATTTTTAACTCCTACGATCACATTTTATTGATCATAAACCCAATTCCCTTAATGTCCATATCCCTCATTTATTGCATGACCATTTTTCTTTACATTTTATGGAAATGCTCTACGAACAGGTTCAAAATTTATGAAAATGCAAATTGCATTGGCGAGTCACTGATTTTGTTTCAGGATTCGTACTTTGGACATATTTTGGTTTCAAGATGCTTATTAGCTATTGTGGGTTTATTGTGTTCTTTTTACAAACACATTATTTAGTCTTCGTGTCATTTATGTCGAACTAAATGGGTTCGCCAAACACGATTAATGGTTGGTACTGTAAGTCAGGCAAATGACGTCACACGCGATGGACCATCCAATATACACCGTGCTGACATACCAGACACGCAGACCGGACCAGACATTGGTGTTTCAACCACATCTAGCGACACCGCTGCTGACCTTCGAACGTTCATGACACTGTCCTCACAAGATTATCGGACATAGCTATTCCACCGACTGTCCAAAATAAACACTCGTTGCTGCATTTCCTCGTTCGGCGTCTTGTATACAGTCGTTGTTCAACGCTGACGCCACCACAGTTCCTCAGATGATTAACTAAATGACGCATATGCTGCCAGATCGTTCATGAACATCGCTGATACGTTTGATATACATTGGCATAAAAGAATTGGCATTTGATCGCAACTGTACACTGCTGATACATGTACATCGGATTTCATCAATGGAACGAATGCCGCCTTGCCAGCTCTCGCATGCCGCACGGGCATTAACATTTATCTTCCATAATTGTTGCTGTCAATTATAACTGTACGTTTTGTGCGAGTTTTCTTGTTCGCACATACTAGCTTATAGCTACTGTGTTGATTATCCGACCTTGGATAGACTAGTTTGCCGAATATATATATTGGACACATATATCACATTATACCCGCCAAGCCAGAACTTCTCTACAAATTCTTGGATAAATTAACTATTCGCTGATAAACCAGTGCTCCAGTGACTTACTGTTCGATGCTAATCCAGTAACCTAGTGACATACTGTTTACCAGACTCGCCATGGATAATTGACTCTTAGTTTCTGTTGCTGTTGAGTTTTGTGTATGAATATCCATGTGTTGATGTTTTTTAGGTTCGCGTTCGCGATTATAGATCCTAGATTCCAACTATCTTCTGTACACTCGGACTTTTACCACACTTTTAATTTGTAACTACATGTAGTTACAAATTTCTGTAGCGAGGGGAGTCTGTCCGATAGTACATACGATAGTTATGTGTTGTTATATGTGTTCCTGGAATCTAGGATAAACTTCCTTTCCCCAGTGATTGTAACTGCTAGGGTTAATTGTATAGATAAGCACAATACATAGAAGACAGATTATATATAGTGTAGAAACACACACGCATCATTAACAAGATCACATTCTTAAGTGGTTATGACTGGTAGCAACCATTGTATAAGTTAGGGTGGATAAAGCCAGTATCATTCTATAAGACAGTATATAGTGATACACGTCATATCCAAGTGTATCATGTATCTCGGACCTTATTTAAGAGGCATGATACACCAGAGGTTGGAATAACTACCCGTGCTCTGAAGCGTGAGTCTCACTTATCCGACAACCTTGCTACTATACCAATACCTCTATTCTTCCGCCTATGTACTGTGCTTATCGAGAAAGACTTATACATATATATAAAGTATGAAGATCTATGAACCAGTTATTGTTATCAATGTTCCCGACACGGACAATTCAACATCTAAACCCTAGACACCGGGACACCTTTCAGCTGCTTATCATATGACTATATCCTCTGAAACGAAGAATGTTGCAACACACACCATTTCGCTGATGTGTTGTTCAGATAGATATCCACAAATAATTAAGGATAATACAAGTATTTTTCCGGTATGTCTACCATATGCAGTTATGAACCATTCAATAGTTACTGTCATTCTGATCTTAAAACCACGTTGGGAATCACGTGGTTTCGATGTTGGTGAGTACCACGCATTCAAAATGTGCAAATGCACAAAAACATAATATATGAGGAACTGACACAAAACATAGCATTTTGACTGTTATAACATATGCTAAATTAAGTTGACAAGTTGATACCTTATCTGTTCGGAAATATTCAGTAGTTCTCTATAACATTCTGACCAAATTTGTCAGTCGGAGGTTCGTGTCATACAACAGTCCATACATCTAGTAGAATCATTCACCTGACAACGTTGGTCGTAATTTCAGAGCAAACAACTGTGAGATTGGACTCCATTGAGGTATAAACTTTTTTTGAAAAATAGTATAGCATATGCTCATAGGTGCCAGAATACTATGCAATGTATCATTATCATAGTTTATTACCTTTTATCTCGTTTCTGGTCGCGTTTGCGATCGCCTCGGTCATTTATAATGCTTGGTACCCATCAACTCGATACTACGTGATTACCCACCGTGAAAATGCCATGAAAATGAATTTGTTCATTTGAAAGTACATATGAACTAAATATATAAATATCTCAGTGTTGACAGCAACTGTGTGTATGCGATTGCTGGATATGTATCATGATATGTATCATCTATAATAACCTATATTCGCGATATTAAGATCACAAGCCTGACAAGTAGGCTAAGGTAATATTAAGGCCAAACCTTGTTAAACTATAATATAAGGGTTTTGATTTTGGTGCTGTGATACACTTATTTTACAAGGTTCTGTGAATTTGGGATGTACTGTACAAGAAGTGATTAATAGTTTCAAGTTGTTAACATATAATTGCAACATTCGCCAATCATTGTATATTATTAATAACTTATAATCATACAATGGTGCATGCCTATTATGGAGTCGTAACTGGTTTAAAGGCACGGGCGGCGTTCGTTGTAGATATATTCATATTTGTTCAAATCGCCATCAACAGAAGGAATATTAAAATATATATAGTTTTGTTCATATGCCAAACATAATCAGCGCGTAAATAGTATATTGTCGTCAAGACGTACGATGGTGAACGTAAACAAGATCCCGCTCGTGTTTCAGAAATTGTGCTTCTGTTTACATAACACAGCGCAATTATATTGGTTAATCACACAGAACTGATATAAACGCTCTTTATTATTTCCATATCAGGAAAACAGTAACAAATAACGCTCTGTATGTTTACCATATCCGGATCTAAACAAAAACGATGAAACGTAACGTTTTTTGCCTTTGTTTACATAACAAAGGGGGGAAAATGACAATAACATACTGTTTATGCCATATTTCTGATTGGTATAAGAACAAATTCTGTCTATATTTTACTATTATTTCTGTTTATGGCGGTTTTTGACGGCCGCCCGTATCTTTAAGTCATTTAGTGAAGAGGGATACTTATCATCTGCTTTTTGTTTTCTAGGACAGGAAGTTAAGTTAAGTGTATTGACAATTACACCCTCAGGGGCCGATGTCACAACACAAATAACAATACATATATATGATATAATTATACCAAATTGTATTCAGAATTAAAATGAAAAAGTCATCATGTTTGTTGTTGAAAATCTGATGTTTCACATCGTTTGTGGAAAAAGAGACAGACCATGTTACAGATGATATTGCACGTTTCTGTTTTATAATTTCGCAGAATGAAAATGAATTCTTGTGCATTAGTTATATTAGTAAACTTGTGATTTACTTCATTTATTTCATCAAATACATGGAGACGAATGCTTTTCTAAATAGGACAATATAAAGTACAATGTTTCTCGGTCTCAGTTTCCAATCCAAACTTTCTGCATATTCGCTTGTCTACATGAATCGTCGGTTTTTCTTACCTGATTGATATCAGATGCCCATATTTGGCAACCATATGGCGTAATGGGTTTAATGAGTTTATCATACAGTTTGGTCCACATATTAATTGAGAATATATCGCGTTGTTGTAGTGACCTAACACGCGAATAAAGTACCTTAATTCCCTTTCTCCTTACTTCATGTTGTGCTTTACTAAATGACCCATTAACACACAATATAACGCCTAAATACGTGTACCCATCAACAAGTTCAATCGGAAGATTGCCAGTCTTGAATGAGGGCAATTTTAGAGATTTTCTTTTTCGAAATACCATGCATTTACTTGCAAGGTTTTTGTTATTTACATATACATGGAACTTGTTCAGGCAGTTTTGTAAGCCGTCCTGTGAGTCAGATAATACGATAAGGTTATCGGCAAAAAGAAGATGATTGATGCGGTGTTCCCAATATACACAGGAGAGCATGACTGATCAAATATATCCGATATGTCATCAATAAAAATATTAAATAGTGCGGGAGACACAGTGCACCCATGCCTTACTCCAATAGTTGATAATTATTTAGGCCCCCACCCCATCCCTTGTCCGATTCATATAATAACTCGAATTGTACATGGATTTAATGTGAGGAAGAGGTTACCAGTAATTTCAATGTGCTTCACTTTTTGGAAAAGTATTTCCCTATTTACGGAATCAAATGCGTTACGGAAATCTATTAACGGTGCATAGGGTGGTTTTGTTTAATTAGTGCTTTCAAATTAAAGCAGTAATTAAAGGCACGTGAGGCCTTAATTGTCTAAAATATTCATATTTGTTCCAAACACTGTAAATAGAAAAACATTAAAACGCATACAGTTTCGTTCATATATACCATGACCATCGCGTAAACAGCATGTTATCGTAAAGACCTACTATATTTTACCTAAGCAAGAGCCTGATTGTGTTACAGAAGACCGCACAATGCTACTGGCCAATCACACACAAATGGCAGAAACGCTCTTTAATAGTTCCATATCAGGAATTCACCAACAAAGAACGCTCTTTATGTTTACCATCATAATATAAACAAACGCAAGAAAAGTAACTTTTTATGCATTTGTTTACATAACAATGGTCAAACATATGACAATAACATACTGTTTATACGATATTTCTTATTTGTATACGGACAAAGTCTATCTACATTTTGATGTTCTTTCTGTTTGTAGCGGTTTTTGACGGGTGGAGATATTTTCACAGGATACCCACCACCAAGGCCAACCGTACCTTTAATGCTATCAAAATGAAAACACTATCTATTGTGCTCTTGTTTTTGTTTTCGCAAACTGAATTGGCTTTCACTGATCAGATTATTTTCTTCTAAGAAGTTCGTAATTCTCTTATTTATAATGTTTTTATATAATTTTCCTGAACTACCAGCGCAATCGCTCTGTAATTATGGAGGTCACTGAGGTCGCCTTTTTGTAAAATGGTTTCAGTATTGATTAACTCCATTTTCTTGAATAATGACAAGACGCAAGTACAATATTGGAGAGACATGTGACGTCTTCGATAATAATAGTAACGACTGTTTTAAGTAATTCATTTCTTATACCAACTTGCCGGGAGATTTTTCTGTTCTTAATTTCTCGCAGAGCAGCGATAATTTCGCTTTGAGTAATGTTTTCATTATTAAGATCAATCGCAATCAATGGTGTATCTGTTCTCAATGTATAAACTCTTGTATCAGTATTTTCACGACAATATAGTCCATTGAATAAACTCGACTGCAGAGTCGGAGTTGAGGCTATCATAGTCAGATTACTTGGTCGCTCTTATAGTTTTAATAATGTTCCAGTATTCACTCGAGTGACAACTGTGACATAGTAGTAGTTCGCGTGTCTAACGGATCTTAAGGATATTTTGGTTTCGAAAAAATATGTCATACAGTCAAATATAGTATGTCACCGTTTAACCTAACCTAAAGAGAATTTCTCTATATTTGATATGCAATGTTAGCAATTGGGATAAAAATACATACATAATTATATATCATACAGATACAGATTTCCAGAAACAAAACTTTGATAACCAGTGTATTAATGATTATCGACGCAAGACTTCAATTGTGCATATACCTTAAATTTATATAACGTAAACTTTCTGTTAGCTGCTGCATACAAAAAGAAAGCTCATCATTTCCCCGAATTGCGGAATGATTGGTGTTCTCATTGGACAATTTGTGATATATATATGGTTACCATTGGAATAAACATCACTGTTATAACACGAATTATTGTTAACCCGTTCGACGCCAAATAAATACAAATTTTCCAGGTGGGACTTACATTCTTGCCTCGTATATCGTCTGGCCCGGTGTTCAGTTTCCCTTTAGAAGAATGAATCACCCCTAACTCATCCCGTGTTGCCATTCTCCGAGGATCGATTCCACATAAACCCGAAGCAGCCACTAATAAATTTAGCGGCAACGCAGTGATGTTTCTGTTTTCGCACACGTTTCCCATAATTTACACGCGTATCATTGATTCGGGGTCTTTGTGTGATCATACCCCTTACAGAATCATCAGAAGAGGGTATCTGGAACATTTGGCTCATTCGAAATCATTCGTGTCTATTTGGCTGACAATAATATCACCTGTGTCAGCTGAGATGACAAGAACACGGTCTTCTTGCGAACTTGTATTGTTCTGAAAGACATGTTCACATTGAATTGTAGCATCAGTTTTAGAGATCTCCTGTGGTTTATCCTGTTGTTTAGATATTTCAGATTCGTCTATATCTTTCATCTTTGACTTGAGCAATGTGATGTCATTCTTAAGCCTCCGATTCTCATTCTTAATTTTTAATTGTTTCTTGAATTAATCCAATCTATTATGCAAGTCCTTTTGTGTCTTATTGGTCTCTACTTTCAGGACAGTAGTTTCGAGTTCCAACTCCTCCATTTTCGAATTGATGTGTTGCACATTAACCTTGATCACGTTTTGTATTTGAGTCCGCAGATCATACATTGATTGATAAACGTGATTTGCACTTTCTTTCTGTGTTAACTGCATTTCTTCGGTACACAGGCTCAAATCATCAACCGACCTTTTCAGAGTAGTAGCAGATCAGACATTTGAACCGGCTGTAGCTGAAGGAAGTACGTGAACTAACGATCTCCATATACGCACATTTACTTTTCTTTTGGGAGCTGAGAAGAATATTTTTCAGAAATGATAAGTATCCCGTCGAGGGCATGGCGTACTTGATACTGGTACCACTTCTTTGACACAATTCTGTGACAGCATTTCATTGTATAAGGTTTTAACATCCAGGCCAAGTGACTGTCCAAAAGCTCTTTCATAAATGTCTGGTAAGTGGTGCTCTATCCACCATTCTACGCCAAATTTTGATGCTTGGATCATTGGCTTATTAGTCATTCTAACGATATGCATTTTAACTCTCGTCCTTTGAATTGACAATTGGTCTTCAACTAATAAGCGTTTTACTTTCAGATTTATCGTATATAATTTTCCAAATCACGCCTCCCTTCTCCATGTATGAAGTGGGGTCCCAATATTTGTCAGAATTGCCTTGTACATAGCTATCAAACCTGTCAGTGTCTAGTGTGATTGTAACACACTTACATCAACTTTTAGATTCAATAGTATGAATATATGTCGCCATTCCTTCCTCTTTTTTGCATTTAGCCTCCCTACTGCCAAAGAATAGTCTCTTTTTCCTCTTCTCTTTCATCTGAACTCCCGGTGTCCTCTTCATCGTGACTCCCCATACTATCTACTTCATTCGTATTTTCATTAGAATCAGCCATCTCCTTTTTTTTTTGTTGAGTCGACTTCTGCACAATTAAATTTAGAGATATACCATTCCCAATGTAATTTGTGGTATTATATATGTTCTTATCTATCAATTAACAACACATTATCAGAGAGAGAATGTGTTGCCTGCTGCGAGTTTAAGGAATAGCACATAATTGTGTAGTTATTGGATTGACGCTGAAATAATCAAATAACGTCGCCAAGCCTGACTTTCCTCTACTCTGGCAAAATACTTTTGACAGTGAGGAGCTAATCGTGTTGCATATAGTACTTCCGAAGTTCCGATCTGTGTTCACGGGCTATTTAGATGTAATTGCTTGCTCTAGATATATGCATTGGTGTGGCCTAGAGTATGGAGGTTACCAGAATAACATTTGGATCAATGAATCTTCATTTGATCGGCTGGATACATGTGATTTACTGCATATAATGAAGTCGGATTCTGAGCTTAGTTAAATCACAACGTTAATGTGAGAATTTTCTATAGTTCGGATAAGTGTACATACACAATACCTGAACCAAAAAAAAAAGGCAGAAGGGCACATGACCCTTTTGTAGTTTCACTGTTCTGTGATTGATATAATTTATTATTATATGCATGTATTTGACATAATAACACAATTGCAATCGACATCAATTCTATACATACGGTATATATTCAATGTGTTTCTGAATTAACGCTGATTTCTGCCGGGGTTAAAACTTTTTCTTTCCCTAATATTACACACATTTAAACCAGCGAGTTAAACTTAAGTAAACACAACGCTTAGGTAAAAACAATTCTTCTATTGTTCCGATAAGTATCCATACTCAATGTACGAACCAACAATTGGCAGAAGGGCGCATAGCCATTTTGTACTTATATGACCTTTCACATTTATGTGATTGAGAGTCTTGCGGGCATGCGACATACTAACAAAAATAACAAGCAACAACAATTCTATACATACGGTATATATTCCACGTGTTTCTGAATTAAGGCTGCATTTATGCGGGGTGAGTCAAACTTGTTCCTTCACTAGTATTAAAATCAGTTAAACTCGAGTGTTAAATTTAAGAAAAAATCACAACTTTAAGGTGAACAGTTATTCTACACAGGCCTCTGGGGATAATACCGGATATACCAATATATACACTAACTGTGACAATGTTCACAAGTCCGATTGTGGAGAAAACACACCATCTATCATATTTCTCATATATTCTCAAAATAAATCTTCTCAGTCACAATGGTCCGAATCGGCATCTCCAGTTTAGACCTAGTTTAAACTACCAGTTTAAACTGGGTTTTAGTAGTAAAACCAAGTTTTTCTCCACCGCTGGGACGACATAGATTTGGTCGATTGCGTTACCTGTGGGCCTCACTTGTCCAATTGCAAGACTAGGAGGCGTGGTCTTTCTGTTTATTATCGCTACTTGTCAATTCATTGTCCGGTCACGCGACCTGTTGTCGCTATATAAACTCCTAATAAGGGGAATAACCCGTGCGCTTTGAGAAATCACGACGAATGCACGGTCTGTTGTATAACGGTTAGATATTATCTAATATCATGGACGAACGTGACTTTTGGAACTCAAAAATATCTCTTGAGGGCATGGGTGGGGCCCCGCCACAAATACCCCATAGAAACACCACCACCCCGGGGGTACCATCCGGACGGGTGAAAATGGGGTATGGACCATTTTTGAGAACGGGAAGGAATTCGGCGAATTTGACGGCATGAAAGGGTGGCTCGCCCATAATACCCGATAGAAACATCACCCTCACCCCGGGATAACAGGGGTTTGGACGGTAAGGATTTAGGCTAATTAATTTGGCAGCAGGAGTGTGTGGCACGATCAAAATACACCATAGAACCACCCCTACCACCCCTCACCGGGGGAGGGGTCCCGCCAGAGGAGGTGGACATTGGGTACGCCCAAATACCGAATAGAAACACCGCAACCCTCACCCCGGGGAAGGGTACCTCAAATAACGCATATAAACACCACACCCCTCACATCCGGGCGGGGTGGGGTGGGTTACCACACTAGGGGTGAAGATGGAATATGAACCATGTTTGAGAACGGTAAGGATTTCGGCCAATTTGACGACAGGGGTGTGTGGCCCGCTCCAAATATCCCATATAGACACCCTACCCTCATCCCTGGAGGGTACCACCCTGATGGTGTGAAAATGGGATATGGAGCATTTTATTCATTATTCGCAAAAACATGCTGGTCAATATTACGGCATGTGTATGTGACCCGCCCCAAATACCCCATAGAATGGGGTATGGACCGTTATCGAGAACGGTAAGGATTTCGGCCAATATGACGTCATTGGTGGGCGGCCCGCCCTCAAATATAGTCATAGAAACACCCCCACCCTTACCGCGGGTGAAAATAGGGTCCGGTTGGGGTGGGGTGTTTCTATGGGGGGCATTTGGGATGTGCCACCCACCGTTCTCGAAAATGGTCCATACCCCATTTCACCCCCTCGGGGTGGTATACGTCCGGGTGAGGGTGTTTCTAGGGGGTAGTTGGAGCGGGCTACCCACACTGCTGACGTCAAATTGACCGAAATCCTTACCGTTTTCGAAAATGGTCCATACCCCATTTTCACCTCCTGGGGTGGTTTCCCCAGCATTCAGGGGTGGGCTGTTTCTATGGGACATTTGAGCGGGCCATCCATCCATGCCGTCAATTGGCCGAAATTCTTACCAGTCTCGAAAATGGTCCATATCCCACGTTCACCCCCTCGGTGGTACCCCCCGGATGTGAGGGGTGGGGTGTTTATATGGTTTATTTGGGGCGAGCCACCCACCCATACTATCAAATTGGCCGAAATCCTTACAGTTCTCCAAAATAGTCCATACTCCACCCCATCAGGGTGGCCGTTACCCTCCCCCGGGTGAAGGCTGGGTTGCCTCTGATGGGTATTTGGGCGGGCCACCAACCCATGCGTCAAATTGACCGAAAGAGACCTTTTTGTGAATAAGGAATCAGTTTCAAAAGTCATGTTCATGTCTAGCGTGTCAATCTGATCAGTCCGATCCCGCCATGCTCTCAGCCGCCAAATCGACATCCGAACGAGCGAATTGCAAACAGACATATATAGCAAGAAATCATCCATCACACTGGCACATATTTTGTTAGAATTCATCTCATAAATACCGACATCGCCTCCCCGAATTCCACTAAGACTCTCCTGCATCTACATTGAGTGACAAACGGCCGCGCATAAACGCCTCCCCCAATTCAAAATAAACACTCCCATATTCACGAAGAAACAACATCAATATTGGGCGAAAAATATCGGCCGAATAATTAAACCCAAAAAACTAGGTTTTAGTCAAACCTGGGGTAGGGTGGTTTAACTTTGAATTTTTTTCAAAGTATATTTAAAGGTGTATGTTCGAGGCGAGACGTATGGTACGTATAAATCATATATACCTAAGCTTATACTGTGATTATATAGCCAATTCACCACAAACAATTAGTAATATTACCATAACTTTATACCGTTAATAAAACCTAGTTTCAACTTAAACTGAGTTTATCACAAACCTTGGTTTAAGTACGCTAAAACCCAGTTTTACTCCCATAAACCTGGTTTAACTACTGTAACACCAAGTTTAAACCCTACTTAAACCTAGTTTAAACTGGAGTTAAACCTGGTCTAGAATAAAACCTAGTCTAAACCAGAGATGCCGATTCGGACCATAAAGTCTTTGCCTGCTGAGTTTATATTATGAACATTGAATTGAGACTTTTTGTATTAGATTCAACATGGGCCAACCGTGGTGGTTCCGGAATCAATTGAAATTGAAATTCAGATTGTTGTATTTTTTGTTGCTAGATGTGGCCAATGCGAATCTGTATTCTTTTCCGACGGATGATCCTGGATTTATGACTGAAATAATAGTATCAAACATATTGAGATTCGAGAAATTGTGCACCATCACAAAGACTGTACATTCATCGGGTACAATGTCAAAACAAAAATGTGTCCTGCTCAAATCTGATACCGAGGCACACAATTCAGCTCCAAATGAGTGGAAGGTGTTGCAAGTCACAAATGTAAGTATGTAATTAAGGTAGTTTTGCATAAATCCAATCAAAAATGGCAATAGATTTTCAACAACAACATGTTAATTTCACGTACAATCATCTTCATTGTATACAAAATCTGACATATCATTAAGATACAATACAATGGATTTTAATTCAGTTGAAAGGTTGAAAATAGCAGTAACTGCTAGACTCATTATAAATTCCACACAACACTCAAATCACAAAATAGCTTATTGTCTTCGCCCAATGAGAGGCGGCTTCATTTGTATCATAATGTTAAGTTATATTTTAATTGCACAACATAGCATCATAACCCCATATATTACACTGAAGAATAAGACAGTCACAAATATTCCACCCCAATGAAAACAAATGTTGATACGCAATGTGGTCCACTCAAGCGGGAATAAACCAACTGGAATTAGGTCACAGTGCAACGATATATGGTGATCAGCTTTAACTTGGTTATGAACCCATGACCCAGAACTCATCTCAGCCCATTTGTTCATTGATTAACGGCCATGACATGAACATTTGAAAATATAGCACATTATTTATGGGGTAGTTGCCTTTCAAATTGAAAATAATCAATACTGTTTTTAAAAAATTATCTATTTTACATAAATTCTTGGTGCCGGACAACGGTGAAATTTAAAATATTGTTCTTGGCCTAAAACAAAAGCAAATGAGGTTATAACATCCAATGGGTCGATAGTTCTTAAATAGCATGTCACACATGTGCCAAATTTATTTCACGAAGATTTTCCTGACAAATTTTGAGAAAATCCATTTTGAAATACCAGGAAATTTTGGCAAAACGTGTGTCTGACACTTAAATTACCACAATATATTATTTAATGTCATTATGAAATTGGCGCTGCCATTTGAATTTCGTCTCGCGATATCCCAATCACCATGATATGTTTATTAAAAAAATATGTGTTAGTTCAACAATTGAATTATGATAAAGATGCCCTGTCTGATTTGTCACAATAAAACAACCGTACGCACGTTTTCTATACCAGAACATAATCATAACATACCATTTGCACATTAATATGATGTCGTGATGGCCATATATCAATTTCAAAAGCGGAATTTTTGTTTTATATTTGTAAGTCTACCGCGACTTATAAAAGCGTCCATGCTTCCGTTGCCCAAAAGCGATAGCTGTTATAGAGTGGTCTAAATTATGAGCTTTTGTGACCTTTTTCAAATGATTATTTATGGATGCTTTTGTAAACTTTCGCCCCATTCCTAGAAATCCGTGATACATTTCAATTCCTACGCCACCAATTGTTTTCTGAATTAGCCTATAGGTATTGATAACGTGTCAGAGGTTTTCAATGGATTCTCAAGAAATCGTCAACAACGAGCTAACAATTCTTGTTCTGGAGTATAACAACTGAACACCGATATCAATCCAACATCTCATAAAACACGTTGGTGCGTAGGATGTAAGATCAATTATTTCCTTTCGGAGCAACCAGAAAATATTTTGTTGATCACTAAGACGAATCATGACGAAATAGGTGCTGTCGATAATGACTGGCCAATCAGCTTATTACTTTTGACTACTGCCAAGAAACAAGGGATACTTCCATAAAACCTTCCCGCAGCAGTCGCCACGTTAATAAAATCCAGTGAATATTTTAACATGGATAATTCCTCGTCAGATTAAAGTGTTCTCAGCATAGGAACTTGTGCCACAGACACTTACTTTTAAAATTACACTGTGAAACATTGCAGAATAATTCCTCGCCAGATTGAAGTTTTCTCAACACAGGAACTTATGACACTGACACCAACTTTTAAAATTACACTGTAGAACAATACAGGGATAACTCTTGATCAGATTAAAGTTTTTTCAACACGGGAAGGTAAGTCAAATATATTTATTTTTTAAATTAAATTTTGAGCGATCACATATAATTCCTCCTCTACTTAAAGTTTGTTCAACGCATGGTGATGTACCACAGACACTTAGTTTCACAGTTACATTATGAAACATTCACCGGGATAATTCCTCGTCGATTAAAATGTGCTTAACACAGGAAGGTATGCAAAGATTATCATATTTTAAAATTAAATTGTAAGAGATCACATTCATAATTTCTCGTCTGATAAAAAATTGTGTACGGAATGATTTTATATGTAACATATTAATTGTGTAACGCGTGATGTTATATGTAACATATAAATTGTGTAAGCGCATGATGTTATATGTAACATATAAACTGTGTAACGTATGATGTTATATGTAACATATAAATTGTGTAACGGATGATGTTATATGTAACACATAAATTGTGTAACGCATGATGCTATATGAAACATATAAATTGTGTAACGTATGATGTTATATGTAACATATAAATTGTGTAACGTATGATGTTATATGTAACATATAAATTGTGTAGCGTATGCTGTTATATGTAACATATAAATTGTGTAGCGTATGATGTTATATGTACAAAATAAATTGTGTAACGCATGATGTTATATGTAACATACAAATTGTGTAACGCATGATGTTATATGTAACATATAACTTGTGTAACGCATGATGTTATATGTAAAATATAACTGTGGTAGACTGATCTGAGAGTGGATACACACTTGCATGTAATTTTTGTATGTAAATTACAACTACTTTACATGGTCACGCCAATAATTGACAACAGTTATAATTGCTGTAATCACCTGTACGCGAGAGGATTGCCGTTAACAGGAGAGAAAAGTGTGTAGAGATAAGCGATTGCCAATTAACTGTTATCGTGAACTTTTAGGCCAGTTATAAAGATGTGTTCTCTCACAGGTACCGAAATGAATCAAGCATATCTGATACCTGGTATTTTGTTAATGCATGAACACCCGAAGCGTCATTTGAACAGGAGTTTGTGGAATACCACTGGAACTCGAATGATTCATATACATGGCGAATCCCATGTTAAGAGAACGTGCATTGATGCGACTTGTATGTCATTTCTAGATAATCGTATGTCATGGACGTTCATTAGTCTAATTGACGCCGAGTCTAGACAGTTTGTTTTTCGATTATGCATGGTCTGAGCTCAATTCTAACAAACCGATACGGTGCTCACATTCCTTGAATAACAGGCATTGGCTGGATGGGAACTATCAAAGTTTCGGTATTTCGTTGAAAAACATGGCCGGCAAAGGCCATCTTTGATTTTACTCTTTGTATGACTAAATCCTTCTGATAACCCAAAAGGCAAAATCCCTCATCCTGTCATCACCAAAATTATCATGGATCTTCGGGTGTTGTCGGGGAATTAACGTATCCATATCATTAAACAGACATAACAATTAACTGGCGGCTGGGCAGGTAAATTGTCAATTTTTGCTATTATTTTATTTTCGAGAATGTTTTTCCGGAATTATACTTGCCTAGTTTTGAAAAATCAGTATCAAATTAAAAAATAAACCAATCTTCTGAAGGAAAAAGTTTGAAGTCAACCCACAGATCAATATGCATAATAATTGTGTTCAATAATTCACAGCCATAAATATTTGCATGGAAATTGCAGATTGGTCAATTGCTTCTTAAATTTTTTTTTTTTTAGTTATTTATTACAGGTTCAACAATGATCTTTTTTGTGGAAGTGATCGTGGCGCTAACGTGTTTTGCGTTGACAGTGACTGGTAAGACAACAGTTTTCCGTGAAGCACAACACAGAGCCATCAGTACAACAGATGAGGGATACATCCAATCTAACCAAGCCCACAGCTCCTTGACATGCGGCCGGCGATGCTCGGCAATGGCTGTATGTCACTCGGCGTCGTTCAACAGAGCGACGAGCGAGTGTCGGTTATCGTCGCACTGGTATGAGGACCCGGATGGCCAGACAGTAACGGATCCGGACAGCGACTTCATGCAGAAGGTGGGGATATTTCCATATTATCATGTTATGTTGGTTGCGTTGAGGCATACATATGACCCCGGAATATGTTATACAATTACAGTTTGTTCTTTCGAATAACACCGAACGAGATAAAAGAAAGACACAAGTGCGGTGAAATGTTTCGGTTATGTCACAGGACCCTGCAACGTGCTCTGCTGTGAGGCATTTTTGCACTGACCCTATACGCCGACAATATATAGCGCCTGCTTTACGTTAATATTATCATGTATATGACAAGGGGAAGAATCCGCCTCGGAAATCGGACAAATTTAGCCCATTTATCCGCGAAATGGTATCGATATCGCCACGGGTTTCGGCGAAGGATTGCTCTGTTAATACCACAAGCACCCACCATTTACATTTCTGTTCATAGCATTTACATGCAAAACATTTTTGACCACCGAATATTGTCTCCAGAGAGGGTACAAATCATGATTGGTACACAGTTCAAGAAATATGGCGATATGATTCTCCAAAATTCACGACCATCCAGTTTATTATAGATAAAAATCGACCAATATTCAGCACATCTAGCTCTCAGTGATGTTTTGGTGGCTAACAATTTATTTACTCAAACAAATCAACACATCGTCGTTATCTAAATTTATAACGACGAAATAACGGGGTAATTCTGAAATATTTCTTATTTTTCGCGCTCTCATTGTGACCTCATCTACATATAACTCGACATGAAATATGAATATGAGTGCGCTGATTGGCTATAATAAGCATGGGCTTCGGAATTATTTAATATGTATCATAGCATGGGCTTCGGAATTATTTAATATGTATCATAGCATGGGCTTCGGAATTATTTAATATGTATCATAGCATGGGCTTCGGAATTATTTAATATGTATCATAGCATGGGCTTCGGAATTATTTAATATGTATCATAGCATGGGCTTCGGAATTATTTAATATGTATCATAGCATGGGCTTCGAATTATTTAATATGTATCATAGCATGGGCTTCGGAATTATTTAATATGTATCATAGCATGGGCTTCGGAATTATTTAATATGTATCATAGCATGGGCTTCGGAATTATTTAATATGTATCATAGCATTGGCTTCGGAATTATTTAATATGTATCATAGCATGGGCTTCGGAATTATTTAATATGTATTAGTGATGCGGACCGGACCGCTTTGGACCGGTCCGGTCCGCGGTCCGGGGGTGGACCGCGGTCCGGTCCGGACCGGGTGTCACTGGACCGGACCGGACCGCTTTTTGCCGCCGGTCCGGTACTCTCCGTTCCGGTCCACTATTTTACTTCAGTTATAATAAACTATCGCGAATATTAATTAGCAACGATGTATTGACGCATTCAAGTGGTTAATATCTATTACATGTTTGATGCCACGAAAACAATTATGTATAGATGTACTTTGTACATGTCACTTTCCTTATGATGAAAGTGCCAGTGTGGGCGGCCGCTTGTTTCGTTCTAAATTGTTTTTAATAACTACTATCCTACACTGGCCAACACTATGTAGCACCCTATCAATGCGACAAACATGCAACTGAATGAGTATGGAATTATTTGTCATAAACAGTGTAACATGGCATCAACTAATCAATTTGGATGTATATCGAATCGAGTATTCTATTGTTTTTCACAGTTATAATTATCGAAGAAACATGCAAACCACATTACATAGTACATACAAAAGACAGTCACATTAATCCAATAGTAGTTGTACTGATAGGTGTATAACTGTAATTGTCAGGACTATACAATCAGCCATCACAGTCACCAAGACTCCAATATTAATGTAGTAGTAATATTAGTACACATTTGTATAATTGTCATCAGTATAGTTATTTCGTTTAAATTTCAATTTAATGAAAATAAGTATGATACGAATCATGCATACGATCAGTTGAGTGCCATGTTAGATTGGTTATAACACACTCTGGCCCTAGCTATATATATGTCCAATACATTTAATTAGTGCATGTTCGCATTACTAGAAATACTATTATCGTGCATCGTTCCCAGTATATCCCACCAGAGACAGACAATGATGCATACAATCGGCAAACAATGTAAGTTTTGACATATATGGACTCACTCAGTAACCTTATAGTTTGTACTATACAGAGTAAAAACTTTGAGAAAACAGAGAATTCATTAACATATAGCCTATTATAGGTGGACCGGACCGGAATGGCCGGGACCGGACCGGACTGAACCGCCTTGGCAGTGGACCGGACCACCAAGGTGGTCCGGTCCGGTCCGCATCACTAATATGTATGTAGATGGAGTCACGATAAGGTTGTGGATTCTGGAAATCTTAACCTTCGAGAAAATCGTCTGTACCTTTTCCCGAGGCGTTTATTTATTAATTCCCCTTGGTACGTATGTTATAGGTGCCGTTTTAATATTACCGGGGTTGAATATCTTCTTTTGTCACTACATCCGGTTGTAACTGTGATTGGCTACAATGCCACGTTCAAATCACCATGCCCCCGTTACACTTAACAGTGGAGTGTACGAGAACATGCGGGAAACATCGGGGGTATACGAGCACGTGAAATATCGGGGGAATATGAGCACGTGAAACATTGGGGAATAATGAGCATATGAAACATCACAGTGTGTAAGCCAGTACTGGAGGATTTGCCGTTCTTCCGTGAAATGCTACTACTTTCTTCGGATATTCAAATATTTTCGCCTATTTAGACTGTGGTACCTTTGTGCAAACGAGGTTTTCACACACTAAATTAGGAAATTTTCTTGTAGATCTTCTTTTCCCAATATCTATATTGATGACTAAAGGTATATGTCCAACACAATTGGGCATTTGGAATAATGTTGCAAATATATTCCTCATTTATTTGGCAAATTTATCCCACCGGAGTATAACATGTGATATTGGGAAGCCCCATTAAATGCATGCTGCACAATGTGAGTACATTCCACTGTGGGGACATTAGTATTGTGTAGAAATGTCAGTTGAACACGTAGAAATAAATTGTGGTTCAGATAATCGACATTTTAGGATGAACTCGACTGTACCACATTAGTCGATCGCAAAGAAAAATAATTATGTAACCTTTTCGTCGATATAACTGTAACCATTAGTCGATATCGGAATTTTGTTTTTATCAATATTATGATTCAAATCGACAAATAACGCACTATATAAATCACATGTTGGCTGCGGTGTGTCTTGGTATGGATATGTACAAAAACATCCCCGGTGTTAATGCATGGCTGAATTGGTCAATGATGCATGCTTCTGTTTATTAGTGGGGATTTTGTTACACCAGTTCTATTAAACAGTAGAGTGCTAGGATATGTGGATCTCACCACAATTGATCTTTCCACAGCTGTCAATAAAATCATCATTAGCAGATATTTTCGACCAATCTGCGATTATGGCGGAAGTTATAACGGCGTTATTTTTTCATTTTAATTTAAACAAAAATATTTAAACGTTAAATTGAGCAATAACTTCTCTAAAAAAGTTCAAAACTTAAATTAAAAAAGAATGTAATTAATTAAACAAAAATATTCAAAATATTTAAAAAATGACTATTTCTTCAAACACCTTTCTCTTAGCATCCGTAAGTTCCTCCCACTAATAATGCATATATATGGAAAACTCCACATTACGTCTTCGATGGGATATCCAAATCAACGTTCGTTGTGTACCAAACTGACCGGAATTCCGTCTGTGGAAATAAACTCACCTACCCTATATGTATGGGGTTGGGGTAAACATTAAAAGTTGGAAATGTCATGCCTGACACAACATTAGTTGGAAACTATACACCTCATTATTATAGGTTGAAATTTCTAATCAGTAATTAGTGGAGAAGTGTACAATACATATGTATATCTAAAACTGAGACGCTATGCATACAGTGATTTCACTATAGCAGACCGCGGATTAACCGACAATATTCCACGGGACGCACAATCATCGACCCAGTTAAAGTGATACGGTGATATATTCCAATGAGTGCAGACGCGATGGAGATTTGTTGACTATATGTAAACTTGTGAAATAATACATTCATAACAAACCGATGGTGTGCCTGTTAAAGTGAAGTGAAACACTACTGTTGGGTGATCAAATAGAAATGGAGAATAATCTTGCTCAAAGTGTAGCACTCCCCAGGTTCTAACCATTAAGTTGGAATTCTCGGAAACACGTTGATGAAATTTATTGTACAATTATTACAATGTCACATCAGGCGGCCACGGAGTAAAATATAATAACATGTTCTCTCGTCAACAAGTTCTGAACAAGAGTCCGCAAGAGTTTTAACAAGTCCCCGAGAGCTTTGCTCTCCTAGTATATATACGCCGAAAAGGACAACGCCCCTAGCCCATCAAATGTCGTGATCTGCTGGGAACAGATGTCGCTTACATCAAACCAGATGGACAATTCATAATCCGCTTTGACAAAGCTTTTAACTCCAAAAGTCAACGACCCATAATTATAGGTCATCCACTCAGAGCTATAATTCCCAACAATTCAGGACACCGGACTATCAAGCTAAAGACATTGAACTTTCAGCTAAAATTAACCCAACTTACCTAACTCGTAGTCGTCTCGAGAGTGTTACATAACTCTCATCACCTTTTTCAAGATTTTTGTCCTAAGACAAAAAACTTGATAATTCCGTGAGTGGAGATCCGAACTATCTCAATTGGAATATACATTTAACACAATAAAACATGAGTTTTAACACATGATGTCATAATCCGAATCGTCGATAGCAGGAATTGTTCCGAACAGGAGAATGGCACCATCCTGGAATATTAGCTTCTCATTCCGTGTTGGGAGTTAATAGTGGCCTCCCTATTAACTCCTTTCATCCAGGCTCCATTCCGAATATCCAGCGATTCCAGATCCAAACGATAGAGGCGTCGATCCCATCGTCATAGCTATGTTCAAATAATCGCCTTGTGTCGGTACGAAAATTGGAATGAATTTCAATTTGACCTTGAATTCGGGCGACATTTGACAAAGGATCAATATGGTTTAATATCAAGGGTGTGACTTCCCGTCATGGCTTAAACCGCCTTGTTCGATATGAAAGTTGAATAATTTTCAACTTGATCATGAATTTGGGCATAAATAAAGGTTCAATACTGTCTAGTGGAAAGGACTTCATATACGTTGTGTAAGAACTGAAATGAATTATCTGGGTAATGTCAATAGCGTTACAACACGCTTATACGTGTAGAACACGATTTCAACCTTGAAATGACAATCTAACCAATTCACATTTTAATTTGGCTCCAAGCTCCTACAAATACGAGCATGGTACAAAACGATCTTGCACAAATGCTCTATCAACTGAGATTTTAGAAATCTTTGGCACGGCGTGTTAAAATCACGCATGTCACGTAAAAATCGCTATCCATTAACCTGGAATGCCAAACTAAACATCTCCATGTATACCAGCATGTAACTTAATGCTCTATTACATAAACGTTTTAAAACATCATTAGCGCCGACAAGTTAAACCTCGTCATTTGTGTCAAAGCACAATTCCATAAACTTGGAATGCCAAATCAAATATCACGGGCCCCGTATTTGGGCATACCCGTCGAGTAATCTATAGCTTGTCAGCTAGTATCTCTAACAACTATCATGTAACACCCACACCAATTACGGACATTTTACATAAATGTCAAATATTTCATATATAGTTATTCCTTGTGAAACAACGGAATAAAATGTACAACCCCTGAGACAATTTGCTTTGGCTCCAAGCTTCTACAAATACGAGCATGGTACAAAACGATCTTGCACAAATGCTCTATCAACTGAGATTTTAGAAATCTTTGGCACGGCGTGTTAAAATCACGCATGTCACGTAAAAATCGCTATCCATTAACCTCGAATGCCAAACTAAACATCTCCATGTATACCAGCATGTAACTTAATGCTCTATTACATAAACGTTTTACAACATCATTAGCGCCGACAAGTTAAATCTCGTCATTTGTGTCAAAGCACAATTCCATAAACTTGGAATGCCAAATCAAATATCACGGGCCCCGTATTTGGGCATACCCGTCGAGTAATCTATAGCTTGTCAGCTAGTAACTCTAACAACACTATCATGTAACACCCACACCAATTACGGACATTTTACATAAATGTCAAATATTTCATATATAGTTATTCCTTGTGAAACAACGGAATAAAATGTACAACCCCTGAGACAATTTGCTTGGCTTACTGCATGGTTCACATAGCTAATTATATATGGGTTTTTAATACAACCTACATTACATTATTATCATGAAATGTCCCTTTAAAACCATGCAATGGTTCACTATACAACTTTTATTTTCATGACCTCCGACAACTCTTAAACGATATGCGTAAGCTAATTTGCATTCGCATGTCCCTTTAACAAAAAACAATAAACAACTCCTAACTTATAATTTCATGAACTCAGACAACTCCTAATTTGAAAATATGCAAATTTGTTTTGGTAACGCTCGATGTGACACAGAACAGATGTCGTACTATCTATAAAACAGGATCAGGCCTACACGTTCATCTTAATACCGGTATTGAGATAGGCTTCACAACACTAATTATCTCGAGACTGGTCAATTGATGGCCATGAGAAATGTTTTGTTCACGCCAAATTGGTCATACACGCATGCAGCGTTAACGGACCTGCATACTCGACCACTGTTAACGGCCAAAGGGAATGTCCATATTTACCTCTTTAATTCGGACTACAACACAAACACCATCATTAATTCAGCACGCATGAATAATCATCAAAGGTTAACTCAGTCCCCTGTGCAATATCCATGTATTGACCAGTGTTTGGGGAGAGTTTTGCTAGACTTTAATTTTCGATGCCCTGGGGCAAGGTTTCATTTCCATTAAATTATATTCAATGGACAGTTGCTGTGGTATGTGTTAGGCTAAAAATGGATAGAGTGCATTGTGTTTTTCGTTGGACAAAGTCAGTTGTGTACACTTTTATGTGGGATGGAGATATTTCTCCTGTTTTCAAGGAATATTTCATCTTGATTTACTATGGTTTCAATGTTTTTAAACAGTATAATTTTCATGGAATTAATAGGATTATTTTCGGATCCATTCATGTTCTTTTCTCCGACAACTCCTTAAAAAGTAAGTTCTTTGTTTTTCTTCTTTTATATTCTACATGTATATTATTACGTGTACTCGGTGCCGTCCACAAACATTTAGACATACTGGAAAGCATGTTAGTCTGATTAACACTTACAGACACTCTCAGAATACACGTAATAGATGTAATTATAGCATAATCAATTTTCTAGCCATTCTTTTCTTGTATGGGCATACCATAATTGATTATTCAGTTACATTTCTGACTTTCCGACTTTCAACTCTGATCAACTTTGGTTTGTTCGAAACTTGAACACATTAAAACCATTTCGATAACGCCTACATACAATGGCAATACATGTACAGCGATCTATCTATTTTTAAAATCGACATTTTAACCCAATCTGGGTGTGTCATAACACAAAATACTACTGACCATCCGTGTAGATATTCTTGCAAAACATTGGAATCATTTGGCTAAATTGAACATTCCCAAACAATACTTCAAACTTCAAGTGACTATAATGTCTGTAATTTAAAATTTTCCGAATTACTTCAACTAATTTCTTTTATTTCAAGATATATCTCGCTGGACGTAACCAGTTTTCTTGACAAACTGTCATAAACGACCAATGTTTTCGAATTGATAATCTGAGCACAATAAACTTAATATTATACGCTCAATTGACCGACAGAACAGCCTTAACAGAAACTGAACCCACAATTCGTTTAAAAACCAGAACTCACTAAAATCATGCTGATTAACTTGACAACATCCTAAAATCATCAGTAAATGTTCTATACCTATATAACTTGCATAATGGTGTGACAATTTAGTACTTGTATAACCAGAATTTCCTAGAACATTTTTGTTTAGTGACTCACATTATTCAAAAATAATTTATTCAACCTCAAACAAGTTTACCAAAGGTGCGTTAATAATATATACGCCCTCAGCTTGCTCAAAACAACTTAATTATCTCTAAAGTTCTTTTCTCAAAACCAAAACTTATATCAAACCGGACTACTTTTGTATTTTGACAAACTCCTACTATATAGACCATAATAGGCATCAAAGACACTGTTTAAATTATTTAACAATAACCTTGTGACAGATTTCTTTGCTCTGAAAATGTTCAACCAAACTCGCTTGTTTAAAATCAAACAGACAAACAACTGCGGCATATTCACTACCTCTGTATATATATGCCTCATTGAATAATTCACTGGAATCTTCACGTGTAGATTGTAAAAATCAATCTTATCCATTTGAATACCATATAACGATGGACACACATTATATTCCAGCGATTATTTCCTATATAGTTGATAAATAACAACTCGACATAGAAAAACGCCAACCATAACGGTAATTTCCAAGCATACCTAATATAGAAAAATTGACGCAACAATTTAAACTGTAACTGTATATTCCCTGAACAACTTTTTTGCTTTAACCACATTTTGTTCAATTAGGCTATTCACACCGAGCGTACATGTAACAATAATACCTCGAAAAACAAACAATCTTTATTTCAAATCGACGCAACGATTTTTGAAACTATTATATGGAAAAATTGACGCAACAATTTAAACTACAGATAAATGACCTAATAGCTATACGGGTTGTGAACCAGGTGAACCAGCCAATGAATTGCAAATTGCCTCATATATACCTTATTTCGTCCATTTAGTTTCCTCCATATTTTTCTTCCGTGACCACCTGTCCAAGAATTCCAAGAAATGTCCTGCTAACTCGGCACCATCTCGGGAATGTAGCACTCCCCAGGTTCTAACCATTAAGTTGGAATTCTCGGAAACACGTTGATGAAATTTATTGTACAATTATTACAATGTCACATCAGGCGGCCACGGAGTAAAATATAATAACATGTTCTCTCGTCAACAAGTTCTGAACAAGAGTCCGCAAGAGTTTTAACAAGTCCCCGAGAGCTTTGCTCTCCTAGTATATATACGCCGAAAAGGACAACGCCCCTAGCCCATCAAATGTCGTGATCTGCTGGGAACAGGTGTCGCTTACATCAAACCAGATGGACAATTCATAATCCGCTTTGACAAAGCTTTTAACTCCAAAAGTCAACGACCCATAATTATAGGTCATCCACTCAGAGCTATAATTCCCAACAATTCAGGACACCGGACTATCAAGCTAAAGACATTGAACTTTCAGCTAAAATTAACCCAACTTACCTAACTCGTAGTCGTCTCGAGAGTGTTACAAAAGTAGTTATTTATACAAATATTTTATACAAATTGACAACAAACACCATCATTCCTATATATTAATTAAATTCATTGACTTTCGGTGGCGGAATCGTTTGCGTTTGTTTAACGCCAATAGTTGCATTCCGAATTGAGATGTACATATTTATAATTGAGCGTAGTTCTGACTATGTTTTCTATGGATGGTGTTTGGGATTGTCTACCATTTGTATTGCTAAATGTTATCAAGTCATAACTCGAAAGAATAACAAAATCTACATATATGGTCATAGTTGTACTCGCGTTGTGGAATAGATGTCGTTTAAGGACAAACAATGAAGCATTTTGTGTCCATTGATGCATATCACACATTTTAGCAATTTCCCCATTGACCGTAATGCTAAATATGATGCCAGAAGAGACAACGTATAAGACGAGTTAGAATAATACAATTGAGGCAGTGAACCCATATGTATATGGCGTATATTGGTACAAACACTTGGGTCTGTAGACCGCTGTGGCTTTCGCATAACCCAATTTGACATTAGCAAATTGACTAAAGTAGTACAATTCCATTTGGCTTGTTTACAAGCATAAGTACACTCAGCGACTAAAGTAGCACAGACAGGATAGCTACTAGTAGACCAATTCTGTTGCATTTTTGCTGTTCTGGTCGTCAATCCCAACAAAGCATTTTATACAATAGAGAGGATATATAATGTTTTACTGACAAGTCATTTGTTCCTGGATACTTTGAGTATATATGAGTACATTTTATCGCCAATACGGAACGAAAAACTACCACAAAATCGGAGAAATGTGTCGCTTACTTGTATACATATGCATTTGAAATAGTTTTAGTCTGAGTAACAAATTTAGATCATTGGTTAGTCGCGTGGTTAACTTGACTTATTCATTTCTCGACATTTCACCCCTTTATTGACATATTTTGCGTGTATGTGATCAGTATGTTTGGTCAAGCGTGATGCAAATCCGAAGAAACTAGTAGCATTTCTCCGAAGAAAGGCAATCCCTCGTGTACATGCAGGCTTACAGACTGTGAACATCGGGGGGGGGGGTAGTAATCACCCTTTAACCAGTGCTTGAATTCAAAATCCACCAATCGTGGCGTTGTCTAGCACGCCGAGTTTGACGCCACATGGCGCCAGATTGAGGCCATATACTGATTATTATATTGTTGTGGGGACACAATCGTGATCTCGTAGAGGGGTTAAGGGGAGGACCAATCGTGTGAGATAACTACCCATTATAATCTCACAACTTGATTCAAACTATACGAATGTCCAAATATATAAAACCCCAAACTCAGATATTCGTGTTCGGTTCTCGAAACCTCACACGTCTTATTCTCAGCGAAGATATACACACAACGAAGATGGCTCCCAAATATGGGCAAGGGAAATGCCCATAACGAAGGAACCAATCCCGATGTGTATTGCCAAACGCCTCATCTAATATGCGTCCCAAATAGTATATAAGAGACAACCACATCCCATCACCTCATGCTTTCCCTGTTCCACTTCCGAGCCTCTTATACGTAGAGGCTCGACTATTCTAACACTAGCATCATCGATTGTCACATTTGTATACACTGCTTGTATCTTATTCACGACGTAATAAAGACTTGTACCTATATATATATATGTGTCCATTACCTCACATAGTATTAATGATGCCGTGAACAGTTCTGCGTCTCACTATACAGCTTGAAGTCTCAGCTACTAGACGACCATCGCCAAGATACATACAAGACGACTACTGCCAAGATAGAGACTAGACGAACACTGCCAAGATACATACTAGACGACCACAGACAAGATACATACTAGACCAACGCATCAATCAACGGCCAACAAACCATACAATCTCAACCACGACTCAACCACGGGAACACAGCCTGATGATATTGGCAGATCCGGTGATCACCAATATTCTCGCGTTTAGAATTATAGAAAATACGACATCACTCACAGACACGTACAATTTCAACCACACTTCTCATACATAAATATCTCAAGTTTTCGCCACATGCTCGGACACAGCTTCTCCAACTATAACCATCCAGTACGTCTTGAACAGAGTTGCATCAACCACAGCTAGATTACACCGTTAATCCAACAATAAACACTCACACGCTTTCGCAGACACAGACCCAGCCACACACTACATGTTCTCCGCATATAAACATTCACACACGGTTCCGGACACACTTTGGTCACCCACAAACTCACATCTACAAAACATTCGTTAGCTCACCTACTAGTTCCAGTATAGACATTCATCTCTACAGATTCGTGCACATCATTATTCTTGGAAATTGGGTGAGTGACCGTTCAATTTATCATTGCTGCCACATACACTTTGCACACCCATTGAAAATCCAATTTCCACATTTCATCCATGCACACACGTTGGAACAAAACAAAGACACTCTTTATTATACAACAATATACACTTACATAACATTTAACTGCCAAAATTTACATAAAAGCGATACATATTGTGATATTTCGCATACACCGCCCCATCTATAACACAGGTGCACCATGCAACCAGAAACGCTCTTCATTTAAACCACCGCATCAAAACATCTAACCTGCCAACTGGACACAACTAACACGCGAACTGGATTTTACTTTAATGTATTAAACAACCTTCCACGAGATACGCAAAATAAACACGCATCATATCATTCACATGCAATAAAGCATGTAGAAAACGTTCAACATTTCACATTAAATTAAATTTAATAAGGCGTAATTCATATTAAACACAAATTAAATAAATACGAATTAGTTGCGTTATAATGCAAACTAACTTCAAAACAAAACATTCGGCAAACATTTAGCCACCATTGAAACATAGCCGTATCATGCAGTTAGAATGCGATACGAGGCATTACATATCTAGATATAACTTATGGTAACTTCAATACCTCACAATCACTAATTTTAGATAGTGTACATGATTTTTATTAGTTTTATATAAAACAGGTTTTACAAAGGCAGAAAAAACGACACCTTCTCCCATCCCACCCCTTAGACATAGAGACAGGCACCCTGTCAGCTCACGGCATGAACTTGCCAAAAAGCGAAAATCTTTACCCATGCCAGTGGCATGGTCATTTAGCATATATATCAAACAGGGCACTATCTCGTTTCCCAAATCCCTAATTCAATTCTCGATAACAGGTGTACGTTGATGAGTCATCATCGACTCAAGCCTCGGAGCAATTAAACTCAATTAGCATGTAATATGACGACTGACACTCAGCGTCTTTGACCAATCGATCACGTGCGGCTCGTGCCAACCTGTCAATCATGGCTTCTGGCATGTGCCATCTACGCGTCCATAACATTGATGGGTTTTCCATATGGCAAGTGAAAATTATGGAAATCAGGAACTCAGTTTGCGTCTTCATTGCTTCAAATATGCTTGACTCAATAATACAATCCGCGACATAGCATACGCACGGCCGCAAAGCACACGCATATATATCAAGCACAGTCCCGTATCCATCTAGATGCCTCATCTATACATATCCCGACCCCAAAATTACCCCCCCCTCCCTTCGCTCGGCCAGCACAAACATCACCATTTTTATAAATTAATCAATTAAAATGACCCTCGATATCGAAATCATTTGTGCTAGTTTCTCGCTGACATATAAAGTTGCGTCCCCAATCGTAATGTAAATATTTACAATTGATCATAGTTAAATGATATTTGTTATGGATAGTTAAATGATATTTGTTATGGAGTTATATCGCCCATTTTATTGAAATTTTCCCCAAACTTAGTAGAAGGTGACATTGCCCAGGTTGGCATAGCACCTGAGTAGTAACTTATCAGTAACCCATCAAATTCTGCCAACGAGAAATCTCCAAAAACAAATTTATTTCACTGCTCGCATAAATGTTTAAATATATAAAGCCGGACACACTAATTATCTATCATTCGTTCCGTAAGCTTTTCTCCCTCGTCATATACAGGGACCCGGCCAATTTAACATGCCGATGCTTTCAAGTATCATATTTCTCATTACATTCATAGCAATTAGTTACAAGTGCTAAATGGGTCTCACACAATCATGCAGAGAATACGTTCGAAACTCGGCTCCATTTGATGCCAATGCAATCACGTGTTACCCATCAATTCACCACCAGGCTCCGTTTATGTCAGCGATTCGCTTCGAATGTTAAGGAAGTTACCCACAGACACACTGTACGATACAAACCCATAATGGCAGATCACGTGATCAATGCCGGAAATTACCCATTATAATTCAAGAATAGATACATTAACCCAAACGTTACCGTCTTCATACCCGAGGAATCATTGTAAAATCACATGGAAATTAATATTGATTCCCAAAATGGCTTACCCGATTTTATATTAATTAATTAACCCTTTAACACTAGCATTTTTAAAAAATCACAAATATTACCTCCGACCAATATACAGGAAAACAAATAAAACTTTTAAACAAACATTAGCTAACTTATATTTAAACGAACTAACCAGATACTGTTAGTCCTCAGCATATCTTCTATACAGTGTACATACGATTATAGGACATTCATCAGTGTGCACTGAGACGACATTTGCTCTTAAAAGCAATATCAAGGTCATTATAGACAGAGCAACAATCCAATAATTCATTTATATTATTCATAAATATCTTCATAACTGACCAACCCGTGAATCAAACGGTTGGATACATGTATACACGAAGTTAAGAGTGTATACTCCACATATCATTGTAATATATACACGCCAACAATTTATTGGCATTAATGACATATTCATAACTGATCAACCCCGTAATCAAACCATGAACGCAAATATACGTCGCTGATAAAACGATTATAATATATGTAAACACTAAGTCATAGTGTCTACTCACACATCACATTGACAAATTTAATAATTGTAGAGTATAGAGTATAGAGTACTCATCTTCATGATAACAAAACTCGTTCTCATGATTATTAGGTCAATGCAATACGAGCGCATATACTTTAAGCCAGTCAGATGTCTGACAAATTGCTCGTGTAAATATATATATACTGATTGTGCTAAGGCACGACACACGATACCTTTACTCGCAATGTTCGAATAATAACATAACAATAACGGTAGGATTATACACCTACCTCAAATCACTGCATCTCAACAACCATTCGCTAAAGCATTACCGCACCCCCTGCCTAACGCCGATAATCGCGAAATTATGATTTCATTAGAAATCAATTCATAAGCGACGAATTATGCCCAAAAGGAGACTGCAAACATGTCAGACACAAGTACACAATCATACAATGCGCACCAGTAACTTCATACATTGAACACTATCAACCACCCATGAAAACACTTTCTATGCACTTAACGTGCTAATAATCACATACTCACCTTATTTTTGCCACAACATAATCATTAGTCACATATCTCATAACGCGCAGCCCCCCACCCCCCCATGCAAACATGTCAAATATCCCACGAACCTACTGCTACAATAGCGCTCTTTATATATTGGGCGCACTCACGTGCTATATATATTAAACACAATTATACGCGAAGTGCATCATATACATATATCATCTCTATCACCAATAATAAAACACAACTTTAATATAACAAAACAAAAAAGACCCCTAAAAACCCGCAACAAAAACGCTCTTTATTATAGAGCCACGGCATTTCTCCCGTCAACAACCCATTCCCCAATCCCTACCTCATTTTACGGACAGTTGTCAGACCTTATTTGAGGCCATGAAACCATAAATACCGCCACAAACGCTCTTTATTATAGAGCGATTGGTACATAAACCACGGCATTTCTCCCATCAACAACCCATTCCCCAATCCCTACCTCATTTTACGGACAGTTGTCCGACCTTATTTGAGGCCATGAAACCATAAATACCGCCACAAACGCTCTTTATTATAGAGCGATTGGTACATAAACCACGGCATATCTCACACCAACAACACTTTCCCCAATCCCTACCTCATTTTACGGACATTCGTCCGACCTTATTTGAGGTCATGATACCCTAAAACTGCCACTAAACGCCTTTTATTATATGGCGTGTGGAATATTAACCACGGCATGCATCACCCAGATATTCACTATTTCCCAATCCTAATAGGAAAGTCCAAACGAAAGTCCCCCCCCCCCCGCCCCCACACCCCCCTTCCCCCACAAAATTTTATTTCACCCGCTCTCAAGCAATATCTCTTCGAGGCATCTACACATAATGTCCAATGATAAATTAACACACTAAACATCATCTAATAATCAGATTATAACTCAATACTAGCAAGTCCAGTGTGCATCGGTGCACAGTGCACACAGGGCTAAACTTGCTTTCCTCAAACAACAAAAAATAAATACAATAAAAATATGTTACACAAGTATCATATCAATAAATAGGAATATTTCAACATAAACTAATAACATAAACAAACATTACCCAGCCAATTTATCTGCCTCATAACATAACCAAAACTATCCATAAAATATGGGCAAGGGAAATGCCCATAACGTACATGTTAACGGCCAATCAAGGCCTAATTAACTTAACATGTAATATATAACACACGACAAACGTGTGTACACAGTTACCTATCAAATCCTCACATGCCATTCCCCATCCAATTCCCATGACACCCGAACGCCCTTCCACAAGAAAATCTCCAAATACAACGTACATGTTAACGGCCAATCAAGGCCTAATTAACTTAACATGTAATCTATAACACACGACAAACGTGTGTACACAGTTACCCATCAAAGCCTCATATGCCATTCCCCATCCAATTCCCATGACACCCGAACGCCCTTCCACAAGAAAATCTCCAAATACAACGTACATGTTAACGGCCAGTCAAGGCCTAATTAACTTAACATGTAACCTATAACACACGACAAACGTGTGTACACAGTTACCCATCAAATCCTCATATACCATTCCCCATCCAATTCCCATGATACCCGAACGCCCTTCCACAAGAAAATCTCCAAATACAACGTACATGTTAACGGCCAATCAAGGCCCAGTTAACTTAACATGTATATAACACACAGTGCACAATCGTGCATAAAAATCCCAAATACATGTACAGAGCTAACTGAAGCTCACTCTTACATACATGTAACGCGCAATACACGGACCCCACATGCATCTATATCGTGCATAAAACAAAAATCCAATACACGTGAACACGAAATTCACGTACAAACTTCACCCAATACCGCCGCTTACCAAAATGTGCATATACAGTGCCAAAATAGGCTCACCATGTGCACTTTATCCCAAACGACACAAATATTGTCAGTCCTTAAGCAATATTTATCATATTCTTCCCTACCCCATATATTATTGTCAAATATACTTGCCAATGATTAACTGTCATTAATAACATATTCATATACGCCCTATATCGGATCTTATAACTAAAATTAACACATGTCCAACATCAGTTCATACTACCATTACTATTCATTAAGGCCAAACGATGTATAGAACCCACGTATATAGAAGCGTCAAGTTTCTTCATCCAAATCCCACACACGTACAATCATCGAGTTGTTCCAATAGGACAACGGAATACAAATTTCCGATATAATTTGTCCAGGAACAAAATATCACGAACACATTTTGTTCAAATATATCAATACAATTAAATAGGAACATACACTTACCATTCATATACAATGCTACCGATATAGATCACCATGCAATGATAATATTTTTTATTTATATAAAGGCATATCCCCCTGTACATATAAACACACGCAACTTCACATATACAGCCAGACTTATATGACTCATCACACATGGGTTCGATAAGACTAAAGGACGCGACATTCGTATCTAATATCAATAAAATTGAAAGCTACTAGCAAATGCCAATCAGTTCGGCTATCGTCGATATGATATATGTCAAACACGCGCGCTCCAAATATATTTAATTATATATATACTTATATACTTCACCACATCATTTTCCATAAGGGGCATATTTCTACCCCAAATATCGTTACTGCGAAAATGTCTGAACAGCTGCAACAAAGCAACGCTATATTATGACACGATAGGCTGTGAAATATAAGCATCAAGAAACAGATCAATTAACATGCCACGAGCACCATCTTATAAACACACGTGTTCTTAACAAGATGAATCACCAAACCAATACGCTACACTCCAGCCAAAAGGTCAACTTGACCCCAACACATTCATATCTAAAATTATAAATATGTGCAAACATTTACAGCAATGGTAAAAACGAATTGTCTCTCATCATAATTTATTTCACCATTTTATTATTGAATGCATTGTTATTATATGTACGTCTATTACCAATGTGCTACAATTTCAGCCTCATCCACATTACATGATCACCATTACCCCAGTTAGGTCCATAATTTTGATGTTACATAAGATTTTCCGCTGCGCTAAAAATCTTACACGGGTAGGGGACATATGTGAGATAACTACCCATTATAATCTCACAACTTGATTCAAACTATACGAATGTCCAAATATATAAAACCCCAAACTCAGATATTCGTGTTCGGTTCTCGAAACCTCACACGTCTTATTCTCAGCGAAGATATACACACAATGAAGATGGCTCCCAAATATGGGCAAGGGAAATGCCCATAACGAAGGAACCAATCCCGATGTGTATTGCCAAACGCCTCATCTAATATGCGTCCCAAATAGTATATAAGAGACAACCACATCCCATCACCTCATGCCTTCCCTGTTCCACTTCCGAGCCTCTTATACGTAGAGGCTCGACTATTCTAACACTAGCATCATCGATTGTCACATTTGTATACACTGCTTGTATCTTATTCACGACGTAATAAAGACTTGTACCTATATATATCTATGTGTCCATTACCTCACAATCGGTCCTTCCGACAATCCCGGGAATAGCCACCCCAACCCACCTTCCAAAAAAAAAAAAATAACAAAAAATCGTGATCTCCACAGCATCGCGGGTTACACGGCGAGTTAATCACTGGATGTGTCTATTTGAATCACACGACTGCCACGGGGTTCAACATCGACATCCATGCGTTATATACCCATGTAACCCTGATGTTGCCGCAGATAATTAATAGTATGTATGATGATTATATTATACTTTATTTTCCTTTCTTTTTTGTTCATTTATATTATACTTTTATGAACGAGATATGACTTCAATCATAAACGTATTTACAGCTTACAAAGTGCACATGGAAAAGCATATATATGCTTTATTCTCACATCCAAATCAATGCATGCAACGGCTATTGAGAAATGGATAATTATGCACAATAGTCATATAGGATAATTATGTACAACAAAAATACGTAACCGCCGGGAATATAGCAGGTTGGATAATATAGCCCTAGTATTTTTTATCAAAACCGATACCAGCGTAACAATTGGTGTGTAATATTAGAAATATAATTGAGTATAAATAATACGGAGTTTTCCACCAGGGTGGTTACCACGTACGATTCCACGATCGATATAACTAAAAACAAACACCCTACAAAATCCACACTTTTCGCGCAAGTGTATTACACATTGATTATCTACTGAGTGTATTTGTACTTTCCCTCATGTGTGTTTTCTTATGTTCATCTTGATCTGTTGATTATAAACGACCTTTTCTTCCTTTATCCTAACGTAGTTTACAAAGTTTCCACCATATGACGTTCGCTATACATTCGTTTTGTCAATTGCAGATCATCTACTGTCTAAACGGGAGTGCACTGCTTAATGGCAGATGTTCTTGTCCATCTGGATTCACAGGCAACCAATGCCAGACAAAAGGTGAGTGAGATATCAAGATGTGTATAACTGAGGATATGTATATCAGATTTATGGAGGCAGGGGCTCGGTATGAGTTAGCGTTCATTGCTTCAAACGTTCTTGCTCCAGAGAACGTGCATGAGCAAATTTTAATTTCTTATCGAAATCACCCCTTATGGTGAGAAGTTCCATCAATAGTTTCATATCATATTCTGTTTTCCGTTTGGTGTTGATATTTTCCTGCTCCGCATTGAAACTTTGAACGCCAGTCGTCGGCGACATATTTACAAATCGAGAATGCGAAGGTATCTCCTGGGTGTTAGCAACACCATGCTCGACAACTTGTTGCGTTCGTGTGTCACCATTGCCAAGGAAAATATCCTCCAAATCCAGATCATACAGGGCATCGACCCACAACAGTTTATCTGAATATGTTGCGGAATCTGACTTTTTTGTTTTATTTTTGACAGAAAACTGTTGTCTGACAGATGATAACTTAAAAAAACTAAATATTGGTGAGCGGGAAGTAACAATAGTTCGATGTGACGAAGCGAAAGTTAACTCATCTACTGCCGAATCACTTTTAATTTTAGAGCAGATGGATACGAGTGAGCTTAATATTATCCATCATGACCTGGGGTGTGGGGTGGAAAATTCTCAACCGAGGGGCCAGATATTTGGGCCGGACACGAGGCTTGCCGAATGTCCGGACCAAATATCTGGCCCCGAAGGTGAAATTTGTCCATGCCCACATCCCAGGTCATGATGGATAATTTTTCTCCCAACCCAAGAGCCTCATTCCGATGTTTTGTTTTATACCACAGTAGCTTCGGAACGGTACATCTGGGGAGAAATCTGCGCGCTATCGCTAACAAAGCGCGCTATCGTGTGCTATACGTTAGAGTGAAATAGACAAGGTCTTTTGAAATCGACATGAATACGTCACACTGTTGCACCTGCATAAATTCCGAGAAACGCTCGTATTGATATGAAGTATAAACTAGACTAATCGTGTTTGTCATGGGAAATGTCCATATCGGTACCATTAGAAAAGGAAACATGTGTATATATGACAGACAAATGTTAGTTAGACGTGTTCTACGATTTATTGCAACGATGACAACTGTTCGAATGTGGAACTATTTCGTTCGTCATTTGTGAAGCGGCTATTGTTTTTGTGTTACGAAATGTGCAAGTAATGCCACTTTCGCTTGGGGCCTTCTGTTTGATGGAATGTGTTCGCACAATTAGTCGTTTATATTGCATGTTGTGCAACTCTGCATCTGCAAGTTAGGTTATGTTGAAGGTTCTTCGTGACTAAAATGTTTGAGGCTTATCTCCATCTGTATTACGTCTACGAATTCGTCCGTATTTATTTACTTGAAACGTGAAGCGTAACTGGTCGGTCACCATTGTTTTAGTTCACACAAAACATGATGACGGATTGTTGAATTAGTTCCGGCTCTTAATTAAAGGTAAAGCAGTCACGTGGGTAAGGTCAGACAGCTGGTCACGTGTTGGGTGAGACAAGGAAATATCACACAGCTATCCCACACGGGCTGCCTGTGCTAAAATATGTAGGGGGTGGGATAAATCGATATCTCACTAACGGTTATTATCTGACGCAAAAGTACTACTGTTTGATAGCTTAGCATATAATAAATGGCCAACCTCGCCTTTTGACCAACAAACTGCATGCATCATTATGATACAAAGATGAACATAAAGACAAACGAGTGTCTTGATCATAATATATTTATTTGAGTTATCTTCTTTACCCTCAAGCCATCTGCACCAGTTCGTCTGGATACGAAAAACGAACACTCGCTGGGAAGAATTATCTACTGAGGTTCGGGGATTCTCCTGTGATTGGTGATATCGCACGGTTGTGTTGTGAGGACGACGGAGCTCACGTCATAACCATTGAGAGTCAGGCGATGCTGGATGATGTGGCAGCAATACTTACGGCGCTAGGACACGACAGATGTTAGTATTGTACACATACAACGACGGCGATGACGATAGTAACGATAATAACGACTACGAAGGTGTTACGTGCATGGACATCGACGATGATAATAATGACTACGACGGTGTTACGTGCATGGACACATACGATGATAATAATGACTACGACGGTGTTACGTGCATTGACAGCGACGATGATAATAACGACTACGACGGTGTTACGTGCATGGACACTGACGATGATAATAACGACAACGACGGTGTTACGTGCATTGACAGCGACGATGATAATAACGACGACTACGTATACGACGGTGTTACGTGCATTGACAGCGACGATGATAATAATGACTACGACGGTGTTACGTGCATGGACACAGACGATGATAATAATGACTACGACGGTGTTACGTGCATGGACACCGACGATGATAATAATGACTACGACGGTGTTACGTGCATGGACACTGACGATGATAATAACGACAACGACGGTGTTACGTGCATTGACAGCGACGATGATAATAACGACTACGACGGTGTTACGTGCATGGACACCGACGGTGATAATAACGACTACGACGGTGTTACGTGCATGGACACCGACGATGATATTAACGACTACGACGGTGTTACGTGCATGGACACCGACGATGATAATAACGACGACTACGACGGTGTTACGTGCATGGACACCGACGATGATAATAACGACGACTACGACAGTGTTACGTGCATGGACACCGACGGTGATAATAACGACTACGACGGTGTTACGTGCATTGACAGCGACGATGATAATAATGACTACGACGGTGTTACGTGCATGGACACCGACGATGATAATAATGAATACGACGGTGTTACGTGCATGGACACCGACGATGATAATAACGACTACGATGGTGTTACGTGCATTTGACAGCGACGATGATAATAATGACGCTAACGATCAATTGTTATACATGTATATAGCGCTGGTTATCGCGTCATCCCGCTTGCGTTCAGTTCGTACGATTTCTTGTCGTACATTATAATAACCTAATAATAACGTGAGAATACTCCAGTAATATACATTCGCCCTCACTGACGTGTAGTGTTACCACATATCTAAAATGTCTGAAGCATCGAGGGTGGTTAAAATCTGAACATTCCTTGCGGAACTACTCGTCGATGAGTGAGTAGTATATAAAGTGTTAAAATAAAGTCCAAACCTTATAATGCTGTCACTGGATGTTCGATCATTCCCGGTAGTTGATCCGCGGCACAGAAATCAGATTTGATCATCAGGATGCGACATTACTATCATTACTGAAAAACCTAATTACCCTGAAAGGTTTGGAAAGTGTTTGCCTACACTATACCAAAAACAAAACATAATTATTTATTGGCGGGTCTGTTTGTTTTAGTTACGTGTCTTAAATTTGTTATTGTTGAAACATATTGTAGCGTGCCTGGGAGGGGTACCTATATAAATGTACTAAATAGGCCGAGCGGAAACCTGACATAATATATACCCCAATGCCACACGTGAAACTAAATGTTTCCCAATTTACAAGTGTAGCATTATAGTTATACTGAGGAAGCGCCACACCATGGACATTGCTTACATTAATAAATACTACAAGCGCAGAATGATTCATGATCAATAGTGGGATATATTCAGATAATAAAGTCAACAAACAACCTTTGGTCTTTGTTCAACAAACAGCCTTTGGTCGTGTGTATAACTTATTATCTGATAATTTCCTACGGGAACTACTCGTCGATGAGTGAGTAGTATAGAAGGTGTTAAAATAAAGTCCAAACGTTATAACGCTGTCACTGAGGAAGTGCCACACCATGGACCACTGGTCAACTCAATACATAATTACCATATCATTAATATGCATAAGCCAGTTGGTAGGTATACCTGCATCTGTATCGGATTGGTATCGGTAGCTGAAACTGTGACCTTTGACCTCGCTCACGACTTGACCTGCATACATAGAGGCCAGCTGGTAGGTACCTGTATACTCATACCTGTGTCGGATTGGTAGCGTTATCTGAAACTACGACCTTCGATTTGGTTCACGACCTGACATTGCTGGTTACGGATAGGCTCATATGCATGTTATTAGCTGGACTGACAGTGAAGTACAACAACCAGATCTGACATCTCTGAATGGATCGCTAAGTAACATGTCAACCAAGACATCTGACGAGCAGTGGATAGGGTGGTACAGCGACCGGATCGTCGACACTGCATGGCTGGATGACGATATCAATATTCATAAGTAAGCTGATGAACGTAGTACATCTGGGCTGGCTATATAGACCTGGCATTTGCCTGACCGTTATCAACTGGCGGACTAGATTATCGGCAAATCAATCGACAAAGTGGTGGTGAGTGGTTGTATGGTTGGTTCTGTCTTGCTATGCGCTGTACCAGGTATGCATTTGGGATTGGGACTGTGTGATTACTACATCTGCCATGATCTGACCAATGTGATCTGGGAGTGAAGCTCGTGCATCTATTGCATCTGAACTTGGATCTGATTCTGACTGATTCCTAGTTGTGATGCATCTGTCTGCCCTCATGCATCTAATTCTAAACCTGGCTCTGAGTCTTACTGTACCCCTGGATGGATAGCTTGACTGGAGTACCACTATACCCCACAGGCGAACGCAAGAACTTAACTATACTACAAATGCACTACAAGAGTACTACGAATAAAAGTAAAGAATGACTACGACTGAAGTGCGGCGAAATTTACCAAGTGGAAAAGTGCATGAAATATGTGTTGAAATTACCTAAGTGGAAAGAGCAATCTGTAAGATTGCGAGCTGGGCATGCTCTATAATAGTAGCCTGTCATGCTATTCTTCTGTTGCGAGGTTGCGTATGGAAACACGGCTGAATTATGCTTGAAAGTGAGCTCGACTGTCGTGAAAGCCGTTGGAATGCCTTTGCATCGTGACGTAAGTTGCTATGCTGAGAGAGAACGTGGAAATTAAGCCAGCGACGTTAGCGGTAGGTCGGTATTTATACCCAGCCAACCGGAGACGAGGCCGTTAAAATAGCATAGCAACGCACATCACGCGGCATGTAGGAATTCCAGTAATATTTACAATTATGAAAGTGCCAGATCAGCAAAGCGATCTGTGAAATAAAACTGATGAAATAGTACGAATACGACGAATAGATTTACGATATAAATCGCGATGAACATTTCGAAAGTCAAATTACGTAAAATAGGGCGAACATAGAATGTAATTAGAAAGATTTTTATAATTAGTTAACCCTCTCAATATGATTGTAAACACACAACGCGATTATAATATATTGTAATGTAATTATAATATATAATAATATAATTATTTATGTGCGCGAGGATATGTTGCAGAGCGAAATGAGAATGTGTAGTGTTTAATACACTGTCCATTGGTGATACATGTTGGTTCTATCATTCTAATTACAGCTGATATGTCGATCGACGGGAGAGATATCTATGGGGACGATGTCATGTACTCGTGGAGTGGTTCGGTCCTCACATTCATTGCATGGGCGCCCAGTAACCCACATGGCGGTTCACTTGACTGCATGTGTGTGTCATACTCTAATGATTACAAAATGTACAGATTGGCGGATGCCGGATGTGCGACCAACAACCGAGTGTTCATGTGCCAGAAATGAGCCCAACACTCCCTGACAATCAGGTGAATGTGAACTGCAACCCAATTATGTACATGTAGATTATAATTTGCAATGATGTGCACTATCATACCGTAGAAGTACATATGCGTGGCATGGAATGTTGTGATTAAAATCAATATCACACAATTGTGATTGTTTAACACTTTACAAAAACCAATTAAAAAGACACCCCTGGTTGGAAAGCCAATTCATTTCATAATCATAGCTAGCTAAACTCTTATCTACAGAAAGCACACCCACCCACATACACAAAACTGCAACTGCGTCCCTGTATCCACATCCGTGAAGAGGTCCGATGTCCCAAAATTACAGAATCTCATTTAAAAATATAAATCTACTCTATCAATGGGATCTTCTGAAATACAACAAAACACCCTCAATAAAATGCTTTTGTTATCCGAAGCTAAAATAACACATCCTTGTAGACAAGTTACTTCCAGAGAAAGATGAATATTTAAAATTGTAGATAATCAGTACTGTAACCAAACGTCTACATTTATGTTCACAAAGACATGTCCAGGCTGCGAACTTGTAACGAAGAGAGAACACATTTTGCCCACACCCACCCTCATATAATAAGATACATCCCTGAAAATATAAATCAAAAATAAGTCTATTACCATTCCACATAATCTCAAAAAGAATTCGCTTTTTTAAATGTTTTAATACCAGGGAAGGAACAAGTTTGACTCACCCCGCAGAAATGCAGCCTTAATTCAGAAACACATTGAATATGTACCGTATGTATAGAATTGTTATTGATTGTTTTTTGTTATTATGTCAAATGCCTTCATATATCTCAATCACAGAAACGTGAAAGGTCATATAAGTACAAAAAGGGTCAGGTGTCCTTCTGTCAATGTTTGGTTCATGCATTGCATTGCGTATGTATACTTATCGGAAATATCGAATAGTTTTATCACCATAACGTGGTGATTGTACTTAAAGTGATGTGAAACTCTCTAGTAGGGTGATCAAATAGAAATGGAGAATAATCTTGTTCAAAGTAGTTATGTTGACAAATATTATGTCTAAATTTACAACACATATCGTCAGTCATATATATTAATTAAACGCAGTGACCCTCCATGGTGAAATCGTTTTCGTTAGTTTATTGCCGATAGATGCGTCCCGAATCGAGTAGTAAATATTTACAATTGAGCGTAGTTCAGGCGATGTTTTCTTTGGAGTGGTACGGTCGATTTGCTTCAGATTTTCGGCCGTGTTAGTAGAATGTTGCATTTCTCCAATTGGCATAGTGCCTAAATACTAACTTATCAGTTTTACGCATCCGAACAAGTACATACTATGTCTTTAAATTGAACGTTTTTGTTTAAATATTTTTAATAATAGGAAAGGATAAAATTGGACTCACTTCCAGACATGAAGCCTAAATTCAGAAACTCATTGAATATATACCGTATGTATACAATTGTTGTTGATTGTTATTTTGTTATTATATCAAACTAGAAGGTGACCCGACTTCGTCCGGGCTTTGACCTTGAATTGACCATTTTGAAGGTCAAGGTCAGGTGGGGTCATACACCAACACCCCAAAAATGGTGGAAATCGGCCCAGCGGATACCGGGAAATCGGCCCAGCGGATACCGAGATACCCTATGCATCAAATTTCGTCCGTAAAAATCCGCCAGTTTAACCCGATTTGATTTCCACTCAAGTATATAAACGCGCCTCATATACACACGCTCATTAATTATCAAGTTTCAACGTAAAGATAAATTACCATCGGTGCCCGAGATATCGCCAAGACGTCTGAAACAGTCAAATGCATCGGCCGGTTAAGCGTTAACGTGATCTAACGTTATGACCTCTAACGACGTCATAGAAGTTACGCATTGTTTTTATCCTGATGGAAGATAGTACCACTTCTTCTTGATAATTGAGGCAGATAACTAAAACGGATACATACGCATTATATATCGTTGGAAAGAGGAAACACGAAAGATTCTCACAGTGTCATTATTATGACTGGCATTTTATTATTCGCGCTGTTTCGAATCGATTTGTAAGCACCGAACTCAAATGAAAGTCCCGTAACATAGCGTAAAAACAGATTTGACCTCGGCACGTGAAAAGTTGACCTCGGATCTGAAAATGAATAGGCCCACGTTCGTTCCCGGGTCGAATTACGTGTCCATACCAAGTTTGGTCGAAATCGGTCCAGCCGTGTCGAGTCCATCGCGAACACACACACACACACACACACACAAACACACAGATCTTCCAAAATATATAATAGTTACCTTCATATATCTCAACACAGAAGCGAGAAAGGTCATATAACACACCAGGGTCATGTGCCCTTCTGTCAATATTTGGTTAATGCATTGCGTATGGATATTTATCGGAACTATGGAAGAATTTTATAACCATAACGTGGTGATTTTACTTAAATCAGAAACACATTGAATATGTACAGTATGCATATAACTGTTGTTGCTTGTTATTTTGTTATAATGTCATATGCTTGTTTTTCTCTCAATCACTGAAATGTGAGTGGGCGCATAAGTACATAAGGATCGTGTGCCCTTCTGCCAATGTTAGGTTCATGCTTTGTGTTTGGATACATATCGGAACTAAATAAACTTAAATTAAATTAAATGTTTTTAATACTAGGCAAGTAACAAATTTGACTCAACCCCTCCCCCATAAATGAAGCCTTAATTCAGAAATATTGAATACCGTATGTATATAATTGTTGTTGCTTGTTATTTTGTTATTATGTCAACTGCCTGCAAATCTCTCACTCAAAATAAGTACAAAAAGGTCAAGTGGCCTTCTGCCAATTGTTGGTTCATGCTTTGAGTCTGATATTTATCGGAACTATAGAAGAAATGTCTCACCGTAATGTGGTGTTTTTACTTAAATATAACTTGATTGTTTAAATGTTTTAATACTAGGGAAGGATCAAGTGGGACTCACACCCATTAAATGCAGCCTAAATTCAGAAAAAACATTGAATATGTACCGTATGTATAGAATTGTTGTTGCTTGTTATTTTGTCATTATGTCAAAAGCCTGTATATATCTCAATCACTGAAATGCGAGAGGGCATATATGTAAAAAGGGTCATTTGCCCTTCTGTCAGGTTTTTTTTCCATGCATTGCGTATGGATGTCTATCGGGACAACAGAAGATTTTTCTAGTATTATCGTTGTAATTTAACTTAAAATGAATTTGCTTGTTTAAATGTTTTAATTCCATTGTATGGCCAAGTTTGATTCAACCCCTCCCAGAAATGCAGCCTTAATTCAGAATCATATTGGATATGTACCGTATGTACACAATTGTTGTTGATTGTTATATTGTGTCAAATGCCCGCAAAAATATCTCAATCACCGAAAGGTCAGACATCGTATAAGTACAAAATTACAAAATGGTCACGTGGCCTTCTGCCAATTGTTGGTTCATGCATTGAGATTGATATGTACATAATTGTTGTTGATTGCTATTGTGTTAGTATGCCAAATGCCTGCATATAAATCAATCACAGAAAAGTGAAAGGTACATGTCATGTGCCCTTCTGACAATGTTGGTGCATGAGTATGGATACCTATCGGAACTATAAGAGAATATCTTCGACTTAACGTTGTGATTTAATTTAAATCAGAATCCGAATTCATCATATGCAGTGAATCACATGTATCCAGCCGATCAAAGGTAGATTCATTGATATAAATGTTATTACGAAAACTCTATACTCTAGGCCACACCAAGGAATATATCTGGAGCAAACATTGACATTTACATAGCACGAGAACACAGTCCGGAAGTAATATATGCGACACGATTAGCTCCTCACCCCCAAAAGTACTTAACAAGAGTAGAAAAGTGTAAGACTGGGCGTCGTTTGATAATTATTTCAGCGGCAATCCAGTCACTACGCAATTCTCATCCATTCTTTAAAGCCGCAATAGGCAACACTTTAATTTCGTCGAAAACAAACGACATATGATAGGTATCCATCTGCATTTGTCAGCAATTGCATATTTACAAAATATGCATTAAATTACTTAAACCAGTTCATATTAACAGTGCATACATGATGACTGTTCAGTTATATGTGATACAAATTATAATAAAATACTACTACATACTATCATGGACGTGGCTTGAGGATGTCCGTATCCACTTTGGGGAATTCCAACTGCACCCCATTGAATCCGACCAAACGCAAGTTTTGCATAATTCCATTTTCACCCCCTTGCACATCAGTGCTCAAGCATGATAGCCTATATTAATAAACAATGGTTCTATATAGCGTTATGAGAACATTCAGATTGTTATTTGAACCTGAAAAGTGCATAAATCCTAACATCTAGTGGTCCAACTCCAGACAAATGCACACGGCTGCGGACAAGAGACCTGGACCACCGGGCCGACCATAGTTGCTCGGCCCGGTATGAGAAAGTTTTGAAAACTAAACAAGAAAATCGCTAGCATCTAGACTGGCCTCAAGCTTGCCTAGTGTTGGAAATTTCAAACCTCATACTCTCCCGTAGGTTGGAAATTTTCCTACTGATGACCATTTCAGTCCACAATTTTGACCAAATGTAGTAAAATACTGTTTTCTAAGACTACATGTAATTAACAGTTTTGTATTGGCCACGGGGGAGTGACCATGACCATGACATGGTTCGGCCCTGTGTTGTAAAATTTTGAAATCTGAACAAGAACATCGCTAAATCCTAGCATCTGGACTAGCCTCAAGCCTTCCTAGGGTTGGGAATTTCAAACCTGATGACACACCACTTAGGTTGGAAAATTTCCAACTGATAACAATTCCAATGTTGACCAAATGTAGGACAATATTGTACTCTTAAACTAGTAGTTTTTGAATGGCCACGAGGCGGGTCACAAGCTTTCCTGACACCATAAGATTGGAAAATTGGAAAATTTCCAACTGATGGCCATTTCAGTCCGAAATGTTGACCAATAGTAGGAAAATATGCAAATATTGGTCCAAAAATAATAATTTCCCCCAATACATAGTTTGAAAAACAAACTACAAGAACATTTTCAACCTATTGTTGTGTGAAATTTCCAACTAATGTTGTGTCAGGTATGAAATTGTCAACTGTTGAACATTTTGACCAAAGTTGGGGGTGGGTGAGACACCCCCAAAACCCCTGTCGCCACTTCTCTGAATTCTATACATGTACCATTTTACAATTGTATGTTATTAATAATAGTTAATACTTGATGAATGTTAAAATTCTGTGTTGAAAACTTGAAACTAATCATACCTTCTTGGACAGTACATCACAAATTCACAGAACCTTGTAAAATTATTATGATGTGATCATATCGCAGCACCAAAACCAAATCCACTTATACTACATGTATAGTTTAAAGCCACATGGCGGTTTTGGCTCCCAGATACACATATTATTCACTTTTGATTTTTTCCCAGTATCGAAATAGGTCGATAAATATCTGAGCTACCTTTCTATGAGCATTATGTAAGCCAAAAAGACGCATTGAAGTAATTAATAATACAACTGTGAATAAGGTGTTTGGGTACCAAACAAAAAAACAACCATTTGCACGACATGGGTCAGAAAAGAGCATTCCGTGGTAGTCTATTCCTGCTATGGTAGCAATAAAGAGCGTTTATCTGACTTCTGGTGAAAAGTTAAAAACGACAGGAAAATGTCGATGACTTTGGCAATGTTTTTCTCAGAGCATACGAAGGCGGTATATCAATAGTTCGTGAATTTATGGACCTATCGTATTCGTCGCTCCGAATTACGTAGAAAAATATTTGGAGGTTCGAATGAGCCATGCCCGTTTAACGAGGCTTGGCTTTAAATGACCTTTGTCAACATGTCAGACTTGTGACCTTAATATCGCGAAGATAGGTCATTAACACAGATTATACATATCTAGCTACCACATATATAGACAACGCTCACCGGTACCATATACCACACATAGAGTATACTCACCATTGTGAAGATTAGAAACTTCTTTTCTCAAGAATAAACTTTTACCGAATAATTTTCGAAAAACATTAAAATCATGAGTAGAAATTCAACATATCCTTGCGCAAATACTCACATAATCGACATATGAAGCGAAATGGATACATATTGTGATTATTTGTTCTGAAGTAAGCAGATAATGGATTATATCGTTTTATGGCGCGGGCCACAGTGAAAACACGTGTTAAAATGTGTACTCATGTAAGTCGTGAGTTAGCTTATTTGTGTCATTTTCCGCACATAATCTGCTTAGAATCGCCTCATTGTGAAACGATAATGTGACTAAAATGCTCTAATTTTCAGCACATTATAGACTGAACATGAGGCGATTCTAAGCAGAATATCTACCTAAAATACTTTCTTTTATAAGCAGATAATGTGCGGATATTTGAGAGAACCGGCTGAGAAATTAAAATTCAGACACGTCGTCAATCATTCGGCAAATCTCGTCATTCTCCGACCGTATAACGGTTCCTTAAACTCACAGTGAGGGGTGAAAGGTCCCCGGGTCCAGAACGATCGTCAATATCCGTAAGGAAAGCAGACATTTACGAGTTTAGCCGAACAGTGGTAAATGGTTGGGTCGCTATAAAGAGTTACCACACGTCGTATACATATCTAACGAGTTGACGAATGTGTTCTATACTGGTAAACGGAATCTCTTAAATCTCATATGCCAGGAATATAATATACAATAACTTGTTCTGTTGCTTCTGTTTGTGTTTATCATTGTCAAAATGTTTTATAGCAATAAAAGATTAAAAACACTATTGGTTATCGTATGCTATGAGGGTTAAAACTACTTCAGAATGAAGTTTTGTAATATCTAAACACTGACTGAAATAGGCTCCCTTCTTTGTCCTTTATTCGGTGGCTAACACACATTTTGATATTTTAAACATTTTGATTTAAAAATAAAAATTTAAAACAATATTAATTTAAACAGAAGTGATATTTTAGAATATTTGTTTTATTGACGTCGCTATGAGGTCTGCCGCTTTGTGCATGCTCTGATAATTTTCGCGCGGAGTTCTATAAATAGCCATAACAGTTATATAATTATCCCGCGGACGTGATAGTAAATTGAAAATAAATTTTAGTTTATTGATATAAACCTTTTCGGACAGGTGACATCGATTCAAATATTAGTTTATACCCCGGAATCTATATACGGCTTTATGAGAAGAGACAGACCATCCTAATCAAAAACAAAACTGATTTTATAAATTAATTTTCTAAGATCAAATTTTGAATGAATAGGATATGTCTGTGCGTTCGAGATACATATACACTTTGTTTATTGTTCAATTTATTTTTAATAAAAATGTTTAAAAAATCAATATATGCGTGAAACTTACAAATGGGCCCCTGAATATAGGCTCCCGAAAATCAAAATATGCGGAATGTTCACAAAAGGGGTCACTGGCCCCTAGCAGAAAGGGGCCGCAGGCCCTTCCACCACCACATAAAGGCTCAATTCATGAGCGTGGTTAATATATTGTATAGGTGGAGTGTCTGAAGTGACATCATTTACTGCTCTGTGTCGTTGTTAGTCTGTTAGCCAAACCAGGAAATTTCAAGTTTCGTTGCACCACCCTCGCATTTTGTGTTTATATATATGAAAATGATGGGCGTCATCTGCCGGCTACGATGATACCGATCTGCCATGGTAAAGGTGTCCAAATGTAATCAAGAGAGTCCTTTTAATCAAAATGTCATCCATACTTTAACATATAATGGAGCACTGCATATGTACATGAAGTTATTGATGTCTGCTAGATTCACACAATGACAAGGAAGTGTATGGAAGCACGATAAAACAACAAATGCGTATAGCTTTGAGAAGAATATAATTATATGTCTCTTTTTTCATAATAATTAAATATTAAAACTTATTACGCCCTTCTACGAGTCATTAACAGGACAACTGTTTTTGGATCAACAATTTTATTGGTTTATAAATTGTTCCTGTGAACAAGATATTAGAAGAGATGAAAATCACTGCTAACGAGGCAACAGTAAAGCAACCTAGCAATAAATATTAAAAAATTAAAACATTAATATTCTATTGTGTTTAATTTTATGAAAAAATGACAACATCAAGCGAAAGTCGGTGCTTACTATCAATGAATCTAAAGAGATGACATGACGACGAATTCCCATCAGATAGTATCAATTGGCTTGAAATGAATAACAAAACTTGCAAAATCCACCGAATTCACTGTTTTTGGAGCGATTTTGAAAACAAAAATAAAAAATGGCACAAAAACGTATATAACTTTTATTCGGCGAAACCCTGATCGTATAAAATAAACTGCTCAGACAGTGCGGTATAAATTTTCGAGCAGAAACATATTTCAGAATCAACGTAGAATCTGTCAATTGAGCCTAAAATGTGTTCATTTCCCCGCGAGTGCGGGCAAAATGCTTCTACCTATCAAAATGCAAACGCTTCAATTTTTTTTTTTTTTGGACAATTGGCTCATCATTAATAGATAACACTTCCCAATTTCCCATGCGGTGAAGGTATGTTGCCTCAATATTGCCCGAGTGTCTTCCAATCACCCGAAATAGCTAATAATAATAATACTCAGGACTGTATTGACCAAAATATTGCACAAGACAAATACTATACAAAATCTTGTTTGATTTTCTTCTTGATTTCAGCCAGCGACCGAGTTGAATTATCAAGTATAACGTTTTGGCAAAACAAGTGGGCAATATGGTCTGGGATAGACTCTAGCAGGTTTTATTAAATAAGGGGAACCTATGTACCTATAGAACAAATATAACTTCCTTGGATATCTGTTAAAAGAAAGATGGAGTCATCCTATATTTGAACTAATGTATAGAAGCAACAAAGTATTGTACTGGCCGAACAATCTATTTCAATATAAAATAACGCATATACTGGAAAGCAGACTACATTGAGACAATTATGTAGCAACCGTAAGCAATTTGCCGATACATTTGCCCGCATTGCTTGCAAGTTGCAACAACGAGGTGTGTATGCTCCTACATGAAAAATAAGCAACTTAGAGCAACTTGTACAACAGCTGTCATAATTCCTACCAACGATGAGTTGAATTAAGCTACTTGCATCATAATGGCTTATATCATGACTACCCGGCGTTGCCCATGACTACCCGGCGTTGCCCATGACTACCCGGCGTTGCCCATGCAGGTTAAAGTGATGTGGAACCCTCCGCTGTGGACATTGGAGGGAATAGAGAATACTTTTGCTCAAAGTGTTTCATGTATTATCGAACATTGTATACCGAAATGGGCATCACAGATCTTCATTCGTACACATTGATTATAAAAAGTCAGTCGGTCAAAAGCTCTTCAGAGTTTTTGTTTGTAAAACGTTATTACCTCCGACTTTTAATTACAATTTATCTTATCTTTATCTTATCTTATCTCACATTTTCAGAGTGATTGTCATTTGTTTATCGCTAGTAATTCGTCCCGTCAGCAAATGGTTATTCAGATACCTTTCGCAAAATCACGAATACGATTACGGATATTGACAATATCCTGCCAGTATACAGGTATACGGCCAAAATGCGATCTTTCTGCACGGGGATCTTATGTGAGATGCTCTGACATTAGCCGTGTGGAGTATATAACACACGGATAGGAACATGGGGTCTGAAAGAGACACTCATTACTATTTCCATCACGTATATGTGTAACTGAATGTAGTGCCGTCTCACCATTTATCCATCGTAGGTAAATTGTGATGGTGTCCACCTTACTAGGACAATGTTATCCTATCCGTAATCGCAATAGTAATTTTGCGTAAAGGTCTCTTATTTATTTCAACTGCGCGTACTTCATGCGTTTTTTATAAATCGACATGGTTGGAATTCTCAACAATGGTAGGTGTTTTACATATTCCATAGTGGTTAATAACAGAGTAAACAACGATCAAGTTGTATTGTGCCGCGACCCCGTTATCAAATGAGCTATCTGTCTGGGTTGTTTATTAAATATTTTTTTGGAACAAAGCATAGTTTCCAAAAATAAAGCGTTACAGTTGGATTTTACATAGCGTGGTATAAATAAATCTAGTGTGCAGATATTCTGGGACTGCACATGCGTACAACCATTATAGGAGAGCGTTCAAATAACCTCCTCCGATGACCTGCATTGTAATTATTGCTCTGTTTATCCATATGCCAGCTATCCCATGTCTCACATTTCATTACTCGGCGATATCAGCATATTTAACGACATACTCTACTGTCCCAAAGTTATTACATTTTAACGTTCCAGAAATTAAGTGCTCCCACCAGGTTGTTTTATAAACGACCATTCGCTTCACACCTTATTCCTCATTCCAATTCTATGTGGAGCGTGGCGCGAAATTTCCCAGGCTAGAAAGGCTAGCTGCCAATTAAACTTAATCTCAAAATATCGAAACGAATTCTTATTCTAGGTTCCCAACAACAGAAGGCAGTTACACATGTATACCACCAACCAAGAAAAGGGGTCGCTATGTATTGCTGTATCGCCCCCGTATCGGCCGTTGACTCCTGAATTCCGATACCGATAAAACATCTCATAAAACACGTTGGTGCATAGGATGTAAGATCAATTATTTACTGTCCGGAGCAACCAGCAAATATTGTGTTGATCACCAAGACGAATCATAACGAAATAGGTACTGTCGTTACATGACTGGCCAATCAGGTTGTTGCTTTTGACCACGTGTCGTGGAAACCAGGGATACTTCCATACAACATTCCCATAGCAGGCACCACGTTAATAAGATTCAGTTAATATGTTAATAGGCATAATTCCTCGTCAGATTAAAGTTATTGAACACAGGAACTTGTGCCACAGACACTAACTTTTACAATTATACTGTGAAACAACACAGAGATAACTTTTTATAAGATTAAAGTTTTTTCAACACAGGAAGGTAAGTCAAAAATAATGAAAATTTTAAATTAAATTTTGAGCGATCACAGATAATTCCTTCTGTGGTTGAAGTTAAACACGTGGTGCTGTACCACAGACACCTAATTTTAAAATTACATCGTGAAACATTTAGAGGGATAATTCCTCGTCCGATTAGAATTTTCCCAACACAGGAAGATATGTCAAAATGATCATATTTAAAAACTAAATTGTAAGAGATCACATGCATAATTTATCGTCTGATAAAACATTACGTAACGCATAATATTATGTGTAACATATAACTGTCGGAGACTGAGCTGAGGGTGGATACAAACTTGCTGTAATTTCTGTATGTTAATTACATCTATTTTACATGGCGTGAATAATTGAAAGCAGTTAGTATTGTTGTAATCACCTGCACGCGAGAGGTTCGTCGTTAACAAGGGAGAACAGTGTGCAGTGATAAGCGATTGCCAAATTGTTATCATGACATTTTAGGCCAGTCATCAAGATGTTCGGCTACCGAAATGAATCTAGTCTGTCTGATATCTGGTATGTTGTTAATGCATGAACACCCGAAGCGTCATTTGAACAGGAGGTGGTGGAATACACCTGGAAGTCGAATAAATCATTCCCATGTTAAGGGAACGTGCATTCATGAGACTTGTATGTTATGCCTAGATATTCGTATGTCATGTACGTTCATTAATCTAATTGACGCCGAGTCGAGTCAGGATGAGGATGTTTTTAATCGACGATGCATGGTCTGAGCTCAATTTTAACAAATCGATATGATGCTCTCATGCCTTGAATAACACCCATTGGTTATTTCAGAAATAAAATGCTCGGATATTTTTAGGATGAGCTCAAGTGACAACATTAGATTACCAATACAGGTATAATGCAGGTATAATGCAGGTATAATACAGGTATAGCGTTGAAATTAAAAAGAGAGGCCCATGGCGCTGAAGTCTTGAAACTAACAACATTCAGACACATTGATGCCCTGGAGGAGCGGGTAAACTAACTGTTGTGGCCTTTCAATGTGTCATCTACCACAATCAGCTAGTTGGTCGTTGTGTACATATATATATATGCATATTTCCCCCATGATCCTTGTTTTGGTTCTGACGTTTCGCGCTCTATATAAGTCAGGCTGTTAGTTCATGAGTTCCATGCTAAAGGCATATATTTGGTTTACCGAAAACGTCCCCCCCCAATATTCCAATGGTTGGTCAATGTATACACCATTAACATACATATCTATAAACTAAGCCAAAATAATGCTATCTCATCTAATATATAGATTATACATTTCAGATTAGATTTACTGTATCAGAATAATATATCGAACCTATGCTTACCCTGCTGGAAAGTATCATTAGTTGGTCGTTGTGTGTATATATATTCATATGATTATTTCTCACACTGTCTCCGATTTGGAACTTATGTTTCGCACTCTAAGTCAGACTATTAGATAATTGAGTCCCATACTGAAGACCTATATTTGGTCCACCGAAACTGACCCCCCCCCCCCCTCTTTTCACTGGCTGGAAAATATATGCGCCATAAACACACATATAAGCTAAGCCAGAATATTGCTAGCCATTTCATATTTACTGTATTATGATAAAATATGGAACATATGCTTACCATGCTGGAAAGTATCATAATGCATTATAACCTTCCTTGAACGCGATGTAAAAAAAAAATAAAAACAAAACAAAACATAAATTCATTTGGGTAATCCATGACTTGCGAAAAAACATACTTTCCGTCTCTTGAGACGACAGCATCATTCATGCAATTCAATCAACCATATACAATGATATGCATTACAAAATTGTCCTACTATACCAATGCCTGTCTCGTCCGAAATGCCCCGTTTTCCTTTCGTTTAACATGACCCGATTCTGAAGTATCAATCTGGATTCCTTCTGCGTCGCACCATTAATTACGCGCAGGGATGTGGCTAGAGGCTCTCCGCTGGGGGGGGGGTGTCCACTTTGGGAATTTCCAACTGCACCCCCCCCCTTGAGTCGGAATCACACCAACACAACTGTTTGCATAATTCCATTTGCACCCCCCCTTGTACCTCATGCTCAGGCCTTATTTCCTATATATTCACAAGCCATGCTTCTATTTTCCCAGTATGAGAACATTAAGATATTTTAACCTGAAAATTGCCCAAAAAAAAAAACAACTAGTGATCTAATTCCAGACAAATGCACACAGCTACCGATAACAGATCAGGAAACGCCGGGCCGACCATGATTGTTTGGCCCGGTGTGAGAAAACTATATACAAGAAAATCGCAAATCCTAGCATCTAGAGTGGCCTCAACTGAAGCTTTCCTAGTGTTGGAAATTTGAAACCTCATGCTCCCCCTCAGGTTGGAAAATTCTTCAACTGATGACCATGTATGTCAACAAGTTTGACCAAATGTAGTAAAATATTGTTTTGCTAAACTAATTAGCAGTTTTGTATTGGCCATGTGGATGGGGCAATGACACACCGGGCCGACAATGGTTCGGTCCGGTGTGCGAAAATGTTGAAATCTGAACAAGAAAATCGCAAAATCCTAACATCTAGACTAGCCTCAAGCCTTCCTACTGTTGGAAATTTCAAACCCTACACCCCCACTTAGGTTGGAAAATTTCCAACTGATGACAATTCCAATGACAATGTTGACCAATTGTATGACAATATTGTTTTCTTAAATTAACTAGAAGTTTTTGACTGGCCACGGGGGAGGGACCAGGACACAAGCTTTCCAAGTGTTGGAAATTTCCAACCTGTCACTCCCCTAAGGTTGGAAAATTTCCAACTGATGTCCATTTCTGTCAAAATTTTTGATAACAAATAGGAACATATGCAAATATTGGTCGAAAAACAATAAATTCCCCCCAACAAATTGTTTTATAATCAAACTACAAGAACATTTTCAACCTATTGTTTGTGTGAAATTTCGTTGTGGCAGGTATGAAATTTCCAACTATTGAAAATATAGCTCTCTACTGGGGGTGAGACACCCCACCCCCCCCATCTAGCCACATCCCTGATTACGCGTGATTATCGTGCGCTTCTGTGTTATGCGATTGAGGTAATTTTTCATGATTCGGGTAAAGCTTGACTTGGTCCAGTTAGTGCGCTTGTTGTGTTATGCGACTGATGTCAAATTCATGATTCGGATCAAGCCTGGCTTGGTTCAGTTACCCACACACTTCGCGTCTGCTCGTCGTTGTAATTATATCGTAAATCGTATTGCACAGTATAATTATATGACTATGTTTTTCTAGTACATCCATAGCCCTTTTATACACTATAACCATATACAGGCTGGAAACTTGACCCGGTCTCTGCCAATCATATGTAGGCCAAATTGCATTACATGTCAGTCCGTCCGTCCACCTGTCCTATTTTTATATCACGTTTATTTCACCGGCTTGGTTCAGTCACCCCACACACTTCTCGTCTGCTCATCTTTATAAATATATCGTAAATTACATGCACTGTATAATTAGATGACTATGTTGTTTCTAGTACACCCACAGCCCTTTTATGCATTATAACCATATACAGGCTAGAAACTTGACCCGGTCTATGTCAGTCAGATGTAGGCCAAATTGCATTACTGCTTCCATTCATGTCCACTATTTTATTTCTTAGATCTTTTCTCTTATCCCAATGATATTGATTAGCGTTGATAAATGCATCCTCAGTATCCATCGAACCAATGAGTGCAGGTTGATTTATCGTCCCTCGGATAATATCACGAGATAAGACAAGATGTTGTTCCCACTCTTAATTCTCGTATCTCTCTTTTCTTATGCATCTCTCCCTCACAAAAACGAAGCACCTACTGTCCCTCCTGTCATTCGACACAATCCTCATATGCTAGTACTACCAATTATTTATTTTTTGAACCATGAATGCCAATTATCGAGCACTTTGTACACTAATGTATCAAAATATATGACTTGGGATAATGGTTGACATCACCCAACACCGTGCTCGCATTGGCATGTTCTTATCGAAAGCGTCGCGACTCCACCGGAGAAAGCGTTTTGATTATGTTATGTCTGAAGCATTTGTCATCTTCCCTTTACTTCGTTCAAAGAAATTAACTGATGACAAAATCATGGGAATACTACTACTACTGATGTGCTACTTTCCTAATATAATTGGAGTATTTGTAAAACACATCATTGAACTGGGGAACCCAGGTGTATACGTAGTTAAGCTGAATCATGAGGACCAACACGTATTCGCCCCAATCACACCTAAAGTTAAACTTCTATCGTACGTTATTAGTATGTTTATCTCATGCTTGTTGCTGCTATTAAGTGGTGATGTCGAACAAAACCCGGGTCCAATTCACGAAGGTCGGTCACGAAAATCCTGCTCTGTTCTGCAGCTGAATATCCAGAGTTGACTGTTCGCATTACCTCCACTTGGGCCGCGATGCGTTTCGATTTGATTTTGATTCTTTTTCATGATTCTTAAATAGTATATGTTATAAATATCAAAGTTGTGTAACTAAAATATATACGGTATTTCGCTTCACTCCCCTCTTTCGTTTTGGCTGATGCACGGTATGCAATACCAATTAACTTGACAAACGTTCTTCCTTCCTGCACTCTATCCCTCCTTGAACAATATTTTTTCGGACCTAACATGTTATCGCCGTCTGCTAAATTTACCCTATATGGTATCTATTCTGATATCAAGGGTAAACTTCCTTCTCCGAGGAAAATAATTGATAAAAGCCTTTTAGGCTTGTTGTCTAATCCCCGTTTTGAACATTATTATTATTTATGTCAAATTGTTTGTATGTATTACACGTTTTGTTCGAAATTAAATATTGTTTACACCAAATTAAAAAGAGTTACTCCCCCCCCCATTGTTAAGCCAGTACTTACATAATCTGTTCCTCAAACCAAAGGATGAGCGGATTCCCAGATGTCGCAATTTTAGCATGCACAGGCTCGAGTTAGAATATATTCGACCATGATGCTTGGTTGGAGGGGGTTGTGCCTCTCGTTCTATGATTCCGCGCTAGCACTCGGGTCGTATCAACACACGCATTAACTCTCATGTCGTTCTGTGTATACACAGTATGGTTTCAATACGTGCTGTTTTGGACCGAGTCCCGTACAGTTAATCTTCTATAACAGAATATTATTGGAAAGGCATATTACATGTACATGTATATTTGGAACCCGGGTATTCACGTGAACTCCCGAATGCGATTAACTCATTTGACATGTCCGCGATTAATCTCTCTACAAAAAGAGTGAAGTGATGTGATCGTTTAATTTATTGTTTAGCTACAATTTCTGATAGCGCGACAAATCAAAACTCTGGAAAGCAAGACTTTGTTTACAAATCAATCTTGTTACTTTGATATTCAACGGACATATGATATATGCATGTTTGATATCATTATGCTTGGAAAAAGGCTGTCCTCTATGTTCTTATACATAAATCATTCATTTAACCTAGTCCAAAGTTATACCGGTACAACCAAGATAACTTCAGCCCACGATTCTGAACATAACGACTGGTATAGAAGTGTAACGGGATGAACATTGGTCCAGAACAACATCAACCCAATCGAAACTCCTATTTGTTAACCGAGAAAACTGTGTCTAATTAGGCATGTACTGCAAGCATTAATCAACATATTTTACAATACAAAATTTAAATGTCCGTACACACATGTAGGTGTGTGTGGTAATGTTACCGCTTCAACTTCGCGCGTACCGCTGTTACTCCATTATGTACTGGGTTGGTTTTTACGGACAATATACTAAGCAGGCCTGGCTTTATTTTAATATTGCTCAGCGTACATATTTTGCTGCGTGCCTTTAACGACTAAGTCAAGCCCTGTTCCATGTGTGAGGTAGATAATACATCGGTTTATAGTTTTTGAAGAATAAGACAAAGATACAAAATGTGTATATTTACAGGGGGTTAGATTTATAACTCAATGCATTTACATAAGTTTGAAGTTACTGACATTGTTTCCGATGTCAATTTATAAAATTCAAAAATCGCCTGGTGTCAGGCCGCTTTATTGGCATTCGTAGCCATTTACCAGCTGTTTTCAATGTTTCGCACATAAATTAAACAAACTCTCTTTATGTATATCATATCAGGAATATACTATAACAGGGAATGCTATTTTCAATTCCATTCCGCATATATGGTGCAGTTTGTTTGGAACACAACACCGTGTTCAAAGTGTTTATTATTTTCAATGCGTCTTTCATGGACATTTAATGCCCGCAGAAATGTAGTTCAAGTATTGATCGACCTATATTCCGATACCGGGAAAAATTCAAAAGCGGCGATCCCTGTTATCCTTGTATAGTAAGCAGTGTTCGCGCTGGACCGAAAAAAAAACTTTAGCCAAAAGTTTAGCCAAATGAAAATTTTATTAGCCAAATGAAAAAAACTTTAGCCAAATATTTGTTGGCCAAATTAAAAAAAACACTTTGGCCAAATTAAATCATCGTTTTCTGATCGGTTCACAATTAATGACTAAAATATTTGTTTTAAACTTTATTTGTTATACTCAGAATGAAAACATAATTAAAACAACACAAAAAACAACATTAAAAACAATTACTATTAGTAAGGCATCGTATTATATTAAGTGTGTCGATGCTGTGCTGTATATTCGTCGTGACAACGTGTATAACAAGCGCAGGTATTATAATAATCCACGCACGTATACATGTATATATATATTATATATACATATATATATAGCTATATATAGCTATATATATATATATATATATAGCTATATATATATATATATTTGTGTGTGTGTGTGTATATTCGCATCACAATGTTTTAACTTTGAAACAAAATACAAATAGCACACACACAGTATATTATCCGCAGGCACACCGGAGTCCCCGTTAGAAGATATAGCACTATGAACTATCTCTTCACGTTTTGTTAATTATAAACGCCCTTTATTAAAGTTATCGCCTTGGTTTTTATCAACACATTAATGAAAAATGGTCGTTCAACGTAGCGATGTGTATAGTTCCGAAGTGAATAGTTCCATATGCAGTTTATTGAATTGCAGGCGTCTAACATATTTGTAAAAAGAAGCTGAGCAGATGGCGATAAGATCATTTATATACATGGCTCTTATATAATATGTCGGACTAAAATACAGCCTATTTGGAACATGGTGTGGATTAATATTCATATTATAATAACAAAGGTAAAGAGCGTTTCGTGTTGGCATTCGTACCCTCATGTTATTATTACATAATTGAACCTGTATTATATGAATAAACATTCGGTTCCTAGAACTATATCCATGTTTCAAAGGGACGTATAATGTATTCGAGCCCAATACGGCAACCACAAAATGGGCGAACATATATAGGCCCTTGCCTCAGTTGAATATTCTACAGGTGAAGGTTCACCTCCAACGGTATGATGTGTATGTCCCTTTAACACATTGGAGTTCGTTATGTTTGAATATAAATAGGCATTATACTCATTTAGCTAGTACTCGTGCGTGGAAACTGACGAGAAAACACATGCAGTTGAAAAGCGCACCAATCCAGCCAATATACTGATTGTTGCCCTTTCACTACACTCTTAAAGCAATAGGTACTCGAGAGTACCTACGTAGGTACTGAACTTGTCACACCGGGAGTATCAAATGGTTGGTACTCTGGTGTACCAAATATTTTTGGTACCCTGGATTACCAAATCGCTGGTACTGCGATGTACCAAAAAGTGTTGGTATAGAGTACCAAATTGTTGGTAGTCTGGAGTACCAGCTTGGGAACGCTGGAGTAGCAACAATATTTGGTACTTCAGAGTACCAATAATTTGGTACTCCATAGTACCAACAATATTTGGTATTTAAGAGTACCAACAATTTATAGGTACTATGTGGAGAACATGCACAGGTACCAAGCACTCGAAATTGCGAAAAATGTCCGACGGCAAATTTGACATCTTAATATTCCAAATGATGCCACGGCATTTAAACATCGAATTAAGTACAACATTCCGATCGAGGTTCATCGAGATCATGTTATTAGTTACACGAACTCTCTTGCATAGTGCAAAATGAAATAATCAAAATTATATAGCTGTTATTAGTACAGAACATTAATCGTGTTTTTGTACTTAATTCAATGTTTAATACCCCGATTTCATGATTTCCCCGACATGTTTCCTGCAAGTGGAGTAACATTTGCCTGAATATCTAAAATAATCGGCCAAATTTCTTAATTTGTGTGTAATAATATTAAACTAAAAATTATAAATCAAACATATTAAACAGGTCATGGTGAAACACCAATATATCTATAATATCCCGATAAATAACAAAACTACATTGCGGTAAACCTTTGCGAATCGTAAACTACTTTATGATAAATGTATGCGATTTAGTGCAAAGGATTTCTATTTATTACAAAGGTTTGCGATTAATCGCAATGGTTTGTTTATTTTCGCAGATAAATTTGTATATGTTGGCACTAATGGGCTTGAACCGTATAAACTTATAAAATCAGACATCTTAAACAGGTCCGGTGAACCACCAATCAATCTACAATAACAGGGTCGGGCTAAAATAGACCGACAGGGCTTTCAGAGCGAGCACGCATGAAGGGATAAGGGGAGGGGCCAAATCATTGCGATAAATCGCAAAACAACTCGGCGATAACTCGCAAAGCTTTGCGATGAATCTCAAACATAATTACGATAACCCTAAAACTACTTCATGATTATACTTTGAGATTTGTTGCAAAGATGTCAGAGATTTATCGCAATGGTTTGTGATTTATTGCAGATATATGTTTATGCGTTGGCACTAATGGGCTTGAACCGTATAATCATAATAAATCAGACATCTTAAAGATGCCAGGGTGAACCACCAATCAATATATAATAGCACGGTCGGGCTAAACTAGACCGATCGGTCTTTCAAAGCCGCCATGCATGTGGGATAAGCGGAGAAAACCTTTGCGATAAATCCCGAAACAACTTTGCAATATATCACAAACATCTTTCCGATAACATGCAAACCTTGGTGTTTATACTTTGTGATTATACCTTGGAATTTATCGCATAGATGTTTGTAATTTTTGATTTGTAAGCGTTGGCGCTAATGGGTAGACATTTTAAATCAGACATCTTAAACAGGTGTTGGTCAGGATTTATGAGACATCTTAAACAGGTCTGGGTGAACTACATATCGATGTATAATAGCTCGGTCTGGCTAAAATAGACCGATCGGTCTTTCAAAGCCAGCACGCATATAGGATAAGGGGAGCAAACCTTTGCGATTAATCCCAAAACAAGTTTGCAATAAATCACAAACATCTTTACGATAACACGCTAATCTTTCCAAAATATCTCAAATATCTTTACGATAAATCACATACGAGAATATTCAAAATAAACATATGCAAGTATTCAAACAAACATGTTTTCAATAGTCAAGAAATTTAGAGTTCCCTCTCTCCTTACAACAGTGAGAACTGTGGCAGGAAGGCTGATCGGTCTATTTTAAGCTATTAGCCCAATCAGACTATTATACACATAGATCAATTTGTGGTTCACTCAGAACTTTCATTATATCATAAAGCGCTTAAATAGTATGAAATTGTCAAGCTTGTACGCTGTGTTATATAAATAAAGCCAAATTATGTTGCATAACCTGTAGTACAGTATGTAAATAGTGTGCGATAAGCAAAATACTCAGCAATGCAGCGTTCCTTGATTCAAAGAAAGCCTTTGATCGCGTTTGGCATGAAGGGCTCATCTATAAATTATCTCAAAAAGGTGTAACGGGCGCTATGCTCAGAGTCATTTCAAACATGTACTCAGATGTACAGAGCCATGTTCTCTGTAATGGGATAACATCGGAAGCCTTCACGGTGGAGCAAGGAACAAGGCAAGGAGTGGTAATGTCGCCCTTCTTGTATCTTGTCTTTATTGATGAACTTGTGGAATCCCTGTCAGATACACGTGATGGCGTTCACATTAGCTCTATTTCATGTTCGTCCCCTACGACGGCTGATGACATAACTATTCTCTCATTCACAGACGGAGGTCTCCGTAGACTCCTCAACATATGTCACCTATATAGTTTAAAGTGGCGCTTTGAGTTCTCACACGAGAAAAGCAAAGTTGTTGTAATTGGCACCTCCCAATGCCGGCGTCACACTGAGGATAGACCATGGGAGCTCGGACCCAGACATATCGCCAAAGTAGAAGAAGTCTCTCATCTGGGTATTATTCAGAGCTCGTCTGGTAAACAGAATCCGAAAGTTGAGAAGGCTACTGATATGCTACGCAAAGTATTCTTCTCAGCTTGTCGCTCACCTGTTACAACCGAGTTCTCTCCTTTAACCAACCTAAAGATTCTTAAGCATATCGTTATTCCCAAAGCTCTTTATGGCTGTGAATCATGGTGGGATTTGTCACATACGCAATATACCACGATAGAACGCGCTTATCGCATGTGTGTTAAGAATTTACAGCGCATTCCGAAACGCAGTAATACAATATTATCCCTATCACTACTCGGACTTCTTCCTATTGAGTACGAAATTCAGCGGAGAAAATTATTGTTTCTTGGAACACTGATTAACTTACCACGGAATCACAGAGCAGCTCTCGATGTATTCCTATTCAATTATCACGGTAATCGAATATATGGTCGCCCGATGACAGGATTTCTAAAAGATATATCTGATACTCTCCATAAATTGAACTTATACCATTATCTTCCATCTTTTACGGAATCGGGTTTCTTCCCTACCCAGTCCACTTGGAAGAAAATTGTCAGAGATTGTCTCTCTGCTCACTACTCACGCGAAGTGAGTCAGCGTGGTCAGAGAGACGATTCTCTATCTTTTCTCTTCAAGGTAAAACCCGACAACCAGTCACTGTGGAAACTTTGGCAGCTCTCTCGAGAAGAACCTGAGTATTTTCCAATTTGTATCAAGATGGCCAATATTTTGACCAAAACCACGTATGACAATGACGCTGAATGCAATCGCTGCAACCAAACATATTCAAATTTCTTGTTTCATAGATATCTCGAGTGTACATCCGAGTTTGCACAGATGGTACGGAACACATTTTGGTATTCACTGATTGACATATTTGGAATTGAAACTTTTACATTTCTTGACAGCATGAATAGCGATACATTCCTTGCGTTTTGTCTAGGAGGGTGTATCCCAATGCAAATTGAACTGATTTGTGATGAATATCGTCTTTTCAAGCGATGTGTGAGGTTTATTTTCATCCTGTGTTCTGACTAAGTTTTATGATATCGGATACTTCACTATAAATTTGTCTTAAACATCTTGTCTTGCAGTATATCATTCCCATAATGAATTTCTCAAGTTAAATTATATTGCATGTGTATATATGTCTTCATGTAACTTTTGTATATATATATATTGTACCATAATGGTCTCCATATTTGGAGGAATAAACATATCTCTCTCTAATTAAAACTAACACCACGTTGTTTGCAACATACCGTTATAGCACTCACTAATCCTCGCCACAAGATTTTATGTTGAATGGGTCACCGCGAATTACTGTCAAAAAAATTGCCACAGTGTTGCGTGTTTTGCTTAGTGTACACTCCCTATATGCTGTACCGGTATATACACAAATGCTGAGCTCACACAAACAGAGTTTTGTGGATAATATCGTGTTCATATGTGACCCGCCATATCAAATCCAGTCGTAAGTCTGGATTTGTTTACCCTGTGCCAATGCATTCTCTTATATATGCGAGTCGACCATAGGTCGCCTCGCATATATAAGAGAATGCATTCGCCTAACAATTTTATATCATTTTTTTTAAATAAATGTTTCTTACAATTTTTAGGACATAAAATAAAAAACATCCATTACCCTGCAGGGAGCCCCACACATATATAGAAGCATATAGAAGAGTGTCGTCTGCTCGTGTTTGTCTGGGGCTCTGTATGGGTGAAATTATAAAATTGTTAAAGAATACAAGAAAAAATTATTAAAATTGTAAAAAATTGTTAGGCGAATGCATTCTCTTATATATGCGAGGCGACCTATGGTCGACTCGCATATATAAGAGAATGCATTGGCACAGGGTAAACAAATCCCGACTTACGACTGGATTTGATATGGCGGGTAACATATTCTCATTATACCGGCACTGTTCTGTTATTTCAAGCGAGCTTTTCAAGTACCGGGGAGGAGTAAGAGTAATTCGACCAATGTGAATCATACGAATTGGGCGTCCCATTTTAAGACAGAATAATTAAGGTTACCTTTAATTCCCTAATCACACCCACTCCAGTTCTTATATTATCTCTTGCTATCTGTTGTTGAGTGCGATCTATATCAAAATCACCAATAAGTTAATTAAAGTACAAACCAGAAAAATTCCCGTATGACACGCCCGAACGGCCTTATGTAGTTCGAAAACTTTAAGCGATCTGGGAGAGGACTTACAAAAAAGCCACAATAGGCTTGTTGTCTCATCCCTTTCCAATCACCCATATTCATCCATTAGCATTTTTATAAAATATTCATCTTGTTTTGTATTGGGAATAAATATTGTTTACACCAAGAATTAAGTAACAGAGTTACCGGTATCACTCAAATTTATGTGAAAGTAAATCATGTTAACTGGCATACTTGTTTGGTCTGAAACATGTGACACGTGCACTTCATTTCGTGACTCATACTAGTGGGTGCACATCACCTCAGGATACATGTACATGTATGACAACGATATACTCAGCAACAGTCACAGATAGTTCGATTGAAACATTCAATACGGTTAACAACATGATCCATCGGTCCATGTATACAGTTGAACATTCTCTAATTTATAAACCGCTTATGAGTTAATATAGAATGTATGGTCAGTGGAATACTATTCGAGCCACTTCCTAATGGCGCGCAGGTCTACCGGAATCATACACTGGACAGACAGGTGGTACCATAGTCGAGATAGTTCGGATTCACCGACAACATGTTAGGGATCCCAGGACAAGAATGATCCCTCTAAGTGAGCATATTGATATATGTGGCAGAGGGGTGTTCAAAATCTTCCCATTTTATAAGATGGCAAGTGACAATTGTTCGGAATGACTGGCCAAGGAGGATTATTTCCGTCGCAAATTCAATTCTTAACTCTAACGGCAGGCAATTATCCCCATGTTGCCATATGACGTCATAATACTATTCACATCATTCCTTAAACAATGCCATGAATGCATGAACGGCCTCGGAATAAAGGACGTATATTTAAAGAAAAAGTCGTGTTGATTAATAAAACCATATATATTCCAAGCCACTCCCCCTGATAAATATAGGATATCTACACATTTTGGTTGGATATGGGAATTATCTCATGAGTGATGACAAAACAATGAATTTTCACGAGAGAAATTCATATTTCGTCATCACGAATGAGATAATTACCATATACAACCAGAAAGTGTACATATTCTATTTATTATATACTCCGCTCAGAGCTCAGTTGGCCCATAGCTCAACTCGAAAGAAGAGTAGGAATTGCAGATCTGTATACCGAAGCACAGCCATAGTAATCAGCTTTAATAATTTCATTTTTCAGACAGATAAGAGTGAGATATCGATATCTCACTTGACGGATAACGGTTTTCATCTTATGCAAAAATACTATTTGATAGCCTAGAATGTAATAATATATAATAAGTCACACCCATAAATATTTGCAATTCTGTAACTTTCGCTACGGAGATTTGCATGGAAATGCACGGTGAAGATTGGTCACTTAACCTCCTTTTAAATCATTTATCTTGTAGAATTTTGATTTCAGGTTTAAAAATGAATGTATTTGTGGAAGTGATCGTGGCTCTAATGTGTTTTGCTTCGACAGTGGATGGCAAGTCAACCGTTCTCCTTGAAACAAAACAAAGAGCCATCAGCATAACAGATGAGGGATACCTCCAATCTATCCAAGCTCACAGCTCCTTGGAATGCGGCCGGCGATGCTCGGCACTGGACGTGTGCCGCTCGGCCTCTCTCAATAGAGCGACGAGCGAGTGTCGGTTATCGTCACACTGGTATGAGGACGCGGATGGCCAGGCAGACCCAGACCCAGAGAGCGACTTCATGCAGAAGGTGGGGGTATTTCCATATCACCATGTTATGTCGGTTGCGTTCAGGCACACATATCACCCCCGTGTACGTGGTATCGCCAAACCCGATGGTATCCCCAAACCAGAGAATTGCGGTTTTGATAAATGAACATATCTTCCCTCAGATGAAGCTATATATCTCCTAGTTAAATGGTGATATCCACTATTCAAAACATAGTTTCGCATAGCAGAATGTACCCTCAATGGAATATCGACCATATCTTGCTCTCACCCCGATAAATTTAATAGAAATTAGAAATAGAGTCATTTTCGATTTTATCATAAATAGTAGACACTTTTTGACGTTAGGTTGTTCGTTTGAAACATAATAATTAGTCTTAGATGGCTATATTGAACAATATATGTTTAATTAACCATACAATTGTCTAGCCTGCAGAGCGGTTCGCAAACATACTCTATGCGTACACGTGTGGGTGCCCACCATAATGTCGGGTATCAACGCCGCATATCGATCCTGCGATTAGATGTCGCCAAACCAGAGCTAGGATGTCAAAGATGCGAATGAAATGCTTCATATTTTGTCCGTTTCTGCTTGAAATTATTCCAAATTATCATTCGGACAGGCCAGCACATGGATCATCTTTAGGGTGGGGCGCATGTGCAAGGGTGAAAACGTGTATGTTTGTTTGTGTTTGATTGTCATATTAATAGTATAGGCTATTCTGTGTTAATCGACATTATAGGCCGGTAACTGTACAACGAATGGAAACATTAAATCAGTGTAAAGCATGACTTAGCAGGGACGTGGCTAGAGGGTCCCCGTTAGGTGTTTGAACCGTGTTCACCTATTGTCTTTAAATGCACACCCCTTCCAGTAACTTCTATTTGCACCCCCATGTTAGGTTCCAGTTTTCATCGAGTTTACAACGGGTTCTTCCAACTGCGATATGACAACCCCTAAGTTTAGATTTTTTCAGCTGGTGACAAATTTGGCTGAAATTATTTAAATGATATCAGTAATTCCCACAGACTTAGTGAATATTCTGAAGGTAATTCAAGGGGTATTATTATGAAATTTGTCCTAAAAAACAAAGAATGATGTTGTAAAGCACAGAAAGCGACTGAAGGGGTAGGGGGCAAAATAGTAAATAAAGAAGATTTAACTCAATTTAATTTTACTATTATTAAGAAGGCAAAGGGATTTGAAAGGGTAGAAGACAGCTGGACCATAGGAGGGAAAATATATGTAACATATGTTAAAATCTTATGATGTGTGATGTCTCCATAACACAATAAGTTTGCAACTTAATCTTCCAAGTCAATCTAGTTCTCTGGCATTCATGCAACATGTATAAAACAACACTCAATACTCACGGGAATCTAGTACCCTATATCAGTATAATTGTTAATTAGACTTAAATTACTTATTTAAGGAAACTGTTGCCAAATAGCCCAACATTCAATATTCATTAAAACATGCATTTGTCTATCTTTTGTGAAAGCACTCTCTATCATATTTATCTAACTTGCATATGTATATATTATAAAGGCTTAAATTAAGATATCCCATCCTAAATAAACTAATATATCGTGGGTTGACAGCAACAACCCGCCATCTGCAATATTTTTTATAAAATATTTTTTTTGCGTTTTTTACATTATTTAGTATCAGTAATATCTAGGGTATGTGGAGATATTAACATGAAATCCCGCCCACAAGGGGTCAAACTGTGATGCACAAACCATCCAAGTGAAAATATCATAAAAACCTAGAGCATAAAGCTGCCATCTGCCTGGCTCTGTTAGATGGCGGGTTCTTGCTGCAGTGAATATATTAACTTGGAGTCATTCCGATATCAGAGAGTTGTGAAAGTAATCTGTATCGCGTTGTCCTAATGATGTGATAAGATGCTGCAATAAACCCCACAGTTGGATACTGCTATAATAGATTAGATTTTAAAATAAAAGTTTATGGTTCCCACTATATAACTTGTTAACTTAATCAAGGAGTATATAAGATTAATACAAGATAAAACAAATTCCTCAATATGTTGGCATTTTGTTCATTTAGTCGGTTCTGTTTCACAAAGTAACATTATTTTTTACGAAAATAACTATATGCCAAAGCTATGTAGTATGAAGATGATTGGATGGACACCACAATTATTGATCTTAATTGGAATCGGGATATTTATTAGTAAACAATGTGCATTCACTGTATTATAATTCTATCATTTTGATGCCAGTTTGGATTATATTTGTTTGTGTTGCATGCATATACTTAGCTGTGATATTCTTGGAGTGTTGCCATTTCAGTGATTGATTGGTGAGTAGTTTGGCATTAAATTATTCACAACAAAAACTAAACAAACATGCAATGATTGAAACCAACAAATTTAAAATCAATTCTGTTAATAATAATTAATTTAATAAAATGCCAGTGGACCCCCTATTGTACGTGCACTAGTTTTTGTCATTCAATAGAAAACAAAAAATAATTCCAATTCTCACTTTAACCAAACTTCATTTAAGCAAACTTGTTAAATTTTTAATTAAATTTCTCATACATGTTTACATACAGCAATGTTATTGAAAGAGCAAATAATTTAATTCCGAAGGTGCAAATCCACCACCCCATAGCAAAGACAACACAAGCTATCTTAACAGCAGTTAAATTTTCATGGAGGCATTTTACACATCCCTGGGAGCAACGGGCTGCCATGTGGCACAACCACATTAACATAACTGTGTGAGAACACGTATGTGCCATCTGCATAAATTAGCTAATTATGGCTTATTATCAATTCACACATGTGTTAGCAACTAACTTGAATTTGAATCAATTTGTAAATGCTTGTATGCATGTCAACGTCTTATTGAAAAAACCTTATAACCTTATATCTCAGTATATTGTACTAATACGATAAGTCTATATTTAAAGGCATGTAGTACCTTGAATAATTTACTCACCAAAATGTGTAGTCAACAGTCTCATTTGATACTCAAAGTGTCTATATGTATAGACAATACAGGGTTATACCTATATTTAGACATTTATTTCTTTGACATCCACTTTTATGGGCTCCCATTCATATCAAATAAATGAGTGAGAAAAACATAATATCTCTTTAAATTATCATAATTCAATGATAAGTCTATATTTAAAGGCTTTTTATACCTTGAATAATTTATTCACCAAAATGTTTAGTCAACAATCTCAATTACTCAACGTGTCTATCTGTATAGACAATACAATGTTATACTTATATTTATAGGCAATTATTCAGTGACAATTGAAAGTTAAATCTTGGGAACCAACTTGTATGTGCACCCATTCATGTCAAATAACTGATTTAATGAATGTCTAATATATCTTTTAAATTATCAAAATGCAAGTATAAGTCTATATTTAAAGGCATATAATACCTTGAATAATTAAAGGCACGGGCGGCGTTCGTTGCAGAACTATTTATATTTGTTCAAATCGCCACCTACAGAAGGAACAGCAAAATATATAGAGTTTGCTCATATGCCAAACATAATAAGCGCATTCATAGTATATTGTCGTCAGGCCGTACGATGTTGTACGTAAACAAGAGCCTGCTCGTGTTACAGAAGTTGCGCTTCCGCTTACATAACACAGCGCAATTCTATTGATTTATCACACAAAACAGATATAAACGCTCTTTATTATTTCCATATAGGAAAACAGTAACAAATAACGCTCTTTATGTTACCATATCCGGATCAAAACAAAAGTCAGAAAACGTTACGTGTTTTGCTTTTGTTTACATAACAAATTGGAACAACTTGACAATAACATACTGTTTATGCTATATTTCTGAACAAAGTCTGTCTATATCTTACCATTCCTTCTGTATATGGCGGTTTTGACGAATATTTTAACAGCATTCCCATCGTCAACGCCGCCCGTATCTTTAATGACCAATATGTGTAGTCAATAATCTCATTTTACTCAAAGTGACTACATATTGGGAACCAACATTCATGTCAAGTAACTGATTGAAAAATGTATGTTTCTTTAAATTGTCATAATGCAAACATAATTCTATATTTAAAGGCATTTAATACCTTGAATAAATTATTCACCAATATCTGTAGTCGACAATCTCATTTACTCACAGTGTCCACATGTATAGACAATACAGTGCTATACCTATATTTAGAGGTATTTATTACTTTTTTAATTGACATTTTAAGATAAAATCTTGGGAGCCAATGTTACGTGTTCTCATTCATGTCAAGTAGCTGATTGAATAAATGTCTAATATCTCTTTACATTATCATAATGCAATTATAAGTCTATATTTGAGGCATTTAATACCTCGTGTTATTTATTCACCAACATTTGTAGTCGGCATTCTCAATTACTCAAAGTTGCTAAATGTATAGACAATACAGTGTTATACTTATATTTATAGGCATTTAGTACTTTATTCAGTGACATTTGAAAGTAAACTCTTGGAAACCAACTTTTATGCAAGTAACTGATTGAAAAATGTGAAATACCTCTTTAAATTGTCATCATGAAATTATAAATCGATATTTAAAGGCATATAATACCTTGAATAATTTATTCACCAATATTTGAAGTCGATAATCTCATTATACTCAAAGTGACGACATATATATACAATGCCATTGCTATGTCTATATTTGAAAGAATTTAGTACTTTGTTCATTGAAATTTGAAGGTAAAGATCTTGGGAACCAACATTCATGTCAAGTAACTGATTGAAAAATGTCAGTACTTCGTTCGTTGGCATTTGAAGGTTAACATCATGGGAACCACCTTTTTTGCGCTCCCATTCATGTCAACAAACTGATTGAAAAATGTGTAATATTTCTTTAATTTGTCATAATGCAATTATAAGTCTACAATTAAAGGCATTTATTACCTCAAATAACTTATTCACCAATAGCTCTAGTCAACAATCTTATTTACTCAAAGTGCCTATATGTATAGACAATGCAGTGGTATGCCTATTTATAAAGGCATTTATTATATAGCTTATCTTATTCTCTCATCTCATTCCATCCACAAACGGAACTATTTACATATTGCCAAGTCATAGTTTTATTGTATTTCTTTGATATCCGCAGACTTGAATTTGATTATACTTTCATTATTAGTAATGCTACAGGAACGATATATTGTCATGGGCAGGAAAGATAACTCTAATGATTTCAAGCTAATCTACAACGGGTAGAATTAGACTGGGTGAACTTCTGAGACATGAGTCGTATGATTTTGCTCGCTTGTTTACAGGGTCGCAACATGATGATGACACTATGCCGGCCCCCTCTCCATCCTCTCCATTTGGTGGATCATCGCTGCGATTAGGTTACTCCATCGCAATTGAAAGAAAATATTACTCGCGAAACACCGTATCATTTTTAGGACTTAATTGTCGAAGTTTAACAGCGAATTGGGATACTTTTGTAGACTTCTAACCGACATTCAGCATTCGGGAAAATATACCACTGCGATAGCCTCAAGTGAAACCTTCAACATTAGAGCCAATATTACACTTCCTGGATACCACGAATTAATTTACAAAACACGACCAGTTGATTATTACGGGAGGGGTGGGGTGGGCATCTTCTTAAAATATGATTTATCTTATAGAATACATACAAACCTGTCGAGTTTCACCCTACCTTATTGAATCACTATGTATAGGAATCGACACTAGTAACATGCTTCATATATTATGGGATCAGTATATAGACTGAACACAGCCCCGTTAGCGGATCTTCATTATTTATAACTTTATGAATCGGGGAAGAATGCTTACATTTTAGGTGACTTTAATCTTGATTTATTCAACATAGCGAGTCATAAAAAACTAGCGATTTTATCGACACCATGTTTGACAAGGGGTTTATGCCTGTAATAACAAAACCTACCGAATACTCAGCTACTCTAATTGATCACATATACACCAACAATCTTGTACCAGAAGCTCATTCAGAAATTATTTTAACTGATGTTTCAGATCATTTTGCAACTTTTTATGCTGAAAAAAGAAATTCGATACGTGCGTCTGCGAGAACACATAAACTTGGGAAAAAATAATGAATAGATGTAACCTTACTATATTTAAACAAATTCTGGCTGATCACGATTTAACTACTATAATAGTTCACAGTCGACAAACCAAGCGTATGACAACTTTATAAACATATATAAAACTTCATTCGATGCAGCTTTTCGATTCAAATTATCCACTACACCGAACAACTATGTAAAAATAAGAACCATGGATGACCAACGGTATGGTCTGCTCTTCTATCAAAAAGAATAAATTATATACAAAAAAACTTAAAAATCCAAGTGAATATAATATAACCGAATACAAAGAGTATTGTAAACAATTTAACAAATTGAAAAAAAGAAGCAAAGCAGAATAATATGCCAAAACTGTATCAGAACACGGATTTGATATGAAGCAATAGAAAAACGTTTTCGTCATACCTATGCAAAGAAAACCCTAAAAATCTGTTCATATTCCCAACCGATCTTGAAGAAATTATAAAAGTAAGTGAAAGCATCGCACGCAAAGGAAGCAGTTCTTATACATATATTCAATCTTTCTTTTAAAGACCCGAAAAATGAAAATGAAAATCGCAAAAAAATGTCCATATTCATAAAGGCGATAGTAAAGATAATATTGCAAATTATTGACCTATTAGCATATTACCAGTCTTCTCAAAATTAATCGAGAAAATTATGCAGAATAGATTATTCTCTTTCTTGTCGAAACATAACATTCTACATGATAACCAGTTTGGTTTTCGGAAAAAAAACACTCTACCATTCACCCACTAATGCAACGTTTGCATTATGTGGCAGAGAAAATTTATCAGCCAACTAGAGATTCAACTGTGGGACTATTTGTTGATCTGTCTAAAGCATGTGACACAATAAGTCATGAAATACTTTTAGCTAAACCCAAACACTATGGAATTCGTGGGATATCGAACCAATGGTTTTCAAGCTATCTCAGTGACAGATAACAATATGTTGAATTTCTTGGTTCAAAATCGCACTTTAACCCTGACTTTTGGAGTGCCCCAGGGGTCCATCCTCGCACTGACAAGTTTCCACTTGAACGCTAAAGATATGCCATGCAGTACATCATTAAAATGACTTTCATACGCCGATGATACCACTATTTATACATCAGACCATAAATACGACCGCCTTAAAAAAAATTCAACGAAGAACTATAAAATGTGTTTACATGGTGCTGTTGCAACAGACTTGCAATAAATGTATCCAAAAGTAAATTTATATTGATGCACCCCAAAAACAATGAATCAAAGTGGAGAAACTTCAAAGTTATGCTAAATGGGAAAGCACTAACTCGAGTTGGAAATAATATGCAGGAAACTTCACTGAAATTTCTTGCCATTTTAATCGAGAAATATTATACATTTAAATACCATATTGATATGTCCATAAGAAACTATGTCACACGCTTTACCTCCTGAACAAAGTTAAACGAATTCTTCCGAAAAAATGCAAAAAAACCTCTTTACTATGCCCTAGTACATAGTCGCTTAACATACGGTATACATATCTGGGGGCACTCGTCCTACGATTCACTGTTAAAACAGCAGAAAAGGGCAATACGTATTTATTGCAATGCCAGTTATAGAGCTCATACCGAACATCTGTTCAAACAAGAAGGAATCTTGAATCTCAATGACAAATTTAGAGTTAATGCAACTTGATTTATGTATGACTGGACTAGAAATAACTTACATAAATCATTTCAAACGTGCTACTCTTATTCTCTCGCGAAAAATATGAATAATATACGACTGATAACACAGAAATCATCATTTTCAGCATCTCTCCCAAAACACTCGTTCCCAGACATTTGTACTTCAATTGATAAAACATTAACCCTTTACCCAACAGAATGGCCCTGTGCCAATGCATTCTCTTATATATGCGAGTCGACCATAGGTCGCCTCGCATATATAAGAGAATGCATTGGCTTAATACATTAAAAATTATAAAATTGTTAAAGAATGTAAGAAAAAATGGTAAAAAGTGTTAAAAACAGTTTTTTTTAGGCCAATGCATTCTCTTGTATATGCGAGGCGACCTATGGTCGACTCGCACATATAAGAGAATGCATTGGCACAGGGCATAACTGTAACTATCACAATGTGGTCAAGGAGCCGGTTCCAATGATATCCATATTTGTATGGTTCTATTGAGACAGACCGAATATATTTTAGGCTGTTGAAGCTTTATTTGGCCGGTTTTGGCCGTTTTGTTGGGTAAAGGGTTAAGATGATGAGATTTAGAGCTACGTCCAAGTGAACTCTATCACGTAAAATCGTATCCAAATACATTACCGATTGGAAAAATAAACACTCTTACAGTTGCTCATTGCAAAAGAACCATCGGGACTAAATATTGTAACTAAATATTATAACTATTAAATATTATAATTTTTCTGATATTGATGTCATTCTATCTGGATATTTCACCCGTCTGGTCATAACGAGTTCAATTAATTTGCACACGTATCAATTAAATACATCGTAATGAGTCCGATGTGCTCAGCTACGTTAATGACACCCATTGAACATAGCACATGACTATAGTATGACTAGAATTAACGTTCACTGTATTTCTGTCCTTATTTACATAAATCCATAGTTGACATTCGATGCCTGCATGCACAATTGTATCTGGTCTGTGAATGTGATATTACATTATATTATATATATTATATGTATATACTTATTATTATTTGACAATTACCGACAGGTAGTGGATAATTTGTTATTTATTTAAGTGTCTGCAGGAAGACGGCCAGTATTAGCCATGCAGTCCCTGTACACTATCATTCATTTTGTACATTTAGTTTAACTGTATGGTGTTATGTTTATTGTACACATAAATCTACCTATTTATCTATATTAATAACCCTTTGACCAGTGCTTGAACTGGCAATTTCCACCAATCGTGTCGTTGGCACCTGACGCCGGATCCGTAGGTCCGCCACTTAATTATTCTTATTCGTGTGAATTCATGTGAGAACCTCTTAAAAACACACTCAATTTGAGGCCGTATACTGATGGTTATTATGTTGTGGGGACACAATCGTGATCTCCGCAGCATCGTGGGGTACACATATCATTAATCGATGGATGTCTCTATTTGAACCTCACAGCTCCGCCACATTCATACATTAAATTTCCATGTTGCCATGATATTGCCGCAGATAACCAATAGTATTTATTATGATTATTTTATATTTTATTTTCCTTTATTTTTTGTGCATTTATATTATACTTTTATGATCGATGACATATGACTTCAAACATAAACGTATTTACAGCTTACAAAAAACACATACACAAGCATATATATGCTTTATTCACATATCCAAATAAATGCACGCAACGGCTATTGAGAAACGGATAATTATACACAATAGTCATATATGATAATTATTCACAAACGAATGATAAGTATACGCAACCCCCGGGCATATAGCAGGTTGGATTTAATAGCCCTCGTATGTTTTATCAAAATCGATACCAGCGTAAAAACTGGGTCGGACAGGCCATGATGCATGTATACTGCGCAGTATCGGACTACAAGACAGTGTTTCTCGCGCTTGTTTAATAGTTTGAAATTGGAAAGTGAATGTGTTAATCTTATAATTGATACGTAATATCAGAAATATAATTGGGTATAAATAATACGGAGTTTTCCGTCAGCGTGTTTACCACGTCCGATTCCACGATCGATATAACTAAAAGCAAACACCCTACAAATTCCACACCTTTCGCGCAAGCGTGTACACATTGATTATGTGATGAGTGTATATGTATTTGCCATCATGTATGTGTTCTAATGTTCATCTTGATCTGTTGATTATAAACGATATGTTCTTCTTTATCCTCACACAGTTTATTTCACCATGCGACGTTCGCTCTGCATTCCTTTTTGTCAATTTCAGATCCTCTCCTGTCTAAATGGGGGTGCACTTCTGAATAATAGATGTTCTTGTCCATCGGAATTCACAGGCAGACAATGCCAGACAAAAGGTCAGTGAAATATCAAGATTTGTATAACTGAGGACATGTATATCAGATTTATGGAGGCAGGCAATCGGTATGAGCTAGCGTTCATTGCTTTAAACATTCTTGCTTCAGAGAACGTGTATGAGCACATTCTGAATTTTTTATGGAACTTGACATGTATCGATTAGACTTGCGCATTGAAATATCTCTCAACTCAGGTCAAGCTTGAAACTCGATCTCAATTTTTACCCTGGTAAATTTATCACAATCACTAGGTATTTAACCGGAGTATAGTTTACCCAGATGAATTGGAAGTTGGAACTATATGTAAATATACCCTGGTATTTAACATGATGTTTTTGATCAGCTCGCAGCTTGCAAAGTCACACAGGTGTTTCAACAAACTTCACCTGCTTGTTTTTCTTTATTCCTCCAAATTGAAGAGCAGGTAAATTTACATGTGTACATTAATTTTATACATTATGTTCAATATAATATGCGTCTACTAGACAGTAGTGTTGAGGCACGACTGAAGCTAGAATGTTCACGATAGCTTAGAATTGTCAGTCCCAAGATTCAGACGAATAAACATGTGATTTTTGCTTATAGGAGAGTGGCAATGTCTATTAACAGGCAATGTACATTTCCATCGGACGAAGTGCTGTGATATACTGGGTGTGTGGTACTCACAAGAGCGAACGACAACATATTTGCTATGGGCAGTGAATAAAGTGATATGAATGTGTTTACGCCATGATGATCAAATATCACATCCCAGAGATGGTTGCGCGTGCTGGTTACAACAGACGAAGAGCAGATGAATGCGTGAATCATCTCATTGTTATATATGGTTCCACACATTTTGCACAAAATATTATTGGGATATGCAGGGGGGTGGGAACAAATTTCCAGGCACGTATGATCATTTTAATTTTTCCGGCCTCGGGGACCCACCCACCCAATTTCTTCCGTGTCCGGCCTTTTTTTCCAGGCAAATTTGGACACCCACCCTTTTTTTTCCGTTTCAGGAAATTTTTTCCGGTCAGTTTTGGACACCCATCCCCTAACTTTGAGAAAATTATCAATTGACCAACCAAATAGCTGATTAGCCCTGATTATCCTGCATTATAATAGTTTATTGCGCGAGAATTTAATAGAACAGTGCATAATGAAGATAACGATACTATTTGAATTTTTCATATAAGTGTCATTAATCAAGAAATGTGTCAACATAATCACATTTCTAGGGATAGGCAGAGTGCCAAAGTTTTTATTAACATTCATTTTCATAACATATAGTCACATGATCTAGTCACATAACCACATTTGAGTATTCTACAGACTACATGGTACAACACATTTCAGATTATTTGATATTTTGATATTTGCTATGTGATATATTGCTTGAACCAAATTGTTTATCAAAACATGTGGAAATAAAACTGTTCAACCCAGTTCATCCCAGTTTGAAGAATAATGCTAATACCAAACATAACCATGATATACCCGCATGACTCTTCTTGGGGCATCTCAGGAACCAGAACGGAGGAAACATGTTATAGCGTGTAATGACAGGCTATGGATGGATAGCCCAATCTCACTTCTTTTTTGCTCACGATATCACTGAAGATAAAATCTTTGTTACTGTGATTAACATTACAAGCTGATCCACATTAACTTGGAAAACAATTTGAAATTGTTTAAACTGGCCCGGCTGGCCTTCAATTTATATTTTAAGATTTTATGTTTTACGTTGTCAAAAGTCTATTTTATTCCATTATTTATTATATCTTTATTTCCAAGTCACATATGGTCAAGTGTGCTTTCATTTTATTGCTTATTGTCAGCTGAGTTCTGCATAGCTATTCTTATGTTGTTGTATCAGTAGATGGAATCCTGATTAAATATAATTTTTCCAATAGCGCATTTTCTTGTTCTATCAAGTTGAATTTGGGTTATTGTTGGCCATTGTGCTACTGATCCAACGTCTGATAACCTCTATATATAGTATAGTATTGCTATTAACTATATATTACCTGTTTTTGTTTAAAACACATCAAAATAAGACACAATAGCAGAAATTGAAAAAAAATTTGGCACATGGAAAAAACTGCTTTTCGGACACCAGAGACACCCACCCACCCATCATACGTGCCTGGAAATATTTTTCCGACCCCCCCCCCCCCTGGGATATGTAGATTTATTTAATAGCCGGGCCATATGCCTGAGTTCAGCAAATCGATGGCAGTTAGCATCAAGCAGGTACCAGAGGTTCCAGATTTTTAGAGGATCGCAACAGTTTAAAGAAGTTTTGCCAGAACGCAAGGAGAACTCGTCTTTATCAGCTGTCCAGCAAAACCGACATGGACATCAAAATAAGACTCAATAGCAGAAATTGAAAAAAAATTTGGCACATGGAAAAAACTGCTTTTCGGACACCAGAGACACCCACCCACCCATCATACGTGCCTGGAAATATTTTTCCGACCCCCCCCCCCCTGGGATATGTAGATTTATTTAATAGCCGGGCCATATGCCTGAGTTCAGCAAATCGATGGCAGTTAGCACCAAGCAGGTACCAGAGGTTCCAGATTTTTAGAGGATCGCAGTGACATTTAGAGAAGAATTGAAGGCACTGCTAGCTGTCGATAGATAGAGACCATTCCCGCCTATAATTTCACGAATTTTGGTGTTCACGATGAGTTTCCATTGGTTTATGCCAGGCAATATACCTGTGTCCAGAAAGTCTGTGAGGAAATGCAACAGTTGGTACTTTTCAAGAATCGCAAGAACTTCATTAGCGAATCCCGTGACAACACGGCCATAAAGAATACGTTGGTACACTTTCACCAAGAATATTTTCAGTGCAGTCTGATGTTTGCGTGGAAGATGGATGAGATTTCCGAGAAATTTTAACTTTCTGGCATGAATTTCCTTCTGAGTAGGCATTACGCCAACCAAGCCCAAAGCAAACATTAGTCCGTGTGCGAGTTGGTAGACCTTGCATGTGCTTGACACAAGTTCTCAGAGATTTTCTCAAAACGGTGGATGGCACAAACATTGTCTATTGGCATCAGTTCTGAACCAAAAAGTTCCTTTGGGAGTGCAACAGTTTAAAGAAGTTTTGCCAGAACGCAAGGAAAACTCGTCTTTATCAGCTGTCCAGCAAAACCGAAGTAAGTCTTGCGTAATTTTTCAGTCATCAGTTCAGCGCTGTGTGTTGATGCCGAGAATTTCTCTTGCATAATCTCTAGGTGGATGTACTCGGCGGCCTCTGCCAAGGCATTCGAACCAAGTTTTCATACTCTGTTAGAGGAGTTGTGCTGGACGAGAGACTCGTTAAAAACGACCACCCTGCTCTTAGTGCGTGAGAACGTAAAATGTCATTTTGTACTGTATCGGTAGCAGGTGTCTAACATGACGTATAATACTCGTTTGCTGAGTGATATATCATCGGCTGTTGTAGGGGCCGCGCAAGACATCCCTTGCAGAACAACACCCTCGATCAGTTCATATAGTACTTCCAGCAATTCATTGACGTAGGCAAGATAACGAAACGGCGATGCCACTGCCCCCTGGCGAGTTCCTTGTGAAACAGGGAAAGCATCAGATACGCAGTTGTTGTGAATCACAAGGCTTGTACAGTCATTGTGCATGTTTCGGAATATTCGCAGACGTTTGCCATGGATTCCAAGTTTACTAAGCTTGAACAGAAGACCAGCGTGGCAGACTTTGTCGAAGGCCTTTTTCGAGTGAAGAAAGCAGACATAAGCCATAGATCCCATGTCCGACGCGTTGTGTATCGCTTCTTGTAAGAAAAGGATGTCATGGAACAGCTCAAATTTTTCTGAAATCCATTCTGTTGTTAACAAGGAAAATGATATGTTATTGAACTGCTATGTAAACGGTTCAGCAGATTCCCTTCGAAGACCTTATAAATAACAGACAGTTTAGCGTGATGGCTCCTATAGCTGACTGGAGTGTTATTGGATGAGAAAGACTATAGTCGTTGTAATCTTCATGCGAAGGAGAACATATTGCATCAAGTTCTGACTGAACCTGATCCGCAAATGGTTGGGACCCGTGCTGGTCCTCGGAGAACAGATCGGCAAAATAACTCATTCAACCTGACAAGACGTCTGACGGATCCGTTTTAACACCTTCGCCGAAATTCATTGCATTTGAAGTCGCTGATGCGCGATATTTGTTGGCGTTGATGGCTTTCCAGAAATACCTTTGGTCGTTCTCAGCGAATTGTTCCAAGTCGGAGAGGTGCTTCTGATTGTATGATTCCACTGCCTGGCGTGTCGCGCGGCGAAAAACTCGCTTCGCACATTTATAACTAGTATAATTATGCGGTATCCATAGCACGCTGTAGTTCTTCATCTGGGTATGAAGGTTGCGAACCTCGTCATTCCAACATGGACGGAGATATTTGCGGTATCCCACGCAGCCCTTGGCTTCAATCGAGGCATCCAGTAGGATCTTGACAATGGTGTGATACAAAGTATTTACACCGTTGGTTGAATGTACATGCATCGTCGCAGTCTCACGAAGGTGCCAGTTAATATACGATATGTAGATCTGAACATCTACCTTCCAGTTACATTTCCGCCTGTCGAAGATGTTCGTTGGTGTCGCGACCGGAAGTGCCATTGAGCATGACACTGGACCATGACATGAACCACTCAGGTCACTGTCATCAAGAATAGAACAACCCTTTAAGAGATCGGCTAACGAATGTGGCACAGTCATATGGTCAATAATAATAATAATAATAATATATAGCATTTGTATAGCGCTTCATCCCTGGTGTAGCTCGAAGCGCTTGTGACTCTATATGCAGGTTATATACATGTACAGACATTAGAATATTTACTATCAATGGATACGGAGAAAGATGCAATGTTGCTATCTACGGCTAGTTGTGTGCGGGTAAATATTGAACAGGTGCGTATTAAGTCGTTGCTTGAAGATATCGATAGAGTGCGAACGACGAATGTCGAGAGGGATGGAGTTCCAGACACTTGGTGCGGCGTGTGTAAACAGACGACGTTCAATTTTCTTATATTTACCCATGTGAACAGCCAGAAGCTGTTTTTCCTTTGAACGGAGGTTATCACGGCCTGGTACATACAACGTAAGAATGTCCGAGATATATGCTGGTGCAGATGAATTAAAGTAACGATAGCAGAACGTTGCTAACTTGAAATCAATTCGCGCGCGCACTGGGAGCCAATGTAGGTTTTTCAAAATTGGAGAGACATGGGTTGATTTCGGAACACGCACTACAATCCTCGCGGCTGAGTTCTGTAGACGGTGCAGACGACTTAATTGTTCTTGTGAACTTCCCACGAAAAGCGCATTGCAATAGTCCAATCTTGACATAATATTACAAGAAGCAACCTTTTTCGCCGCAGGCATTGTTAAGTATGGACGAAGACGACTAAGGCGCATAAGTTCAATTACATGTAGTATGGTACGATAAATGTGTTGTACTTGAGCGTCCATGGATAAAGAATTAGAAATGTTGACACCGAGATTTTTCGCACACATTGTAGGCTCAATTTCACATCCGCCGATGTTCAAACTTCTGATTGTGAATGGTTCGTGCTTACCGGCTGGGGGACACACAATTACTTCAGTTTTGTCATCATTTAATTTAAGCTTATTAGACAACATCCACCTCTTGACGTCAGAGACACAAAATTCCACTTTTCTTATTAAAGACGACAGGCCATATGGAGGGACAGAACCGTAAATTTGCGTGTCGTCCGCGTACATATGTACGTTGAGTCCATGTTTCCGAATCAATTTCCCCAGAGGTAGAGTGTACAATGTGTATAGAACCGGTCCTAATACGGAACCTTGAGGAACTCCAAACTTAAGAGACTTTCTGTCAGAAAATAAATCTTTGATTCGTACCATCTGGACACGTCCAGTAAGGTAAGACTGGAACCAGGACAGTGCTGTTGCGCTGATTCCGAAGGTCTCTTCCAGGCGCTTAAGCATGACAGAGTGATCTAATGTATCAAAAGCTGCAGATAGGTCCAATAGCGTGACGACGGAAACTAGACGGTTGTCTTTAGCGTTCAGGAGGTCGGATGATATCCTAACTAATGCGGTTTCTGTGCTATGGAACTGGCGATATGCCGATTGATTTTTTTCCATGAGGTTGTTTGTCGTCAGATGTTCCTTTAGTTGCTGGAGAACGAGTTTCTCAAGAATCTTAGACAAGAATGGCAGTCCAGACACAGGCCAATAATTTTTCAAGTCATTCCGTTTAAGTCCTTTCTTTTTGATGAGAGGTGTGATGACTGCTTGTTTGAAACATTCAGGAACGGTTCCATGTTTTAGGCAGAACTTCATGATGTCAGTGATAGGTTCGATAAGCAGGTCTAAGAATTTAATTAGTAAGTCAGTAGGCAGTGGATCAAGAGCGCATGATTCAGGCGGCGATGATAATATGGTTTTCCTTACAGAATCCGATGACACTGGCTTGAAAGAGACCAATTCTGTGCCGGAGAATGTCGAAAACTCCGTGGGAATATTGTGTTGGTCAAGATTTGCCCGAATTCGAGAGATCTTGTCTTCGAAAAATGTGCTGAATATATTGGGCAAGTCCGCAATCGGGACGTTTTCTTGAAGCACGAGAGCGTTGGATTTTCCGGACAACTCATTCACTACATTGAATAGAGTTCTAGACGAACTAGCTGAAATGATTTTATCGCTATAATAGTCTGTCCTGGCTAATGTTATGGCGGCGCGGACGACCTTATGTTGCTGAGAATAAAGAAGTCCATGGCAATATAGACCGCTCTTACGCCACTGCCGTTCAAGCTGGCGTCGTGTTCGATTGGCTTCTTGTAAATCAGCATACATCCATGGTGCTGACGGGCGACGGTGAATCTCCCTCGTAACTGTTGGAGCGAAGTCATCGAGAACATTCCGAAGGATGGCACTGAAAGCTTCTGCTGGATCACACTGAGACAGCAGATCCGAAGTGATGCGTTTCAAATTTTCAGCTCTAAAAGAGACAGGATCGATATCTTTGAGATTCCTAGAGGTGATCTGATCAACTACTATGGGTGGTTTGGTGACGTCGATGCCGAACGTGATAGCATAATGGTCGGCGATGTCCATGTCAGCGACGTCTAGAAAACTCAGCTCAGGGTCCCCGGCACGAATAACTACCCAGTCGATAACGTGGCCGTGATCGTTTGTGGCATTCGCAACGACTTGCTGGAGGTTGTAGTCATTCAAGCAGGTTTTAACCGATAGGACATTGGAGTTTGTAGTAGAGTCAAAATGAAGGTTAAAATTTCCCAATAGAACAAGCCGTCCACCCCGGCAAACATAATCACTGATAAACTCTGGAAAGTGGTTACAAAAGTTAGATGTTTTGAGATCATTCTCCTTACTGGGTGGAGGTCGATATAGACATACATATGTCAGAGTCTGGCCTGAGAAATCTAATTTAAACTCACAGGCTTCGAAAGTTTCAAATCTACAGATCGTTGTAGCCCTTACAGGAAAGGATTCTCGATGTACGAGAGCGATTCCGCCTCCCGTGCCAGATAATCTGGGGGATGAATGCAGTTCGTACCCAGGTGGTGTCAATTCACACATGACAACCCCGTCGCCGGATTCACGAAGCCATGTTTCGGTGATGAATAACATGTCGATCCCCTTGTCTTCAATCAGATCGAAAATAGCTGAAGACTTGTTCCTGACTGATCTTGCATTCACTAGACACACTTTGATGACATCAGGCTGGACGTTTTTTGAGTTTACTGTTTTCAGTACAAGACGGGAAGAGGTGGATCGATGTTTACGTCTGCCGCCCCTCTTTCTTCGTCTACGCCGTTTTTTGTACGCCGAAGGCTGTGATAAGTGATCATCATAGGAGTCGCGGTTTATTCTCAGAAGTTTCGTTGTAGCAAGTGTAGAGAGACTGGGCAGTGATTTCCAATGAGCGTTAATTAATTTGAGTTGTTGTACACTGTATGCCATTGTAGTCCACGCGCTAATTGAATTTGTCCTTTGTCCTTGGTTATAAGGGTGGATTGCGATTGAGTGTGCAATTACCGGAACGATACAAAGAAGAATTGTGAAATGAAAAGTCCTTAAAAGTCCCAAAAAACACAACGAAGTCAGCATAATTTCTAGAAATTCCGTGTGGTCGATCAGAAACTAAACTGTCTGCGGAATTTCAGAAGTTAAATCCAGATAGAAATGTAGTAAAACTTGCATATTTCGTCAGAGCGATCGTGACTGCTGTCTGTTAAGCGCTGAGCATTAATCAAGAGTCGGGGCGCCGACTGAATGGTGTGAATATAATGTAAATTTTCCACCAGAACACATATCAGATGTTGTCGTGGAAAATGAGTTTATCCTGCTCAGGAACGTAGATAATGCTACAGATCGATGCTGATGACCAGGCGGCGGATTCCCCAGGCGGGAATTTTTGATATGAGAATTGAAATCGCCCATGATGAATACGTAGCTGTTGGAGGCAAATATGTGGTAGTCATCCATTAGATTCTCTAAACACTCATTGAAATAGTGATCGCCGTGACTGGTACTAGGTAGGTAAACTTGAATGATCGTGATGAACAACTCATGCGCAAGTTTGATTTGAACTGCCATTGTCCTGTCGTTTGTTGTATCGAGTAATGTGCACTGTATGAGGAGGCTACGACGAACTAACCCTTTAACCAACAAACCGGCCAAAACCGGCCAAATAAAGCTTCAACAGCCTAAAATATCTTCGGTCTGTCTCAATAAAACCATACAAATATGGATATCATTGGAACCGGCTCATTGACCACATTGTGATAGTTACAGTTATGCCCTGTGCCAATGCATTCTCTTATATATGCGAGTCGACCATAGGTCGCCTCGCATATATAAGAGAATGCATTGGCCTAAAAAAAACTTTTTTTAACACTTTTTACCATTTTTTCTTACATTCTTTAACAATTTTATAATTTTTAATGTGTTAAGCCAATGCATTCTCTTATATATGCGAGGCGACCTATGGTCGACTCGCATATATAAGAGAATGCATTGGCACAGGGCCCTTCTGTTGGGTAAAGGGTTAACAAGGCTAAGCCATCTCGAACAAAGGAACCACCATTAGGAAGAGTAATGGTTCTACCGCAGTTTGCGATAGTAGAATAGTCACTGGAAAGTGATTCAAGAAAAGACAGATTGTCCTTGTCAAGCCAGTGTTCGGATATACCTATAACATCATACAGGTTACCCTGGTAAATTTATCACAATCACTAGGGTATTTAACCCGAGTATAGTTTACCCAGATGAATTGGAAGTTGGAACTATATGTAAATATACCCTGGTATTTAACATGATGTTTTTGATCCGCTCTCAGCTTGCAAAGTCACACAGGTGTTTCAACAAACTTCACCTGGTATTTTCCTCCGCTACTTGCAACTTGGTAATTGCAGCCTTGTAAGTTCATCATTCCATATTTTTATTGAACATCCCATACATTAACATAATATAAGTAATAATACACAAGCTGTAATAACATAAACATATGATGGGAGTACAATGGGGATCGGAGCACAAGTTATTTCAACTTAGAAAACGCTCCTCTCCCCTAATATAAAGACACGAACATAAATTTAATGCGGATTGTTGAATTTTCCTACAAAAGTAAATCTTTGTTTATATACACATCAGGCTGGTTCAGGAAATAGGGTAAGGTAATTGAATCATCGTACAGAGTATGCAGGTAATACATTTGGTTATGTAGTATCATTTGGTGGTCTACTATTCCAATCAATATTCTCATTACAAAAACGTTGAGACGATATGATGTATTTCTGTACAGCTGTGAAGAGAATGCAGTTTTCTTTATAGGAAATCAATGGAGATCCACAAAGTAAATCTGCAGAATGGACAATATGTAGTCCAATGCCAGCTATTTTTTCTTCCATTATAGCTCTTTCATTTAAGTAAAAAGGACAAGTAAACAGAAAGTGATCAGCATCTTCGACTTTGTATCCACAGTTACATTTAGGATTTTTTGTTAAATAATTGTTTAGCTTGTCTCCGTTTAAGTCACTACACCTATTTCGGAGTCTACATAGTAAAATGTTATCTCTTCTTCTTCCTATACAATATGAGTTTGGTGGTCTCAATGTCTTCAACAGGGGGTTTACAATATTTGAGAATATGGAGATCGAGGTACATTGTTGAGCTACTTTATCCAAACTATTCCAAATCGAAACCATTGTAGGGAAGAAACTACAGTAAGTTCGCCGTGGTGTTTTTGCCCTTGTGATTTCACCCATACATTTCCACTTCATGATATTACATAAATTATTCTTAGCGGTATCTCGCCGATAAAAGGCAAATTTGTGTCTTGATCATAACATATTTATTCAAGTTATCTCTTTACTATCAAGCCATCTGCGCCGGTTCTTCTGGATACGAACTCCAAACACTCGCTGGCAACGATTATCTGCTGAGGTTCGGGGATTCTACTGTTCTTGGTGACATCGCACGGATGTGTTGTGAGGACGACGGAGCTCATCTCATAACCATTGAGAGTCAGGATATGTTGGATGATGTGGCAGAATTACTAAAAACACTAGGGCATGACAAAGGTTAGTGTTGTACACATACAACGACGACAATGACGATACTAACGATAATAACGACTATGACGGTGTTTCGTGCAATGACACCGACGATGATAATAATGACGCTAACCATCAATTGTTATACAGCTCAGGTTATCGCGTCATCCCGCTTGCGTTCAGTTCGTACGATTTCTTGTCGTTATTTTAATAACCTAATAATAACGTGAGAATAATCTGATAATATTCCTTTGTCCTCACTGATGTATAGTGTTACTAATATATCTGAAATTTATGAAGCATCGGGGTGGTTAAAATAAATTTTAAAAGCTTCGAATTCCACAGGTAAAACTATTCCCCGATAGGATAATGTAGTACTGTTGAAATGTTGTGGATGTGTTATACATGGACAATTAAAAACATTGCATACATTAACCCTTTCTGTACTAAATGGATGCTCCCATTCAGTTATAAAAAGTGTACATTGGGACGGTCTATTGTTCATCTGGAGGGGTGTTCAGGTCATAAAAGCAGATGGCAGATGCGCAGAATGATTCATATTGAGTTGGGGAGCATGTAAATTATTATCTGAACATTCCTTGAGTAACTATTCGTCGACGAGTGAGTAGTATATAAAGTGTTAAAATAAAGTCCAAACGTTATAATGCTGTTCGTGGATGTTCGATCATTCCCGGTAGTCGATCCGCGGCACACAAATCAGTTTTGATCATCGATATGTAACATTACTATCATTACTGAAAAACCTAATTACCCTGAAAGCTTTGGAAAGTGTTTACCTACAATATATCAATAACTAAAGAGTATTTATTGGCGGGTCTGTTTCTTTTAGTTACGTGTTTTATAATGTGTTATTATTGAAAAATATGATTTTACATACACAACGAATGGCTAAATATGTTGGATACAATAGAGAACATTCATCCGACACAAACATTAACCATACGCCCCTTCACGAACTCACACTTGAATACTTACTTACACCAACATAACAGGCATGAATGGGGAGACGCACGTTTTGTATAAATCCAGCCAAAATAGGCAAGCGATTTTCAACGAAGAATTTATCTGGATCTGTAAGGCGAAAATTCTTGAATTTCACAAATAATCTTCATTGTATATAGAATCTGATAAAGTATAACGAGACGATACAAACAATGGAATTTAATACAATTGAGAGGTTAAAATTATTATTTTCTTTTTTGTCTGTGTCAGTACCAAGAACTGCTAGAGTCATTAATAATTTCACACAACACTCCAATCACGAAATAGCTTATTGTCTTGGCTCCGTGAGAGGCGACTTTATTTGTATCATAATGTTGAGTTAGATATTTAATCGCATAACAAAGCATCATACCCCTTATATTGTAATGGGTAATAAAGCAGTCACAAATAGTCCAGCCCAATGCAACCAATTATTGATATGCAGTGTGGACCACTCAAGCAGGGATCACTCAACTGGAATTAGGCCACAGCGTTAAAAAGTATGGTGGTCAGCGTTTACTTGGTTGTGAATCCATGACCCAGAACTGATCTAATCCCAATTTTGCATTGATCAACATGAATGACATGGGTAGTTGCCGTTCTAAATGAAAATAATCATTACATTTCACAAATCAAGAATAACTATGTTTCCTCCCATGATCTCCAGATATGATATCGTGGATATATGAACTGCACTTTTGAAAAACAAATTATTTTACAGAAGTTCTTGGTACCTGAAGTAGTGAGATTTTCAATAGTTTCCGTGCCGTAAAAGTAAAGTAATTGAGGTCATAATACCCACTGGGTCGATTGTTCTTAAATACGGTGTCACAATAATCGTTTGTACAAAATTTCACTAAGAAATTATTGACAGATTTTGAGAAAATCCATTTTGCAATGCCAGGACATTTTGGCAAAACATGAGCCCGACCCTTATGATGCTCTAAACAGACGATCGGACAATCCATTAACCCTTTACCCAACAGAAGGGCCCTGTGCCAATGCATTCTCTTATATATGCGAGTCGACCATAGGTCGCCTCGCATATATAAGAGAATGCATTGGCTTAACACATTAATTATTTTTTTAGGCCAATGCATTCTCTTATATATGCGAGGCGACCTATGGTCGACTCGCATATATAAGAGAATGCATTGGCACAGGGCATAACTGTAACTATCACAATGTGGTCAAGGAGCCGATTCCAATGATATCCATATGTGTATGGTTCTATTGAGACAGACCGAAGATAGTTTAGGCTGTTGAAGCTTTATTTGGCCGGTTTTGGCCGTTTTGTTGGGTAAAGGGTTATATTGTAATAGAATCGTAAAATATTCAACAGAGAATGATACGAAGTCTCAAGTAATGTCATACATTAAATTTTCATTTACATATTTTGCTTCTATTTAATTGAATGGTGACTAATAAAAGTATTGTAATTGTAGAGATTGAAAGGTAGAAACGAAATATAATTATTAAAGGAAAACGCGCGTTTCCCCGGCGGGTCTTTATTGATATAACAATCGCTACTAATCGTCAACAGCCATTTTCCGCAGCGATTGGGATTTGTAGCGACGATTAGTAGCGCCCACATGGTTGCATACTAAATTATGTTATGACATATATAACAATATCTTAAGAGAAGTTTGGCATTCATGTTTGTTTGATCTTGGCGCATATCAACAAATGTCATATTGGTGCCATATCTAGAGGTATCGAGCACTGAATACGTCTTGAATTCATCCGCTATTCTTTATCACACCGACCATTCGAAAACGCGCATCTGTGTTGCCAACCGCGATTCTGCGACCATACAACCGCGCATCTCCTAGTTTTATGTTGCAATGTGTACAACGAATTCGACATAAATGGAGTGTTTATTTTGACAGAATGGAACGGTTGGTATAGTAGCAGTTATATTCGATCAACACCTGGATATTTGCCGGGTTGAATTCGATACAATTCTGTATATTTCGGCAAAGTATTGGGGTAGAAATAGGCTGCAGAAACAGCTCGGGTCCTACCTTTGAAACATATTTGTTCACAAATGTATCGGAATTTGACGATACGGCCGAGTATTTCCTCGTTTATTTTGCGGATTCCTATTGCCAAAACCATCCTGAAATCACCTTGCGTTGAAACGAATATTCATCCTTGCGCCAATTTCCATAAATGGAGTCGATTTCGGAAGTGGGCATATCGAAAAATATACGTCAATGCTTCTTTGTGACCAGCAACCAACCATCTACATGTATGCTGCAGAATTCCCGTCCAATTATTATAAGGAAAGTAAATATCGCGTGTATATGTGTGTCCCACTCGATGTCGAAAGGGCGACTATTCGTTTTAGGAACGATATGCACCCAAATCCGTCTCGTATCGTGCTGAAATGACAAATTCAAATCAGCTGATATACGAGTCCCATATGTTATTGAATTGTGTAGCATGATGTACTTGATAACGAGCTGATTTCCCGTATCGATTGGTCGTATGCGTGTTTGTAGCAACGTTTTACCTAGGACTCTGCTATCATTACTTGCGCCAGTCCATGCTGGACGCAAGTAATGTTTTCGGTTCGGATCTTTGTCTGTCTGTCCTTCCGCGAACATGATACGTCATACCGGAAGTACATACTGTAAATAATGGACACGCAAACTATGAAATGGTTCCATCAATTGTAATTTAAATCCACATATATACTTAATTTGCATCGTCATCTGGTTTTATTTTGGTAATAAATCGTTCATAAATTAACAATATTGAATGATTTCTTCTGGAAACCGATCAAGACGCCATGACGTCACGACGCACATCAGGACGTCACGAGCTACATGGGCGCGCAAAACACCAGACGTGATTGCGTCGATGTCCAGACAGCTGATACTCGTATTACACGAACTGGCTAAACCATTCCATCTGCCAACAACTTCGTGTGTTTTATTATAAATATATATATATATATATACTGCATGAAAACAAAAGTGGGCAATAGTACTGCCCATCAGAAGCCTATTGTATGTAACTTGAAACTCGAGGAAATGAGTTGAGATCAAGTCTAAAAGATGCGTACGGAATCTTTTTTTTTTACGCAGAGACAGTGATGTGCGAACATATTTCTAGAAAGTTTAAAACATTTTCGAAAGATCCTGGTGCATATAAATCATGTCCGGCCAAACAGTCGAGCGCGTGGTTCAATTGAAAAACAATTGCACTGAAAAATGTGAATGTGGAAACATAGATTATTAAAATGCCTTATTAATTAACTGGGAAAACAAGCTTTCTCATAGACATTCTGATTTTAAGTTCCCGAAGACTGTAGATCAGTCGCTAATGGAATGTTCTCATTGACACACTAGTAATCAAAGGCTAGCCAATGGCCGCGTGTCTTTTATTTAAGGCCGTGGCTAAAGAGCGATATACCGCTGGCTAAAGAGCGATATACCGCTCTTTAGTACCAAACGCTAAAGAGTGGTATACCGCTCTTTAGCTATATATGGGCCTGACACGCTAAAGAACGATATCCCGCTCTTTAGCGTTTGGGGCTAAAGAGCGGTATATCGCTCTTTAGTACCAAATGCTAAATACCGCTATTCAGCATTGGCGCTAAAGAACGGTATACTGCTATTTAGTGACAAACGCCTAAGAACGGTGTAACTGTCATACACTCAAGAGTGCTGTACACCGGCGGTCTATACCGCAATTTAGCTATACATGGTCCTGGCACGATAAAGAACGGTCTTTCATTATCACCCGTACTGTACTATCTTTAGTGTCCGGCTATAAAGAGTGGTATACCGCTCTTTAGCCCTCATCGCTAAAGAGCGGTTTACCGTTCTGTATCCCTCAGTGCTAAAGAGGGGTATACCGCTCTTTAGCCACTCCGCTTATTTAATTGTGTCGGTATTTGTAATATACTTTGATGGTTTTTGCCACTGAAGTGCAATGGCATACACACTTGATGTCATTCTAGTCAAAATAGTAATTTAACCCAATTGGTATATATATAATATGACATCGGCAACCAATCGTGTTCACGGCCTTTATATGAACGATGTCTATATTGTTCTATAAATATGTCAAACAACTCGTACGTATTACTAAGACTAGCATTAGTTTAATAGATCAAATTGAGATAACAGAGATATTCTGTCCGTACACACAACTATTTCAGCGATGGATGAATGAGATTTGATATCTAGAATTATTTTATCGATCTCTCTCAAACGAGGGGCCAGCACCCGTGGTTCAAACTGTTGTTGGTAAGACACCGCAACACATGCCAAATGTGTGATGGGCGCAAGTATAGGCAGCTCCAGTGAGTGCATTCTAGTTGAACATATTTTCTCAGTCCAATATATTTGCTTGAAAGAATATAGCGTTTTAACTAAATAACCTATATATGTCCATGTGAAATATCCAACATTCGTTTTGTTGAAGTCCTGGAATCGCTTTAACTCGTGCAATGTGACGCCCGTATATTTGTTGATTGTGTGTCGTGACACGAGCCCACATGTGGCTATGACAATATGTGGTGAAACCCATTTTACGGGAGTCAAAAGTTATTAGTCCCAGTCAAAAGAGACAACCCCAATTAATGTACAGCATATACTTGTATTATATGTGTGTTATTTGTACAAAGTGTTTATACACATGGCAGTATAGGCCGTTGCATAATGTAACCTAAATCATTGGCAAATCCAACACAAATAACAGCAACAAAAAATACTACTATAGTGTCCGGGGAACGAAACCACCTAATGCGCATAAGATTGTCCACTTATAAATGGACAATCGGTACCTAAAATGGTCATTAATAAATGGACAATCCGACCACGCGTGGCACGCGAGCTTGCGATTGTCCACTAAATCACGACATATATCGATAATCCTGCATGTTAGCTTCATATTAAATCTGAAGGGTAATAACTCTATAAAGAATGTACCTTTATTAAATGACGGAGATTTGTATGAGAAATTTTCAACACCACAACAGATCAACTTTTGTGAAATATAAGTCAAATTCTTCCCTTGGGTGGGTGGGCTTCGAATATTTCCGTTATTTCGTCAAAAACTCTTCTTCAAATCTCTCCGTTATTTCGTCCAAAACACTTCTTCTCATACAAATCACCATTAGTTAGCAAATTAACATTATTTATAGAGTTATTGCCATTCATGCAGGATTTAACAAAACATGTCTTCATTTAGTGGACAATCCCAAGCTCGCGTGCCACGCGTGTTGGATTGTCCATTTATTAATGACCATTTTAGGTACCGATTGTCCATTTATAAGTGGACAATCCTTGAAGAATTGCCTGAACGAAACTGTACCAGTACACATGGACATATATAGGTTATTCGGTCAGTCGCTAAATTCTTCCAAGCAACTAAATTCGACTGAGAAATTATGGTCAATGATAGAAGAGTCATTTACAACACGTGTCTTCGACCACCCATGCGACTCCATCGACACGGGACATGTGTTTCTCAAAATGAACATCTATCCGAATTTTTCCCCTGTAGTGTGGGAGTACGGCAGGGGGTAATGCTCTCCCCTTTCCTTTTTTCGATTTATATCAACGATCTTGAAAATTTTCTGCACGATTGTGTAGTTGATGGCCTGACCGAGTTGAACAATGTTTCCCACGACAAATTAGGCATTTATTTGAAACTTATATGTTTACTCTACGCCGATGATACTGTCCTGTTCGCTGAAGATTTTGTAAGTATGCAACGTACCCTTGACGCTTTTAGCGACTTTGCAGAATCTTGGAAACTGAACGTGAACACTAGTAAAACCAAGGTTATGATTTTCAGCAGGGAGAGGGTGGTGACAGATGTGGAATTCAAATTATGCGACAAATCATTAGATATTGTGGACGAGTTTCCTTATTTGGGAGTAAAACTATTTTATACCGGGCGATATCATAATGCAATCAAAATGATTAAAGAAACCGCTTGTAAAGCCATGTTTGGCTTACTGAGTAAAGTCAGGAAACTAGACTTATCAGTTGAGGTCGCTCTTAAATTGTTCGACTCGACTGTAGTTCCAATTTTGTTATATGGCTGCGAAATATGGGGGTTCGAAAATATGAAAGAAATTGAGAGCGTACATTTAAAATTCTGCAAAATATTGATGCACATGAAGACCAGCACTCCGAATTACATGGTGTATGGGGAACTGGGCAGATACCCATTGGCCATAATGGCAAAGCAGAGAATAGTAAGCTACTGGTCGAGACTCATGACGGGAGAGGGGTCCGTTCTGGCCAAGAAACTATATGATATCTTGTTTCGTCTTATGGAACACGACGGTAAACTCTTTAGACATATTAACATTACTAAAACAATAATACACTCAGCTGGTTTCGGCGTGGCATGGTCGAACCAGGCACAGTTAATAGACAGCCAGAAAAAAGACATAACAAAAACTTTGATTGACCAGTTTACTCAACAATGGTGGTTAGATATAGAATCGTCATCACGAGGAATATTTTACAAAGAACTGAAGTCAACCCTCCGCTTAGAAAACTATATTATCGATTTCCCCTTCAGTCTGAGAAAATATTTGATAAAAATACGTACATGCAATCATCGATTGGAAGTAGAAACAAGTAGATGGGGAAAGCGAGGAGCAAAAAGAGATTTATGTAGCTTGTGCAAAAATGAACTGGGTGATGAATACCATTTTGTTATGAAGTGCGCCAACTTGAGGCACCTGCGGGTAAAATACATATCCGAACACTATTGGAACCCACCTTCTAAGAAAAAGTTTTACGAGCTACTGACAAAGTCTGGTCGCGTTGACTTGAGAAAATTAACACTTTTTCTGAAATTAGCGTTCAAATATAGAAATAGAAATTTATAGCTGAATACATTTTATTAATGTTATTGAAATATCAAGTCAAAATGTTATGGCTGCTGTTGTTGTTGTTGTTGTTGTTAGTATTATATTAGTATTGATATAAGACATCCTCGAAAAGTATCCTGATAGAATATACGTATTAGATGAATATAAAAACGACGATAATGAGGACTGACGATGGTTAACAGAGAGACTACCGCCATATCTATCGACCAATCTTCTTCTATCTTATTCTTCTTCTTATCTTCTTCTTCTTTCCCTCTCATTCTTTTCCTCTTCTTCTTTTTCTGTCTGCTTCTTCTTCATTTTCTGTGTTCTTTTATGTATATGTATATATTTCGCACTAAGCACCTTGTAAATATTGCACATCTCGCCAGTTACATGCGAACTCATGTCTTAGAGATTAAAGCATAGCATAGACAATCAGCTGGTCAAGTATATCATGCTTCAAATTTCAAGAACGCATGGACGCGTATATCAGATGATTTGAATAATATGGTTTTGTATTCTCAGCACGAGACGAGACCCATTTGAGTACATCTCGTTCCGATAAATGAATAGTCGTTATTTCGTCCAAAACACTTCTTCTCATACAAATCACCATTAGTTAGCAAATTAACATTATTTATAGAGTTATTGCCATTCATGCAGGATTTAACAAAACATGTCTTCATTTAGTGGACAATCCCAAGCTCGCGTGCCACGCGTGGTTGGATTGTCCATTTATTAATGACCATTTTAGGTACCGATTGTCCATTTATAAGTGGACAATCCTTGAAGAATTGCCTGAACGAAACTGTACCAGTACACATGGACATATATAGGTTATTCGGTCAGTCGCTAAATTCTTCCAAGCAACTAAATTCGACTGAGAAATTATGGTCAATGATAGAAGAGTCATTTACAACACGTGTCTTCGACCACCCATGCGACTCCATCGACACGGGACAATCAGCTGGTCAAGTATATCATGCTTCAAATTTCAAGAACGTATGGACGCGTATATCAGATGATTTGAATAATATGGTTTTGTATTCTCAGCACGAGACGAGACCCATTTGAGTACATCTCGTTCCGATAAATGAATAGTCGCTATTTAAACATCGATTCGGATACACACGCGATATTTACTTTAGTTATAATTAGAAGGGAATTCAGCAACATAGATGGTTGGTTGTTGGTCACAAAGAAGCAATGTCGTATATATTTTTTGAAGATATATCCATATCCGAAATCGACTCAAATTATTGAAATTGGCGAACCGATGAATATTCATTTCAACTCAAGGTGGTTGCAGGAAGATTTGGCTATATGAATCCGAAAAAAATAGACGAGGAAATACTCCATCGTGTTGCTAAATTCCGATACATTTGCGAAAACAATGTTTTCAAAGGTAGGACTCGGTTTGATTCTGCAGCATATTTCTACCGCAACTACACATAATTGTATCGAATTCAACCCGGTAAATGTCCAGGTTATGAGCGAATATAACTGCTACTATACCAACCGTTCCATTCTGTCAAAATAAATTAAACACTCTATTTCTGTCTATTTCGTAGTACAGATTGCAACATAAAAATAGGAGATGCGTGGTTGTATCATCGTAGAAGCGCGGTTGGCAACACAGATGCGCGTTTTCGAATGGTCGGTGTGTTTATGTTTATATATCATTCAAGGGCAGAAGGAAGACGACCAACCATGGTCATGCTGTTCCTGTACAATACTTATATTATCATATACTTGTTCATAGGGTTGTTGTTATATATTATTTAGTAACAAATACTTGTTCATAGGTTTGTTGTTAGATTATTTATTATTGTACAAATAAATAATCAACCAATCTATCATACAGGGAAATAACGTATATCGATATAATAAAAATAGACCTATACCCTCATTCATTTCAATGATAAATCAGCATGTAAACCCAATTAATATTGCAAACTTACATGATATTCTTCCAAATATCATTAACTCTAGTTAGAAATGCTGTCATTTATAAACGTAATATAACCTAAATATGATAACCATATGTATGAACAAGTGTTCAATCAAAGCAGATTCAACGGTGCTATCCTTTGAGTCGCAAAAAAAGTAGCCACGTGTATTGGTTCTTAATCCACATCACATAAAATAGAATCGACGACGTCGCGATCCCGACGAAAGCGACCTTCGTCGCGATTATAAGTGGACTGGTCGCGGCTATATATATTATAATATAATTAGAATATATAATTTATTTATTTGCGCGAGGATATGTTGCAGAGAGAAATGATACACTGTATATTGGTGATATATGTTGTTTCTATCATTCTAATTACAGCTCCGATGTGGATCGACGGGAGAGATGTCTATTCGGACAACGTCATGTACACGTGGAGTGGTTCGGTCCTACCATTCATCGCATGGACTGAAAATACCCCAAACGGTGGTTCAAAGGACTGCATGTGTGTGTTATATTCTAACGTATACTCCATGTACAGATTCGCGGATGCCGGGTGTGCGTTCGCCAAACGCGTGTTCATGTGCCATAAATGACAATCTGACAATCCCTGACAATCAAGGCTACCAAGTGAATGTGAAATGCATCCAGTTATGTACATGTACAATCGTATTGGCAATGATGCACACTATCATACCACATACGTATATATGTGCGTGGCGTGTAATGTTTTTATCATGTTAAAGTCCATATCACACAATTGTGATTGTTTGATTGTTTAAAAAAAAGCAAATTAAAAAGACATCTCTGGTTGGAAAGCCATATGCATTTCATAATCACAGCGATCTAAAATTTCATTTACAAACAGCACACCCCACCCACATGCACAAAACTACAACTGCGTCCCTGCAGCAACAACCGTGAAGAGGTTCGTTGTCCCAAAATTACACAAGCTCATTTAAAAATATAAATCTACTTTGTCAATGTAATCGTCTGAAATACAACAAAACACCCAACACTAAAATACTGTTCTAAAACTAAAATAGCACATCCTTGCAGACAAGTTACTTCCCGAGAAAAGTGAATATTTCAAATTGGAGATAATCCGTACTCTAACCCAAAACGTCTACCGTTATTTTCACAAAAACAGTTCCAGGCTGCAAACTTGTAATGAGGAGTGTAAATATTTTGCGCACAACCACCTTCATATAATAAACCAAAAATAAGTGATTACCATTCCACATGCTCTCAAGAAAAACTAGCCGTTCTAAATGTGGTAATACTAGGGAAGGAACAAGTTTGACTCACACACTCATAACTGGAGCCTTAATTCAGAAACACATTTAACAAGTATATAATTGTTATTGTTTGTTATTTTTTAATTATATCAAATGCTTACAAATCTCTCAATCACAGAAAGGCCAAAGGTCAAATAAGTACAAACTGGTAACGTGCCCTTCTGTTGGTTCATCCATTGAGTACTGATACTTATCGGAACTATAAACTAAATTTCTCACCTTGACGTTGTGATTTTCCTTACACTTAGATCACGGGTGTAAAAGTTTTAATACTAGGGAAGGAACAATTTTGACTCACCCCCCCCCCATAAATGCAGCATTACTTCAGAAACACATTGAATACGTACCGCATGTATGAATTGTTGTTGATTGTTATTTTGTTATTATGTCAAATGCCTCCATATATCTCAATCACAGACACGTGACATGTCATATAAGTACAAAAGGCTCATGGGCTCTTGTGTCAATTTTGTATTCATGAATTGAGTATGGATACTAATCGGAACTACGGAAGAATTTTCTCACCATAGCTTGGTGATGTTACTTAATTTGAACTCGCTGATTTAAATAGTGTTAATATCAGGGAAGGATCAAGTTGGACTCACGCCATGAAATTCAGCCTAAATTCAGAAACTCATTATATATATACTGTATGTATATAACTGTTGTCGCTTGTTATTTTGTTATTAATCAAATATAAAATATCAAATGCCTGCATATCACCCAATCACTGAAACATGATACGTAATGGACATGTGCCCGTCTGCATTTGTCAGAAATTGTTTGCATATTAACAAAATATTCATTAAATAACATAAACCAGTTCACATTAAAACGTGCATACATAATAAACTGTGCAGGCATATGTGATATAAATTAAACATAAAATACTCCTGCATAATACGCATTTACCATTGTATGGCTGTATGTTTTAATATCTACCGTATAATTAGAATTGTTGTTGCTTGTTATTTTGTTATTATGTCATATGCCTCAATCATAGAAAAGTAAATGGTCAAATAAGTACAACATGGTCATGTGCCATTGCCTACTGCTGCTCATGCGTTGCGTATGGATTCTTATCGGAACTATAACATAATGTCTTCACCTTGACGCTGTGATTTTACTTAAATTTAGCTCATTGGTTTAAATGTTTTTAATACTAGGGAAGGAACAAGTTTTACATACCCCTGCAGAAATGAAGACTTACTTCAGCAACACATTGAATATACACATATGTATAGAACTGGTGGTGATTGCTAATTTGTTATTATGTCAACTGGCTGCATATATGTCAATCACAGAAAAGTGAAAAGTCGTATAGGTACAAAAGGGTCATGTGCCCTTCTGCCAATTTTGGTTCATGCGTTGTGTTAAGATACTTATCGGAACTATAGAAAATTGTTCGCTCCTTAACGTTCCCGTTGTAATTCAACTTAAATTGAACTCACTTGTTTAAATGTTTAGAATACCAGGGAATGAACAAGTTTGACTCAACCCACTCCCACAGATATGCAACCTTAATTCGGAAAATAATTGAATATGTACCGTATGTTTAGAATTTGTGTTGCTTGTTATTTTGTTAATATGTCAAATGCCCGCAAATCTCCCAATCACAGACAGATCAAATATGTATAAAATGATCGCGTGGCCTTCTGCCAATTGTTGGTCCATGCATTGAGTATTGATACGTATCGGACCTATAGAAGAAATATCTCACCTTCCCGTTGTGATTTTTCTTAAATTTAACTCGCTGGTGTAAATGTCTTTAATACTAGGGAAAGAACAAGTTTGAAACACCCCGCAGAAATGCAGCCTTAATTCAGAAACACATTGAATATGTATCGTATGTATAGAATTGTTGTTGCTTGTTATTTTGTTATTATGTCAAATGCCGGAAAATCTCTCAATCACAGAAAATAAGGGACAAATGTTATATAATTATAAAATGGCCACGTGCCATTAGGTCAAGTGTTGGCTATTGCAATGACTATTGATACTTATTGGAACCAAAGAAGAGTGTTCTCACCTTGACGTTGTGACTTGACTTAAATTTAACTCGCTGGTTTAAATGTTTCAATCACAGAGAAGTGAAAGGTTATATAAGTACAAAAGGGTCATGTGCCATTCTGTCAATTTTGGTTCATGCATGTAGTAAAGATACTTATCGGAAATATAAGAGAATGTTCTCACCTTAACGTTGTTCTTTAACTTAAAATGGAATCCGACTTCATCTTATGCAGTGAATCACATGCATCTAGCCGTTAATATGCAGATTCTTTGATCTAAATGTTATTCTGGAAACCTCCAGACTCTAGGCCCCACCAAGGAATATATATGTAGCAAACAATAACACTTACATAGGCCGAGAGCACAGTCCGGAAGTACTATATGATACACGATTAGCTCCTCACCCAGAAGCTCTTTATAATAGCAGAAGAAATTCACACTGGGCGTCGTCAGTTAACTATTTAAGTGTCAATCCAGTAACTACACAATTCTCAGCTATTTAAAGCCGCAGCAGGCCAAACATTCCTGTCCTGGAAAACAAAGAATAGATGATAAGTATCCATCTGCATTTGTCATAAATTTCATATTTTCAAAATATTCATTAAATGACTTTAACCAGTTCATATTAAAATGTGCATACAGAATGATTATGCATGTATATGTGATATAAATTAAATATAAAATACCACTACATCATAGTAATGTACCATTGTATGACTGTATGTTATTAATATTTAATAACTTACGAATGTTAAAACTATATGTTGAAAATTTGAAACTAATCATACGTTCTTGGACAGTATATCACAAATTCACTGAATTCACCTTGTTAATAAATATGATATCATAGTACCAAAACCAAATCCCCATAAATTATAGTTTAACCCTTTACCCAACAGAACGGCCCTGTGCCAATACATTCTCTTATATATGCGAGTCGACCATAGAACGCCTCGCATATATAAGAGAATGCATTGTCTTAACACATTAAAAATTATAAAATTGTTAAAGAATGTAAGAAAAAATGGTTTAAGTTTTTTTTAGGCCAATGCATTCTCTTATATATGCGAGGCGACATATGGTCGACTCGCATATATAAGAGAATGCATTGGCACAGGGCATAACTGTAACTATCACAATGTGGTCAAGGAGCCGGTTCCAATGATATCCATATTTGTATGGTTTTATTGAGACAGACCGAAGATAATTTAGGCTGTTGCAGCTTTATTTGGCCGTTTTGTTGGGTAAAGGGTTAAATTATATTTGTCAACTTGTCAGGCTTGTGACCCTAACATCGCGAAGATAACGCTATTAAAACTGATGACATGCATAGAAAATACCTACCGGTGCCATATACCACACACATAGTATACCCACCATTGTGATGATTCCAAACTTCTAACAAGAATAAATCATTTACCGAATAATTTTCGGAAAACATTAAAATCATGAGTAGAAATTAATTCCGACACATCGTCAATCATTTGTCAGATCTCGTCATTCTCCTTACGTTTAACTTTGCCTTAAACTCCTAGTAAGAGGTCAATGGTTCACGTGTCCAGAATGATCGTCAATCTGCGTAAGGAAATCAGAAATTTACGAGTTTAACCGAACAAATGTTCTGGTCGATATATAGAGTTACTCCACGTCTTATACATATCTAACGAGTAGACGAATGTGTTATACACGGGTAAACTGAATCACTTATATCCTATATGCCAGGAATATAATATACAATCTCTCTTATATTGTTTTTATTTGTATTTGGTATTATTAAAGTGTTTTATAATAAACGATAAAAAACACACCATTGGTTCTCGTATGATGTGAGGATAAAAACTACTTCAGCACGACCCGTAGTTTTGTACTATCTACACATTAGTCGAAATAGGCTCCCTTTGGGGTCCTGTATTCAGTGGCGTATACGGGCTAGCACATATTTTGATATTTTCAACATTTCGATTTAAAAAAATCAAAATAAAAAATATATCAATTTAAACAGAACAGCTTAGTTTAAAAAAAAATTATTCAACGCCGTTATAACATCCGCCAGGGTATCCCGAGTCAGCAACACCAAATATGAACGAACTCGGTGCAGGGGCCTTGGAGAAACTCAGGGACGGACGGACAGACATACATGCGTCCAATGCTTGTATATAAGCGGCGCCATTTCTGGAACCTTTATTTGGCAGCGTAGGTGCATGCGGCTTCTGCACAAAGGGGAATGCGATCCTTGTGAATAGGGGCATGTGGCCCCTGTATACACACGGTGGTCCCTTTGTGAGCTTCGCGCACATTTTGATTTTTCAAACATTTTGATATAAAACAAATTAAAATACTTATTTAGCAAAATTAGAACAAAAAGCATTATTTAAATTTGTTTTTAGATTGAACTCCTTACTTAATTTAAAGGCACGGTTGGCCTTCGTGGTGGGTATTGTTGTTAAAACAGTGACTTCCGTTATAACCGCCATAAACAGAAATAATATTAAAATATACACAGGCTTTGTTCTTATGCCAATATATCGAGTAAATAGTATGTTATTGTCGAGTTCGTACGCTTTGTTATATAAACAAAAGTAAAAAACGTTAGAGAACCTGGCTTTTGGTTACCTAACAGAGCATACGAACTTGGCAATAACATACTATTTATGTGATATCTATGATTGGTATAAGAACAAAACATGTCTATATTTTAATATTCCTTATGTTTATAGGTTATTTAACGGGTGCATTTAAAGACGGTCTCTAACTTCCGGGCCACGTGCAGTTACAACAATATATATATTTTTCCCCGATTTCAAGACTACAACTAGCTATTTTGAGAATAAAATACAGATGACACGGAAGACTTGGAATACTAGTCTGATAAGGTATCTATTAGTGGAAATACAACTTGATTGATAGGGTGCCTGCAAGATAGAGTTGTCACTCGTCATACGCCTTTGGTATGCTCTGAACGTTTTCGCGCCGATTTATGTTCTATAAATAGCCAATATAATTACAATTGTTTCGCGGATGTGATCGGAAATTGAAAATAAAATTTATATTAATTCATAGAAACTTCTCCGGAGAGGTATCATATATTCATATATACATGTATTATGTTGTACCCCGGAAGCTATATAAAGCTTTCATGGAAGACTACCATAAAAAATAAACAAATTTTCTTTTTAAAATTTAATTTATTTTCTAATTCAAATAATTAATGAGTAGGTTATGTCTCCGTTCCAGTGATATGTAATAATTTTATTTGTTTATTGTTCATTTTAATTTTAAATCAGAATATTTAACAGATCAAAATGTATGCGAAGCGCACAAACGGGCCGCTGAATAAAGGCTCCCGAAGATCAAAATGTGCGCAAAGCAACAAAGGGATCGCAGCCCCATAGCACAACGGGGAACCAGGCCCCTAACACAAAGGGTAATTAAGCACCTAGCACAAAGAGGAACCAGGCCCATAGCACAAAGGGGAACCAGGCCCCTAGCACAAAGGGGAACCAGGCACCTTCGCCGTCGAATAAGCTCTATGTCATCAATCCATAAGCCAATCCTGAAAACGTCAAGTTTCTTTGGACCTCTCTGTTTGTATTTCTATATATGAAAATGATCGGAGTCATCTGCCGGTCACGATGATGCTGATATGCCGTGGTAAAGGTGTCCACAAGTAATTAAAATCAAGGGAGACTACGAAGAACCCCTTTATACAAATTTCCTCCTTCCAGTGGGTATATGATGGAATACTACAATTTGTTTGGAGTTATTTATACCTCTTTGACTCTTACAATGACAAGGAACTGAGTGTGCGCAAGCACGATCAGATAACAACTGGTGGTGCATTTATGTGAGAAAAATCTAATTATTTCTCATTTTTCAAACTTATTACGCTCTTCTAGGTATTGTCAATTTGTCAATTTTGTTTGGATTAACAATTTCATTGTTTAAAAAAACATTGACTGTGAACAAGATATTGGAAGAGCTGAAAATCCACTGCCATCGGAGCAACAGTAAAACAACCTCGCATTAAGCATCAACCCTACCCCTTAAAATACAGTTTTTATCATTTTACGAAAATGACAACATCAAGCGAATTCCGGATTTGATGAAAACACCACGAATATCCACCAGTGGACATCAGTTAACTTGAATTGAAAACCAAAAAATGCACTATCCTACGAATTAACTTTTTTCGGGACGATTTTGAAAACCAGCTGGAAACATGGCACAAACGCGTATATCAATAGCATTTTGCTGTGATACACTGGTCGTATAATCGCAATAATGACAAAATAAACTGCGGAGGCATTGGGGAATAAATTTTAAAGCAGAACCATATTTCAAAATCAACTTAGAATATGTAAATTGAGCATAAAATGCGTCTATTTCATCGCGATTGCGATGAAATTGCATCTGACCATCATAGCACAAACGTTTCTATTTTTTTACTATACAAATTCTATTTAAGTTTAGTGTTCCCATCTCTCATCAAAAGGCACTAATTAGACGTCTATAAACAACACGATTAGACTCCTCATTTCATGGAGATGATTATGTGTAAGTTTGGCAGAAATCGGCGACTTACCAATCTAGTGCCCCATATCTCACCCAAATGGCATCAATTTGGTGTCTTTAAACCACAGATTTTTCCCTATCACGGAGAACAATACGTATTGATTTGTTGGAAATCTGAGCTAAAAATACCGTTATAAATTTTAGTGCCCTTCTCCTCATCCATGCAACCCAGACTCGGATCAACGCCACTCTTGACATCTTTCAACCACACAGTATCACGTATATCATTATATATAAGTGTGGCGGAAATCGGCGAATAAACAAATTCTTATAAAATGTAGCCCCTCCGAAGTTCTCACACAAAACAGCACCAGTTTGGCGTCTTTAAACCACAAGATTTGAACGGAGAAGGATATGTATCATATGGTGGAAATCGGCGCTAAAAATAGTTCTGCAATGTTGGTGCCCCTCATCCCTCAGTGCGTCCCTGACTCGAACGGTGCCATGCACTGTTGATATCGTTGAACCACCATTAAACACCTCATAGCATTGAGATGCTTATGTATAAGTTTGGTGGAAATCGGCGTCAAAAAATCATTTTTGCCTCCCCTCACCCTGTATGTCCCAGACACCAAAAAGCGTCACTTTAGAAAAGTTTATAACCCGCGCCAATATCGTCCTCGTAAAAGTTACTACTGTTATATATCTTTGGTACCATCTAGATGGTCCCCCATAAATTTCGATAGAACAGAGACAGACATTCGCAAATATAGCTTATGTTCGATAATTATATCCCAAAATGTGGAGACGGAACTGAATATGAAAGCGACCAGAACTCGATCATAAACTGGATGACCACAACTTTCAAATCGTTGATATTCAATAATTTGCTTTGGGGAATTCCAATAAAACTTCATCTGGAAATGAAATATGTTCCACATTTTGCAGACATATTTAGCTGCATCTAAGCGATTTGAACCAGTTTTCAACGAAAACACCGAATTATAGACTCTTCACATAATATCCGATCACCGAACCTATATGCAGATGGCCAGATGCAGACAAACATTGATTAAATAAATGCTACCATCTTTTGTATTAGCCACATGTATGCATCTTCGTCATGTATATATTCCCTGTCATCTTGTTGTAAGTTGTAATCAATCCCAATCCCGTTGTAAATTAATTTACAAGAACAACTGTTTAAAGTAAAAGCGGCTGGGCTAAAGGATGAACTGAGATTGAAGTCGCTATCTTGGGAGGGGCCATGCAGAGAGCTTACCAGTATTGCCATAGCTATTGTCAAATGATATGGTCACAACGCCATTGTCACATTGGTTGTGTCGCATTACATGTACCACTGCCACATTGTCATTATCACCTTAACTCTTCAATATTACCACCAAACATTGCCTGTATTGCTTGTTTTGTTCATGTATTTATTACATATCTGTGTATGAATACCACATGATCGCATTTCCTAGCTGTGTGGTAATTTTCAATACCAGCACATATGCTAATCTGTGTCGGACTATTTTATTGAGCAGTTAGACTGATTCGCTATGTTACTATTTTTAGCAACATAATAATTTCAATTCAATTTTTATCTGGGGAAAACCCGAAGGTCAAGGAAATGCCGCAGTTTCAAAACAAAATCACGCACTCCCGACCAAATAGATAATAAAAATGCAATGTAACTCTATGGCAAATAATAGTGATCGTTGGAATTTTTCTTTAAAATTATTAATCGTGTTAACATTATTATTATATTAGGCATCTGAGACTGAGAGTACCAGAGTACGTAAAAAAATACTACGTTGGTTGCAACAACATTAATTACCATTTAAGTTCTGGTCGATTTGTTGACACAGTATATTGCATTCTTGTGAATCGACGACCATTCAGAGTATTTTGTTATTTTCCATTTAAAGTGAATGAATTCCTTGATATATCCTATGCATGGTCATGGTGTGACCTAGTTTCACTTTCACCAATTTCCAACTTTAAGCGACGAAAATTCAAATACAAATTTTAATCCATGATTGAAGAGCAAGTTGGCTTTGGATGACAATGGTCGGTATATATTCTCTTTAACACAAAACGCAACTTTATGTGAAGTTTGACGATCCAAATCAGTTGAATTAAACAGAATTATAACACATTTCCGACACCAGGTGAAGTATAAACAAAATTCGCCGGAAAGCCAGTTTCCAGAGTTTCTTGAATCGATAGACTGGTTCCTCGGATTGTAACTGAAATTAACCCTTTGCGTTGAAAAAGAATACTAATGTGGCATTTTTTTTTGGCAATAAATATCAAAATTAATTGACATTACAGTTGTATGGGGAGATATGTAATAAATATAGAACCGTCTTCGTGTTCGTTTTTGTAAATGATTACCGCCTCGATAGCCGGCGGAGTGATACCACTCGTGCCGTTCCGGCACTCGTGGTATCACTCCGCCGGCTATCTCGTGCGGTATTCATTTACAAAAACAAACACGAAGACGGTTCTATTTATATATATACCCTGTCATCCTGTTGTAAGTTGTACAAAATTCACAATCGCGTTTTAAATGAGTTTACATGAAAATATTTTTTAAAGTAAAAGAGGCTGGATTAAAAGATCAATTGAGATATACAATGTAAGTCTCTGCTTTGGGAGGGGCCACGCAGAGAGCTGACCATTCGCGCCATAGCTATTGTCAAACGATATTGCCACAATGCCATTGCCATATTGAGTCTGCCGCATTACCACTGCCACATTGCAATTGTCACCTTGACTCTGTTACAGTACCACTGCCATATTGCCATTGAACTATGCCTTATTGTCTGTGTTTATGATGTTTTTCAGCCGAGTAATAAGCTGTTTGCGCTGTAGACACTCGCATTAGTTTACAGTGCGCCAGGGAGCACATACGCTCTCTGTTCCAGTTATCCAGATCTACAATATATATATATATATAACCCGTCGTCTTTGTGTGTGTGTGTCTGTGTGCGTATAACTCGGTTATGCTTTTGGCGCGTTTATAATTTTCAACCATGCGTACAATGTGGCCCAAATTTGTATCACGGCCTATACTGTATCGTAAAAGATGACTCACCAAATTCGATTGGTCAAAGCAAACCTGAGATCTGACATGGTACCGAAATGCAGTATTTGCACTCAAGTATAGACACTCTTTCTTATGACGTTTGTTGAAATGACGTCATGTGACGTCGCACGCAAACCCACATTAGCTTTGCTATTGTCGACGAAACTTCCATGCGCGCAAACAGCGTTGTTGGAAATAGGCGCTAAATTAATTTGTCAGTTCAGGTTGAGTGTGAATAGAAGTAACAACTGTTGATTTTGTCACGAAAGTGCACGTATAGTGGATGTAGAGTCGAGACTCGAACGCTCTACCATCGTTGGGAATGGGTGCTAATATGGTATTTTAATTTGCCAGTTCGGTGTGAAAATACGTAAAGAATGCTGTCAGTGGGTATACCGTTCAGTAGATTCGCCGGAACTCGGTTTGAAAAACCACATTCCCGAGCCGGGACTAATACAGTGTAAACAATACTGCCCACGCTAATTAATGCTCGTTTAATGTTTCAGTTGAGTGTAAATCTGATGAAAGAATGTTTAAAAGATCAAAATGTGCGCGACACGCGCGCTGTTTAAGGTCATATAATGTGCGCGAAGTGCACAAAGGGGCCGCAGGCCCCTCCATCGCTAAATAAAGGCTCCCGACTGGAGCCTGTTTCAGTTAGTATATAGTAATAAAGTAAAATATCTTGATTGTTATAATAGCATGCCATTCCATGCCTACGCTAAAATAGCCACTCTGTAGCAAATGAATTTGGTAACCGGAGAAGTTGGGCCCATTATTAGCTAATTGAATATACGCTGCACAATACATTAGGCCAAAATAATTAGGGTAGGTAGGTAGGGAAATTTTTTTTTTTTCAATTTTTGTTATTCTGAATTCCATTGGGTTATTAACAATTCAATCTAGAAAGCTTCATAATTCAGATTAATTGAAAGCTTCAATACTAAATATTGTTAATCTTGAATTAGTCAAAGCACTAGACTAATACAACTTCCAAATTGTTTGTATAGCCTAGGAGAGGTTTGAAAATGGGTAAGATACTTTTCGATGCCCTTCCTACTGAGCAAAAAAAGTATCTGTGTCTACAGTCCAATAACACGTTTTTGGTAGGCACCTTTTTCTAGGGTAGGCAGGGAAACCCTAAACACAGTTATTTTTTTTTTTGGCATTACAAATAATGTGAAGTATAGGTATAAATGTAAAAATTCACCATGCCATTTGCCCGAAAGTTCCACCAATTCTCTCAAAATTGCCCAAATGTTATGCCTGCAAATCGTTCGGGGCGGTTGCAGCTAGGGTTGAAACGATTAATCGACTAGTCGTAGACGACGCTGAAATGTCAGAACGTCGACTCTGAATTTTGCCGTCGACTAGTCGGAATATAGTGTATTAGTTTCATGTATAACGTTTTCAAGATCGATTCCGGCATAAACGGTGTTAACTGCGCGTAAGTTATGGTAAGTATAACGTTTTACTAGTATAGACACACACGGACCGGTGACCCGACTATTAATTGGACGAATGAAATTGACAACACAATGTCTCACTCGTCGTTTGAGGTCAAAGACATGATGGCAATGATTGACGCGGCGTTGTAGTTTGTCCGAGACCGCTTTGATACAGACACTGTGTATATTTCCATTGATCTCGCACCGTCGGATTATGATGCGACGCTGGGTGCAGGTCGCTTAAGGTGACGTCATTTGTGCTACCGTATATAAATGATACTGACATTAAGAACTGGCTATCGTATTCTACAACGTAGCCTATACTATAGGGCGTATTTAGTCGGAACATTAACATTTTATAGTGACACCGCTCGGCACCGGTTTATTGGTGATCACGTGACTAAACGAAATAATCTCGAACGCTGATATTAAATTAAAAACCTGTATAAATGAATTGTGTATCTAATCATTATCCACCACATGTCTAATTATATAATTACATTCAGTGTGATGGATAAATATCAAGATGTTTACAGTATTATTTCCCAAATAAATTGGTGTGTATGCAGGGAAATGCGCAACGCAATAGAACACCATTGCATCAGTCATCAGTGTACGCCATGTACGATGAATTTTCCGTACAATGTTATGTTTGAAAGTTTTGATATCGGGTACCGACTAGTCGACGCAACGCGACTTTTGGGCCTCGACTAGTCAACTCTGAAATTCACTAATCGTTTCAACATGACAGACATATCCTTCTCTTGTATATATTGATCATATCTTTATGCTATGGAACTTCAGTATATCCTCAGGGAAAATAGGTTCATATTGGACATAAATAGTTTTGAATTTTTGATTGTGAAATATACTCAACAATCACCGACAGACTAGTGGTCTATGTCCCATGTTCCTACATTGCCCGGATGGTCATGATTTAAATTGAGCATATGTTTCGATTCACTTTTTCACTATAGTATAATAGCGATAACGCAGAATCTCTTCAGGGAATTGCGTGTTAAATATCTTGGCATAATATATGCCTATTTTAAATGTGATTGGCCTGATATGTTGAGGCCGGTAGTGCCATTACTGTGGTAGTACCCAGTATGTACTAATTTTATATCTCAACGTATTATATGCCACTTTAATGAGCATTTCTGAGCACGGAATTTTAGTGATTCCATTGTGGTTCTTATTTTATTAGAGCAGTCGATTTGAACCAGCATAGTTAATGCCTATTTTATTTCGTTTTCGATGCAGAATTATTTTGCATTTGCATATTATATGCAACCTAGATGTGCTTGACCTGTCTTTACAACAGCGCTTTCTAGGGCCGACACTTTACGTGTGAATATAAAACTTTATTTTAGGAATTTATATTAGACCTGTGAACTAGACATAACCAGTTTAATCCGGCTTGTTAGCAATCAATTCACACATGTGGCATATGCTGTTGGTCAGTAGATTAATGATGCGATATCTGATATATCTTCAGGGAGCCGGTAGGCTCATTAATCACTTCTGGTGATTTGCTTTAAATGGTGAAATCTCTTTATAGTGTAGATTCCCCAGGTTGTTTAGTGCCCGTCAATGTTGCAATTATATGGAATTTAAAATTCCTGCAAAAATTCAAAACTGTTACATGAATAGATTCACCCATGTGGTGGATATCATGGCATGTGTAGCTTTAATGATGGAAATTTGACACTCTTACTCTGTTGGAGTTCCAGTGGTAATTAATCACTTTGTGATTTGCTTGCAATGGTGTTTACATTGCATAATCTGCCAGGGTGAACTGGGAATAATTCCAGGGCAGGTATAGCCTCTGTCTTTTGAGAATATATTACAGAGATTTCAAAAAACTTTTATGGAAGATTTTATGTTGTTAGTTTGTGGGGAATAGGCCCAACAGTTCCATAGTTTAGTTTTTAGATGTTTTGACACATCGAGCATATACATTGTATATATAGTGAATAATTTCAGATAAATTGTGTGTATAGTACGCCATATTTCTTGGCATCTGGTGGTATATGTTAATTCCATATTAGCGTGATCAAGCATAGAACACACCGCTCTTCTCAGATATATGGGTTGAGATAATGGTGCAGGCTAGTAGGCTCGCATGTGTATACAACTAAGCAAGACAGAGCATAATATCATAAGAAATTAGTGGGCCCCATATGTCTTACAGGAAAGTCGGGCATGGTACCCATTGAATTTCCCAAATAAATGGATGAATTCAATTTTAGTATCAGTAGGCCCTCATGTATATTCAGAGCACACGCATTGCTAGTTGGAAATGATTGTCTTTCCAGAGCTAGACTGAGTAGACCAATTTTTCAGGCCATTTCAGTTTGGAATTTTCAGGTTTGTGGACGAAGAGTTTATACTTCGAGACAATAATGTCGCAGTACATTAACATGTACAATTAGTTTTATTACTATTTATCGTGTGTAATCACGTGAAGATTTCAATCTTCTAATTGCTGTAAGTTTATTCGTTTAGAATTCCAAACACCAAGGCTGGCGCAAACCCGGTGGTAAGCGGGTCCTTGAAATGTTACATATACATGTAGAGTATATTTATTTTGCGTGTATGTTGAATAAATTTAGCTATTTCTTTTTGTATAATATATGTTATATACAGAGCACACGCATTGCTAGTTGGAAATGATTGTCTTTCCAGAGCTAGAGTAGACCAATTTTTCAGGCCATTTCAGTTTGGAATTTTCAGGTTTGTGGATGAAGAGTTTATACTTCGAGACAATAATGTCACAGTACATTAACATGTACAATTAGTTTTATTACTATTTATCGTGTGTAATCAACTTACAGCAATTAGAAGATTGAAATCTTCTCGTGATTACACACGATAACTAGTAATAAAACTAATTGTACATGTTAATGTACTGTGACATTATTGTCTCGAAGTATAAACTCTTCATCCACAAACCTGAAAATTCCAAACTGAAATGGCCTGAAAAATTGGTCTACTCTAGCTCTGGAAAGACAATCATTTCCAACTAGCAATGCGTGTGTTCTGTATATAACATATATTATACAAAAAGAAATAGCAAAATTTATTCAACATACACGCAAAATAAATATACTCTACATGTATATGTAACATTTCAAGGACCCGCTTACCACCGGGTTTGCGCCAGCCTTGGTGTTTGGAATTCTAAACGAATAAACTTACAGCAATTAGAAGATTGAAATCTTCACGTGATGACACACGATAAATAGTAATAAAACTAATTGTACATGTTAATGTACTGCGACATTATTGTCTCGAAGTATAAACTCTTCGTCCACAAACCTGAAAATTCCAAACTGAAATGGCCTGAAAAATTGGTCTACTCAGTCTAGCTCTGGAAAGACAATCATTTCCAACTAGCAATGCGTGTGCTCTGAATATACATGAGGGCCTACTGATACTAAAATTGAATTCATCCATTTATTTGAGAAATTCAATGGGTACCATGCCCGACTTTCCTGTAAGACATATGGGGCCCACTAATTTCTTATGATATTATGCTCTGTCTTGCTTAGTTGTATACACATGCGAGCCTACTAGCCTGCACCATTATCTCAACCCATATATCTGAGAAGAGCGGTGTGTTCTATGCTTGATCACGCTAATATGGAATTAACATATACCACTAGATGCCAAGAAATATGGCGTACTATACACACAATTTATCTGAAATTATTCACTATATATACAATGTATATGCTCGATGTGTCAAAACATCTAAAAACTAAACTATGGAACTGTTGGGCCTATTCCCCACAAATAGAGTTTATACTTCGAGACAATAATGTCACAGTACATTAACATGTACAATTAGTTTTATTACTATTTATCGTGTGTAATCAACTTACAGCAATTAGAAGATTGAAATCTTCTCGTGATTACACACGATAACTAGTAATAAAACTAATTGTACATGTTAATGTACTGTGACATTATTGTCTCGAAGTATAAACTCTTCATCCACAAACCTGAAAATTCCAAACTGAAATGGCCTGAAAAATTGGTCTACTCTAGCTCTGGAAAGACAATCATTTCCAACTAGCAATGCGTGTGTTCTGTATATAACATATATTATACAAAAAGAAATAGCAAAATTTATTCAACATACACGCAAAATAAATATACTCTACATGTATATGTAACATTTCAAGGACCCGCTTACCACCGGGTTTGCGCCAGCCTTGGTGTTTGGAATTCTAAACGAATAAACTTACAGCAATTAGAAGATTGAAATCTTCACGTGATGACACACGATAAATAGTAATAAAACTAATTGTACATGTTAATGTACTGCGACATTATTGTCTCGAAGTATAAACTCTTCGTCCACAAACCTGAAAATTCCAAACTGAAATGGCCTGAAAAATTGGTCTACTCAGTCTAGCTCTGGAAAGACAATCATTTCCAACTAGCAATGCGTGTGCTCTGAATATACATGAGGGCCTACTGATACTAAAATTGAATTCATCCATTTATTTGAGAAATTCAATGGGTACCATGCCCGACTTTCCTGTAAGACATATGGGGCCCACTAATTTCTTATGATATTATGCTCTGTCTTGCTTAGTTGTATACACATGCGAGCCTACTAGCCTGCACCATTATCTCAACCCATATATCTGAGAAGAGCGGTGTGTTCTATGCTTGATCACGCTAATATGGAATTAACATATACCACTAGATGCCAAGAAATATGGCGTACTATACACACAATTTATCTGAAATTATTCACTATATATACAATGTATATGCTCGATGTGTCAAAACATCTAAAAACTAAACTATGGAACTGTTGGGCCTATTCCCCACAAACTAACAACATAAAATCTTCCACAAAAGATTTTTTGAAATCTCTGTACTATATTCTCAAAAGACAGAGGCTATACCTGCCCTGGAATTATTCCCAGTTCACCCTGGCAGATTATGCAATGTAAACACCATTGCAAGCAAATCACAAAGTGATTAATTACCACTGGAACTCCAACAGAGTAAGAGTGTCAAATTTCCATCATTAAAGCTACACATGCCATGATGTCCACCACATGGGTGAATCTATTCATGTAACAGTTTTGAATTTTTGCAGGAATTTTAAATTCCATATAATTGCAACATTGACGGGCACTAAACAACCTGGGGAATCTACACCATAAAGAGATTTCACCATTTAAAGCAAATCACCAGAAGTGATTAATGAGCCTACCGGCTCCCTGAAGATATATCAGATATCGCATCATTAATCTACTGACCAACAGCATATGCCACATGTGTGAATTGATTGCTAACACGCCGGATTAAACTGGTTATGTCTAGTTCACAGGTCTAATATAAATTCCTAAAATAAAGTTTTATATTCACACGTAAAGTGTCGGCCCTAGAAAGCGCTGTTGTAAAGACAGGTCAAGCACATCTAGGTTGCATATAATATGCAAATGCAAAATAATTCTGCATCGAAAACGAAATAAAATAGGCATTAACTATGCTGGTTCAAATCGACTGCTCTAATAAAATAAGAACCACAATGGAATCACTAAAATTCCGTGCTCAGAAATGCTCATTAAAGTGGCATATAATACGTTGAGATATAAAATTAGTAGATACTGGGTACTACCACAGTAATGGCACTACCGGCCTCAACATATCAGGCCAATCACATTTAAAATAGGCATATATTATGCCAAGATATTTAACACGCAATTCCCTGAAGAGATTCTGCGTTATCGCTATTATACTATAGTGAAAAGGTGAATCGAATCATATGCTCAATTTAAATCATGACCATCCGGGCAATGTAGGAACATGGGACATAGACCACTAGTCTGTCGGTGATTGTTGAGTATATTTCACAATCAAAAATTCAAAAGTAAAAAAATCCTTTTTATAAATTCTAAAATAACACCGCAGTATTATTGACATACATGTATGTATATTCAGCACCAGCAACTAAAGGCAGCTTTCCAAAAAATGAACCATATCAAATCCCACACTAACAAGATAGTTGGGTACCCAGCTTTACGAAAAGGTGTCTCGGGTACCCAAAATTACAAAAACAAATCAGAACATTTCAATATTATGCAAATGTGCATGTTAAGTAACTTGTGCTTAAAAACTGTCATTTAGTTGAATAATATGACGTGACAAAGTTAAATAATATGACACCAGTATTGTGCCATTATTATTATTTTATAATACCGTGTAAATCGTTACTATGCAGATGGTCATATTTGGGATCCACGACGATCGTCAGAAATTTTATTTACACAGGGCGACGGTAATTATTGAGGTTTACATGAATAATCGGCAATATCATACGACTTCCCCGTCGAGAACATTTGTCGCCCAATGTTTTGAGTTTTTTAAAGAAATGTAACTCTAAGTGCCACCGCACACGCTGCGATTAAAATCGTAAGTGGGGAAAATCGCAGGAGGAAGCATCCAATGCGCATGCCCACGACAATATCGTAACCAAATCGTAGCAATCAAGCACTGTTTGATTTTACCAGGAAAATCGTGGCGTGACCTTGGCAACGCGCGCGATCGTAGCTGTCACATGACCAGTCGCACTGGTCATGTTGTAAATACCACGAAAAGAAAACATTCAAAAATAGCGCAAAGTTTACAAACTTCTTGCACTTACAAAAACGAGGCCACGTTGGTGGAGATGTGGCACGGCAGGGAGTGCAGGCCTATACCACATATCAGGCAAGGAGTAGAGGGCTGCCGCAATTGTTGAAATTCAATTGGGACAGCTGAGCCTGTTGAGTTGACAGGTACAAAAATGTCAAAATTAAAAAAATATAAAATTTCACTTGAACTTTCAACATCAACTTGTTAGTTTAGAACATTGTCATTGAGATACATGCCATATGTATTCAGTTGCATAATGCGGAGAATGTTGTATAACATTTTGCTATCATGTGATCGATCACGTTGATAAAATTGTAGCTGCAAAGATCGCAGCGCCGTAGCGTCTGCGGACAAGCTACGATTTCTCCACCTACGATTTTCCCCATTTACGATTTTAATCGTAGCATCTGCGGTGGCACTAACATACCCGTTATTTAAAAATCACCTTAACTAAATAACGGGCATACATGTACCCAAAGAATCACACAACAGAGAGACACATTTCAAGAATACTATAGGAAATAAACTTGGCAGGGTGGGTGGGCTTGGGGGAGGCATGCGGTACTGTCTAACAAACTTCAGCCCAAAATGTTCTCGAGTCATATGAGATTGTCGAATAATCATGTGTATTGCAAGCAGCGATGATTGTTATCACTGAAAATGATATATATATACCGGTAGGCCTACCTTTCTTGGAAAATATTGCGATATGGTCATGACATTAATTTAGTTGACTAGCCTTTCAAGTTTCAACACTAGGTGCCACCTTTCAAATAATGGAAATCTGGTTACCTGGTACCTTATTCTGCAACTTGAGAGATTAAAGGCTAAAGCAACCAACAACATTTGGTATATCCATAAATTTATACTATTTTTAGCCAAAAAGGCACATACAAATGATACATGTATCAGTGGTCAATTATGGTTATTTAAATGTGTATTTACAAATTACATCGACGTTTAGTTACGGGTATTACTAGCGACAACACAAGTTTTTGAAAAAAATCAAGTGGTGATCAAATTTTCAATGTTTTTCATAGCCAGAGACATCTACCATCATATAGAAAGCAACAACAAAAAATTCCTATGAATATTTTTTTTTTGCCAATTTATTTTAATTCTGACTTCGGAAAAAAAATTCTGTCAACTCATTATGTCACCCATAAGTTGCCAAATAATGTCTGTAGACACTGCTAATGTGCTTTCCACTCTTAATTCAGTGTAGTTATATCTCTCCTACATTAGTCTGTTGTTCGTGGTGGTGTATTAAGGGACAAAAAGCTTGCAAGATCAATTGTCTTTTTTCAGTTAGGATATGTGAAGATTGTATGTTATATATTTGGTTTCCAGCAATAACACTAATAAATGTAGAATGATTTGTTGAAAACTTGTATATGCCTGATAAATCATCAGCACATGTGGTTAAATTTAACCCGGAGGTTGATTGACATGAGACAACAACGAAGACAATCGCCAGGTATATAAGTAACAGATCTTGGGCAAGACCAATGGTTAATTTTTATTACAGAATACAAAACTATCCTGTAATGCAACTTCATGTGCCCAAGCATCCAGACTACAATAAATAAAACTGGCGTCGGATGAATACATTATAAGGTGATCTTGAGAAGTTGAGTTGTACAGTTCCGGTAGTATAGAAGGACATGATAGACTCCAGTTATTATCGCATAACCATTTTTACATGTACTGAATGGAAGTTCCCACTCAGTTATAAAAGTGCATTGGAATGGTCTATAATCATTTGGTGGGTTTTCAGGAAAATATAAGCAGACGACAGATGCAAGTATAACACAAATAAAAGTACATTTTAGGGAAGTGTTCAGATAATAAGTTCAACAATTACAAGCTATCGTTTGATTTGTTAAACTTGAATATTATCTGAGCATTCCCTTATGGGTCACTACTCATCAATTAGTATTTGCTAGAATAGTTTTAAGAAAATACCACATACTTTCTTTTCATAAATGAAAATTTACTAACATTTGAGTTAGATGTGTTATATGTTTCAATAAAAAAGGGACTACTCCTGCCGAACAATCAATATTGAATTTGATGTTGATATCGGTATATGTGGAGGGGGTCCTGGTAACTAATCACATGGTACAGTTAACCTAAATAAAGTTGATGTGTTGTATCTTGTACCTAAATCATAGAATACATGTAGTACCTCAATATTGGGCTTTCTTTGACCCGCAGATTTACATGAACGGGCTCAAACAATGTAAACAGGAAGTTGTCTAGCCTAAAATGTTGTTCACAATATAGTATTAATGAATTGATTTTATATTATCAACACAACAATCAATTATTTTCTTCAAATTCTTGAGGCAAATGTTAATGTCTTTGAGAAGGATATGAGAAGAATGTCAACAGCATTGATTTTTGAAGGACATCAGCATTAACTAAGTCATATCACGATTAAAATGCCTACAAAAATAAAGTTATGACTCCATAGCGAATTGGATTACCAATTACATGGCATGAAAGTTATTGAATATTTGTTCATTTTTTTATGCATGAAAATAGGTTATCTATTCAGCTGATTATTACATACAAAAAAAATTAAGCTTGGAAATTGACCATGTCTATGATTAATATGAATGTTCGTTGTGCACTATTACTTATTATTCCCCCAACATTTTAATTATTTAAATGGTTATATACCGGTACATAATTAAATAATTATTTGGTCATTCGATAAAATGACAGCCACCATGTAAACACTATTAAATTAAACTAAATTTGTTTCAATATATTATCTTTGACAAAATTGCACCTCAAACTTAATTACAATTGTCTGGTTCACATCCCGGTGTGTTGCTTGTTCAACGCTTTATTTAATACTTTTGTTGTAATCTTTATATCGCTACAAAAACTACAAGTTTGCTCAGTGACAGGTCTGACCAGACTTCTGTTGTCGCCAACACGTGTAGGCCTACTATATGTACTAGCATTGTCGTTTCCCGATAATTTGGGCAGAACTTCCGCTGGAGGCGCTTGCCAGATCCTTAACGCCACCCGTATCCAATCAAATTAAAATTTGGGCAGAACTTCCCCTAGAGGCGCGAGCCAGATCATTATAATCAATCAAATGGATAATTTGGGCAGTTAATGCACATTGAAGAATACTACTGTGGCTAGAGAACTTAATTCATAGTCAGGCGGGCAGAACTTCTCATACTATTCCCTCCATACCATTGCCGCACAATGTAAATAACGTTGATTCTTGTGGGGTAGTGGTATTTACTAAGTCAAAACACAATGAAAATGCTAGCCAAAAATAAAATAAAAATATGCATTCCATAGCCAATTGGATTACCAATAATATGGCACGTGAGTTACTGGAAGTTACTGACCATTCCTTCAACTTTTTTATGCACGAAAATAGGCTACCTTTTCAGACGATTATTACCTTCAAAAAAATAATAACATGGAATACAACCTTGTCCAACATTAATGCCAATATTTATTATGCATTGTCATTTATTTGTATTCTAAAATTTTAATGTATAACTTGTTACAAAATCAAAGCAAAGTTCGATGGGGTCATTTATCGATATCAAAATGGTGGCCACACAACAAAAGTCAAACGGAATTTATTTCACTTACAGTTGACAATATTTCACCTGAAACTCAATTACAATTGTTTGGTGCACACTCCGATTGTCCATTTACCTATTTTAGACAGAAAAGTAAGTAGTTTATCCAATAATTTATTGAATTTATATAACTTTTGAGCTCTGCAAAAAGACACGTTTTCTTCATTCACAGATTGAGAAACCGGAAATGGCCGGAACACTGTTGTCGCTAGTATTACCCAAAAATATTCACTGTTCAAAGACAGCGAGTTTTGTCTCCACAGCTGTCCACTGGGTTTGTTACTTCCTACCTTTTCAGAATCTCAGTCTGAGCATCTACGACGACGAGAGTGAGATATTTACACAAATTATCGATTTGAAGATAATTAACAACTACATAATTCATTCTAAATGTTAAATGTTCGTCTCCGGTCCCACAAATCGTCACAAGCGACTGCAAGCGGTAGTATAAAAAACCACAACAAAACAATAATATCAAAACACGTGGAACAAAGAGTTGAAACAAAAGAATCAAACCCAATTAAGCGAAACGAAACTGGAGAATTGTTTCAAGTTGATTGTGGTAACTCATCATAATATAAATGTAGTTCTTTGCAGTTATAGTCTATAGACAGTTGAGTTAGATCTATGAGATTTAATTTTAATACACTAATAGTAATACACGCCACTTCGAATCCACGTAGTTCCTTGCAAAAACTGTTGCCGTTTCTCAAAACTACATTCTGGTGGAAATTTAATATAGACCAATATGATGTATACACCCGACCATAACCAATTTATTTAATTGCCTTAACACAATAATTTTGCCGTCTGCAATTTGTGATTCGCTGGTGTTTCGGTGCCATTTTTATTTTTATGAGGTCAGTGGTCACACTCACAGAACTTTCTGAGTTAGGAATCAATACATATATAGGGCTTGTTCTAAATATGATGCACCCTTTTCTCCACCAACCCATTCCAGGTCGCTTCGCACATACATATACTCGTTTGAAAATAAGCTTACCTTTATAACGTCTTTATACTGTTTACTGCAAAGTCTTGGTCTGTAAAATCAATCTTGCCGATTTCAAAGATTTCAAAGATGGCACCGAACGCGTGGGGTGCTATCCCACCATGCACTATTCTGGCAATTTCTACGTAACTTGGTTCCGTAGAATCATTTACAGAACCATGTTCTGTAAATTTTACGTAACCATATTCCGTATATCAACGGAATTTATTTACAGTGTACGTTAGATGCTAATTTTCGCACTGTTAATGTCCCCTTGTAACCCAAGAAATTACTCTTTGCGATCGGTTCGCGGTTTAATATGAGCTGATTGTGACTCAATTTATGAATAGATCTTATCCCCGTATGTATTCCGTGGGTCAACCTGATGGAAATACAAAGTCTGCTCTAGACAGTGAAACAAGAAGAAACTAACTTGTGTCGTACCAAATTCAGTACAAAACCCCTTTATCTAAGTTTGTCATAAAATATCAATACAAATATACAATAATGTCGCAGAATTGGTAAACTGCCATAGCACCGTGGTTGTCAAGCCACAGAATCGTGAAATTGGTCGCAGAATCAGGCAGAATGGTCAAAAATTATCGTGTCGTGTGCTCATGTGACTTACATTAGGGACTATTTGAAAGGCTTATAGTGTGGTCGTGGTACGCAAAAAAAGGGGTCAACCCAGAAGAAATTGGTATACAAGCGATCTCGGTGTCATTCAACGCGGGAGAATCTCTGCTACAACATATCCAAAATCCGCTAAAATCCGCTGTGGGCAAAATCCAGGATCCAAGATGGCGTCCAACATGGCCGCCTTTAGTCAAAAGAGATTCTGACTGAGATTAATTCGACATAATGAGAACAAATGTTGCCATATTAATACAAATGTATACATTTTTGCGAAGGTAAAGTATAATGCCACATATCTATAGAAAAAATGGAACCCCTCGCCCCAGATGGCTGCCAAAATGGTGGCCTAAACTAGAACATTTGAAATTTTTGCCTAATATCTTAAAGATCAATTCCTGTTGTTTGATAATGGTTCAGACTGGCGACATTGATTAGTAATATTCATGTTAATTCCTCATCGGAGCAATGAAAGATACCATAAATGGGGTCCCAGTCTCATATACACCCTCAAAAATTTGATTTTACAGAACGCGGTATAAAATTCCACAAAAATCGCCATTGGGATTCCAGTCGTATATCAACAAGAAATGGACAGATCTGTACAATGTAAGTTGGGCATACCATTATCTATAATTACTCCAATTCAATGAAACCCAAATTGGCGCTTTGTCTTAAAATGGCTGCCAAAATGGCGGTCAAAATATGGAAAATGGCAGATATTTAGAATGGTCGTCAGAGGGTTAGACCCAGAAGAAATTGGTAAAAAAAACGGTTTTGTTGTCATTCGACGCGGGAGAATCTCGTGTATAACATCCGCTAAAATCCGCTTTGGGGAAAATACAGAATTCAAGATGGCGTCCAACATGGTCGCCAATAATAATGAAAATGGCAAATATGTAGTTATTCTCGAAAACCCATTCGTCAAAACGCCAATTCGGCACCAATACACATCATTGATTGAAATCAATGTTTTTTGTGGGTATGAATAGCCAATCACGATTCAAAATGCTAAGATGGCTACCAAAATGGCCACCGAAAATTGTCGAAATTTAATTTCTGTTCAGAGGAAAGCCGAAACAACACTTCGGTTGTGAGATAACGGATGACAGACCTATTAAACATGTTGCCAATAATCTACTTCCACAATCAGTTCAGCCCGAAATGTTCCAACTAAGCAGTATCTATTGCAGGATCCAACACGATGTCCACTTATTACGAGGGACTATCTGGAAATTAATTAAAAAGAAATTAAATTGCTACGAATCTGGATTATTTGAAAACACAGTGTCAACATTTCTACTTATAACGACTATTCGGAACATCAAATATATGGGCATCGGTGGTAGTCCGGAAGCATCAGGCTATAATAGGTTTTCCAGTGCTGGCGAAAGTGAAAAGGACAGGAGGGAAAAGCGAATAATCTGGGGTTTATTTAATTGGTGGGCAAGTTGGTTATCGGAGCTGGGGAGTTTCAAAGTAAAATTATTTTCTTCAATATCAAGAGGAAAAATGAAAATTCGCACGTACATTGTATACCCTTCACACTTTATGTGACAATTCCGTGTCATGCGATTGTGGGTATATACATGTGGATAGAAACATTCTAGTACATATATAGACCCACCTATATCTTCTACACATTTAGTGAATTTCATCAATGATATGTAGACACAATGTGCGTCACGGCCGGATCTGACCCGTAGGCGTAAAGGTATCAACCATTTAGCTTGAATAACTGGCATTTCAAGGTTGTCATTGGATAGAAATGCCACATGAACATGGTGATTAACAACATGTTTGTCTAAGAAATGTGAACAATGAACATGTTATTTTCCGGATGTTAGACAATCAAACTGCCACATAAGGCGTTCATCCATGCTCATCAGAGCACGAAATATGTGCAAATTAAAGACACGAAAACTATTTCATGCGGACGACGTACTCTAGACCTACATCCAACGTCATTTCCTATTCAATTTTATTGTTTGTACGGACGGTTTCGAGGTTTGAAAATCCCGCTTGTCCAAGAAAACCTCCACATACTTACGGAGTCGATGTGTAAACAATGTATGGGGATAGTTTCTTCATACATATATGTATTTGGCACACGAGATCACCATTTACTGGAGAGTTGATATCTGGGAAGAGATCAGAGTAAAACTACTTTTCTTACATGTCGAATGGGGAATCCATGGGCTACATTTAGTTCCAGCTTGAAACTTGAAAATGATGGCCGAGCCCGAATAGTTAATATTTCGTCGCATCAGTGCTATAATGTAACCCACATTTTCAACTTTCCGAGAAAATGAAGGTTGAAGTTTTTAGACAACATTTCTCCTAATGTTGACAAAGCATGACGTATTGTTGTATTTATCCCAATGAAAACTGACATTAGCTGTTCATTGAACCACATATTGTTTTCTGTTTATTCCCTCGTTTTCTTTTAAAAAGCAATAGCTTGTTTGGAGATATGACATGCCAGCGACGATTCGTTTCCGTGCTATAATGAAGTTGTGCTAATAAATGCAGATTAAGCTAAATATGGTGGCAATCGCATGTGTCTATGAACTAAAAAGTGCCTATGCTACACTATGAAAATTCACCCATGTGCATCATCATACAGAAATGTGTGGAACAATCACAAAATTTAAATCACCAAATGATCACGTGACTAACATGGAGATACTGCCATATAGCACACATTTCAGAATTCACAAACACAAAACAGAAGTCACGTGGACAACATGAAGCGTCCGATTGGCTGCTGTTGGACATACGACCTCATAGCACGAATAATTGTAAAGATCGCTGGAGATACGACATTTGCTTCACTGGTTTGTGCGAATATTTGTCATCCAATGCAAGGACAGTTTGGCCCATCGGATTGGATTTTTTCTCACGATTCGAATGGTATCAAATACTCATTTCCCGCCAAAATGGATATACGACATTATAGCACTAATGAGTCGATATTTTGTCAACCCGCGGGAAGCCACTAAAAGATTGAAAATAAATAGTTTTGATGTATATGAGCCACATACATGTATATGAGCCAACTATCAACTGCATCTACCACTCACAACTTCATTATGTGATAAGCTGGGCAGAGTCTACCATTTTCGTTTTGGAACCATATTAGATAAAATTTATTGTTTCTTTTTGTCTATTTGGTCTATTTGATCAATTATTTTGTAGACAAGATCTGTTCATCCCTAAAAATCAAATGTGACCAGAACTCCAAAGTCGATTTTGGTTAAATTTCATACCACATTCGTTATAACTTATTAGTGAAGGACCAGAGTAAACTATGATCTAATCTATTAGAAATGTCATTGCTGTAATGATCAGTTGACACGATCATTGAAAGAATATACCCATTGTTTCCCAGTTCAGAGAGCAACAAGTGATAAACAGAAGTGATAGAAAATAGTATTTTTCACATCGGGTGGCCATTTTGGCAGCCATTTTTGGTACTGATTTTTAAGTTTTTACATAGAGCTAGCATAATGGCATCATAAACAGGTATACATTCGTATTTATTTAGTCAATTTTATTCATCAACCACTACTTATAATGGATTGAATGACACTGTGATCAATATCCGCCATTTTCCATATTTTGACCGCCATTTTGGCAGCTATTTTGAGACAAAGCGCCAATTTGGGTTTCATTGAATTGGAGTATTTATAGATATTGGTATGCCCAACTTACATTGTACAGTTCTGTCCATTTCTTGTTGATATATGACTGTAATCACAATGGAGAGTTTTGTGGAATTTTATACCGCGTTCTGTAAAATCGAATTTTTGAGAGTGTAGATGAGTCTGGGACCCCATTTATGGTATCTTTCATTGCTCTAATGATGAATTAACATGAATATGACTAATCAATGTCGCCAGTCTGAACCATTATCAAACAACAGGAATTGATCTTTAAGATATTAGGCAAAAACTTCAAATGTTCTAGTTTAGGCCGCCATTTTGGCGGCCATCTGGGACGATGGGTTCCATTTTTGCCATAAACAGGTGGCACAACATTTTACCTTTGCAAAAATGTATACATTTGTATACATATGACAACATTTGTTCTCACTGTTATCGAATTAATCTCAGTCAGAGTATCTTTTGACTAACGGCAGCCATGTTGGACGCCATGTTGGATCCTGAATTTTGCCCAAAGCGGATTTTAGCGGATTTTGGATATGTTATACACGAGATTCTCCCGCGTCGAATGACACCAAAACCGCTTCTATACCAATTTCTTCCGGGTCGAACCCTCTGACGACCACACTATTACGCAATTGGCTTTTATATACAGGCGGTAATTAATACTTGATGGGTTTATACATAAACGGTTGGACCATCGGAGCTGAAAATATCTATGTATGGGGTAATTTGACCCGGATAACCTTATTAGATAGGTCCCGTTGACATAAGATGTCTTAAAAGATAACTAATTATTAATTAAATAAAATAATTAATTTTAGAACCAAAACGTTCGCAATCTGAAAATTGAAACATGGGGGATGAATTGACACATTTAGTCTCAAGAGTTACAAGACATTGACTTCAGACGACTTAAAGGAAAAATATGAACTACAGAGAGCGTTCCTTTTCAACTTAGAAGATGCCATGGGAAAATGGTACATATGTGATTGGATGACGATACATATATATGTTACATATTATTATCCATCCCTTAACTAACACGATTTATTATTGGGCAAAAGCCGCCAATGTCATATTGAACTCCCAAGTGTGCAAATCGGCGAAATTGTGATGCGCGCGCAACGCATCACAATTTTGCCGATTCTTTTCGCAATTGTTAATTCGTGACGTCACAGTCCCGATACAAAAAGTGATATTGCACACTGGGGAGTCCAATATGACATTGACGGCTTTTGCCCAATCAGAAATTAGTTAGTTAGTTAAGGGATGGATAATAATATGTAACATATATATATAACGTCATCCAATCACATTATAAAGTTATTATACAATGCTGTGTACAGTATGTGTTTTTCTTGTACGAGTCCAGGTTGTGGTGAAAAGTCATATTGGACGAGACACGCCAGTGTCGAGTCCAATATGACTTTTCACCACAACCTGGACGAGTACAAGAAAAACTCATACTGTACACCACATTGTATAATGACATTTTTATTATCCATCCGTATGTTTATTCAAATTTTGGAAATAAAACTTTTGTGGTTATTTTTGGTATTTGTCGGCACTTAATTCTCTATAAAAGCCTGAACCGTATTGATCATCAGAAAGCATGATTTGGAAAAGTAAACACGGAAGTGAGAAAAAAACTCAATGCGGAAGTGAAGTCTGCTAAAATCCATCAATGTTGCGCGCGCATGACAATTTCACCGATTCATTTCGCAACAGAGTTAATTCGTGATGTCACGGAGTCCAATATGAGAAGTCATATTGTACAGTCGGGAGTCCAATATGACTTTCGGGAGTCCAATATGACTTTTTCCAGGACTATCACGTGGTGGCTTTTGTCCAATCGGAAATGGTGTTAGTTAAGGGATGGATAATAAAGTGTTTTATGAGACGTTTCACTTCCGCTTTGAGTCTTTTTTTTTCATTTCCGTGTTTACTGTTCCAAATCATGCTTTCTAATGATCAATTACAGGCTTTCATAGATAATTAAGTGCCGACAAAATACCAAAAGTAACCACACAGTTTTGATAAACATACAGATGGATAATAAAAATGTCATCATACAATGTTGTGTACAGCATGAGTTTTTCTTGTACTCGTCCAGATTGTGGTGAAAAGTCATATTGACTCGTACAAGAAAAACACACACTGTACACAACAATGTATTATAACTTTATATTATTGTATCGTCATATTGTAAGACTACACTACCAGTAGTACCAGTACCATTAATAAATGATATGATCGATAACGAGCGTTTATGTCAACGGGACCTAGCATGTATAAACACGACGCAACATAGATGTAACTTCTGAATAATACTCTTCATGCCACACAATGGGTTCACCGCCAATTTTCCGACACATTTCTGGGTGTGTCTTATTGGCAATTCCCTTTAATTGACATATAACTCGGCGATATTGAACGAATCGAAGTCGAGATATCATATCGCAAACTAGCCAAATCTAACGAAGAAATCTGGTAGTCAATCTCCCTGTACGCTCAGAGGCCTTTGACCTAGTTATAAGATAAATATTTTCGAGCAATAATTTGTCGCGAACGTGAACTGAAACGCGATGGCATAACCTATACATGCTCATATATGTTCCACAAGTTATTCCGATGCCATCCATACTGTTTTATTTCATCCGATGTGTTTATGTCCAATTGTCCAACTTCATTCATCAAACGAATTACAGAAACAAGACGTGTCTGCGACTTGAAGTAAATATTGAAACCGAAATTAAAATAGAATGCACGGGTTATGGTCACGTGGAATTCTCAAAATTTTAAATTGTATCAATGCATTTTCAAACTAGAATGCACTCACTGGAGCTGCCTATACTTGCGCCCATCACACATTTGGCATGTTGTGTGGTGTCTTGCCAACAATAGTTTTGACCATGGGTGATGCCGCCGCGTTTGAGATATCGATAACAAAAATCTAGATATAAAATCTCTGTTCATCCATCGCTGAAATAGGTCTGTGTACGGACAGAATATCTCTGTTATCTCAAGTTGATCTATTACACTAACTAACCAACGTACGAGTTATTTGACATATTAATATAACAATATAGACATCGTTAATATGAAGGGTGTGAAGACGATTGGTTGCCGGTGATGCTATATTATATACCAATTGGGTTAACTTACTAGTTTGACTAGAAGGATATCAAGTGTGTATGCCAGTGGCAAAAACCATCAAAGTAAATTACAAAATACCGACACAATTAAATAAAAGAAACGCGATCATTGGTTAGTCTTTGGTTAACAATGTGTCAATGTGAACATGCCTTTCAAGTTAGCGACTGATCTACAGACTTCGGGAACATATCAAAATGTCTATTGCGTTGAGAATGAGAAAGCTTGTTTTCCCAGTTAATTAATGGGGCATTTTAATACCTGTTTCCACATTCTCAGTGCAATTGTTTTTCAATTGCTCGACTGTTTGGCAGGACATGATTTATATGCACCAGGATCTTTCGAAAATGTTTTGAACTTTCCAGAAATATGTTCGTACCCCACAGTCACTGCGAAAAAAAAAAGATTCCGCACGCATCTTTTAGACATGATCTCAAATCATTACCTCGAGTTTCAAGTTACATAAAATAGGCTTCTAATGTGCATTTACTGTTGCCCACGTTTGTTTTACATGCAGTATATATATTTATAATAATAAAACACGGAGCTGTTGGCAGATGGAATGGTTTAGCCTGTCCGGTTAATACGAGTCTCAGCTGTCTGGACATCGACGCAATCATGTCTGGTGTTTTGCGCGCCCATGTAGCTTGTGACGTCCTGATGTGCATCGTGACGTCATGGCGTCTTGATCGGTTTCCGAAAAGAACAATTTCAATTTTGTTCATTTATGAACGATTTGTTACCAAAATAAAACCAGATAACAATGCAAATTAAGTATATATGTGGGTTTAAATTACAATTGATGCAACCATTTAATATTAGCGCGTGTTCATTTGTGACAGTATGTACTTCCGGTATGACGTAACATATTAACGGAAGGAAGGATAAACAGACATCCGAGCCGAAAACATTACTTGCGTCCAGCAATGACTGGCGCAAGTAATTATTTAACTATACTTTCATGTCCACTTCTGTTTTACATAACATAAACTTCTTGGTACAGAGAAAATTAGAAATTTAAGTGTTTCTTCAATACTCCATCGGATATCTATGCATATTTATTGTTTTCAAGCAAAAATTTGTGAACTTTACTCTCCATTATTATTAATCAATCAGCAAGCCTGTCAAAATTTACTGCCAGTCCCAGAAACGTCTTATTTTTGGAAGTCGTTTGATGAATAAAGTTGAAAAATTTGGCAGAAAAACATCGGATGAAATAAACAAAAATCTTCGGAATGACTTGCGGAACATGTGTGAACATTTATAGGTTATGTCATGGCGTTTAGGTACACGTCCGCGACAAATTAAATCTTGAAATATTGCATTTATAACTAGGTCAAAGGCCACTGAGCGAACATGGAGATTGCCGACCCGATTTCTTCGTTATATTTGGCTAGTTTTCGATATGATATCTCGACTACAATTCGTTAAATTTTGAGTTATATGGCAAATGAAAGGGACACACCAGAGGATATTTTGTCTTCTATTATCGATTTCTATAATTTATTAGGGTGTTGATAGTGGGATTGGAATCAACGGCACCAAACCCTTGACACTATGTGTAAATTTACCCCATGTTTCAATTTTCAAAATCTTTTCAGCACCGTGTTCAGTGGAATAGCGCGCAACTTTTAAATTAAATCAGTAGACCATCGGAATCTAAAAGAAAAAGTGGATCAAACACTCGACGGAAAAACCGTTGTCGGGGAGTAGTTCCCCACATTGATGTAGTTGCCAAGCCTATGAAATTTTATCAAGTCTGTGATAAGTTGAGAGAGAGAATACGTACATTGACAGCAAAATACATAATACAAGTAAGACTTTTTATGTACTAACTCACAGAGCATTTGATTCTATCTGTGCCTTCCCAGAATATTTTAGAGTTATATATACACATAGTATAATCATAAGGTAGGCTGTGCACTATGAGTATATAGAGGACAGCCCCTCAAAAATTACGGGATTTTACAATGGTCACGATTTTAACATCCAACTGTGCACAATATGGAAGATATAATATCTGAACGTTTTAATAATGGAATGATCTTCAATTATGGATGATTTTCAAGAAAAATATTCACATTCACACTTTAGGCAACGCGTTGTAGACACATTTATATCCAGTCCATCGACTTGATATTTGGCATGCTTTGTATTCGTACGTGGCGCGGTTGTGTTAAATCAATCTGACAGACGGGTGAGATTTGACAAACACAAAGAAATAGGGACCGATTACAAATAGACAGATACATTAGCTATATGTAGCATGTATATATATGTACTTTATGAGTGTTCTCATTTCCTTCTTTGTATGTACTCAAGCAGTCCTCTGCAATTCCTGTGCCAAATGGGTCCACGATTCATGTGTTCCCAACATGACACAGACAAAGTACGACAAATGGGGACAGCTCAACTTAGAATTTCTCTGCCCGATGTGCGTAACTTGGGGTGGAAGGTATGTTATTAATTGATGTAACATCGGCTCCTTATAATTAATATACATTTCCGATGTTCAGCTAAATGATTAGAATTATCGACATTTTAATTGAAAGGCAATGATTTCCCCCCAAATTCCTGATATATCAGTTGGAGAATGCGCAACTAATCCGATTATCCATGTGTAATACAGTTTTGACATTGACTATACGTGATTGCTAGCACGTAACAACCATTGCGGAGAACAACATATACACTATCCACTTTGGGATATCATTTATATTCAACTTATTTTTTGTACATAATATCACATTGTAGTTGAAACTCATTTTGAGAGGGGCCATCCCCGAATTGTAATAACCTAGCTGTGACCCAATCATTTTGTATAGTTATACCAATCTATTCCCTCGATTGTTCAGAATATTTCATATACGTATATATGGAAATAGGGACATGACCGCATGTCCCTTCTGTTTTTATCTTTGTCGTCGACATACATCAACATAACTATATACATTTGTATATTAAACCACACCATCATTATTTTACAGACAATATTCGTTCCATTCTGCGTTAGGCAGAATTGCGAACACTCTGACAAACCAGCATAGACAGTTGGACAGTCGCATCCAAACAGAGAGAGCGCTACTTGATCAATACCAACACGATTTACCGAAACGTCGACTTCCAATTCTCAAAGATCACACCGTCGACATAGTCTCAACCCAGGTGCTGCGGAAGTACAAACCAACCATTCTCAACAACCATGTTCCACTAAAAGTAGCAACCGATGGTAACTGTTTGTTCCGGGCTGGTTCTATAGCAATGTTCGGGACCGACAGCCATCACATGCAGCTTAGATATCGAACCTGGCTCGAGTTCGCAGAACACCCTGAACTGTATGACATCAACCATCAGAGATATTCATCACCACTGCAGAGTGACCAACGCATTGTTCTTGGCGACTATGATCATTACATAATGGACACCCCAATTGAGGACAACTGGTGCGACCTCAACCACATTCTTGCGTTAAGTGCCGTTCTTGGTGTTGCAATCCAAAGTTTCTTTCCACCAGGTGAGTACAATAACTATATGTTGACCTGGTAACAAATACATAATTTTGGTTAAGATAGTTATGAACGTGGTGTTTTTAGAAAATTCTGTTTTTCGCATGTGATTCTAAAGACGGTATAGTTTTATGTACATATACAAATACAATTTGCGAATACAATGTATAACGAACACCAAGCATTTCTTTGACAATGCACGGCCTGACTCAACTAGTCGTGCTACAAGACTGTAATATTATTAGTTCTCGGCAAATCTGTAATCCTTAGGTTTCTCGTTCTAAATCTCGCAACGACTGACAGTCATATGTATCAATCAAAGTTGAAATTAATAATATGACTCTGGCATATGTTTGAATGGTATTTTCACTTATGGGTAACGTTAAATACGTCATTATTTATTTATTAGCCTCCATAATTTTGATAGGTCCTGGGTAAAATCATCACGTTCACAATTATTTTAAACTGTTCAGACTCACTGTCGGTGGAGATTGATCACTTTTATTTAGGAGCCGTTTCCTTTCTTCAAGTCACACTTGATTCAAGTCACACTTGATTCAAGTCACACTTGATTCAAGTCACACTTGATTCAAGTCACACTTCATTCCGTGTCAGGTGAGAACCGCTTTGCGACAGTATCGAATAGTGGACATAATTTGATAATAATATCGCTAGCCACTTTCTGCCAATCATGATCACATCACGGTTTATGTTTTTTTCCCAATAAAATTTGCCTGTTCTCGACATTTTTTTTACTGATAACATCATTTAATTGTTTCCTCATATACATTCAAGTGGAGATCAACCAATAGGTTAAAAATGATACCAAAATTACCAAAATATATATCTTGTTTAAATATGCAAAACTTAACGCAACGATTTTTGCGTGACTGAACCGTAACTGACGATATACACGCTTTTGGTCACCATTTCAGTTCCACCATTACACCCATCAATCCCAAATTATCGTAGAAACATTCTTGTTGTCTCCATTGTGGGGTGGATCATTAGTACGAGGGTTCGATTAAAGTACTTGCATCCAACACAGAACAGTCTGAAACAACTGGCTTGCATATGGTATGTGGTTATGTTCCTTTACACTTCAAACAGTGAAAATAACCTTCAGCTATGTGTCACAATTTGAACTTTGATTGTTGTACGATTGTCAGCCGTTGCTGTCAGGAGAACAATTGCAAACTTGTCGAGATCTAATAGTACTATAGTCATATATCTGAGCTAGGTTCAACGAGTGATTAATTGTCAATCCAATGCTTGGTTTTGCAATATTTAAGAATTTGATATATTTCAGCGAACCTAAACGGAGGGTCAATGCAAACAAATAGATTTTACACGGAGTTGTTGAGGCAAATATCCCCATGGTTCTATGGACATTGCACACCCAAATAGAATTGATATGCAAGACAAATTATGTTTGTCCGAAACTCAAATTTTGCGTTCTGGTGCTGGTACAAAATATTAATTTTGCTAAGCCATTTTGCTCATCAAAGTACATTTTGAAGAACAAAAATCAGTTAAGTCAAACTTATCCCTTGTGTTCTCATGTATATCGATTGTGATCCAATCATAATTTCGAATTGTTTTGTTGATTGTAATAGAACTATACAGCCTTTCTTGTGAACGACATGCCGAAAAGTGCATTTTTTCAGAAGCCACGACGTACACAATTATCTGAAAACAACATTTCAATAACTAGCAATCGTTCCCTCAACTTTCAAGTATGGAAATGCATGTATGAATTGAAATGCTTCACTTATTTTAGTTTTTTTACTTCGTTGGGGGGGGGGGGGGGGTACACAAGAATCCGTAGGGGGGGGGGGGTCCGTAGACTCAAATTTGTTCGGAGTTTTTCTCAGTAATTTTTTTTGCACAGCCATCAATTGCCACGTCTGCCGCCCTTTTTCGTTTTGTATAATTCTATCTGGGCTTTTATTCCAATATTTTAAATAAATTTGTTTAAAACGTGGCGCAAATAGTTAGTGCCATGATAACCTGTGCATCTGCGATTGTGACGTATGTAGGATTCGGTTGTTATTTTATTGTTTTAGCTAATGTTTACTGAGATGTGAAACATCATAGTGTTTTAAAACACGAGGTATCCTTAGTCCGATTGGGAGAGTCACACCTCTAGTTGCATTGGGAATATGTTTTGTGGGATGTATATTGTTTATACTGCTACTAAAGTCTTTTATTGTTTCCTCAGTTGCAGATGGTTTCGCGTTGTCGCCGTTCACTCGACTCGTACAAGGTCGGGGTGTATCAGCACCAAAGCCGTCACTGGTGATAATGTGGACTTCCACGCGCGTTCCAACTGGCGACGAGTTGAACTGTAACCATTTCGTCCCACTGATGATCCGAAAAGCACAACCCATGAAGACAGTTTCAACAATCAACGTACATTCAACGTCACCACCAACTAGTTCAAAGGCAACCCTCTCGCGACAACCAGCCATCACCAAACAAACCTTCGCCACAAAACCACCAGTCACCATCAAACCAACGTTCGCCACAATACCACCAGCCACCATCAAACCAAAGTTCACCACCAAACCAGCTGTCATCACTAAACCACGAGCCATCACAAAACCAACGTTCACCACTAAACCGTCAGCCAACAACAAACCAACGTTCGCCACTAAACTACCGGCCATCACCAAACCAATTGTCACCACTAAACCACCAGCCACCATCAAACCAACGTTCACCACCAAACCAGCTGTCATCACTAAACCACGAGCCATCACAAAACCAACGTTCACCACTAAACCGTCAGCCAACAACAAAACAACGTTCGCCACTAAACTACCGCCCATCACCAAACCAATTGTCACAACTAAACCACGAGTCACCAACAAACCAACGTTCGCCACCAAACCACCAGCAATACCAAACCAACGTTCGCCAACAAACCGACTATCAACACTAAACCGCGAGCCAAATCCAAACCAACGTTCTCCACCAAACTATCGGTCACCACCAAACCAACTGTCACAACTAAACCACGAGTCACAACCAAACTGCCAGCCATCACCAAACAAACATTCGCCACTAAACCGCCAGCCAAGACTAAAACAACTTTCACCACTAAACCGGCAGTAATCACTAAATCACCAGTCACCACCAAACCAGCTTTCACCACTAAACCACCAACCACCATCAAGTCCACATCTAGTTTGATCAACGTTACCACTGATGTTTCAACGGACAGTGTAGCTGACAGCAATATATCCATGCAATCACTCGATTCTCGTCTTCAACCTTTATTTCACTCAACGCCTATTAGTTCCGACTGTGGTGAATCCATCGTCAGCGAATCTGATACGAGCTACATCAGTTCTCCAAATGATGCGACACCTTCCGTCCAAAAAAAGCGATGACATTCAACCAGTTGTTCAACAAATGAAGCCCTTACCTCCACCAGGGAAATTCTTAGATACCCACGAAGCAATCAACTTATTGCTGACAGAGACTACAACACAAACTGAAATTCCTAGTGGCCCTAAAAGCAATGTTTATGTAATTCTTGACAATTCGAACAATGTCAAGAAACGCGCCGACGGAAAACCTTCCCGATACGATGACGACTGTGGCGTTTGGGGCGGCAAAGGATCGCAAAAGAGACATCATTATCTAAAAACTGCTACAACACTACGATACATCGACAAGAAGAACAACTTATTCTGCAACTCAAAAAGAGAAGACGGGGCAACAACTAGAGTTCCACTCGATACACAACCTGATTCGTCGACCGTGCTTGTCTTATGAGATGCATAACGGGGAATCAATAAACCAGTTTAACACATGGTCAATATAGAACGTTTATTATCAGCTCATAGTATATGGACAAATTGGTAAATATATGTAACATGACACGGGGAATGTCATGGAATATGTGCCGTTGATCTCAGATGACATAAAAAGGCACTGATTATTATAATAAAGAGCGTTTTGTTAGTCCAAATGAAGAGCGTTTAATGCTGACATTTCAATCACTCTGAGTGTGGGAAATGCACATGTTTTTTTAAAATGCACATTGATTTATTTATATATCACTTTTCTCAGCTTAAAGGAACAGTGTACCCTAGCGTCCATCCATGTCTGTATCCGGAGTCTCTCACAGAAGTCCAATTAAATTGTCCAGCTTAAGTATATTATTATATACAAAGCTTTTAATGTTTGACAAATATGTATTCAATATGAAACCGTGTGGTACTTGCATTATTCCTTGCGAAATCTGGGCTGAATGAAATGCCACCATAATGGTCCCTCCGCTTAACGACATTCAATAAAATGTAAAAAGAAGAGCGTTTAGAAGTTTTATCGCTCAATCTCTATATCTTGCGTATGGATAAATCAATTGGCCTGGCAGTGGGTACTCAGAAAATTTAAGTTACTAGCCATGTGTGGTAATTACTTTTGCCCCCCCCCCACCTTTATTTTGCCATTAACATGTAGCTCTAGACTTGGCTGTCATGTTTAGTCTCTGTTATGCCGATATCGCGAATAATGTAAATGCATCGCTGTAAATATTAATAGATTTCCAACTAGCTGAATACACCACGAAACAGTAAGAGAAACAAACTGAGTGCTAGGAAGCTATTAGCAACACATATGTATCACCAACGTAAGAAACCCCCTGAAATTACATCATACTTCCAGGAAAGAAGGAAAGAAAAAAGAGAATACATGATTTGTAAAATTTCATGCTTATTTTGTGTAAAATTGAATTTCTTAACAATGGCGTAACACGGATGACCAGACATGTCAGGGCAGGCGGTGTCATTCCCATTACACTAGCGATACACAAAGCTGAATCATCTGCCATAATTAGTTAATGATCATCATTCCGTGTATTGTCGACCCATACACACAAGACGGAAGGAAACGCCTAGTTTATTAACTATGCTCGTATAGCCACACCATCGTTGTGGAATATTCATCACACATTCCATTCAGCACATACTTCAAAGGATATGATGTAGAATATCCATACAAGAGGTATGTGTACCTGAGTTAAATCCAGCATCACGGTTGTGCCAGTCACGGCGGTCAGGGAATGTTGGGACTCATTTTTGACACATGAACACTTTCTCGTCGTTGGCACACCCGGTATCCGCGAACCTGTACATGTTGTATGTATCAGAATACAATACGCCCATGCAGTCCTCTGGGCCACCGGTTGGATTCAAATACGCCCAGGCGATGAACGGGAGTACGGAACCACTCCACGAGTACATGACATCGTTCCCATGGATATCTCTCCCGTCTGCCCACATCTTATCTGGAACCAGAACAATAAAACTGTTAATCTGTGCGACAAGCAATAAAAAAAACCTCTTAAGTGGACAGATTGCAGGCTCTTGTCACATCCCGGTTGTTGATATGAAACTACAGTTTTAATCGCCAACACACTTCCATTCGGCAAACCTCGGATTATCCGTACCTGATATCAAATTGATTCTGATCAATGAATTTCACACACTTCGACACAAGTAAGGTAAGTATTCTATAAATGTGCGATTGTCCTACTGGTTGGAAATTCGTATACAAATTCGTTGCTATCATTACAACAGTTAGAAACCAAAATGAGCTGCGAGTCACTTGTTAATTTAGATGGGCTAGCAAGAAATTATGTTTTAGAAATTTTCCACATCTAATTTCTGGGTCATGTGAGGGCTTGCATACGACACCGAAATTTAGACAGTATAATTATTGGTTGTCGGGAGACCTACTGAAAGAATGCAGGAAAACACACCGCAAGCACGTAAACAACACGAACAAGGACTCTTCAAGCTCACAATCACTTTGGTCATTTATACAAAAAAACAAACACAATGACAACTATGGTGTTGCACCTCTCAAAGAAGAATAACATACACAGACCCAAAACACCGAAGTGAGATACTAAACGAGCAGTTCTCATCCATCTTCACACGAGATGATCTGGCTAGTATAGGACAACCACATCTAAGTTGCCTCCATTTGGAAATATCTAAGGACGTAGTAAGAACTCTTACAAGGCCGCCGGACCAGCGACATCAATGATCGCCGGTTCAAGACTATTTCGGATAATGTATCACCAGCGATCACCTTATTTTATGAGACATCTATACAGAACGGTACCATCCCAGATGACTGGCGGAAAGGCGTGGTTACACCATTATTCAAAACGGGCTGTCGCTCCAGATCAAGCAATTACCGTCCAGTCTCGCGCATGTCAACCATTTGCAAGAGTATAAAACACATCGTTCGCAGTCACATCATAAAATATTTGACAAAGAACTGGGGCACAACACGGCTTTCAGAAAAATCGATCACCAGCTGATCACCATAATCAACGACCTTGCTGGGGGCCTTTGCAACGGTGACCAATATGATTGTGTTTTCCTAGATTTTACCAAGGCCTTTGAAAAAGTACCACACCAACGGCTGCTAATGAAACTCTAACAGGTCGGAATAGACGTCACCTTACGAAGACAGTAATATACTTCTGTCATTGAATTTCAATCGTGTTCATGTTTTTGTAGTGCTCGACTGAACGTGCCGCATTTTTAATTTGCCAAAGTTTCGGTAAAGCATCCATGACAACGTAGTTACTGCGAAAACAAATGAATCAACTGATCAACGGGCTGATGAACATGGATAATTTGAGTGAGAATAAATGTATTACCCGATACAACCATATTAGTTTTGTTTCCTATTCATATCAATGATAATATCATGTCATTGGTCACTAGAGCATTTGATGTGACAAGAGAATGTTCTTACACTGTGAGTTAATAATTTTACCGGATATAGCTAACCAGTCATGGACCATCGCATCTGATTCGATTCTCTGTGTGTTGATAATTATTAAGACGTTCCCCGTCATTATAAACGTAAATAGTAGACAACAAAGTATGTTCTTGATCATATAGTTTATTACAGAACATTGAAGTTGAGGTGTATTTATCTTCGTTGCCAATTTTATCCGATTTATTTTCAGCCCGTAAACAGATTCGGAGATCGTCCAATGGAAAGTCGTGTTTTGTCAATTGATTTGATATAGCTGAGAATGACATTTTATCGTTTTAATTATAAGCCATCAATATAGTTTAGATGTTTAGATGTATCCTTAGGCGAACAACAAACTGTATAATTGCGCGAAGCGGACTTATACTAAGTATGCTGACCGTATACTGATACATCTATACGCTAATAGATCAATCTAAGATCGACGTTGATGGCGTATATACGCAACATCATCATCACCAAAACTGTGATCGTCGTTTTTTTGTACCGTGAATGATACTAACCTTTGTCATGTCCTAGCGTCGATAGTAGTGCTGCCACATCATCCAGCATCGCCTGACTCTCAATGGTTATAAGATGAGCTCCGTCGTCCTCACAACACATCCGTGCGATATCACCAATCACGGGGGAATCCCCGAACCTCAGCAGATAATCGTTCCCAGCTAGTGTCCGTAGTTCATACCCAGAAGAACTGGAGCAGATGGCTTGTGTGTAAAAAAGATAACTCAAAATAAATGTATTATGATCAAGACACTTGTTTGTCTATATGTTCATCTTTGTATCATCACCATTCATGGAGTAATTTGGATAAAAATCGAGGTTGGCAATATATTTGAATATGCTTGTGTTTCTGAATGTGTAACTGAAAGTCCCATCACAAAACCTTTTTCTAACACTTATTGTCCAACTCTACCCCATTAGGATTATCACCAACGTCACAAGTGAATATTAGTATCAAGCATAATTGTCTGGTACAACTTGGTCCAGGTCAACAAGGGATATTTTCGTGAATTTCGCACGGTTTATGGTTGGTAACTCAAGAATAATAGGCTCTGAGTAATCACATTCATATTTGAGATGTAATCGTAGTCTGTAAGTTGCCATCCCATTACGATATATGAATCTGGGATTAAGATCCCCAGATGTTAGACCTTTAAATTTATGAGTTTCCGTCGATTGGTAATTTGACCTCCTTAATGCATGTCCATGCATGCGATTATAGCTATACACATATAGGTGATTTATAAGGATTAATCGGTGAATCAACAGGTGTGATGTCACACCTGTCAATTACGTCCCCGTTGACAGCGCGCGAACTTTGGCAGCTCTTAATCACGCCCCTACGGAACAACTTGTATGATATGCTTTCCCATAAAGTAGCGGGGAATTGCAGAAACGTAGATCGTTCTACATGTATATATTTCGTAGAGAAATACGATAACGTTATTTCGCTCTAGATAGCGTTATTTCACTTTAGTTTATCGGCGGTTTACGCGAATGAAAAATTTGAAGACAAATTCCATAACCGCGCGTTATAGTAAATTATCTGCAAACTTCTCGGATATAACCCGTATCCTTATTCGAAACAAGAGTTATTTCTTATAATTTAATCCGTCATTTCACAGGAGAACAACCATAAGTAGAAGGCAGAAGTAAAACAAGCGAAAAACTTTCCGAAGAAAATATCACGCGGGTAAAGATGAAACAGACACTCTTGACATCTAACCGTCGATTGATCATGCAAGTGTCGTCAACTTTTCGGCGGTTTTGATTGGCTAGCCCCAACATATTGCCGCTTGTGAACATTTTATATTTCTTTTTAGACACGAGTGAGATGTTTCGAAATTCTAACAAAAACTGTAAATCTCTATTTATTCACATTCTCGAACATGAAGTGCTAGGTTTAACTTTGCATATGCGGACCTTCGAATGTCAAAATGACTGACAGCACATAAATGGATAAGTCTACAAGATATTTTATATCGTCATAACTATTGTAAATGTATTTTCCGTATCCAAAATGGACCCTTTCAAAAATAATGTATGCGCATGTGAGAGCTGAGTTCTAGTACTGCTGGCAATGACAGTTCCAACGTCGAAAAATTGTGCCAGGCGGAATCACTATCTCACAAATATTAAAATGAGGTGTTCATCCACGCAACATAGTAGCGGTTCAGCACTGGATAATCGGCTGATCAGTCACTATTTTGTCACATCTTATCTATAAAACTTATGATTTTCAAATGTAGAAAGTGTGTAATAAACAGTATAATCATTGGTTTCTCTCTCTCTCTCTCTATCCACAAATGAAATTCTGGGCCACATTGTCACAGTTGTCTTATTGACGTTCGTATGGAGACAACTATTACGTTGACAAGTAACACGTTTATAAAAATTCCGATGTCATACCTGCGGTGGTGCGGGGCACTGTTGTAGTAGTTGAGATATCCGCTGTTTGCTCTTGCTGCTCTGTGGTCTTCTCTGAAGATGTAACAAAGATCACTAGAAAGCCACGTTTAAATGTGATGGGGCCGATCTACTACGGGGTAATGTTTGTACACACGACGCTTGGCTTAACGACCCTCTAAAACGCTACCGATAGTATCAGTAAGTACACTGTTGTTGACCGCAGGGTATGTGCAATTTACAGATACCATTTAATAAACGATATACGCGCTCTGAATGTTATGTCTGATGTTGGGTGTCATCAGCTCTTGATTATATATATCAACAAAGCAGACATCACTTTAATTAGAATATACAGAGATATATTTCGTATCGAATTCGGTACCCTATCGAATTCAGTACCCACGTCCAATATGGAGATGGCTTCGTCTTCATGCATAACTACAAATTTTGGAAATAACAGTACTATGATTCGATCCGCCGCGATATTTTAACCTAAACTGTTATCAGTATTTGCGAAAAAGGATTGTGCGCTGAATTTGCCGCATCATCTGAAATATATATTTCTTATTATAGTCATGAATTGTAATTAATTATAATCGTGTACCTCTGTGTATTCTCACATATTCACAGTCAAAAAGAATACTGTAAATCATGCTTACCCAAGACACAGATATTAAAGACGATAGTAACTAGGTGAAACTGACCTTAGATTAAACATATTTATTTGTCTAATTTAAATAACACATATAGGAAATAACACATACATTTGTATACAGACAATGGGATTGGAGGACCAGTGCTGACTCACTTATGAGTACCTCATCTGACCTTATTAGCTACGACCACACGTTACGGGTGTGACTAATTCGGTCCGGGTGTTCTCATGGGCCCGCAGACAGTCTAATATGATGCCACATGGTAGTAGGATACAGAATAAGCATATATTGTGAAAATTGACTTGCTGTGTCGTCCACCGGCGGGTTTATTAACCATTTAAATGCCGATATTGACTAAAAGAACCCGGGAGAGCCCAGATGGACGCATAGACCCGACCATATTATATATTGATGACTAATGGTTGCGAGGCACTTACTAAAGGTATATTGCAAATATTGACTCGCTATCTCGTTCGCGGCCGGCTTCATTAACCCCTTAAATGACGATATGTGCCAGAAGAACATGGCGCAAGCCCGGGCACGCCCGGGCAGGCCCTGGTGGTCTCATGGGCCCGCAGACAGTCTAATATGATGTCATATGGTAGTAGGATACAGAATAAGCATATATTTTGAAAATTGACTTGCTGTGTCGTCCACCGGCGGGTTTATTAACCCTCTAAATATCGATATTAACTAAAAGAACCCGGGAGAGACCGGACGGACACAGAAACCTGATAATATTATATATTGATGACTAATGGTAGCGAGGCACTTACTAAAGGTATATTGCAAATATTGACTCGCTATCTCGTTCGCCGCCGGCTTCATTAACCCCTTAAATAACGATATGCGCCAGAAGAACGCGGCAAGCCCGGGCAAGCCCGGGCAAGCCCGGACAGGCCCTGGCTACCTCCTGAACCCGCGGACAGTCTAATATGATTCCGTACGGTAGTAGGATTCTGAATAAGCATGCAAATTTACTTGCTGTGTCATCAACCGACGGGTTTATTAACACTTTAAATGCCGATATTAACTTAAAGAACCCGGGAGAGCCTCGACTGACACAGCGACCCGATCATATTATATATTGATGAATAGTGGGATCGAGGCACTTACTAAAGGTACAGTACACTCAGAGTGTGGTAAAAGGAAAACACTCAACACGGTGGGGATATTTTTGGGAGAGTGATTCACAGTGGCCCACTCAACAGCGTGGGCCTTAGTGGAGAGGATTAGCAAGGCGCTATTGTCTAATCAACAAGGTGACAGCAGTTTATTCCCACCTCACTACATATCACCGCGAATCACCGTGAAACACGGTGGATTGCCGACAATCACTGCGATACGCTTATACATGTATTCGCAACAGAATAGCATTGCATTTTCCACCATTTACTTTTTTATTTGTTTTCATTTAAAAAAAATTGAAAAAGACAAAATGGTAATGTACAATTAAAATTGCATTTTCCACCATATACTTTTTATTTGTTTTCATTTAAAAAAAATTGAAAATGACAACATGGTATTAATGTACAATTAAAATTAGCTGTATACGGAAGACTTTATTATACTGTGGTCCGTTTGTGTGCTTCGCGCACATTTTTATCTTTTAAACTTTTTGACATGTTGACTTGAGAAAAAAAACAATCATAATGTTTTCAGTTTCAACTTCTTGCTCATTTTAAAGGCACTTGTTGGTTTGAAAGTCAAAATTATGATCGATTTTGATACATCGCGGATCATGGATCAGCATATGCCGATAAATACGCTAAACATTGTTATACATGAACGGCATCTTTCTGGTTGTATTATTGTGATCGAAGAACGTTTGGGTCCCGAACATTCTTCCCAGTTAGTATAGTCATTACATGGTAGAGATAATGAGCGTTTATTTCACTTATATGCGAAAACTGAGTACAGCTCGTAAATATCTCTGACATTATCAAATACATGTTTTGTTCAGAGCAGGTGCAACTAAATATATCGCGTATTTATCAATATATCATTGTAATAATAATATCACTTTCAAACTTTAGTAAAACTAACACCGTTATATCACCCACCAGGTTACTCGTGTTACCTTTCCAATTTTGGTTTAATGATCTGTATTTGCATCCAATTTTCCCGGGATACATTTGCATGCATGTACATAGATTATCGGTATCAATTAAAGTCAACCTATATTTTATACCTCTTTCCAAATTACGTACAGGTATAATTCGGAAGCTCGAGACCCACTTAATTGTGAAACAATATAATCTGCATTTTGAATGGCAAAGTGATCACTACATGTAAATGTAGCTCATATGGTTATGATTGAAACTCGCACCCTATGCGCGACGCTGCAATGGGGACAAGTAATTTTGACACCTCTTACAGACATGGCGGAACTTTCAAAGGTTATGTAAGAGCTAACTGACACCCATTATACTACCATTCTCTGAAATAACACGGACCCAGTCATATTTCATTTTTTTTTCATGTGATTCCTAATGGTCACCGACATTTTGTTTTATCATTTTTAGCTGGTATATATATATTTACACTATACAACCGTTTCAACCACTTCATGTTATTATACACCCATAGCATGATAATCATTAAAATTCAAAAGTGCATTGGTTTTTGGGAAGTAGTTCCGCCCCTTCCAACTCCTCCAGGGTTAAATCCAAAACCCCAATAAAAAAACACATATACACTACCGTAGTTGAATCAGACTTCCCTTGGGAGAGTTTTTGCATGCATTGATATAGGGGCCTGAACAAATGAGGGAGCTTGGTAATGTTATCCATATTTGCGTTTCGCGCATATTTCGATCTTTTAAACATTTTGCTAAACAAGATAGCATTATTAAAAATAAATTAAAACAGATTTAATTGTTTTAATGGACTTGAATCATTATATTAATTATTATACATACACGTACATGTATATGTGTGTGCATGTGTGTAAATAATACGAGATTTGCGCTTAAAATTTGAAATAAGTGATCGAGGGACGGAAGAAATCCATACATTAACAAATTGTTTATTTATTTTACCTATACATGTAGCTAGTTAATCATTCTGGATTTTCTGAAAATATCAACCATAATATAAATATAATGTACAGCAGCATACAATGCATGGCCCACTGAGTGTATGTTTTAGAATAAACTACAGTAAAGGATTTCGGCTATGCATGACGTGATACAATATAGATGTCGGCGTTTTGAAGCGATTCTCTGTGATCCGCGGTGATTCCCAGTGGTCACCGACAAGTCACCCGGACGTTTGTTTATTCAACTTAATCCGATCCACTCGGGTTCACCATGGAAAAATCACCGTGAATGCCGGTGATTCACAGTGGGCTTAGTGGGGTTCCCACCGTGTTGAGTGTTTTCCTTATACCACACTCTGACTGTACTGTATATTGCAAATATTGACTCGCTATTTCGTTCGCGGCCGGCTTTATTAATCCCTTAAATGACGATCTGCACCAAGAGAGCACGGGAAAGCCCGGGCAAGTCCGGGCAGGCCCTGATGGCCTCATGGGCCCGCGGACAGTCTAATATGATGTCGTATGGTAGTAGGATATATACAGAATAAGCATAGATTATGAAAATTGACTTGCTGTGTCGTCCACCGGCGGGTTAATTAACCATTTAAATGCCGATATTAACTAGAAGAACCCGGGAGACTTCTCGGGTTCGGTGATACCTTCGGGTTTGGCGATATACCACGTACACGGGGTGAACTACGGGAATAAATAATAAGGTTTTAGAGAACTTATAAACTTTATTTCATCTAAACGGCACTATCAGTAAATACAATATATATATATATATATATATATATATATCACATCACCTTGAAACATTTTATACATAAATATATTTGCAAGTAAAAAATTACTATAACGGAGACAGAAGTACGATAACAAAACTCCCTCCAAATAATTGTCATTTCAATTTCAGAAATGAAACTATGCGTCATGCATAATTTATATTTCATTAATCTCTATATTTTCCCTTTTGGTAAGTTATAGAACTTAAAATTGCATGACATTTTGTCCGAGAAAAACAGAATAGCTATCTTCAAATAAGTTGTTCTGTGTATAGATCAGTTAAAATTTCTAAATTCTCAAATAAACAGAATATTTGTGTATACGCGTATAATTTCCATTAATGTTCGCGAAACAATATGTACATGATAGTATAAAAGCATTTATGGGGAAAACTCACAACAGCTGAAACGAAAAATGTCCACCAACAGTACTATATAAGACACACATATATACACGTGTTTGCAATATAGGGCAAATGAATATAATTTTGTCAAATTGTTTAGAACATTTCCCGGAAATCTAATCACTCGAACTTCCATATATATGTGTATTTTCGAAAGATTTATCGGACATTTTCAAATGTTTACAGTTAACAAAGGATGCTAAAACTAGTTAGTAACAATTGGGTGATTGGCGGAATGTTCATATGTTAAACTTCAAGAGTGATTGATTTCCAACTAATTTGTTTCTCACAGTTCGTGCATATATGATTTCCAGGAATGTTCATGAAACAATTTATGAATAATAATAACAAGCAAAACAAATATGAGAACCACAAGATATATAACAATCATACCTACTAATAGCACAATTGAAAGTATAATATATACATACACGTGAATAGATATATAATTCAAAACTTTTTCAAACTGTTTGCATAGTTCTACCCAATAACATAGCTTTCTGCACAAGGTCTTCGTCAGTGATGATATATCATCACTGATGAAGGCCTGATGCCGAAAGCTATGTTATTGAACAGATCTAACTAGATGTGCATCTACTACACGGCCCCTGTCTTAGTGGGTGACCCATGATGTGCCAGATGTTTGCAATATTGTATAAGAATGGTATCGCTTATTTGAAGTTGATACCATATTGACGTATTTTCAAAATACACTGAGGTTGATCGAATGTTTAAAACTTTAACAGAATACTAGCTACTGGCTGTACATATCAAACATGTAAAACCTGGTGTTGTAGCATAACAATTTGCGTAAATGGGTGAATTCCAGGACATTGTAGTATTCAAATAAAATTTCAGAAAAGTAAGCTACTCTAAAGAAAATCGGAATATAACTATGTATATATATGTGATTTAATACATGACCTTTTTTTCGCTAAGGATAGTAACGATGCTCTCTCTTCAAAACTGACCGAACTATGTTATTGTCAATGCTTATTACATTGTTTGTATGTATCAACACGCTCGATCAGACTGTTTAAAATTCAGAACCACTAGAATTGCAACATTGGACTTCGAAACAAACATTGAAACATCGATTGAACTATCAAATTAAAATCACATAGACACTATATAGTCACTATCAAATAAGAAGTATTGTCAGTTTTTTTGTCTTTTCGGTGCGCTGGATGTCTTTGTCGATTTTGTACGTTTTTTCTGCGCTGGTTTTCGTGCCGTTGGTGTTGTTCGTGGAACGGTTAGTGTACCATCTGTTGATGTTACTGTGCTTGATTTCCTCGATTGCCCGCTTAAAAATTTACGGACCTTGCATGAGTTCTCCTCGTCTGTCATAGTTGTCCACTGTGAATGAAGCACACGAAATTTCTTCATATGTGGAGCAAGTTCGTAGTTCCCTTGTCCGTGAATCGCTCGTCTGGTGTCCATATGTTGTAATTTGACGATGGTATGGATTTTGGAAATAAGTTCTGGTAACTTTTGGCTTTTCCAATTTGTCGAAAGCTTAAGAAGGTGGTTTATCGACTCGCACGAATTGTTAGTCCACTCGATCGTTGACTTTCCTTGAAGAGATGGCTCGAATATGTAACGCCGAATGGAAGGAAGAATTTTTGAGAAATAATTATTGAATCCAGGTACGATAACATCGTATTCCTCAAGCAAACGTAACGACTCCAGATCGAAGGTATACTCATCTTCGCTGGAGAGAAGACCTTTGTCCGAAAAAATATCGCTAACGATCTTCTTAACTTTTTGCTGTCGGCGCCGACGTCGTGTGTCAGGTGGTGCCTAATGTTTTTTTCGGATATGACGCGTACATAGGAGCTGCGTCGATGTTGGAAAGCACTGCCGCAACGCTTTTGTTACCGCCTTCTCTTCGTCCATACCGAATACCAAGTTAGTTCCCCCAAGTTCTACACCGAATAAATCCAAATCTAACTTTGACTGCAGATGGGAACAAAATCGATGGTAAGTATGAAATGTCGCATCCCAGTGTAGGTAAAGCGGTCCTAAAAGAATAGGAACATCCTGTGTTGATTTTTTGCCGAGGTTCCTGTTGCGGTAAACAACTAAAGTCACAAAACATGGGGTTTTGTGACTTTAGTTGTTCACCGCAACAGGAACCTCGGCAGAAAATCAACACAGGGTGTTCCTATTCTTTTAGGACCGCTTTACCTACACTGGGATGCGACATTTCATACTTACCATCGATTTTGTTCCCATCTGCAGTCAACGTTAGATTTGGATTTATTCGGTGTAGAACTTGGGGGAACTAACTTGGTGTTCGGTACGGACGAAGAGAAGGCGGTAACAAAAGCGTTGCGGCAGTGCTTTCCAACATCGACGCAGCTCCTATGTACGCGTCATATCCGAAAAAAACATTAGGCACCACCTGACACACGACGTCGGCGCCGACAGCAAAAAGTTAAGAAGATCGTTAGCGATATTTTTTCGGACAAAGGTCTTCTCTCCAGCGAAGATGAGTATACCTTCGATCTGGAGTCGTTACGTTTGCTTGAGGAATACGATGTTATCGTACCTGGATTCAATAATTATTTCTCAAAAATTCTTCCTTCCATTCGGCGTTACATATTCGAGCCATCTCTTCAAGGAAAGTCAACGATCGAGTGGACTAACAATTCGTGCGAGTCGATAAACCACCTTCTTAAGCTTTCGACAAATTGGAAAAGCCAAAAGTTACCAGAACTTATTTCCAAAATCCATACCATCGTCAAATTACAACATATGGACATCAGACGAGCGATTCACGGACAAGGGAACTACGAACTTGCTCCACATATGAAGAAATTTCGTGTGCTTCATTCACAGTGGACAACTATGACAGACGAGGAGAACTCATGCAAGGTCCGTAAATTGTTAAGCGGTCAATCGAGGAAATCAAGCACAGTAACATCAACAGATGGTACACTAACCGTTCCACGAACAACACCAACGGCACGAAAACCATCGCAGAAAAAACGTACAAAATCGGCAAAGACATCCAGCGCACCGAAAAGACAAAAAAACTGACAATACTTCTTATTTGATAGTGACTATATAGTGTCTATGTGATTTTAATTTGATAGTTCAATCGATGTTTCAATGTTTGTTTCGAAGTCCAATGTTGCAATTCTAGTGGTTCTGAATTTTAAACAGTCTGATCGAGCGTGTTGATACATACAAACAATGTAATAAGCATTGACAATAACATAGTTCGGTCAGTTTGGAAGAGAGAGCATCGTTACTATCCTTAGCGAAAAAAAGGTCATGTATTAAATCACATATATATACATAGTTATATTCCGATTTTCTTTAGAGTAGCTTACTTTTCTGAAATTTTATTTGAATACTACAATGTCCTGGAATTCACCCATTTACGCAAATTGTTATGCTACAACACCAGGTTTTACATGTTTGATATGTACAGCCAGTAGCTAGTATTCTGTTAAAGTTTTAAACATTCGATCAACCTCAGTGTATTTTGAAAATACGTCAATATGGTATCAACTTCAAATAAGCGATACCATTCTTATACAATATTGCAAACATCTGGCACATCATGGGTCACCCACTAAGACAGGGGCCGTGTAGTAGATGCACATCTAGTTAGATCTGTTCAATAACATAGCTTTCGGCATCAGGCCTTCATCAGTGATGATATATCATCACTGACGAAGACCTTGTGCAGAAAGCTATGTTATTGGGTAGAACTATGCAAACAGTTTGAAAACGTTTTGAATTATATATCTATTCACGTGTATGTATATAGTATACTTTCAATTGTGCTATTAGTAGGTATGATTGTTATATATCTTGTGGTTCTCATATTTGTTTTGCTTGTTATTATTATTCATAAATTGTTTCATGAACATTCCTGGAAATCATATATGCACGAACTGTGAGAAACAAATTAGTTAGAAATCAATCACTCTTGAAGTTTAACATACGAACATTCCGCCAATCACCCAATTGTTACTAACTAGTTTTAGCATCCTTTGTTAACTGTAAACATTTGAAAATGTCCGATAAATCTTTCGAAAATACACATATATATGGAAGTTCGAGTGATTAGATTTCCGGGAAATGTTCTAAACAATTTGACAAAATTATATTCATTTGCCCTATATTGCAAACACGTGTATATATGTGTGTCTTATATAGTACTGTTGGTGGACATTTTTCGTTTCAGCTGTTGTGAGTTTTCCCCATAAATGCTTTTATACTATCATGTACATATTGTTTCGCGAACATTCCTGGAAATTATACGCGTATACACAAATATTCTGTTTATTTGAGAATTTAGAAATTTTAACTGATCTATACACAGAACAACTTATTTGAAGATAGCTATTCTGTTTTTCTCGGACAAAATGTCCTGCAATTTTAAGTTCTATAACTTACCAAAAGGGAAAATATAGAGATTAATGGAATATAAATTATGCATGACGCATAGTTTCATTTCTGAAATTGAAATGACAATTATTTGGATGGAGTTTTGTTATCGTACTTCTGTCTCCGTTATAGTAATTTTTTACTTGCAAATATATTTATGTATAAAATGTTTCAAGGTGATGTGATATATATATATATATATATATATATATTGTATTTACTGATAGTGCCGTTTAGATGAAATAAAGTTTATAAGTTCTCTAAAACCTTATTATTTATTCCCGTAGTTCACCCCGTGTACGTGGTATATCGCCAAACCCGAAGGTGTCACCGAACCCGAGAAGTCTCCAGGGTTCTTCTAGTTAATATCGGCATTTAAATGGTTAATTAACCCGCCGGTGGACGACACAGCAAGTCAATTTTCATAATCTATGCTTATTCTGTATATATCCTACTACCATACGACATCATATTAGACTGTCCGCGGCCCCATGAGGCCATCAGGGCCTGCCCGGACTTGCCCGGGCTTTCCCGTGCTCTCTTGGTGCAGATCGTCATTTAAGGGATTAATAAAGCCGGCCGCGAACGAAATAGCGAGTCAATATTTGCAATATACAGTACAGTCAGAGTGTGGTATAAGGAAAACACTCAACACGGTGGGAACCCCACTAAGCCCACTGTGAATCACCGGCATTCACGGTGATTTTTCCATGGTGAACCCGAGTGGATCGGATTAAGTTGAATAAACAAACGTCCGGGTGACTTGTCGGTGACCACTGGGAATCACCGCGGATCACAGAGAATCGCTTCAAAACGCCGACATCTATATTGTATCACGTCATGCATAGCCGAAATCCTTTACTGTAGTTTATTCTAAAACATACACTCAGTGGGCCATGCATTGTATGCTGCTGTACATTATATTTATATTATGGTTGATATTTTCAGAAAATCCAGAATGATTAACTAGCTACATGTATAGGTAAAATAAATAAACAATTTGTTAATGTATGGATTTCTTCCGTCCCTCGATCACTTATTTTAAGCGCAAATCTCGTATTATTTACACACATGCACACACATATACATGTACGTGTATTTATAATAATTAATATAATGATTCAAGTCCATTAAAACAATTAAATCTGTTTTAATTTATTTTTAATAATGCTATCTTGTTTAGCAAAATGTTTAAAAGATCGAAATATGCGCGAAACGCAAATATGGATAACATTCCCAAGCTCCCTCATTTGTTCAGGCCCCTATATCAATGCATGCAAAAACTCTCCCAAGGGAAGTCTGATTCAACTACGGTAGTGTATATGTTTTTTTTTTATTGGGGTTTTGGATTTAACCCTGGAGGAGTTGGAAGGGGCGGAACTACTTCCCAAAAACCAATGCACTTTTGAATTTTAATGATTATCATGCTATGGGTGTATAATAACATGAAGTGGTTGAAACGGTTGTATAGTGTAAATATATATATACCAGCTAAAAATGATAAAACAACATGTCGGTGACCATTAGGAATCACATGAAAAAAAAAGGAAATATGACTGGGTACGTGTTATTTCAGAGAATGGTAGTATAATGGGTGTCAGTTAGCTCTTACATAACCTTTGAAAGTTCCGCCATGTCTGTAAGAGGTGTCAAAATTACTTGTCCCCATTGCAGCGTCGCGCATAGGGTGCGAGTTTCAATCATAACCATATGAGCTACATTTACATGTAGTGATCACTTTGCCATTCAGAATGCAGATTATATTGTTTCACAATTAAGTGGGTCTCGAGCTTCCGAATTATACCTGTACGTAATTTGGAAAGAGGTATAAAATATAGGTTGACTTTAATTGATACCGATAATCTATGTACATGCATGCAAATGTAACTCGGGAAAATTGGATGCAAATAAAGATCATTAAACCAAAATTGGAAAGGTAACACGAGTAACCTGGTGGGTGATATAACGGTGTTAGTTTTACTAAAGTTTGAAAATGATATTATTATTACAATGATATATTGATAAATACGCGATATATTTAGTTGCACCTGCTCTGAACAAAACATGTATTTGATAATGTCAGAGATATTTACGAGCTGTACTCAGTTTTCGCATATAAGTGAAATAAACGCTCATTATCTCTACCATGTAATGACTATACTAACTGGGAAGAATGTTCGGGACCCAAACGTTCTTCGATCACAATAATACAACCAGAAAGATGCCGTTCATGTATAACAATGTTTAGCGTATTTATCGGCATATGCTGATCCATGATCCGCGATGTATCAAAATCGATCATAATTTTGACTTTCAAACCAACAAGTGCCTTTAAAATGAGCAAGAAGTTGAAACTGAAAACATTATGATTGTTTTTTTTCTCAAGTCAACATGTCAAAAAGTTTAAAAGATAAAAATGTGCGCGAAGCACACAAACGGACCACAGTATAATAAAGTATTCCGTATACAGCTAATTTTAATTGTACATTAATACCATGTTGTCATTTTCAATTTTTTTTAAATGAAAACAAATAAAAAGTATATGGTGGAAAATGCAATTTTAATTGTACATTACCATTTTGTCTTTTTCAATTTTTTTTAAATGAAAACAAATAAAAAAGTAAATGGTGGAAAATGCAATGCTATTCTGTTGCGAATACATGTATAAGCGTATCGCAGTGATTGTCGGCAATCCACCGTGTTTCACGGTGATTCGCGGTGATATGTAGTGAGGTGGGAATAAACTGCTGTCACCTTGTTGATTAGACAATAGCGCCTTGCTAATCCTCTCCACTAAGGCCCACGCTGTTGAGTGGGCCACTGTGAATCACTCTCCCAAAAATATCCCCACCGTGTTGAGTGTTTTCCTTTTACCACACTCTGAGTGTACTGTACCTTTAGTAAGTGCCTCGATCCCATTATTCATCAATATATAATATGATCGGGTCGCTGTGTCAGTCGAGGCTCTTCCGGGTTCTTTAAGTTAATATCGGCATTTAAAGTGTTAATAAACCCGTCGGTTGATGACACAGCAAGTAAATTTGCATGCTTATTCAGAATCCTACTACCGTACGGAATCATATTAGACTGTCCGCGGGTTCAGGAGGTAGCCATGGCCTGTCCGGGCTTGCCCGGGCTTGCCGCGTTCTTCTGGCGCATATCGTTATTTAAGGGGTTAATGAAGCCGGCGGCGAACGAGATAGCGAGTCAATATTTGCAATATACCTTTAGTAAGTGCCTCGCTACCATTAGTCATCAATATATAATATTATCAGGTTTCTGTGTCCGTCCGGTCTCTCCCGGGTTCTTTTAGTTAATATCGATATTTAGAGGGTTAATAAACCCGCCGGTGGACGACACAGCAAGTCAATTTTCAAGATATATGCTTATTCTGTATCCTACTACCATATGACATCATATTAGACTATCTGCGGGCCCATGAGACAACCAGGGCCTGCCCGGGCGTGCCCGGGCTTGCGCCATGTTCTTCTGGCACATATCGTCATTTAAGGGGTTAATGAAGCCGGCCGCGAACTGAGGCATAACATTAAACAAAATTACTAGGGTGATGTTAGTCATAACGACTAAGAAATGGGGACTTTTCTTAGTCAATTGGAAGGCGTAAATTAAAGTTGCTGAATTATGTGCAAATAATTCCAATAATTGACCAAAGTTACTCAAAACGTTTGTGACTAACACTAAGTTAGTCATATTTAGTCAATATGTCCAATCCAAGGGGCGGGGGTGCACAACTTACTGTTACAGCTTGAAAATCAGAAGCCAACCGGGGTAAACAATTTTATAATTGTTTATAATTGAGGGGTGGGAATACAGTTGGATATCGACGTTTCGAAAAAAAAGAGCATCTTGCCACGTCACTGCATTTATGCTCTAGTCATTTATGAAAAATGTGCTTGCATCTTCGTATTCGTGTCCTTTACCGTGACCAAATGCATTCGCGTCGACGATTGAAACTCAAAGGATAATCCGCAATGCATTCTTGAGCTAAAAATCATACTCACATTGGGAACACGCCTCATTTTTATCCATTCTTGGATATATCATTGATTATGGTAAGTACATGTTACATGCTAATGTTGGCTATAATCCGCAAGTATCACTCACTATTTGTATTAATCACTAACTTTTGTCAGAGATGTTGTGACTCATACGATTTGGCGGCTACTCGCCCCATCCTATTCTGAACAGCTGTAATGTGCCAGGCATCGTGTTCCCAAGACCACTATCGCCATGTCCCTGTTTATGAGATTTCCATTGATAACACATTTTCATAAGGGGGCTACATCCCTGCGAATCAGATGGTTATATGCTCTGGTTTAAGGATGTGAAAATCGACAATTTATGTTTGAAACCCTATATAGACATTCTAGACAAGTTCTTAACGTTGTAACTTTCAATAAATTGGGTAATTTCAGTAGTTACAAGGAACACATACTGCTACATCACATCCAAGCTGACACCCCATAATGTTTGACAATTTCTAAATATAGGCCATTTCAATCCAAACTTTTGACCAAAGGAGGTAAATATGCAAATGTTGGTCTAAAACAAAACATACCCCCTAATAAATTGTTGGAAAAAACAAAACAAGTTCAACCTATTGTTGTTGTAAAATTTCCAATTCATGTTGTTTCAGGTATCAAATTTCCAGCTGTTGAACGTGTTGATAAAATGTTTGGAGCGAGAAACATAACCCAACCCCCTTGTCGCGACGTCCCTGTGGGTTGTACTTGAAATTTCCAGCTGACAAAATATTTTCCCGAGGGGGTGAATCGACCCCTTGTCGCCACGTCCCTGCGTATCATAGATATATATATTATCCGTGCTAAGGGTGCGAAAACTGAAAAATTATGTTTCATAGTACTCGAACATTCTTTGTGATTGGAGATATTTGTAAATACAAAGAAAACGTACTATTTGTGATTTATGTTTGTAATCGCAGGTTCATAGTATTGGCGGAATGATAAATTGTTATTTCTTACAAACAATTGTAGATTCTTACAAGGAAAAAGTTTCATAGTATTGACCCCTGATCGGATTCACACCAACGTCGCAGGTGAATATTGGCCTCAAGCATATTATATGTGGTACAGCTTACCGTCTTTTTCACCAATGGCACCTTTTGTGAATATCGCGCGGGTTATGTTTGATATCTCCACAACGACATGTAAGGGTTCTTAACCCTTTACCCAACAAACCGGCCAAAACCGGCCAAATAAAGCTTCAACAGCCTAAAATATCTTCGGTCTGTCTCAATAGAACCATACAACTATGGATATCATTGGAACCGGCTTATTGACCACATTGTGATGGTTACAGTTATGCCCTGTGCCAATGCCTTCTCTTATATATGCGAGTCGACCATAGGTCGCCTCGCATATATAAGAGAATGCATTGGCCTAAAAAAATACTTTTTTTAACACTTTTTACCATTTTTTCTTACATTCTTTAACAATTTTATAATGTTTAATGTGTTAAGCCAATGCATTCTCTTATATATGCGAGGCGACCTATGGTCGACTCGCATATATAAGAGAATGCATTGGCACAGGGCCGGTTCTGTTGGGTAAAGAGTTAACATACAAGCAGTATACACACATACAGATTGGATCCCCAAATATTAGTTACCAGCGTTTAGACAGTTGATTATATTTTGTTTGGTTAGTGTTTGGCGTTGTTTTAGTCGCAAAGCCATATCACGACGAGGATACACTGTCAGGGTCGTCTTAATTGATGTTCACATGAAGACAAAACTATGGTTGTAAACAGTGTATATATTCACTAGTAACAAGAATATCAAAATCCCGATGTCATACCTGTGGTGGTGGACACTGTTGTAGTAGTTATCTCTGTTGCTTGATCTGATGTTATACCTGTGGTGGTAGTTGTTATATCTGTTGTTTGATCTGATGTTATACCTGTGGTGGTGGACACTGTTTTAGTAGTTGTTATCTCTGTTTTTTTATCTGATGTTATACCTGCGGTGGTAGACACTGTTGTAGTAGGTGTTATCTCTGCTGTTTGTTCCTGCTTTTCTGTGTTCTTCTCTGAAAAGATGTAATTAAGATCACTAGAAAACCATGTTCAATATGTTTCGGAGTTGCTCTACTAAGGGGTAAATGTTTGTATAGACGGCGCTTTGTCTTTATTTCAAAAGCCAACATACTTCTAAATGATCAGTAAGTAAACTGCTGTTGAGCGCTGGGTAAGTCCAATTGACAGATACTATTTACGGAACAACATGTCCACTCTGCATTTTTTTGGTCTGATGATGGGAGTCCTCAAATATTAACAAAGCAGACTTAATTTAAGATTTAATTATAATATACAAAACCCTCAGACCTCATACTCTTTCTGCAATTCACTATTTAAACTATAGAAATTGCACTATAAACGTGTCGATTGTCGAACTGAATACAACATATGTATGGATGGAAATTGTGAAATATGTCATGACCATCACCACAATGAAATGTCTTATACGACCAGAGTTCTATATATTCATTGCCTCTTGCAATAGCAGGGAGTAACGGTGACCAGTTCTATTAAAAATGGCAAACGGATTGGTGCCCGTGAGGGAGAGAATTGACAAATTTTGCATTCATTCGTGCTCAACTAATATTTGTTTATTGAAATCGGTGGCATATCGTGCGAAGTGTTCCCCAATAAACATGAAATTGGTGGCATGTCGTGCGAAGTGTTCCCCAGTAAACATGCAATTGGAGGCATGTCGTGCGAAGCGTTCCCCAGTAAACATGAAATCGGTGGCATGTCGTGCGAAGTGTTCCCCTGTAAACATGAAATCGGTGGCATGTCATGCGACGTGTTCCCCAGTAAACATGAAATCGGTGGCATGTCGTGCGAAGTGTTCCCCAGTAAACATGAAATCGGTGGCATGTCGTGCGACGTGTTCCCCAGTAAACATGAAATCGGTGGCATGTCGTGCGAAGTGTTCCCCAGTAAACATGAAATCGGTGGCATGTCGTGCGAAATGTTCCCCAGTAAATATGAAATTGGTGGCTTGTGGTGCGAAGTGTTCCCCAGTAAACATGATTTTCTAAAAAAGAAAAAATGGACGTCGGTGTGTTGATTATGCCACTTAGTATACATACGTAATCAAATAACTTGCGTGTTTATATAAGTATGAGAGAAAATATGGTGGCCGGTATATGGTAGAAATTGTGAAATATGTTATGATGCAATTACCACCACCATCACCACATTGAAATGTGTTATGCTCTACAATATTCATTGTAGTTTGCAATATTGGGACATAACGGTGTATACTAACTAATATTTGTTTATTGAAATCGGTGGCATGTCGTGTGAAGTATTCCACAATAAACATGATTTTCTTTAAAAAAAATGGACGTCGGTTTGTTGATTATGCCACTCAGTATACATACTTATATAAACAAGCAAGTTAGACGATTACGTATGAGAGAAAAGATGACATTCAAACCGATGGTCGACGTTGTGAGTCTTTGACTAATATTATATTAAATCTAGCACGCTATGACTATTTGTATCAAATTGCGACCGCGAATAACTTAATTAACCAATTCGGGTATATATATTATCAAATCATGTATCTTGGTGTGAATCGTTAGTGATTGTTTTTTGAAAGACACTTACCGAATTATTTTCCATGTCAAGTATTTCGCACACAATGTGATGTAAACATGGTTGCTTTTCCATTTATAGTTTGGCTATTGCTTACCGGGTGAGGGTTTCTTATACATTAGATGGTATTGTATTTTATGGTGCATATACTTGGTATTGATATAGATATTTATCACGATTCCCCGTGATGCAATACAACCTGCGAGATGCGACAACTGATGTGAGATCGACTTATATACGTTTGAAATGTTATTGATGCGTACTTGATGTCCTTGTTGACGTCGTGATAACAGCTGTTGTCGCCTGGACCAATGCGCTCATATTCTGTGGAATGCACGCCGGTTTTTTATCCAGTTCACACTTCCGGCAACCCGGTGATGTCATCTCGTTCCTGCACGCCTATAGACAAGAGAGATATATCACATACGTACATATATCGTACGCGTGGAGTGGCTATATTTACCCCTCGTTAAATGGTCTTGCTATTATTTTACCCAAAGGGTATTTAATTAACTACGGAGAAACGAATGCTATGTGTGCCAGCCTAGAACATATGGAGGATTTGTGTCAATGTTAGCCCAAACTATATTTCGAAGTAACGATGGCTTTGTCTTGTTTTGTTTAATTTCGAGGAATCATACCGCATCAGATTAATTCAGCCCAAATATATTGACGGGTGCTAAGGGTCTGCCTATATACCGATCAATATAAAAGCGGTCCTCATAAAAGCCGAACACAACCGAACTTTATTTCGAAATCAAGTCGTGGAACAGCTGCAGAAAATGCATTTTTACAGCGATAACGCTATGCCCACAAGAAAATGTGGTATTAAAATGAAGTTTATCATCTACTGCACAACACAAATCTATTAATTCGAGCGAAGCTGCAATTAATGCACACATAGAGACCGATTAACCCACCCATGGGAAGGCGCCACGAAACACGAAAGACTGCGTTCGACATCAATGTTTAGAATTTAGTTTTCTCGATAAATACGCTAGCAAACAATTATTATGTATCAATTGGCACAGTGGAATACTGCGAATTCGTTTTAGCTACAATATGGCTGTTTTAGTGCGAATACTGTAACGGCGAACACGAAAAAACGCGCCTATGAAAACAGCTAAAAATAGACTCGATTGATTTCAGCTGCTACATTCCATATAATGGGGTGTGTAGTATATCAAAATGTAGGATTTGACACATGGAATGTAATGCTATCCGAATGGCTCCAGTGAAATTGTTGCATAAATTCGCTCAAAGAGAGAGCGCTAATTTTTCTCGTAATGGTGACTGAAGCGTTTTATCGGTCCAACTAAGCCTGTTTTTAGCAGCACTTCATCCACAAAATACGATTATACCATGTATCAGAAAACGTATCAAACTTAGTGTTATTTTTTAAAGGCTTTGCGCTTTTCATTTGTCATAAATCGCACTTATTTTGTATTTCAGTTGTGACTAAAAGCGCAGATGCCGGAAGCCGGTGTCCGGCGATTACAAGCCAAGTTACAAAATAGATTAACTGGTTTGAACTCATGAATATGTCAATGGTCAGACTGTTCAAAAGAATATTCAAATCAAATAGTGTTCATAGACTGAAAAACTTACATGCCCGATGGTCATACGAAGTAGGGGTTCTCATATTATTAGCCGGTCATACGTGTAGGAGGTTCTCATATGAACATATTATCCGCCGGTGATACGCGGTGGAGGTTCATATTATCCGCCAGTCGTACGCAAGGGATGTTTTCATATTATCCGCTGGTTATACACGGGGGAGGTTCTAATATTATCCCCTGGTCATATGCGGGGGGGGGGGGGGTTCTCATATGAACATATTATCCGCCAGTCGTACGCGGTGGCGGTTCTCATATTATCCTCGGTCATCTGCGGGGGGGATTCTCATATTATCCACCGGTCATACGGAGGAGGTTTTCATATGAACATATTATCCACCAGTCATACGCGGCGGAGGTTCATATTATTCACCGGTCATACACGAGGGAGATTCTCACATGCGAGGGAGGGTTCTCATATTACCCACCGGTCATATGTGTGGGATGTTCTCATATGAACATATTATCCGCCGGCCATATGATGTGGATGTTCTAATACTATCCACCGTTCATACGCGGGGGAGATACTCATATTATCCGTCGGTCAAATGCGGGGGAGAGTCTCATAATATCCACCAGTCATACGAGGGGGAGGTTCTCATATCAGACCACCTGTGCTCCTTACGGGAAACTTCCCAAAGTTAGTGAAAACAATGAGCCAATGTGTTTTCTTACCATCTGTGCATATCACGTTTTGATACTCCAATATACAAGAAACAACATTGCCCTTATTTACCAATATCTCTCCGTTGTTCTCTCGTTTGTACGAATTACCCTATGGGATACTCGCATACATAAATGAAAGATGCCACACAACCACAAACATTGTATTGCTGCAACACGGATGCGAAAAGGTTAAAGGTACTCAATCTGATTCGATGGTCCCCATATAATCAGATTCAAAAAACATTTTTAGAAATGCCACTTCAGTTACCAATTAATTTCCATAAAATATTCATAACTACTCTCCGGAGTATAGTACAAAATTTCCCGAAACGTGTTATTTAACGACATGTTGTTCGATGAAATTTGCCCTTATTATCCACATAAAGCCTCTTCATTTTAGTCATCCATTTTAATCCCCAATTTGGTCCCACACCAGCAACTTGTCGACTAGGGGAGGCCAAATTCACGTTTGATAACCAATTACGCACAAGTGTAATTCCATTACTCTCAATCATAAAGCTTCAGCGTAATTCAGATTTACAGTACATTTAAGCTTAATGGCATTGCGATTTAGTATAATTCAAATTCCATATTTAAAAACTCTCCTGAACCTAAAATGGAAGCAGCCCATTACTGATGCTAGTAACTATTAATATATATCTATACCTTAGATGATACCATTATATGTAAGGTAGTAAGGTTATGAAAACATATTAATGGAGTTGTGAATTACACCGAAGCGTAATTAACTAGTAAATATGAATTTGGCCGCTAATAGTCGACTGTCTATTGGGATACTAATATTTCTCAATCTATAAAATCTATTTCATACTCAAGATGGGATCCTTGATATATAACAACCAGACCAGATGGCAGGCAGATAACATACCGATTATCTCGATTACACCAGTCACTCGGCCAAATGACCATGGTACCCCTCTGATTTTATTAGTGACTGGGAAAGCATGCATGTCCAGTATTGTCCACTACAAGTTATCTCTTAACAACAATATCATATACACTTGTGGCCATGGCCCTCTGGCTGGGCAAGCCTTTTTATTCATTGTTGACACATTTGAAAATCAACATTCCACTTTCTTCCGATATTTGAACGAAATGCAACTCGGCCCAAATTTCTGTTCGTATCTATCCACATAGGTCCTGAATTCCACTCAATGTTTTATTTAAGGTACCGATTCCAACAACAACATTTTTAGAATCCCCTTCATGCAGTTATCGGAATCGATTAACTGCCGAAAATAATGCTAACCGCTGTCAAATATGGTATAAAATTGCCCGAAATTGTTATATTTATCAACATGTTGGACCAAATTTGGACTTGTTATAAACAGAAAGCCGATTCATTTTAGAGTTATCCATCTTCATCCGCAATTTGGTCCGATACCGACAACTCGTCGACTCTTTACTAGACCAGTAATACTCGATTGCAAAAAATAATAGATTTAAAACCTCCATTTCTAATAAATCTGGCCTTTGATTGGTGGGTTCCTCGACTCGAATCTAATACTTCTGACCGCCCAATCCATAAAAATAAAAATTGACGCCGCTTAATAGGATTGTGCATTTTAACTGATATTCAATCTTCACACCAAAAGAAAAAAGTTGCAGTATCCCTTAATATCATATTCCTCATTCAATAATCTCCAAACTGTATGTCTACTTTCAATCGTAGTTACACGTCACACCGACCCCACCATTTGCCAATTGTAATCCTTCTTTGCTGCTGCCATATTGTAACTGCTGAATTTTGTTTAAAAGTTATAGACAAAATGTACATCTTTCTTGCTGCTGCCATATTGCAACTGCTGAATTTTCTTTAAAAGTTATAGAAAAAATAGCCCACCACCCACAGTCATCTCTGGTTGTTTTTTGCTATCATCGGTCCACACATATATCGAGCACACGTCCGTATCTAATCTACCTCTCCGTTAAACCGATTATAACCCATGGTGTAATCGGTGCATCGATCTCAGTCGTAACGTCGCTAATGAATCCATGTGTCAAACGTCAACCGAAATTGCAGGACAGATGTGACCGAGCTCAATTATTTTATGCTAAATAGTTCATGGGTAGTCTGATGCATGCATCTTAGTTTTCTTGTGCTATGATGGTGGTGGGTCCTTCTGATTTAGCTATGATGTTGGTTGGACCAGTCGATTTAGCTATGATTTTGGTGGCTCCTGCGGATTTAGCTATGATATTTGTTGGACCTGTCGATTTAGCTATGATGTTGATGGGTCCTGTTATAATGTGATCTTGGTGGGTTCGCCCGATTTAGCCATGAAACCTACTGACATCATATTAAGCAAGACTACTTAACAATGGGTAATATTTCCTTTTATTCTTGTGAAAATGGACATGAACCACATTTCCAACTCCATGGAAAACAATTCTTTTTCCAGCCTTCAGATGAATTTGACAAGCTTGCCAAGTCGATACATGCATGTATGCATAAACAATTATACATGTTATTAAATCTGCATCTACTAGTTCCAAATGATGTGTATCAGAGGGATGTCAATCCATATCTACGCGAAAGTGTCCCGACCCAACAACGTGTTCTATTTTCTGTTTTCATACTTTGTCTTAACCCTTTACCCAACAAACCGGCCAAAACCGGCCAAATAAAGCTTCAACAGCCTAAAATATCTTGGGTCTGTCTCAATAAAACCATACAAATATGGATATCATTGGAACCGGCTCATTGACCACATTGTGATGGTTACAGTTATACCCTGTGCCAATGCATTCTCTTATATATGCGAGTCGACCATAGGTCGCCTCGCATATATAAGAGAATGCATTGGCCTAAAAAAAATCTTTTTTTAACACTTTTTACCATTTTTTCTTACATTCTTTAACAATTTTATAATTTTTAATGTGTTAAGCCAATGCATTCTCTTATATATGCGAGGCGACCAATGGTCGACTCGCATATATAAGAGAATGCATTGGCACAGGGCCGTTCTGTTGGGTAAAGGGTTAAAATTTAGATCATACCGGTTGTACCGATTATAACCTTTGATTCTGTCAGCAATGCCGGCCAAAAGGAAATAGTTTTGTTAGTTTGTCTGTAATCCGCTATGATATATTTTACTTATTCATCGGCCTTTAAAATATATATATTCGTATAAAAACAATAGCAATAAAATATCATGACTATGAAACATCAGGCATTATCATTACTAATGTAAGGGATTTCGGGTTTAATGGTTTTATGAAATGGGTAATTACTTTAGTCTTTCTGTAAGCCGTTATAAACTATTTCACTGAATCATCGGCTTTAAAAAAAATAAAATAATTCTTTTCGTCAAAAAAGATAGAGTAACTAGTAAATCACAAAACAGCAAAGAAAACAATACAATAAAATGCATGTGTTCAACATGACATAGTATAATTACTAATGGAAGGGATTAAAGACAACAGTAATATACAAACATGTATTCAACATAATATTGTATCATTACTAACGGAAGGGATTTCCATTTTATGTTTCCGGCTTTCCGTGAGTTCATGTTCACCATAACATTCAAACACACTTTTCAAATGTAATTCCCGCATTTGCCGACATATCCCATTGGCTGATGGGTTACGTGGAACATTGCTGCTATAATCTACATGATTTATTTAATTATAGGCTTTTTTTTAAGGAGAACTGTTCCCTAAATCCTGTCATTTGTGGGACCATCACCTTTTATGCTCAACAAAATATATTTAACAAATGAATGAATTTGACCCATGTTTAGTGCAAAATACACTCATTTGCTCTATGATCGATGCAAACAACATTGGAATTATAATCAAAAATGAATGTATGACTCCAGCCATAAATTCATTTCCATTATTATTGCCATGTTGTTTGCATCGATCATAGAGCAAATGGGTGTATTTGGAACTAATCCGTGGCTCAAATTCATTCATTTGTTGCATATATTGTGTTGAGTTTAAAAGGAGATGGTCCCATAAAAGGCCAGATTTAGTGTACAGTACGCCTTTAATGCACAGTACGCAGGAACGTGACAAACAGGACGATCATCAGGTACCGCATAATCTGACATATAACCCTTTACCCAACAGAAGGGCCCTGTGCCAATGCATTCTCTTATATATGCGAGTCGACCATAGGTCGCCTCGCATATATAAGAGAATGCATTGGCTTAACACATTAAAAATTATAAAATTGTTAAAGAACGTAAGAAAAAATGGTAAAAAGTGTTAAAAAAAGATTTTTTTTAGGCCAATGCATTCTCTTATATATGCGAGGCGACCTATGGTCGACTCGCATATATAAGAGAATGCATTGGCACAGGGCTAACTGTAACTATCACAATATGGTCAATGAGCCGGTTCCAATGATATCCATATTTGTATGGTTTTATTGAGACAGACCCAAGATATTTTAGGCTGTTGAAGCTTTATTTGGCCGGGTTTGGCCGGTTTGTTGGGTAAAGGGTTAATACTTCATGCGTACGGGCGTTAGACATAAGAAATATATTACCACATCGATGCTCCTAAACATCCATATCTCTTCCATAAATACGCAGTCGTTCATTCCTCCCGTGTTTGCGACCAGAATGCATTCTCTACTTGCCACATTATACAACACAGACCGACAGCCCGGTTCTCGCGAACAGAGAATGTCACATCTGGAAAGGTTAGGAACACTGAGTCTTCTCACTACCTCAAATGTCTCAAAACGTTTAGGCATTGTGTTCGAATTCGTCCACATGCAAAGATGCAAAAAGGTAAGTGTCCAGAACAATTTGGGTGGGAACAACAACGCGATAATGTTCATGGTGAACTGGTGTTCGTATCAACAGAAATCAGCAGTCCTATTCACTTTACTGGAATCGACTCCTGCTAATGTTCCGGTGCCTGTCACGCGGTTGCTGTGATAAACATAGCTATGCGATGTTGGTGACTTGGCATCTATTGATCATCAGAATTCACACTTACGTTGTGGAGTTTCCACTCTTAATGGTTTATCATGGCCCAGAACCTGAACAGAATTTACGTTTCCGCTATAGAAACATAACCGTACGGACGCTATCTCGATAATACACGGTCCCTAAGCTTATGTTTAAACGGTCATTGTCCAGGAATGATGTCTGAAGAGATCTGAAGAGATCTGGAGAGTACTCGCAGCAACCCGCTGTATGCATGACGTATAGGACCAATGATCCGAGGCAAATCAATTTCCAGAATTACAATACCTTTACGATACTTCATCATGTGAAGATTTCAAGAAAGGAACAGACTCATATTGCTATGCCTTAAAATACGCCCACGATTCTGATGATAAGTGAAATTCAATTTGATGAACAAAGTCGTGTATAATGTATTATATGTTAGGCCCCGGGACAAAGAGCCAAACGCTCCTTCTGGTTATATTTGATATTGATATTCAGGTGTGTAAACGACGCCGAGAATAATGTCATGGCATAATATTATATACCGAGCGATCCGTTAATATTAATAAAGGGACTCAACTCTATATCGTCATTATACCGAGCCATCCAGTTAATATCAATAAAGGGACTCAACTCTATATCGTCGTTATACCGAGCCATCCAGTTAATATCAATAAAGGGACTCAACTCTATATCGTCATCATAATATTATACCGATCCATCCAGTTAATATCAATAAAGGGACTCAACACTATATCGTCAACATAATATTATACCGAACCATCCAGTTAATATCAATAAAGGGACTCAACACTATATCGTCATTATACCGAGCCATCCAGTTAATATCAATAAAGGGACTCAACTCTATATCGTCATCATAATATTATACCGAACCATCCTGTTAATATCAATAAACGGACTCAACACTATATCGGCATTATACTGAGCCATCCAGTTAATATCAATAAAGGAACTCAACTCTATATCGTCATCATAATATTATACCGAGCCATCCAGTTAATGTCAATAAAGGGACTCAACTCTATATCGTCATTATACCGAGCCATCCAGTTAATATCAATAAAGGGACTCAACTCTATATCGTCATCATAATATTATACCGATCCATCCAGTTAATATCAATAAAGGGACTCAACACTATATCGTCATTATACCGAGCCATCCAGTTAATATCAATAAAGGGACTCAACTCATTATCGTCATCATAATATTATACCGAACCATCCAGTTAATATCAATAAAGGGACTCAACACTATATCGTCATTATACCGAGCCATTCAGTTAATATCAACAAAGGGACTCAACTCTATATCGTCATTATACCGAGCCATCCAGTTAATATCAATAAAGGGACTCAACACTATATCGTCATTATACCGAGCCATCCAGTTAATATCAATAAAGGGACTCAACTCTATATCGTCATTATACCGAGCCATCCAGTTAATATCAATAAAGGGACTCAACTCTATATCGTCATCATAATATTATACCGAACCATCCAGTTAATATCAATAAAGGGACTCAACACTATATCGTCATTATACCGAGCCATCCAGTTAATATCAATAAAGGGACTCAACACTATATCGTCATTATACCGAGCCATCCAGTTAATATCAATAAAGGGACTCAACACTATATCGTCATTATACCGAGCCATCCAGTTAATATCAATAAAGGGACTCAACTCTATATCGTCATCATAATATTATACCGAACCATCCAGTTAATATCAATAAAGGGACTCAACACTATATCGTCATTATACCGAGCCATCCAGTTAATATCAATAAAGGGACTCAACACTATATTGTCATTATACCGAGCCATCCAGTTAATATCAATAAAGGGACTCAACTCTATATCGCCATCATAATATTATACCGAACCATCCAGTTAATATCAATAAAGGGACTCAACACTATATCGTCATTATACCGAGCCATCCAGTTAATATCAATAAAGGGACTCAACTCTATATCGTCATCATAATATTATACCGAACCATCCAGTTAATATCAATAAAGGAACTCAACTCTATATCGTCATTATACCGAGCCATCCAGTTAATATCAATAAAGGGACTCAACTCTATATCGTCATTATAATATTATACCGAACCAACCAGTTAATATCAATAAAGGGACTCAACTCTAAATCGTCATTATACCGAGCCATTCAGTTAATATCAACAAAGGGACTCAACTCTATATCGTCATTATACCGAGCCATCCATTTAATATCAATAAAGTGACTCAACACTATATCGTCATTATACCGAGCCATCCAGTTAATATCAATAAAGGGACTCAACTCTATATCGTCATCATAATATTATACCGAACCATCCAGTTAATATCAATAAAGGGACTCAACACTATATCGTCATTATACCGAGCCATCCAGTTAATATCAATAAAGGGACTCAACTCTATATCGTCATCATAATATTATACCGAACCATCCAGTTAATATCAATAAAGGGACTCAACACTATATCGTCATTATACCGAGTCATCCAGTTAATATCAATAAAGGGACTCAACTCTATATCGTCATCATAATATTATACCGAGCCATCCAGTTAATATCAATAAAGGGACTCAACTCTATATCGTCATCATAATATTATACCGAACCATCCAGTTAATATCAATAAAGGGACTCAACACTATATCGTCATTATACCGAGCCATCCAGTTAATATCAATAAAGGGACTCAACACTATATTGTCATTATACCGAGCCATCCAGTTAATATCAATAAAGGGACTCAACTCTATATCGCCATCATAATATTATACCGAACCATCCAGTTAATATCAATAAAGGGACTCAACACTATATCGTCATTATACCGAGCCATCCAGTTAATATCAATAAAGGGACTCAACTCTATATCGTCATCATAATATTATACCGAACCATCCAGTTAATATCAATAAAGGAACTCAACTCTATATCGTCATTATACCGAGCCATCCAGTTAATATCAATAAAGGGACTCAACTCTATATCGTCATTATAATATTATACCGAACCAACCAGTTAATATCAATAAAGGGACTCAACTCTAAATCGTCATTATACCGAGCCATTCAGTTAATATCAACAAAGGGACTCAACTCTATATCGTCATTATACCGAGCCATCCATTTAATATCAATAAAGTGACTCAACACTATATCGTCATTATACCGAGCCATCCAGTTAATATCAATAAAGGGACTCAACTCTATATCGTCATCATAATATTATACCGAACCATCCAGTTAATATCAATAAAGGGACTCAACACTATATCGTCATTATACCGAGCCATCCAGTTAATATCAATAAAGGGACTCAACTCTATATCGTCATCATAATATTATACCGAACCATCCAGTTAATATCAATAAAGGGACTCAACACTATATCGTCATTATACCGAGTCATCCAGTTAATATCAATAAAGGGACTCAACTCTATATCGTCATCATAATATTATACCGAGCCATCCAGTTAATATCAATAAAGGGACTCAACTCTATATCGTCATCATAATATTATACCGAACCATCCAGTTAATATCAATAAAGGGACTCAACTCTATATCGTCATTATACCGAGCCATCCAGTTAATATAAATAAAGGGACTCACCTCTATATCGTCATTATACCGAGCCATCCAGTTAATATCAATAAAGGGACTCAACTCTATATCGTCATCATAATATTATACCGAACCATCCAGTTAATATCAATAAAGTGACTCGACTCTATATCGTCATTATAGCGAGCCATTCAGTTAATATCAATAAAGGGACTCAACTCTATATCGTCATCATAATATTATACCGAGCCATTCAGTTAATATCAATAAAGGGACTCAACACTATATCGTCATTATACCGAGCCATCCAGTTAATATCAATAAAGGGACTCAACTCTATATCGTCATCATAATATTATACCGAACCATCCAGTTAATATCAATAAAGGGACTCAACACTATATCGTCATTATACCGAGCCATCCAGTTAATATCAATAAAGGGACTCAACTCTATATCGTCATCATAATATTATACCGAACCATCCAGTTAATATCAATAAAGGGACTCAATTCTATATCGTCATTATACCGAGCCACCTAGTTAATATCAATAAAGGGACTCAAGTCTATATCCTCATCATAATATTATACCGAGCCATCCAGTTAATATCAATAACGGGACTCAACTCTATACCGTCATTATACCGAGCCATCCAGTTGATTTCAATAAACGGACTCAACTCTATAATAGTCTATATCATCATCATTACTGCATTCGCGGTAAAACACTTCATATTTCAGGACCGTCACAAATCAAGGCTTTGAGTCTTGCTTATGGTTATGTGGATTGTGTTTATCGATACGATAGCTTCTATCTATTAACGACATATTATGTGCTTATTTAACTACTTGAAACTGATAGCTTATATTACGACTCAGCCACTACACCGATTTGAAGAATGTATATTTGAACTATCATATACCCATTCCTAAAACACAACATTTGAACTATGAAAACATGGAAACAAACAATCCGCCATTCGTCCCGACCAAATCGCCGATAAAGAAACGACAACGATTTCACTAACAAGAGTCACTATATTTGATTTATTTGATAGAATGACATTGTGCGCTAACGATAGTCACTATGTTTGATTTATTTGTGATAGAAAGACTTTGTGTGCCAAAGATTGTCACTATATCTGACTTATATAATAGAATGACGTTGCGTGCACCAAATAGTCACTATATCTGATTTATATCAATAAAAGGACTCAATTCTATATCGTCATTATACCGAGCCACCTAGTTAATATCAATAAAGGGACTCAAGTCTATATCGTCATCATAATATTATACCGAGCCATCCAGTTAATATCAATAAAGGGACTCAACTCTATATCGTCATCATAATATTATACCGAACCATCCAGTTAATATCAATAAAGGGACTCAAGTCTATATCGTCATCATAATATTATACCGAGCCATCCAGTTAATATCAATAAAGGGACTCAACTCTATACCGTCATTATACCGAGCCATCCAGTTGATTTCAATACACGGACTCAACTCTATAATAGTTTATATCATCATCATTACTGCAATCGCGGTAAAACACTTCATATTTCAGGACCGTCACAAATCAAGGCTTTGAGTCTTGCTTATGGTTATGTGGATTGTGTTTATCGATACGATAGCTTCTATATATTAACGACATATTATGTGCTTATTTAACTACTTGAAACTGATAGCTTATATTACGACTCAGCCACTACACCCATTTGAAGAATGTATATTTGAACTATCATATACCCATTCCTAAAACACAACATTTGAACTATGAACACATGGAAACAAACAATCCGCCATTTGTCCCGACCAAATCGCCGATAAAGAAACGACGGGGTCAGGGGTCAATACTATGAAACTTTTTGCTTGTAAGAATCTACAATTGTTTGTAAGAAATAACAATTTATCATTCCGCCAATACTATGAACCTACGATTACAAACATAAATCACAAATAGTACGTTTTCTTTGTATTTACAAATATCTCCAATCACAAAGAATGTTCGAGTACTATGAAACATAATTTTTCAGTTTTCGCACCCTTAGCACGGATAATATATATATATGATACGCAGGGACGTGGCGACAAGGGGTCGATTCACCCCCTCGGGAAAATATTTTGTCAGCTGGAAATTTCAAGTACAACCCACAGGGACGTCGCGACAAGGGGGTTGGGTTATGTTTCTCGCTCCAAACATTTTATCAACACGTTCAACAGCTGGAAATTTGATACCTGAAACAACAAGAATTGGAAATTTTACAACAACAATAGGTTGAACTTGTTTTGTTTTTTCCAACAATTTATTAGGGGGTATGTTTTGTTTTAGATCAACATTTGCATATTTACCTCCTTTGGTCAAAAGTTTGGATTGAAATGGCCTATATTTAGAAATTGTCAAACCTTATGGGGTGTCAGCTTGGATGTGATGTAGCAGTATGTGTTCCTTGTAACTACTGAAATTACCCAATTTATTGAAAGTTACAACGTTAAGAACTTGTCTAGAATGTCTATATAGGGTGTCAAACATAAATTGTCGATTTTCACATCCTTAAACCAGAGCATATAACCATCTGATTCGCAGGGATGTAGCCCCCTTATGAAAATGTGTTATCAATGGAAATCTCATAAACAGGGACATGGCGATAGTGGTCCTGGGAACACGATGCCTGGCACATTACAGCTGTTCAGAATAGGATGGGGCGAGTAGCCGCCAAATCGTATGAGTCACAACATCTCTGACAAAAGTTAGTGATTAATACAAATAGTGAGTGATACTTGCGGATTATAGCCAACATTAGCATGTAACATGTACTTACCATAATCAATGATATATCCAAGAATGGATAAAAATGAGGCGTGTTCCCAATGTGAGTATGATTTTTCGCTCAAGAATGCATTGCGGATTATCCTTTGAGTTTCAATCGTCGACGCGAATGCATTTGGTCACGGTCAAGGACACGAATACGAAGATGCAAGCACATTTTTCATAAATGACTAGAGCATAAATGCAGTGACGTGGCAAGATGCTCTTTTTTTCGAAACGTCGATATACAACTGTATCCTCACCCCTCAATTATAAACAATTATAAAATTGTTTACCCCGGTTGGCTTCTGATTTTCAAGCTGTAACAGTAAGTTGTGCACCCCCGCCCCTTGGATTGGACATATTGACTAAATATGACTAACTTAGTGTTAGTCACAAACGTTTTGAGTAACTTTGGTCAATTATTGGAATTATTTGCACATAATTCAGCAACTTTAATGTACGCCTTCCAATTGACTAAGAAAAGTCCCAATTTCTTAGTCGTTATGACTAACATCACCCTAGTAATTTTGTTTAATGTTATGCCTCAGTCATGTTGGCTGAACTAAGTCAGTCATCCTGAGGAAAAACGTTTGACTAACATATGTTAGTCATATTGACTAAGTTTTGTTATCAGCGTAGAAAAATTAAAATACTTTCCTCTTGATATACGATTCCATCGTTATGTGGAATTTATAGGCATTGTTTTGTTCAAAGGGTGCATATGGAAATTATAGGATGGACACCCCGTCGCCAAACTGAGCCCATATAGCCACGTCCCTATCTAGATATATTATAAGATATCGGAGCAGTTGGAAATTATAAAATGACACTCCTATTGGTTTGGTTTGGTTTATTAGGGTTTATCAACGTTCTAGCCGCTATGCCACACACGACGTTGTCAATTTTACGGGTGGAGGAAAGACCACTCAGAGGCTCGATTTCACCGAGAAATCGTCCCACTGCGTGTAGAAACCACCAACCCCCGGAAAGCAACTGACAAACTTGCCCAGATACACGATTCCGGTCACCCTCCATATGGCGGGGTTAGAACCAGCTTCGTCAGCGCTGGACGGCATGTAACAGTGTAGTGCACCTGTCATCCTACCGACTGGCACTCTACCGCACCACTCCTATAACCGAGACCATTAGCACGTCCCTGCTTCGATACACCCCTCCCGATAAAATGGAGCCACGTTACTGCCTCGATGTGTTATGATAAGAGTAGCGGATCAGTTTGAAATAATAGGATGGTCACAATATATTTCATGCTATACCATCAAAATATAATATTTTATTTTCACAAACTGAATGATTGTAAATGTGTAATTTGTAAAAACAATGATACCAAAATGTTTGTAGTACTCGGTATTACACTGACTTGTACTTACATACACACACTACAAACAAACTGTTTAATTGTTAACTTGCGCAGACAATTGGTCATCAACTTAGCAATCCGTGAACCGATTGGATAGCTCTGATAAACGTTCACCTCTCAACTTATGATTGGTTATTTCTTTTGTAACTTTGGCCCGCCGTGATTCAATATATTGTTAATCACTCACAGGCAAAAGTTTGTCCGTAAGCAATCTACAATAATCAACAGTAGATCTTTGTGAAATTTGCGAGATTTTGTTAGCTCATCGTTTCATAGTACCGGCGTTCTCACTAATCACAATATGATAGCACGCATTGTAACTTTCCCATATAAATTGTTGTCAGTTATTTTAGCTCTATATACATGTCCGTCTAATTTGAACTGGTATTCAGATAACACTGATAACATGTGCATGGGAGCAGAGTGGGGAGTTAGTTTTTTCTAAGTTTTACAGCTGCCTTTTAGGGGTTTCACCTCTCGCCCAGTCTAAGGTATTACAATAATACGGCTATATTTTCCCTGTACTATGAAACCACTGTGATAGTTAACACAAATTTGTAATTACAAATTAATAAATACAATTTGTATTTACAGGTATAAAATTGTTCATAGTATTGACCCCGGGGTTGATGACTTAGTAAAATATGTTGTCGTAATCTGTAACACACTTCTTTATTTTATATCGCATCCTTTAAACACATGATTGGACTTGATAAGCTGCTAACAATATATCCATTTACCTCAAAAACATATGGATATTCTTAGTTAACCCATCCATGAGACCTTACCAATTCTTTACCAGGAACACTTAGCATCATACACTGCAGAACTACTCTAGTCAACTGACACTATTTATATATACATTAGTTATATCTCCAATACGCCTATATGAATATGTTGTTAAAAGTCGAAGATGCCCTTCATTATTTCTCTGAGTGCCCTTTTAGTAGCCTCAAAATGTGACCTGTTCGACACACTACTTTATACATATCCTCCTTACAGTATAATCGAATCGACGCAATGAAATTCTTTTCCATTTTGTTTATTTGTGCATTTCTGTAACAAAAATATTTAAATAGGCTCCCTCTCAGGATAATCTTGGCCTATCCTCCGGCTCCCTGCAAAATTTTAATGTTGACTGTCTGAAATAAATTTCTTAACCCTTTACCCAACAAACCGGCCAAAACCGGCCAAATAAAGCTTCAACAGCCTAAAATATCTTCGGTCTGTCTCAATAGAACCATACAAATATGGATATCATTGGAACCGGCTCCTTGACCACATTGTGATAGTTACAGTTATGCCCTGTGCCAATGCATTCTCTTATATATGCGAGTCGACCATAGGTCGCCTCGCATATATAAGAGATTGCATTGGCCTAAAAAAAAATCTTTTTTTAACACTTTTTACCATTTTTCTTACATTCTTTATCAATTTTATAATTTTTAATGTGTTAAGCCAATGCATTCTCTTATATATGCGAGGCGACCTATGGTCGACTCGCATATATAAGAGAATGCATTGGCACAGGGCCCTTCTGTTGGGTAAAGGGTTAATAATGAAGGATCGCTACAAACACAAACTCACCACACGTCACTATGTTTGTAAGTTATTTTGGTCATCAACTTTGTTTGGTCCAAGTATTAATGAGAAAATCCTGAGTGAAATGAAGCATCCCAAAGGATATCACACTTTGTGTTTGCCAGATAATGTAAATAATGTTATGGTGAATAAATGAGACTCGATGATTAATAATGAAAATGATCTACTTTCTTATTTGAACAAAGTGCAGAATATGAAAACATGACAATAAAAGTTATCTGTGAAGTTTAAAAACAGTCCAAACGTAGTAACTTATCAAGTGACAAAGCACAAATCTTCTTGATATTTACATTTTGTACTTCCAATGGAGACAACTGATTCAAACTTATTTAAGCGCTGTACTCACCATGCAAATATGTTTAGTGTGGAAATAAGCCGTTATGGAGCGTATATGCTTTGAATGGTGCCAGCCGCAGTGGAACACATAACAAAGAGTGTGAATCCGGTAAGTCGTGTCGATATAAAAGGAGATTAAATAATGCCAATATGGGCGTATTTAGACATAGTCTCACATTGGAGTGTTTTCAAAAATGCGTTTACGTCCTTAAAGAGCATATATTGTGGTGATATAATGCCAATATGATCGTATTGTGCTCAATAAAATACACTCGTTATGTGCTTATTTTTACGAGGACATGTAATCTACATGTAAATAAGAAGTGCCATATTTTTTGTTGGAATACAAGGTTAATGGTAGTGCTCTATATACCTATGTCGTGTGTTTAGTTCGAAAATCGACACCATTATAGTGAAATTTCAATAGTTTAACTAGTGAATTGCACGAAGAGTAGGATTTCTGAGGGTTGTGTATATTCTAATTAAATCTTAAATTAAGTCTGTTTGGTTAATAGTTGAAACTCCCATTATAAGACCAAAAAATGCAGAGCGGACATGTCGTTTCATAAGTGGTATCTTTCAAATGGTCTTAAGTGGGCCGCACACGAAGTGATATTTGCTGCACGATATTTGTCACAGACCCTTGCGATTATAAGATCTGTGTGCGCAGACGATGCGACGTGCGACTCTTGTTTTGTCACTCATGTATAGACCACCACACAATGCGATCGGATCGTACGATCTGGTTGTTTACTTTCTCGTGAATGCAGTGGGTTATTACTAACATGGTATAGGCTATATGTATAGGTATATAAGTGTATTTATCGCAGATAATTAATACGAATTTCCAATAAATATTAATATTACAAGTGTTTGTAGTTCTATAGACTATTGGGCCCTATACTCGATTTAATTCCCCACACAAATTCACAATCAGATATTATATAGACACCAACTTGCTGATGTCCAGTCCACCTGTTTTGTTTTGCACTCAATTCCGCCGTCTAAAATATCCCGCTACTCTGACTTTGCTAATCAACTTGAACTTGAAGGACACGCTGGGTGGCATGTTGTTGTGAAAAAAAAACATGTGGTCGCCGAATGATCATATTAATAGTTGAATCTGATTGGCTACTTCAAATAAATCGCATCGTAGAAAATCAAAATTATCTGATTCCTTGCGGGGTCGATCGTGCGACAAAATGTCGTGCGATTTTCCACAGCACACGCTACGATTTGACCGTAACCTGTGCCCGATATTTGTCGTACGATATATATCGCATCGTGTGTGGTGCGCTTTACCAAGCGGTCAGCAGCAGTTTGCTTACTGGTCATATGTTAATCGGTAAAGACGGTCGATGACTTTTCATATGAAGTCGTCCATAAAAAACATTGACCTCTTATTATAGACGCACCGAAACAAATTGAACATGGCTATAAAATCATCTTCTTTACATATTTTCAGATCAGAGCCCAGAGCAGCAGGAGCAGACAACGGAGATAACAACTACCACAACAGTGTCCACCACCAAAGGTATTGACATCTGGATTTTGATATTCTTGTCACTAATGAATGAATACACTGTCTAAAACCAAATTGTTGTCTCCATATGACCATTAATAAGGAGACCGTGTCAATGTATCCTCGGCGCGATATGGCTTTGTGGCTAAAACGACCAAACTCTAACCAAATAATGTATAATGAACTTACCCAACAGCTGGAAACTCGTAATTAAAAATATATAATATTTGGCATTCAATCTGTATGTATGTAAACTGCTTATATGTGAATTCCCCGCATCTGTCGTTGTGGAGATATTAAATATAAAAGTGCCCTTCGTGACAAAGACAGGTAAGTTGCACCACCTATGATTGACGCCAATATTCACTCTGATGTGAATCAGATTAGGTTTGATCTCTTAGTAAACTGTTTTGACATAATATGTATCCCTTCTGCTTCGCATCAATCCAAACAACTACGAACACATTAACGTATGAAATCTAAGCATCATGCACTGCATAATTCAGAATCTATATCTATATTTGCGAATGTCTGTCTGTATTTCTGTCTGTCTGTTTGTGTTCTATAGAGATTCACAGGGGACATGTAGACGACACCAAAGGGTTCTAATATGGGTAACTTGTTCCAAGAAAGATAATGGTGCGAGTTAGAATTTTTAAAGGGACGCTGTTGTTGTCAGGGGCAGAAAGGGGAGGGGCAGAAACACTTTTTATAGCCCATATCCACCAAACTTATACATAATGATCTCGATGATATGACGAATCTGGTTTAAATTTATATACATTTAAATCAGAAGAATCGCCGTAGTCAGTGAGCACCGAAGGGGAGAGGGGTATCAAAAACTGATACAATATTTTTAGCACTGATTTCCACCAAATTGATACACATCTTCCCCAAGATACAAGGAATCTAATCGTGTGATGTAATGACGCCAAATTGGTGCCGTTTTGAGTGAGATGGGGGGGGGGGGGGGGGCACTAAATTTGATACGAATTTAGTTAGTCGCAGATTTCCACCTGTTTGATATATAGTCATCTTCACAGTGAGTCTAATTGTGTGGTTTAAATATGACAAAAGTTGCGTCGCTTGATTCAGGGATAGGAATGGGAGGGTCCCAAAACAACTGAAAAAAACTTTCTTAGCGCCAATTTCCACCAAATCCATACACGTTCTTCTCCAGTGATACATGGAATAAAACGAGTCTGACAGGGGTAACTTTTTACGAGGAAGATAATGGTGTATACATAATCTTCTCAATGATATTGCGCCATCTTAACGATATTCATGAATATTGGTAAGATAGACAACCCTGGTAGATATTGAAAGAAATCACGGATAACACAGCAGTGTTGAGCATTCATTGCATTCACCACATAACAAGGACACATGGCTTTTATTCAGCTGTCAAAGAAAGTGTTGTAAACATACTATATATGTCAATATATTGGGTTTTGGGTATTGTACATTAACCGGATATATGGTCCGGATATTCCAGTTTGTATATGGGAACTGGCAGTATTGTGGTCTTGGTCCTACTCAATGTGAAGTTTGTACTCTTATATTGCACGTGATCATTGATTCCAAATTCCAATTATAATTTTAGAAGAATAGTATTTTTATCCAGGAAGGTAAGTTATTTTACGGGTATCATGCCACCGATTTTATGGCGGAGAGGGTGAGCGTACAGTCAATAATTGTTCGAATCTGACAATGTTGGTAATCGATGAGTCAAGACTTGCCACGAACGCATTCATAGAAACATCAATGTCGCATAGTGTTGCCACTCATTTCATTGACAGCAATATCAATATGACCGTTATTACATCTCATGGATGTCGCGATGCTTAGATTGTAATCATATACATATGTTTGTCCACTGTTTTGTAGTGAGGCAATATCAAGCTGGTGCATCCCCTGCTGTGAAATCTATATCTATATTTGCGAGTGTTTGTCTGCCTGTGTCCGTTCTATAGAAATTCACAGGGGACCATGTAGAATACACCCACAGGGTATAACAGGGGTAACCTTTTCCGACTAAGATATTGGTGCGGGTTAGAATTTTCAGTTCGTCATTCTATTTAAGAGATACATATATTCTTGCAGATTGAGGGATCTTGAACCGTCAAAGGATGAAATGTTAGTATAGCTCATGTGTTATAATAAAATTGAGTCTTTCCTGTTCAAGATGTTGTCAAAAAAGATACATTTTTTCAAGAGAGATGGAAATGTATATGCCGTTAAAAAATAGTGGTCACAGTATGCAGTCAAATTTAGTTTCTTCTGAGATAAAAGAAAACACAGTCAGTAGCACATGACTGTTCACGATTCTCCAACACTGGCATCTGACAAGGGTACATTTGCCAGATAGAGAGGATTTATTTCATTTTTTTATACATCTCTATGTAAAACTTAATTGTCGTACTTTGAACTAATATTCATGTTTTATCCCATTAAAAATAGTTAAAACCAGTCACAAAAAACGTCAATTCCAACCACGATTTTTTTTACCCTGTGCCAATGCATTCTCTTATATATGCGAGTCGACCATAGGTCGCCTCGCATATATAAGAGAATGCCTTGGCCTAACAATTTTTTACAATTTTAATAAGTTGTTCTTGTATTCTTTAACAATTTTATAATTTCACCCATACAGAACCCCAGACACACATGAGCAGACGACACTCTTCTATATGCTTCTATATATGTGTGGGGCTCCCTGCAGGGTAATGGATGTACGATTTAATAAACGATAAACACTCAGTTGTAGATAACTTCTTCTTTATTCGTGGGACGAATTAGTCGCGATAAACAAAAAGACAATCACTCCGACCAGGTGAGTCACCACTTATAATCCATGTACAAGAATGACGATCTGTGATGCCATTTGGACATACAACTTGGAGAATACGTATAACACTTTGAACAAGAGCATTCTCTATTTCCACCGAATTTCCATAGCAGAGGGTTTCAGATCATTTTAACCTGGGCAACGCCCGGTAACCTTGCTAAAAAAAAATATATATAATATTTTATCTCCGATACGCCTAAATGAAATTGAGTCCTCCTTTGTGTAGCCAAAATATGCGACCTGTTCGACAAGTTGGCGACAAACCACTTTATAATATTCCCCTTCTTAGATTATAATCCAATTGACGCAATGAGATATTTTCCATTTTGTTCATTCGTGCATTTCTTTAACAACAATATTTAAATAGGCTCCCTCTCCGGATAATCTTGGACGATCCTCCGGCGGGCTAGAAATGTTGATCATCTGAAATGAATTTCTAAATAGGGAAGGACAGGACTGGCAGCAAACACAAACACACCACACATCACTATGTATGTTATGTTGATTATCAACTTTGTTTTTGGCCAAGTGTTAATGGGATTGGTGGGAATGTAAGTTGTTAAAAAACTTGTGCTGCAGTCCCTCTCGTAATATTATATTACACTTCAATACAATAATACCAGTGATACATTGATCGGTTTGTACTATTAGCAAAACATGGGTCTAGCAGTTGCACGCGCATTCAGTAACACGCGCCTAGTCCTATAGTTTCGTCTGGTTTAAAAATCTATTTTCAACCTCGCCTATTCTTCAACACATCTCATGAACGATGATGATACAAAAATAGGTGTCGTCATAATATATTTATCTTGAGTTAACTTCTTTACTCTCAAGCCATCTGCTCCAGTTCTTCTGGATACGAAATACGAACACTCGCTGGGAACGATTATCTGCTGAGGTTCGGGGATTCCCCTGTGATTGGTGACATCGCACGAATGTGTTGTGGGGATGACGGAGCTCATCTCATAACCATTGAGAGTCAGGCGATGCTAGATGATGTGGCAGAACTACTAACGGCACTAGGACATCATAGAGGTCAGTGCTTTGCATATGCAACGACGATAGTGACGACAACGACTATTATGTTTGCTACATATAAGGACTCCGACGATGATAATAATGACACACTAACGATCACTAGTTAAACTGGTTATTGTCATTCCGTTTGCGTTCAGTTCATACGATTCCGTGATACCTTAACAAAACGTGATAATACTCCAATACTGTCCCTTCCGACTAAACTGACTTATAGTTGGACCAGTATATTTGAACTGTATGAGTAATCAGGGGTGTGTGTTTGATGGGTTAAATAAGTTTAAAGCTTGTTGCTAAATTGTGGATGTGTTATAGTAGGAAAATATATTTGCTATACTAAATGGATTCTCCCAGTCATTTATATAGCATACATTGGAACGATTATTGTTCATTTTGAGGGGTATTTAGGTAATAAAAGCAGACAAAAGACAGAAAAATATATAATACAAGAGCAGAATGATTCATATTAAATGGCATGACATTTTCAGATTATAAATTAACGTTTGGTTGCTTGTTGAACTATATCTGAACACCCCTAAAGGAACTACTCGTCGACGAGTATTTAGTATTTAAAGTTTTAAAATATAGTCCAAACGTTATATGGACTATATTCATGTCAATGGATGTTCCGTCATTCCAGATAGTCAATCCGTTGCACACAAATCTGATTACCATGACAGGTTAGGAAAGTGAACGCTTACAATACATCCAACAGAATGCTATATACGTCGGATAATATAGAGAACATTCATCCGACACATACATTCAAGCATACGCTCATACACGCACTCACATATGTACACTTACTTACAACAACAGGCATTACAGACCCACAACAGGCGATCGGGCAATCCTTTATATTGTAATTGATATCATGATATATACAATCGATTATGCTTTGAAATTTCAAGTCATGTAATATATTTCGTGTTTATATTTTGCTTCGATTTATCATGACAATCAACCGAATGGTGACTATAATTACTATAATTTTAGAGATTGAAAGATATAACGGAAAACTGATTCTTAAGGGAAAACGCGGGTCTTTTTTGAGTGAACAATCACCGTGAATCACCAACAAAATTTTCCGCAGCAATTCCGATTTGTTGCGACGGTGACTAGCAGCACATGGCACGCTTTACTAGATGTAGTTATGACAGATATTATAGTGTTTAAAGAGAAGTTTAACATTCAAATCAATAAATCTTTCTTTTCTGCCGCGAAAAACAGTAGTGATTATTAATCCCCTGCACTCACAATCGCGCGACCACGCCGCGATCCCGATTTAGGCAATTTTCGCCGTGATTTTAAGTGGACTGGTCGCGGCTGTTTCGGTTGAGGCTTTTTCGTCTTGATATAATGTTCGTTGATAATACATACAGGTTCTATCGTTCTAATTGCAGCTTCGATGTGGATCGACGGGAGAGATATCAATGGGAACGATGTCATGTACTCGCGGAGTGGTTCGGTTCTCCCATTCATTGCATGGGCGAGCGGTGAACCAGATGGTGGTTCCCAGGACTGTATGACCGTGTGGTATTCTTCGGGTTACAGATTCGGAGATGCCGGGTGTGCGACCAACGAGCGTGTGTTCATGTGTCAAAAATGAGCCCAACAAATTCCAGATGAATGTGAACCGCACCCAGTTATGTACATGTACACACTATTAGCACGGACGTTAAATAAATTGGAATGTTGTAATTAAAATCAATATCATACAAGTGCGATTGTTTAACACTATTGGTTCTCGAATTATGCGATGGTTAAAGCTACTTCATAATGACCTGTAGCTTTGTATTATCCATACAGTAGATGACCAGGCTCTTTTCGGGTACCTTTATTCAGCGGCGTATTGGGGCTTCCGCACTTTTTGATCTTTTCAACATTTTGAGTTAGAAAAACAAATTGATTTAAACAAAAACAATTAATTACTTTTATAATTTATTTTAGACTGAACTCCTTGAAAAACTAACGCCTTTATGAACCCGCCGGTGTACCCGAGTCACCATACCATCCACCCAGGGGTAGAGAAATCCATGCATGTTACAGTGTAACCCTCCGCTGTGGACATTTGGTGGGAATAGAGAATACTCTTGCTCAAAGTGTTAAATGCAGTAGCATAAATTGTATATCCATATTGGCATCACAATACATGGATGATATATAGTGGCTCACCTTGTCGGAGTGATTGTCACTTGTTTATCACGATGAACTCGTCCCGTCGGGAAGAAGTATTTATATATTTACAACTGCGATAGTTCAGACTTGATTAAAAAAAAAAACTTTATTGTTAAATCTTCTACACATATTGGCAATATTGTTTTTTTTTTAAATCAATTTTGGTGCCGCAACCCCTTTATCATATGAGTCATGTATCTTTTTTTCTTTTTTTAATATTGTTTTAATTGAGATCGAACATGAACATACAAAATACATAAAAAATAAGAAAAAATGGTGACAAATGTATTTTACATATTGTAGTATAAATCAATCTAGTGTGTCCGAGTTACCATATCTCCATGACGATACAGATGTTCTAAAACTGATATCCATGTGATGTTATGGTACAAAACTGGCTAGATATTAACAGCAATGTTGCTCTCAGCATGTACATGTGCCCGATACAGAGCGAGATTTTAAGTTGTTTAAGTTATGATATGCGATTGTTCTAAAAATGATATCCTCTTTATTTGGCTGATATACGCTTGTCAGATACCACCAGTATTGGTGGATCCTGAAAAGTCAGCGTCCAAGAACTGTGTGTGTTCTTTGATATCAGAGGAAACTAGATTTGACTGCACACTGCACACCATTATTGTTTGAACAGACCTTCAATACATTTCCATTGCACTTGACATGTTGTCTCTTTTTTGTGGAAAATATCTTTATTGGGACAGATTCAATTGTTGTGTAATATTTAAACCATTCTAACATGTGATCCTGAGCGTTCGAGTGCTATCGTTTTTCCAGAAATATAGTGCTTTCGTCTATGTATCTGTTTTTGTTAGCTCACTACATGCATACATGATACATACCCGTCCCCATATATGACAGATGAGAAGATATAATTGTTCATGTGACTTCTGTTCATCTGTTTGAATTATCCGTGATGATTATTGGGAGAGCCCATTGCCTGAGTATAGTCCAAAATATAGATTGCTGATATCTTTGAAAAATACTGAAAAAAAACCGAATGTTAAAATATAGATCAAATTATGACGAACATGTAGATACCTGAACCTGGCATCGTACTGCCATCTTTGAACGACAGCATTAGACTCAATGGGATGCCTATATATATATGGATAGTTAACGTGGAGCTCCGTGGTCCAGTGGTTAGCGCGTTGGATTTGTCTTCGCTGTCAACACAGCGAGGCGAGTTCGCGGCTGGCTGGTGGTCTGTTATGAGTTTCCACACAGCAGTGGCTTGGCCGACTTGAGCGATGTGCAATTGTTGGATTGTACACTGTTTGAATCTCGCGCCAAGTTGTGACCCTTGAGCAAGGTCGCATGTACTGTGTCTGCTTTGCACCACCCATGCATTACAAGGGTACCTGATAATGAGCAGTGAAAGATCTTGTCAGTATGCTAGCCATATGGTATCCTCGCATACTCCCGGCTGTACCTCCCCCTGTCCCCGGGGAGCAGTAGATGGTTACTGAATGTTCAGGCTCATCAGGGTAATAATTGTAAAACTTTGAGCGCTTTGGGCCTCATGGGAAAGGCGCTTTACAAATGCTATACATTATTTATTAAAACTTTGTGGTAAAATGTTTTAAACGGAACGCTCGTGCCTTCCTGTCCCCAATCCCTAGCTGGTCCATGCGACACGCCTGAATTACTGTGCACACCATCAGCTTCCATGCATTGATGATTATACATGTATATATTTTGTGAAAATTGGCAGAGAAAAATCTGTTTATGCATCCCCCCACTGACTCGAATATGGTCACGCACTTTGAATTCTTTAACCATTATATTCCTCGTATCAGAATGACTATATCACTGGTTGATATCGGCGACAAAACCAATCTTATCAATTTTATTACCCCTCCCTATCAATCCCTGACCCAAACGACTCCACATCGTTAACCCACACGATTTGAGTCCTCGTATCACTGGAGAAGGACGTGTATTATGACTGAAACTTTCAAATTATTGATTTCAATCATTTGCTTTGGGGAATTCCCAATGAAACTTCACATTTTGCAGTCATATTTATCTGCATATAAGCGATTTGATCCTGGCTAACATTCAACGACATTCAACTGACCGAACCCATACCGTAAATATAACACGCATATGTGCCGGTTATAAATCAATAGAGTCCAATATAGTCAGTTTGTATATCCATCGAGGAGTGACAAAACACGCTAGGTACAAACAAAAAACATGGCTATCATATGCCAACTTTAATTTTTGTTGTCGGCCAACTTGATCATGTATATATTCCTTGTCATATTGTTGTAAGTTGTAAACATTCCCAATCCCGTCGTAAATGCATTTACAACAACATTTGTTTAAAGTAAAAAGGCTGGGTTAAAGGACGAATTGTTGGTCTTGGAAGGGGCATGCAGAGTGTGGCCCAGTCTTGGATTTAGAAGATGAGCTCGAGTGGTCTTTGTGTTTCTCATTGCTATTGCTAAATTACCATTGTTACTTTGACTCTGCCACATTATCACTGCCACATTGCCATGGACTATGTATTTTTTGCTTGTGTTGAGGATGTTGTTTTCAGCCGTGGACGAGCTGGCTTTGCTGTATACACTCACATTACCGTACAATGCACCAGGTAGCATGGGCAATATTATGTAGATGATGGCGGGTCCTGTGTTTGTGGAGGGCTATGATACTACTATGTAGATGCTGGCGGGTTCTGTATTTGTGGAGGGGTCTGGGTAATATGTAGATGATGGCGGGTTCTGTATTTGTGGAGGGGTCTGGGTAATAATATGTAGATGATGACGGGCCCTATATGTTTGGAAGGGTCCTGGGTAATACTATGTAGATCATGGCGGGCTCTGTATATGTGGATGGGTCTGGGTATTATTATGTAGATGATGCGGGTTCTGTATTTGTGGAGGGGTCTGGGTAATATTATGTATATGATGGCGGGTCCTGTATTTGTGGAGGGGTCTGGGTAATATTATGTATATGAAGGCGGGTTCTGTATTTGCGGAGGGGTCTGGGTAATATTATGTATATGATGGCGGGTTCTGTATTTGCGTAGGGGTCTGGGTAATATTATGAATATGATGGCGGGCCCTGTATGGTTCTGTATTTGCGGAGGGGTCTGGGTAATATTATGTATATGATGGCGGGATCCTGTATATGTGGAGGGGTCTGGGTAATATTATGTATATGAAGGCGGGCCCTGTATGGTTCTGTATTTGCGGAGGGGTCTGGGTAATATTATGTATATGATGGCGGGATCCTGTATATGTGGAGTGCTCTAGGTAATTTATGCAGATGATTGGTGGTGCTGTAAATTCAAGATTTTAGTTTAGAAAATAGCTCCAGAATGTTCTTAAAATATGACAAATTGACATTTGGGATTTCTTTATGCCAAACAAAAAAATCAAGTAAAAAAACGTAAGAATAACATATATAAATGAGTTCTTTGTTGTTTAGAGGCTTTAATGGCACCATTGATGACCTGATAAAATACATGCGGTTACAACTGCCATGATATCGTCACAACTGCCATGATATCGTCATAAGTATCGGCAATAAATTTTATCATGGTCCTGGTTCCAATGAACTCAGAGGAATACGTGTGTTACTCCTCAAATAGGGAAAAATACCAAAGTACATTAGTAACATTAGTACGTTAGTAGTATTCTGCCCTGCCCGTTTAGTGGAATTTGACAGACGTTTGCAATACGAAATAGATTTATCCGGAAATTATACAATTAATAAATTCCAGTTTTCATGCAGTGAAATTTGTGCCGATCACAAACCCGGTGTACCCTTCAGCACATTTTCAAACCCTTTGTACCCTTCAGCACTTTTTTTGGTGAGAGTGACCCCTACAGCCATATTAGCCCTAAAACAATCAATCAAATATCTCAGATATAAAATATTTCATGGTAGCACAGGAAGACGGAATCCTCTGTACACAACTGAGTCCTCATCTCCGGGATCCGGAAAAATGAGCCCTGATGCCCGAAACGGCACATGATGGAAAAATTACGCGGAAATATTTTCTGCAGTAGCCCCAACAGCAAAGCCGCAACTGGCGATATGCTGTATGCCTAAACTTTGCATGTTGGGGCCCTTCAAAAGCACGTCGACCATACTGTTCTCGGTAACTCAGCCAGGCTACCTCCAACACAAACCGCTCAGTGCACAAAGATTTGAAACCGGGCAGTCACTAATGCATCGGTAGTTCTGGCTATCAAGTTCACACTACTGAGTACGTTTGGGATTGACCTCATAAATCTGGAAAATATGACACTATGTGATTCCTGGAGCCACGATTTAACGCCTTCCATAGTAAATGGATTCTTCCATCAGATACAAAATTATACATCGGGTTAGTCTAGTATTACGTTGGAGGGATGTTCATGTTCAGGTTTTAAAAGCAGACGATAGACAGACGAAAAGCAAATACATGTGCAGAAATATATGTTCTAGCAGGGTTACCAGGCGTTGAATATATGTACTACCAGGGTTACCAGGCGTTATCCAGGTTACAGTGATGTGAGTCCATCTGATGTGGACATTTGACTGGAATAGAGAATACGCTTGCTGTGTTAAACATAATTATTCTCATAAATTTTAGACAAGTGGACGTCCTCAGAGTTTGACGAATTCCATATATCAATCCACTGAAATCGTACATCTGTGTACATCTCCTCGATTGGAATATTTTTTCGTCGAGGAAGATGTTGAGATAAATTCCAAGTCGATAGTGGGTCTTTGTGCATGGTGTGTGAAAAGGTCGCGTCCTCGAAGTTTGGTGATGGTCATTGGTTATTGCATCTCGACAATACACCTGTGTTGACGATGTACTTCCGTTAGCTCTTCGGTTGGAATATACCTTCGTCGAGGAAGATGTTGAGGTAAATGCCAAGTCGATAGTGGGTCTTTGTACATGTTTTTTGACAAGGGCGCGTCCTCAGAGTGTGATGGTGGTCATTGATTAGTTAATATCGACCATATACCAGTGTTGGCGATGCACTTCCGATTGGTATTTGATGCATGTATCCATGTTGATGATCTACCTCCGTTAGGTATTCGCTGGGAATATTCCTCCGTCGAGGAAGATGCTGAGGTAAGTACCTAGTAGGCAGTGGGTTTTTGATCGTGCTTGAAGGTTGACGATATTAATTGTTTAGTGCATATCGACCATGGGAATATTCCTTCGCCGAGAAAGATGTTGTGGATGGAATCAAGGTTGTAAACGCTGGAGGATGTTCCTTTCAACTCATAAGACAACAGCACGTTATATATGGAACAAAGGATTCCACTCAAACGACTGATACTCCATCTACATAACATGGGGTCTATTATTGTCCAGGGACATCGATTTGCAGTGCGTTCAGCAATGTTCATTGTACAGGATAAATGTGGATGGAGTATCTTTAACATAGCTACAATTACTCAACATGCGTTGCGTTGGTGACCGGGTTGGATATGAGACCTATCCGCTTGTCTCCCGAAGAATAGATTTAAGCAGCATATGTTAATGAATAATTACCATATACAAACGATCTCACAATAATTGTTAATGCTTGCTCACATATTTGAATCTATGTTCCTGTAAATATTTCCCGACAAAAACAATTCCTACATCATCGGTTGCATCTACAAACCAAATACCGCGCTTCTAGCTGACATAGACGCATTCCAATCGTCGCTTGAAAACTTATCAGGTAACATAAACAACGAACACAAAACATGCCTTTTCCGTGATTTTAGTATAAATTTATCAAAGTTCTCTACACATAATAAAACAGGAACATTCATCGATACAATGTTCTCATAAGGCTTTTGACCAGCCATTACACAACATACCTACTAGAATAACTGAATTCTCAGCTATTTTAATAGATAATATTTGTTTTCAAACAACGTTTTGAATGACAACGAATCAGGTATAATAATTACTGACGTTTCTGATCATTTGACATGTTTCTACATGCACAGAACAAAATCTCCGCCTCCACTTGTAATCACTACGCTTAACGGCGAAGTTATTCACAAAAAATATAGACTTGTTCAAACAAATACTTACCACATCATCATTTGATGATATATACAATTGTCAGTGTCCAATCGACAATACAACACAATTATTACAACGTATACCGATGCAATCCAGTAACGAATAGTCATATCCCTAAAAGATTGACAAAACAAAAGCCATGGATCACTACTGAAGTCGTAACGTCTTCACCTACAAAAACAAACTATATAGAACTAAACTAAAAAATCCTAACGATCTAAACATAACAAAATATAAAATCTTCTGCAATATAAAGAGTACATCGCTCTACTATAAGAATATTTGCAACGAAAACAGGAGCAACACGATAGCCACTTGTAAAATCTGTAGAAACATAATCGGCAAGAATAAATCATCACTCACATCACCAAATGGGCCCGGGGCTGAATATGACTACCGCCCCACTGCGATGGGTAAGAATTCCCTAATGTGGCACCCTGTTTGCCGTGGGGTGCATCCCGTGAGGTGTGGGGTAGGATTCCGGAGGTACTAGGGCGGTCGTATTTCGTGGGGCATCGACCTGCGGAAACGGCTCAGCTCATGGTCCTCTTTGGTTCTACATCTCTTCAACATGATAGCCACTTGGAAAATCCGTAGAAACATAATCGGCAAGAATAAATCATCACTCACATCACCAAATGGGCCCTGGGCTGAATTGGACTACCGTCTAATGTATAATAACAACAAAGTTTTGTACTGGCAGAACAATGTATTTCAATATAAAAGAACGCATATATTGGGAAGCAAACTAGAGTGTGCTAATTATTAGAGTGTGATAACATTGTTTCAGATAAATGGCCCTGTGAGAGCCATATGTAACATGTTCAACCAAATTCTTTTTTTCAAACCACCTTTTTTTTTGGTATTTTGTATGGGAACAATTTCACTTGTATAAAAAATTGCAGTTGGATAGGTGTAAATCAACTCTAGCGCTGGCTATGCTAGATCTGGAATTGATCACAATGGAAAATTGATTTGTCATTAGATTTAGTACGGGTCCGTAAGTAACAATAGTCTGGTCGTTGAGACTCGAATTTGAGGTGAACCTAGAACAAATTGTTAACAAGCTGTTTTTGTTGTTATTTTGTCAGGCAGAATCTGAGGAACGACATATCCAAAATTTCTACTGCTCTTTGAAATATGGTCATATTTATGGTTTTTTGTGTAAATTTTGCTGTTCTTAGTCTAGTCAATCTGGTGGAAAGAAAAATCCAACCTGAACAAATTACTATGCAATGTCTTTTTGTGTGTTTGAATGTGAAAATATCCATATGATAGCACAACCAAAATCCCCATGAATCCCTGTGTGGGAAAATTGTCATTTTTGTGTCAAAAAACAGGAATATGTAAACAAAAATGGTGAAAATTGTAATTTTCTGGTTGAGACTCAGATTTTATGGTGAACCTATATTAAATTGGTAACAAGCTGTTGCTGGTGTTATTTTGTCGGGCAGAATCTGGGAACACTATATCCCAAATTCGCTCTGGGTAAATTGTCTACATATCTTTGAAATAGGGTCCTATTTGAGGTTTTTTGTGTCAAGTTTGCTGTTCCTTATTAGCCCAGTCAAACGGATAGAAGGAAACGCCCAACCGTGAAAAAATTTGCTATGCAATGACTTTTGGTCTTATTGAGTGTGACTATACTCATATAATAACATATCCAAAATCCCCATGAACCAGAATGAGAAAGTAGTAATTTTTGGATAAAAATACTGAATTATGTAAAAAAAAAATGGTGAAAATAGGATTTTTTTTAATAAACAAATCTGCCAACCATAAACGTTCAGTCGAGTTCCCTGACTGCCAAATGTGACCATATAATAACATATCCAAAATGTCCATGCGTTTAGTGAAGGGAAATTCGTTAATTTTGGATAACAATGTAGAAAATATGTAAAAAAATGGTGAAAATTGGAATTTTTGTCCGGGAACCAGGTCGGCCAAAATGCTTCTCCACACTGGGGCCCCCGTGTTAAACTTGATCCATTTTTTCGTAAGGTTGTCTGCTCCAACTAATTTGACGCTAACATGTGGCCGTGAATGTTACGGGACAATATGGCGGCAATTTCATGGAGTATACAACCATTCACCATACAGTGTCCTCTAAATTTATTAATGTGACAAAAACCTGCAACAAAAAACCGCATTATTCCTGTTGCCATAACATATGCCTGTCGTTTCGTGCATAATTTTACTCTAAAAGTATAAAATGGAGAATCCTAATCCGTTATAGTAAGTCATATGCGAGGATTTGACAATTAGGTGTCTAAACAGTTTTCAAAATGACAGCGAAAATGGCAGTCGGAAGTGAACAATTGAAGTTTTTTTGTTGTTGTTGATTTTTTTTACTAAATCTAACGATATCGAATAAACGTATAGCCAATATGTAGTCACATATGCTACCATACGATTTCGAAAGCCACCAATAGTTTCACAACACATCAAATGAGTTTCCCAAACCACACAACGAGTCCGCCAAACCATAATACAGAGTTACAAAACCAATCTGGTATCTAAAAAAACAACATGTGAGTATCCAAATCCACACGACGGGCGCCCCAAATCCAAACATTGTTCCAAACCATCAACGGGGTGTCCCAGTCCACAAAACGAGTTTCACAAACCACCCAGAATGATGTAGACTGAGGTAGGTAACGCCCCAAAACGATACTCAACTGGTGTCATTACCCACAGATATAGTCCCCCCACAACATGCATCTGGTATTCGAACTCACCCAAATGAGTGTCACAAACCACTAAATGAGTGTCTCAATCGACCTGATTAGGGACCCAATTCATTCAACGAATGTTCCCAAATCACACCAGTAGTACTACATGCGTTGCACCTATGTTCGAAACAACATACTATGTGTGTCCCAAGCCATCCAATATTTTCCAGCAATATCCAATGAGTGTCCATATCCATCAGATGAGTCAAACATACAATGAGCACCCATCGAGTGTGTCAAACCACTCAATCAGTGCCCCAAACTACACAATGTGTGTACTATGGTTACCAAGCAATCCATCGGGTGTTAGAAACCACAGGAGAGGGAGGCATCCAATATGTAGCCCATGCCATATATCATACACATACAACATACAACTGATGTCTCAATCCATCCAACATTAGTGTCCCAAACGGCCACGTAGTGTCCCAATGCACATAACCAGTATCTAAAATATATAGCGAGTGTCCCAACTACTCAATGTAAACACTCCGCCCAATTGGTGCATCAACATCATCCAACTGAAGCCACAAATCACCCAGCGGGTGACCCAAACCATAAAACTAGCATCACAAACCATCCAACAAGTTCCCTAACCATTCAACGGGAAGGACTGGTGTTACGAACCAACAACCAGATGTAATATAATTACATCTACAATAGTGTACACAACCCTCCATCTAGTATTTCACACGATCAAGTGAGTTTGTCAAACCATCCAATGAGTTTACCAAAACATAGTTGATATATTTGATGGATGGTTTTGTACACTAGTTTGGGACACCTATTAAATGAATGGGACATCCAGTGGGTGGTTTGAGACACTAGTTGTACGTTTTAGACACTCCTGATGGTTTTGATAATCATCGTGTGGCTTGGGACACTCATTAGATGATTATGGACACTCATCTGTTGGTTTAGGACCCCCATTGGATGGTTTGCGGTACACACTTGATGATTTGAGACACCAATTTGTGTGGTTTGGGACACCACGCACATGAATTAGGACACTCGATTGGTGACATATGGCAATCGTTGGATGATATGAACACGCCTTGGACTGGTTTGGGTACTAATTGGATGGTTTGTGACACTATTTGGGTGGACTGTGTTACATATTGTGTGGTTTGGGAAACTCGTTGGCTGATTTGGAATGCCCCTTCTATGGACTGGAACACTCACCGATTAATTTGGTATATTATTAAAAAGGCGGTTGATACACCTGTTTTTACACTCCTTAGATGGTTTGGGACACGCGTTAAGTTGTTTTTGACACCCATTGGATGTATTTCGATACTAGTTTGGTTGCTGTGGACACTCATCAAATTATATTCGATACCGAATATAAGATTTAGTTAAAAATCAACGACGAAATAGATATTGTTGATTGAAAATTTTGATTGAAATATTCGCCGCCATTTTGGGACACTGTAGGGACAAATTCTCGAGATATAGCTCTTTAACGAACATTCCCAATTTTACTACTTTCGGTAGCCATAGTGTCCCTATTTTTGGAAGTGATTGCCTCGTTTCTGCTAAAATGGGCACTAGTGGTACATATCTGACGTCTAATCAGTATTCAGTACACTGGTGTGTTCGATTTGTAGTTATTCTGGGCATTAAAATAATATTTGGTTTTTCTTCGAAATTTAGTACTATCTATTTCGAATTTGAAGGGCCCAAATTCCCAATCCTCGTGATATGGCTCACAATTATCAGACATTGATTTAAAATGGTGTATGTTGGCACAAATGGCAATTTGAACCAATTTTCTTATAAATGGAAACGATCTGGTGAATTTAGTGACAATTGTCCAATTTTACCAATGTCGGTCGTCATTTTGTCCGCCATTTTGAATTTTGACAATCAAATTGTACACGAAATAACATACATCTGTCATGACAACAATAATTTGTTTATGTTGCATATTCCTGCCATCTGTATAACCTTAATTTAAATGACATTCATGTGTATATTTCATAAGAAACGGAAAATCATACATAAAAACACAAATAGGACCTTTTTTCAAATTGCTCTAGAAAATTTTTCCCCAAAGAGGATTTTAGCGGATTTTGGATATGTTGTTCCCCAGGTTCCGCCAAACAAAATTACACCAAAAACAGATTGTCACCAATTTGTTCTAGGTCCAATGCTTCAGCCACCAGACTACAAAGGACATTTGTAGTAATATTCCATGTCCTGTTGACTCATAATAGATGGGATGAGAGTGGGATAGCAGTGAATTAGCTTACATAATTCTTTTCTAATCTGAATGCACAATTTTCAGAGTAAGTTATCTTTGTCTCCATTAAGTGCGGTCTATTGATATATACTGACCAAACTTAGTTATTTAGGTCATATGTACTTTTCATGCCATGTTAAGAGCAGAATGACAATAATCGACTATTGGTTGATTCATAAATTCATATGGTACACACACCGGTACATAATAGCATAATTTCACTGCAAAAACATACCCTGTTGATTTCGGCCCTTTCGGCTCATTATTATCTTCAAAATCAGACCTGTCGGCGGGTTTTGCATTATACCTTGTTGACCTCGGCTCTTCCACTGTTGACATCTCATTCAGACCTTTATGCGCGTCTGTGTGATACCCTGTTGGTCTGGGCTTTTTCGTGACTGCCTGCACATTCATACATCCAGTCGGGTTTGCATTATACCATGTTGATCTCGGCTCTGTCATTGCTTTATTCTCATTCAGACCGTTAGGCGCGTTTGCATTATACCCTGTTGACCCTGGCTCTTTTGTGACTGCCTGCACATTCAGGCGGGTTTGCATTATACCCTGTTGATCTCGGCTCTTCCACTGTTGACTTCTCATTCAGACCTTTATGTGGGTTTGCATTATACCCTGTTGATCTCGGCTCTTCCACTGTTGACTTCTCATTCAGACCGTTAGGCGGGTTTGCATTATACCATGTTGGTCCTGGCTCTTTCGTGACTGCCTGCACATTCAGACCGTTAGGCGGGTTTGCATTATACTCTGTTGATCTCGACTCTTTCGTGACTGCCTGCACATTCAGAACTTTAGGCGGGTTTGCATTATACCATGTTGATCTCGGCGCTTTCTTTGCTGTATTCAGATTCAGACCTTTAGGCGGGTTTGCATTATACCGTGTTGGTCCTGGCACTTTCGTGGCTGTCTTCACCTTCAGATATTTTGGCATGTTTGCATAATACCATGTTGATATGGGCGTTTTCTTTACTGTATTCAGATTCTGACCTTTATGTGGGTTTGCATTATACCCTGTTGATCTCGGCTCTTCCACTGTTGACTTTTCATTCAGAAATTTAGGCGCGTTTGTATTATACCATGTTGATCTCGGCGCTTTCGTTGCTGTATTCAGATTCAGACCTTTAGGCGGGTTTGCATTATACCATGTTGGTCATGGCTCTTTCATGGCTGTCTTCACATTCAGACCGTTTGGCGGGTTTGCATTATACCCTGTTGATCTCGGCTCTTCCACTGTTGACTTCTCATTCAGACATTTAGGCGCGTTTGTATTATACCATGTTGATCTCGGTGCTTTCTTTGCTGTATTCAGATTCAGAACTTCAGGCGGGTTTGCATTATACCCTGTTGGTCCTGGCTCTTTCGTGGCTGTCTTCACATTCAGACCATTTGGCGGGTTTGCATGCTTGTCTTTATGGGCTCTATTGTGGATCCATGTCTGAGAAATATATCATTGGACAGATACTCGCATGTTGAAACAGTTTTCATTTGCAAGGATATTATCGTACTATAAGCAGATGATATACAGAGAAACATGCTATGGATTTCTATTGTCCGATTCACGTCCAGCCTCAATATGGTACTTGCTTAGGATAATTGTATGCATATAAAATATACTCCTGGAAAAATAAATCGCATGCCAATTGATCAATATAAAGTTAGGTAATCTGCATAATATTATCTACTTATTAAATTATTACGAGGCTTAAATACTTTAGATTTTCACAAGCTGTCATTCCCCTCTCTCTAGCACAGGAGTAGCTGAGCGCTGGTACTAAATTGTAGACTTATTTACCTTGATTAACATTCATGCATTTGTAAACTTGTAGGGATGGTGCAATAAACAGTTTTATAATAATAACAATTTATTTTATTTATTTACCGTAAACCACATGTGTGCTCTAAACGGTTTACAATGTTACAACGTTGTGTTATGCGATAGTACATAAGATAGCCGGATCTTGGATAAACTTCCTTTCCCCAGTGATTGAACTGCTGAGATTAAATGTATATATGTAAGCACAATACGTGGGAGATACAAATGATATAGTATAATAACATACAAGCATATACACTTCTGGACTCGTCATTGTTCCCGTACAGGGCCGTTTTCACACTTACCACTGGATAACGTGACAACTGGTGCCGCGATCTTAACCCTTTACTCAACAAACCGGCCAAAACCGGCCAAATAAAGCTTCAACAGCCTAAAATATCTTCGGTCTGTCTCAATAGAACCATACAAATATGGATATCAATGGAACCGGCTCCTTGACCACATTGTGATAGTTACAGTTATGCCCTGTGCCAATGCATTCTCTTATATATGCGAGTCGACCATATGTCGCCTCGCATATATAAGAGAATGCATTGGCCTAAAAAAAATCTTTTTTTAACACTTGTTACCATTTTTTCTTACATTCTTTAACAATTTTATAATTTTTAATGTGTTAAGCCAATGCATTCTCTTATATATGCGAGGCGACCTATGGTCGACTCGCATATATAAGAGAATGCATTGGCACAGGGCCATTCTGTTGGGTAAAGGGTTAAAACAGAACATGTGCTTCGTTCATAACGTGAGTACTTACGCTACCAACCGGTCCGATACTTTACTTTTGAGTTGATAATTTAAATTATGTTCCCGGATCTACGATAAACTTCCTTTTCCCAGTTTGTAACTGTTACGTTTAAATGTATAGAAGTAAGAACGATAAGTGGAAGATATAAATGATATAGCATAAGAACATACGCGCATAATTAACAAGATTTTATTCTTAATTGGTTATGACTTTTAGTAACCATTGTTAGTCGAAGAATGGTAAAAATCAGTATCATCCTATAGTAAACAATAGTATGATATACGTCATAGACACGGGTATCATGATAACTCAGACCTTATGTGGATGCATGACACCCCAACTAATGGAATAACAACTTGTGTCTAAGAGATACAGATTCACTCCCGCTTAGGCCATTGAACCACCAATACCTCTGTTCATCTACATATTGTACTCACCCGCATACAAGTTATTGAAACATAAAGTATAAAACTTCTAGACTCGTCATTGTTCACGTACACGGTCATCTTCACGCTTACCACTGGGCAATGTGACAGGATGAAATGCGTACATACAAATAATCTAAAATAAATGCATGAATGTAATGTAAGAATTAATCATTGTCTGTCGATTCATAGCTTTAATCTCTTCTCCGTCAACTCTGTGCTTAACTCTGCCACAACATAAGAAATTAGGTGTTTCAAATTCTCTTATTTCATGCCATTGCTACATACTTCCTCTAAAATAACTTGTCGCTCTGGCTGGTGTCTTTTCTCCGTAAATGAACATATAATATGTTTACACAATTGATTTATAACAGCCAATAAGGCGGAAGTTTTCTGTACTAATACATTGTTATTTGTCTCACACTTATTGTGTGCGATATATATTTCTGTTACATTGCACTATGTAACTATCAGCTTGGCATTAAGTTTTAACACGACAGCGCTAATAATATACTTACCATAAATATACATCTTAGTCTTCGGAATCTTTAGAAGCTTAAAGGTAAAACAAATAGAAAGTATAAAACATTTAATAATTTCGAGGTAAAATGGTAAATATAGCGCGCTCTATGAAATTTGACTCATGGAACTTGTTGTTCTCGCGCGACGTCATCAGATAACATGTTTTAACATATCTTGATCCTCCACAATAGCTTTTATGCCTTGAAGGTGTTTACCGGCCGACCTTCCCCAGCATGAATGCAGCCTTTAGTCCTAACAGGTTTAGCTTGAAGCTATAATAGATACTCGAATGGAGTGGAAAGAGGAATCAGGTTAGAAATCTCAAATACTTCCAAGTCGATAGTGGGTCTTTGTGTATGGTTCTAAACAAGTGAGCGCCCTCAGAGTTTGACGATGCCAATGTATCACCGCACTGAGGTCGTGCATCTGTGTTGACGGTGTACTTCCGTTAGCTCCTCGTTTGGGAATATTCCTTTGTCGATGAAAATATTGAGGTAAGTATCAAGATTGTAAAGCTGGAGGATGTTCTTTACAAATCATAATTAAGTAGCACGGCTGCACGATATATATAGAACAGATGATAATTCTGATAATTCATCTAAATAATAACGGGTCTATTATGTTCCAGGTACATCGATTAGCAGTACGTTCAGTACTGTTTATTGTACAGGATAAATATTGTATGTACACATTTCAACCTGTCACATTGTCCAGTGGTAATCTTATAACATATCTACAATGACACACCATGCGTCACGTCGGTGACCGGGCTGGATGTGAGATATATTCATTTGTTCAGGCCTTCCCGAAGAATTAATTTAGAAATTTGCAACGAAATTTGTATTAACTGTTAGGTTCAAGTTTAGTATGTCAGTTTCATATACAATTATATATTTTCAGTTGGATGTCATAATATTATTAATTTTATTAATTAATTAATTAATTTATTTATTTGTCTATTTATTTATTTATTTATTTATTCAGTTTTACTGAGTAGAAACATGAATTGTCCTGATTATTGTCCACAAGCCGCACTGTTTTTAAATACTAGCAATGCTTATACAGCCACACCAACGAGTAGCTTGTAACTTGTGTTACTATGGTATTGATATGGAGATGCACATGTCTGGATTGGTAACACGATTTGATGGTGCAAATCCTACACATTTATATATATCAACACAACATCACCCCCGTGTACGTGGTATCGCCAAATCCGAGGGTATCGCCAAACCCGAGAACATGGGAAAGTCATTTTCACGTATATGATATGGGGATATGTTTGTTTCTCATCGTAAAACAGACAACGAACAACGTATGTGTATGCCACATGAAGCAGGGGGGGGGGTCGGAACAAAATTTCAGGCACGTATGGCATTTTTTTCCTTTCGATAATTTTTTGTACCCACCCACCCCCACCGCCAATTTTTTTCCGTTTTTGGCAGTTTTTTGCGACCATTTTTTGACACCCACCACCTTTTAACACTAAAACAGAGATTTGCGGGGGGAAATGCACTGTAAACAGCTGTATATAAATTTCTGTGCATACTATTTATCATGGATGTTAACATGGACATGTAAATAGGAATGAGTCATTTTGAGGTCATTCGGCCAAAAAAACATGGCTGCCAGCGGCCATCTTGGATTTCAAAATTTGCAACAAAATACAACACGATAACTGCCTGCAGTCAGTTTACCAGTTAGAATTACATCATTTATCTCATTCAAAGTGGTTTTGAAGCCCAACTCATTGCCAAAACACAAAAAAACAAGCAGGAAATATTTTCTTTAGTTGCGGAAAAAATTGCTTGTTGACCACCCCCCCCCTGCACGAAGCAGGAGTATTTATGCACCCGCTGTCAATCATTTTTCCCAGATAATCCCAGAGAATATCCACCCACTAGTATAGTTCCTGGACTTCCACGCTGCCAAAACAAATGCCGGTATATAGTTGAATCTGTCAATGAAGCATAGGATTGAACATAATTTAAAAAATCAGTGTCGTTCTCAATATCCGCGCGATATGGAGGGACCACTGTCGGCCTAGATAGATGTCAACTTCCCAGACGAAGATGTCACGAAACGCCGAGCTTCTGTGCAGTAAATACAATGTATGCGTAGTACTTAAGGAGTTCTGATGAATTTTCGAGTGTTTTTATGTTTATATGAGACTGATCAATTGGACTGCGAATGTCATCTGAAATATGAATCCATAACATATTCGAAATAGTGTGTACATAATTATTATGACTGTATTTCAATTGAAATTAATTGAACATCCATCTCAACATTCAGATTTGCGATTTCAAAAAGGTGAACGAATGATAAACGCGATGCCTTGATCTCACGCACGCGAATGCTGTCGTTCGTATGCATGCAGCTAACCGGATATTCGTTTAGTATTAACATGCTTGGAGTTTGTACATAGACCACACATGCATGACGAAACGCTACGACGTATCAACGATTTGTTATAATCGTGTTTAGTTTACAGACTTTATGACTCGTTCCCACTCGAGTAGAACGTCACGCGACAATGAAACCGAATCATCTTATCGAATATACATATATCGTATAGCTACAAATTATACAATTCTGGCTATTGTAACGATTCTATTTTAACCCTAAACATCCGTACAAATATGATCACAATGTATTATGTGTGGCACATGTAGTCAACTTACCAAGCTACATTTATTATCCAATCGCCGGACGTACGTGTTATGTATGAGACAGTCTAAATATTAGTACACAATAAATACATGTACATACATATATAATCATGGCGCATGCAAACAATATAGATCAGAAATCGTCTACACGTGCACATGGGGTGGGTGTGTGTTGTGGGTTGGGTTAGTTGTGGTGGGGTATAGGGTGTGTGCATGTGTTGCGTCAGGTATGACAATTCCAAAATTGGTGAATAATTGGGCCGACGTTGCACGGAGAGACACCCCGAATCTAATGTGTCCCGGATAAAAGCATAGTTTTATGATTAGAGAACATGTCCAATGTCATACATCATTGAATTGATGAGAGTTACCGTTTATGTTCCGGCATTGTTTGATATATTTACGTAGGAACAGTCTATTTTAATTTAGAAGGGTGTTCTGGTAAAGCAGACGAGACAAAACATAACACAAGAGCAGAATGAATCGTATACAGGGAAATATTTAGATAAGTTCGCATATGGTCGTTTCATGTACATTCTATTAAACGGTCGTATCGGGAACATTGATTGCGACAAAGTAAAGTGAGCAGGTCGGTAGGATTGTTGAATATTTTGGACGGATGTTGGACGGTGAGACACCCAGAAACCCATCAGTGCCCCCGATGTTGAATGCCATACATGATTGAATTGATGACAGCTACCGTTTATGTTCCGGTCATTTTTCGACAATTATACATTGTGACGATCTAGTTTCATTTGCAGGAGTGTTTAGGTAAAGCAAAGGACAGACATAAAACACATGGGCAGAATGAATCGTATTCATTGGTGGGAAATATTCAGATAATAAATTCACATATGGTCGTTTACTATACACTGTATTAAAGGGTACATTGATTTATGTCAGTGGCTTTGACATGTTCCGCATGCGACAGCTTCTCATTCCTGTGCGATAAAGGAGAGTGAGCAGGTCGATAGGATTGGTGTTCGTGAGCATGCGCATCGGCTCCCGTGATATCTAGTAAAATATACACACATAGTTGGTTGATTAGGCGGACATGTATCTCTAACGTGCTCATACACGACATGAATATCTGCGGACTTATATTGTTGTGGTGGTTTACCCCTCAATCGGCGTCGGGATCCGGTAATATAGTCGAGGCGAAATTCAACAGAAAGGGAGTTGGGAAGATAACCAACATCATCGCGTCAACAAGGTCAAGGTCAAATATCGCGTGTAGCGTAGATTGTGTTGGTACCGCGGGATGTGTGTCCTTCACGTTCAATGAGACCGCATGTTATCTGCTAGAAGATGAGGATGGTGACTTCGACATGGGTGAGTTTCAGTCAAAACATTCTTCTACTTGAACGGACATAACTTATTTGAACGTCAAAGCTTATGCGGTAGCATGGTATGATGTGGGTGTCATTAGTTTATTTTTTGGCTAAATAATACATATTGAGGCAGGGGGGGGGGGGTGAATTTATTTTTTCCGGCACGTATGCCGGGGTGGGTGGGTGGTCAAAGCCACCAACAAGCAATTTTTTCCGCAACTAAAAAAAAAAAATCCTGCTTGTTTTTTAGTGTTTTGGCAATGAGTTGGGCTTCAAAACCACTTTGAATGAGAGAAATAATGTAATTCTAACTGTAAACTGACTGCAGGCAGTTATCGTGTTGTATTTTGTTGCAAATTTTGAAATCCAAGATGGCCGCTGGCAGCCATGTTTTTTTGGCCGAATGACCTCAAAATGACTCATTCCTATTTACATGTCCATGTTAACATCCATGATAAATAGTATGCACAGAAATTCATATACAGCTGTTTACAGTGAATTTCCCCCCGCAAATCTCTGTTTTAGTGTTAAAAGGGGGGGTGGGTGTCGTCAAAAAATGGTCGGAAAAAACTGTCAAAAACGGAAAAAAATTTGGCGGTGGGGGTGGGTGGGTACAAAAAATGATCGAAAGGGAAAAAATGCCATACGTGCCTGAAATGTTTTTCCGACCCCCCCCCTGATTGAGGAAGAACTAAACGGCCTGTCTGAAGAGCGATTTAATTTAATTATACCAACGTACATGATGCATTATCTCCAGGACCATTATTATATTATTTATTATATTATTGAGATATAGCGTCTGAGTTCGGACAAAATGTTTAAGATAATATGACATCACATCGGTGGGAATTGCAGTCTACTATCGTGGGAAAGCATAGTTTAAGTATATGTCGCCCCAGGAAAATATAATGTCGAATATCGTCAATATAGGAACAAATAGCATAGTTGGATGAGGAAGGAGTCCATAAATGTTCGACCGTTTTTTCGACAACATGGCCAATGTCAAAGATCGCGTGCAGCGTAGATTGTGTTAGTAACGCTGGATATGTGTTTATCACCTTTCATTAAACCTTCAATGAGACCACATTCTATCTGTTAGTAGACGATGGTGGTGGATTCGACATTGGCAAGTGTCAGTCAGTACAGTCTTCAATTTAAACGGACATATCTTATTTGAACACCAAAGCTTGTTCTGGGTAATGGGTATTATGTGAGAACCATCAGTTTATTTTCTTGTCGAAATAATATCTAAACAGGAATGACACTTTTTAGTTTGCAGAGTGAGTTCATTTATTTAACAACATGCATCATTGCAGTATATATCCATCCATGAAGATATAATCTCGAAGAAAGTGTTCACGCTGCGCAGAAAAATATCTTGGCCAATTCTGATTTCTTTTGGGCCAAATTAAAACAACTTAGAAGAAATTAAATCCTCATGTTGTGGTATCACAACCAATGAATACCTTTTATTATCACAACCAGTGATTATCTTTTAGTATCACAACCAATGATTACCTTTTATTATCACAACCAGTGATTACCTTTTATTATCACAACCAGTGAATACCTTTCATTTTAGTTAACGCCTAACATTCTATATAATTATATCACACGAAACCCCTATAATATCATTGGAAAATTCATTAGATATTTTCTTACCTCTCACTAGTGTGTAATAGATGGTGCTTCACTGGATTCCATATCAGTGATAGAAGATTATATTGAATCTCATTTTGTGACTGTACTAACAAATATACATGTAGCATGCGGATGATATGCCAACCTTAGCGATAATTCCTCACTTAAATACTCATACAAGTTTAGGTTAAAATATCGGCCCCCAAACACTAATTTTACTACACAAATTGTAGTTATTAATAATGAAGAAGATTCCCTCTTCAAATTGGACTTGGACAACGAACTGAATAGGATACATAATTCGACACCGAATGGGTTAATGAATTGACCCACGGCCTAAATGCTCTACGGACAACGACCTAAAACAAATAAAAACGCAATGTCGTAACGCTGGTCCTGATATGATTGTGTCACTTTAATACTTGCTCTGCCCCTCAATCGGCATCAGGGTTAGGTAATACAGTCGAAGCGAAATTCAGCAGGAAGGGAGTTTTGGAGGTAACCAACATCATCGCGCAAAGGCCAAGGTCAACGACTGCATGCAGCGTCGATTGTGTTAGTACAGCGGGATTGTCATTCACATAAAATGATACCGCATGTCATATGGTAGCAGATGATGGTGGTGACTTCGACATGGGAAAGTGTCAGTCGGAATATTCTTCTACTTAAACGGACATTGCTTATTCTGTAGCATGAGAATTACATGAGTGTCATCAGTTTATTTTCTTGTCTCAATAGTATTTACAGAAAAAGATCTAAACGACTTTTTGAAGAGCGAGTTCATTTAGTTACCACGTACAACGTATGGGGTAAATCAACTCGAGGACCGTTTGTTTTTGCAACAATTGAGATATATCTGAATTCGAGCATTTAAGATAGTATGCAACACCACATGTATGGGTGGGAATTGCCGTTTACTATCGCGGGAAAGCATAATGTCAGTATATATCCATCCACGAATATATATATAACTAGCCGATGAGCCCGACGTTGTCAGGGCTATTCAAAAACCAAATTTCCAAGTCGATAGCTCCACCCGTTTCCGATATCTGGTCTGCGCATGCGCGAAGCTGGCGTCGCACGGGATCGGCGACCAGATAAAATTCGTATCCGGGGCAAAATACATTCACATAGCAAATTTCAAGTCGATAGCTCCACCGTTTCCGAGATCTCGTCTGCGCATGCGCGAAGCTGGCGTCGCACGGGCTCGGCGACCCGATAAAATTCGTATCCGGGGCAAGATACATTCACATAGCAAATTTCAAGTCGATAGCTCCACCGTTTCCGAGATCTCGTCTGCGCATGCGCGAAGCTGGCGTCGCACGGGTTCGTCGACCCGATAAAATTCGTACTCGGGGCAAGATACATTCACATACCAAATTTCAAGTCGATAGCTCCACCCGTTTCCGAGATCTCGTCCGCGCATGCGCTGCACGGGCGTCGCACGGGCTCGCTAATACGACAACGACCCACCGCCTGGTCAAACTACACACACGTACCAAGTTTCGTCCCGATCGGTCGAGAATCGTAGATTTGTATTAAGGACAGACAGACAGACAGACAGACAGACAGACAAACAGACAGAGGTATTCAAAATATATATGACTAGCAGGTTAGCCCGCCACCGGCGGCTTGTCCGAAACATGACATTTTTTTTATATATTTTTTTAATTTTTAGCTTCACGCGTTTCAATAAGAAAAATTTGTACCCGGTAGCTCCACCAGTTTCGAGATCTGGTCTGCGTATGCGCGAAGCTGGCGTCGCACGGGCTCGACGACCCGATAAAATTTGTACCCGGCGCAAGATACATTCACATGCCAAATTTCAAGTCGATAGCTCCACCCGTTTCCGAGATCTCGTCTGCGCATGCGCTGCACGGGCGTTGCACGGGCTCGGCGACCCGATAAAATTTGTACCCGGCGCAAGATACATTCACATAGCAAATTTCAAGGCGATAGCTCCACCCGTTTCCGAGATCTCGTCTGCGAATGCGCTGCACGGGCGTCGCCCGGGCTCGGCGACCCGATAAAATTTGTACCCGGCGCAAGATACATTCACATGCCAAATTTCAAGTCGATAGCTCCACCCGTTTCCGAGATCTCGTCTGCGCATGCGCTGCACGGGCGTCGCACGGGCTCGGCGACCAGATAAAATGTGTACCCGGCGCAAGATACATTCACATAGCAAATTTCAAGTCGATAGCTCCACCCGTTTCCGAGATCTCGTCCGCGCATGCGCTGCACGGGCGTCGCACGGGCTCGCTAATACGACAACGACCACCGCCTGGTCAAACTACACACTCGTACCAAGTTTCGTCCCGATCGGTCGAGAATCGTAGATTTATATTAAGGACAGACAGACAGACAGACAAACAGACAGAGGTATTCAAAATATATATGACTAGCCGATGAGCCCGACGTTGTCCGGGCTATTCAAAAACAAAATTTCAAGTCGATAGCTCTACCCGTTTCCGAGATCTGGTCTGCGCATGCGCGAAGCTGGCGTCGCACGGACTCGGCGACCCGATAAAATTCGTATCCGAGGCAAGATACATTCACATAGCAAATTTCAAGTCGATAGCTCCACCCGTTTCCGAGATCTCGTCTGCGCATGCGCGAAGCTGGTGTCGCACGGGCTCGGCGACCCGATAAAATTCTTATCCGGGGCAAGATACATTCACATAGCAAATTTCAAGTCGATAGCTCCACCCGTTTCCGAGATCTCGTCTGCGCATGCGCGAAGCGGGCGCCGCACGAGCTCGCCAATACGACAACGTTCACCGCCTGGTCAAACTACACACACGTACCAAGTTTCGTCCCGGTCGGTCGAGAATCGTAGATTTGTATTAATGACAGACAGACAGACAGACAGACAGACAAACAAACATACAGACAGAGGTCTTCAAAATATATATGAGACTAGCAGGTTAGCCCGCCAACGGCGGCTTGTCCGAAACATGACATTTTTTTATATATTTTTTAAATTTTTAGCTCCACCCGTTTCCGAGTTCTCTTCTGCGCATGCGCTGCACGGGCGTCGCACGGGCTCGGCGACCCGATAAAATGTGTACCCGGCGCAAGATACATTCACATAGCAAATTTCAAGTCGATAGCTCCACCCGTTTCCGAGATCTCGTCCGCGCATGCGCTGCACGGGCGTCGCACGGGCTCGCTAATACGACAACGACCACCGCCTGGTCAAACTACACACACGTACCAAGTTTCGTCCCGATCGGTCGAGAATCGTAGATTTGTATTAAGGACAGACAGACAGACAGACAAACAGACAGAGGTATTCAAAATATATATGACTAGCAGGTTAGCCCGCCACCGGCGGCTTGTCCGAAACATGACATTTTTTTATATATTTTTTAAATTTTTAGCTCCACGCGTTTCAATAAGAAAAAATTTGTACCCGGTAGCTCCACCAGTTTCGAGATCTGGTCTGCGTATGCGCGAAGCTGGCGTCGCACGGGCTCGACGACCCGATAAAATTTGTACCCGGCGCAAGATACATTCACATGCCAAATTTCAAGTCGATAGCTCCACCCGTTTCCGAGATCTCGTCTGCGCATGCGCTGCACGGGCGTCGCACGGACTCGGCGACCCGATAAAATTTGTACCCGGCGCAAGATGCATTCACATAGCAAATTTCAAGTCGATAGTTCCACCCGTTTCCGAGATCTCGTCTGCGCATGCGCTGCACGGGCGTCGCACGGGCTCGGCGACCCGATAAAATTTGTACCCAGCGCAAGATACATTCACATAGCAAATTTCAAGTCGATAGCTCCACCCGTTTCCGAGATCTCGTCCGCGCATGCGCTGCACGGGCGTCGTACGGGCTCGCTAATACGACAACGACAACCGCCTGGTCAAACTACACACACGTACCAAGTTTCGTCCCGATCGGTCGAGAATCGTAGATTTGTATTAAGGACAGACAGACAGACAGACAAACAGACAGATAAATTCAAAATATATATGACTAGCAGGTTAGCCCGCCACCGGCGGCTTGTCCGAAACATGACATTTTTTTATATATTTTTTAAATTTTTAGCTCCACGCGTTTCAATAAGAAAAATTTGTACCCGGTAGCTCCACCAGTTTCCAGATCTGGTCTGCGTATGCGCGAAGCTGGCGTCGCACGGGCTCGACGACCCGATAAAATTTGTACCCGGCGCAAGATACATTCACATGCCAAATTTCAAGTCGATAGCTCCACCCGTTTCCGAGATCTCGTCTGCGCATGCGCTGCACGGGCGTCGCACGGGCTCGGCGACCCGATAAAATGTGTACCCGGCGCAAGATACATTCACATAGCAAATTTCAAGTCGATAGCTCCACCCGTTTCCGAGATCTCGTCCGCGCATGCGCTGCACGGGCGTCGCACGGGCTCGCTAATACGACAACGACCACCGCCTGGTCAAACTACACACACGTACCAAGTTTCGTCCCGATCGGTCGAGAATCGTAGATTTGTATTAAGGACAGACAGACAGACAGACAGACAAACAGACAGAGGTATTCAAAATATATATGACTAGCAGGTTAGCCCGCCACCGGCGGCTTGTCCGAAACATGACATTTTTTTATATATTTTTTAAATTTTTAGCTCCACGCGTTTCAATAAAAAAATTTGTACCCGGTAGCTCCACCAGTTTCGAGATCTGGTCAGCGTATGCGCGAAGCTGGCGTCGCACGGGCTCGACGACCCGATAAAATTTGTACGCGGCGCAAGATACATTCACATGCCAAATTTCAAGTCGATAGCTCTACCCGTTTCCGAGATCTCGTCTGCGCATGCGCTGCACGGGCGTCGCACGAGCTCGGCGACCCGATAAAATTTGTACCCGGAACAAGATACATTTACATAGCAAATTTCAAGTCGATATCTCCACCCGTTTCCGAAATCTTGTCTGCGCATGCGCTGCACGGGCGTCGCACGGGCTCGCCAATACGACAACGACCACCGCCTGGTCAAACTACACACACGTACCAAGTTTCGTCCCGATCGGTCGAGAATCGTAGATTTGTATGAAGTACAACACACACACAAACATAAATATATAAGAGAGATATGTAAATTAGATAGATTGTATCAAAATATATAGGAGAGATATGTAAATGATCTACACACCATTACTGGTGTTTGTCAAAGTTTAGTGGGGTATATCAATACTCATTCACGATCATATCATTGAGGTCCGGAGGGTGTGGGCTATCTCTCGAATACAAGGAGTTCTCAAAATATATAGTATAGAAGACTAGCCGATGAGCCCGACGTTGTCCGGGCTATTAAAAAACCAAATTTCAAGTCGATAGCTCTATCCAGCCCGAAATTTCAAGTCGATAGCTCTACCCATTTCCGAGATCTGGTCTGCGCATGCGCGAAGCTGGCGTCGCACGGGCTCGGCGACCCGATAACATTCGTATCCGGGGCAAGATACATTCACATACCAAATTTCAAGTCGATAGCTCCACCCGTTTCCGAGATCTCGTCCGCGCATGCGCTGCACGGGCGTCGCACGGGCTCGCTAATACGACAACGACAACCGCCTGGTCAAACTACACACACGTACCAAGTTTCGTCCCGATCGGTCGAGAATCGTAGATTTGTATTAAGGACAGACAGACAGACAGACAAACAGACAGAGGTATTCAAAATATATATGACTAGCAGGTTAGCCCGCCACCGGCGGCTTGTCCGAAACATGACATTTTTTTATATATTTTTTAAATTTTTAGCTCCACGCGTTTCAATAAGAAAAATTTGTACCCGGTAGCTCCACCAGTTTCCAGATCTGGTCTGCGTATGCGCGAAGCTGGCGTCGCACGGGCTCGACGACCCGATAAAATTTGTACCTGGATCAAGATACATTTACATAGCAAATTCTATTTGTATGAAGTTTGTACCCGGCGCAAGATACATTCACATGCCAAATTTCAAGTCGATAGCTCCACCCGTTTCCGAGATCTCGTCTGCGCATGCGCTGCACGGGCGTCGCACGGGCTCGGTGACCCGATAAAATTTGTACCTGGAACAAGATACATTTACATAGCAAATTTAAAGTCGATAGCTCCACCCGTTTCCGAGATCTCGTCTGCGCATGCGCTGCACGGGCGTCGCGCGGGCTCGGCGACCCGATAAAATTTGTACCCGGCGCAAGATACATTCACATAGCAAATTTCAAGTCGATATCTCCACCCGTTTCCGAGATCTCGTCTGCGCATGCGCTGCCCGGGCGTCGCACGGGCTCGCCAATACGACAACGACCACCGCCTGGTCAAACTACACACACGTACCAAGTTTCGTCCCGATCGGTCGAGAATCGTAGATTTGTATGAAGTACAACACACACACAAACATAAATATATAAGAGAGATATGTAAATTAGATAGATAGTATCAAAATATATAGGAGAGATATGTAAATGATCTACACACCATTACTGGTGTTTGTCAAAGTTTAGTGGGGTATATCAATACTCATTCACGATCATATCATTGAGGTCCGGAGGGTGTGGGCTATCTCTCGAATACAAGGAGTTCTCAAAATATATAGTATAGAAGATAGAAGACTAGCCGATGAGCCCGACGTTGTCCGGGCTATTAAAAAAACAAATTTCAAGTCGATAGCTCTATCCAGCCCGAAATTTCAAGTCGATAGCTCTACCCATTTCCGAGATCTGGTCTGCGCATGCGCGAAGCTGGCGTCGCACGGGCTCGGCGACCCGATAACATTCGTATCCGGGGCAAGATACATTCACATACCAAATTTCAAGTCGATAGCTCCACCCGTTTCCGAGATCTCGTCTGCGCATGCGCGAAGCTGGCGTCGCACGGGTTCGGCGACCCGATAAAATTCGTATCCGGGGCAAGATACATTCACATACCAAATTTCAAGTCGATAGCTCCACCCGTTTCCGAGATCTCGTCCGCGCATGCGCTGCACGGGCGTCGCACGGGCTCGCTAATACGGCAACGACAACCGCCTGGTCAAACTACACACACGTACCAAGTTTCGTCCCGATCGGTCGAGAATCGTAGATTTGTATTAAGGACAGACAGACAGACAGACAAACAGACAGAGGTATTCAAAATATATATGACTAGCAGGTTAGCCCGCCACCGGCGGCTTGTCCGAAACATGACATTTTTTTATATATTTTTTAAATTTTTAGCTCCACGCGTTTCAATAAGAAAAAATTGTACCCGGTAGCTCCACCAGTTTCCAGATCTGGTCTGCGTATGCGCGAAGCTGGCGTCGCACGGGCTCGACGACCCGATAAAATTTGTACCCGGCGCAAGATACATTCACATGCCAAATTTCAAGTCGATAGCTCCACCCGTTTCCGAGATCTCGTCTGCGCATGCGCTGCACGGGCGTCGCACGGGCTCGGCGACCCGATAAAATTTGTACCTGGAACAAGATACATTTACATAGCAAATTTAAAGTCGATAGCTCCACCCGTTTCCGAGATCTCGTCTGCGCATGCGCTGCACGGGCGTCGCGCGGGCTCGGCGACCCGATAAAATTTGTACCCGGCGCAAGATACATTCACATAGCAAATTTCAAGTCGATATCTCCACCCGTTTCCGAGATCTCGTCTGCGCATGCGCTGCCCGGGCGTCGCACGGGCTCGCCAATACGACAACGACCACCGCCTGGTCAAACTACACACACGTACCAAGTTTCGTCCCGATCGGTCGAGAATCGTAGATTTGTATGAAGTACAACACACACACAAACATAAATATATAAGAGAGATATGTAAATTAGATAGATTGTATCAAAATATATAGGAGAGATATGTAAATGATCTACACACCATTACTGGTGTTTGTCAAAGTTTAGTGGGGTATATCAATACTCATTCACGATCATATCATTGAGGTCCGGAGGGTGTGGGCTATCTCTCGAATACAAGGAGTTCTCAAAATATATAGTATAGAAGATAGAAGACTAGCCGATGAGCCCGACGTTGTCCGGGCTATTAAAAAAACAAATTTCAAGTCGATAGCTCTATCCAGCCCGAAATTTCAAGTCGATAGCTCTACCCATTTCCGAGATCTGGTCTGCGCATGCGCGAAGCTGGCGTCGCACGGGCTCGGCGACCCGATAAAATTCGTATCCGGGGCAAGATACATTCACATACCAAATTTTAAGTCGATAGCTCCACCCGTTTCCGAGATCTCGTCTGCGCATGCGCTGCACTGGCGTCGCACGGGCTCGGCGACCCGATAACATTCGTATCCGGGGCAAGATACATTCACATACCAAATTTCAAGTCGATAGCTCCACCCGTTTCCGAGATCTCGTCTGCGCATGCGCGAAGCTGGCGTCGCACGGGTTCGGCGACCCGATAAAATTCGTATCCGGGGCAAGATACATTCACATACCAAATTTCAAGTCGATAGCTCCACCCGTTTCCGAGATCTCGTCTGCGCATGCGCGAAATGGGCGCCGCACGGGCTCGCCAATACGACAACGTCCACCGCCTGGTCAAACTACACACACGTACCAAGTTTCGTCCCGATCGGTCGAGAATCGTAGATTTGTATAAATGACATACATACAGACAAACATACAGACAAACAGACAGAGGTCTTCAAAATATATATGAGATATATAGTCAATATATCAAATTGGAAAACGTAGCATAGTTTAAACATAGGGGAGTTAATTGTTTTCCGAGCATTTTTACACCAACCCCTGCATAATGTAATGATATCTGAATACATGAACGTTGTCCGGGCTATTCAAAAACCAAATTTCAAGTCGATAGCTCCACCCGTTTCCGAGATCTGGTCTGCGCATGCGCGAAGTTGGCGTCACACGGGCTCGGCGACCCGATAAAATTCGTATCCGGGGCAAGATACATTCACATACCAAATTTCAAGTCGATAGCTCCACCCGTTTCCGAGATCTCGTTTGCGCATGCGCGAAGCTGGCGTCGCACGGGCTCGGCGACCCGATAAAATTCGTATCCGGGGCAAGATACATTCACATACCAAATTTCAAGTCGATAGCTCCACCCATTTCCGAGATCTCGTCTGCGCATGCGCGAAGCTGGCGTCGCACGGGCTCAGCGACCCGATAAAATTCGTATCCGGGGCAAGATACATTCACATACCAAATTTCAAGTCGATATCTCCACCCGTTTCTGAGATCTCCTCTGTGCATGCGCTGCACGGGCGTCGCACGGGCTCGACAATACGACAACGACCACCGCCTGGTCAAACTACACACACGTACCAAGTTTCGTCCCGATCGGTCGAGAATCGTAGATTTGTATTAAGGACAGACAGACAGACAGACAGACAAACAGACAGAGGTCTTCAAAATATATATGAGACTAGCCGATGAGCCCGACGTTGTCCGGGCTATTCAAAACCCAATTTTCAAGTCGATAGCTCCACCCGTTTAAAAAACCAAATTTCAAGTCGATAGCTCTACCCGTTTTCGATATCTGGTCTGCGCATGCGCGAAGCTGGCGTCGCACGGGCTCGGCGTCCCGATAAAGTTCGTATCCGGGGCAAGATACATTCACATACCAAATTTCAAGTCGATAGCTCCACCCGTTTCCGAGATCTCGTCTGCGCATGCGCTGCACTGGCGTCGCACGGGCTCGGCGACCCGATAACATTCGTATCCGGGGCAAGATACATTCACATACCAAATTTCAAGTCGATAGCTCCACCCGTTTCCGAGATCTCGTCTGCGCATGCGCGAAGCTGGCGTCGCACGGGTTCGGCGACCCGATAAAATTCGTACCCGGGGCAAGATACATTCACATACCAAATTTCAAGTCGATAGCTCCACCCGTTTCCGAGATCTCGTCCGCGCATGCGCTGCACGGGCGTCGCACGGGCTCGCTAATACGGCAACGACAACCGCCTGGTCAAACTACACACACGTACCAAGTTTCGTCCCGATCGGTCGAGAATCGTAGATTTGTATTAAGGACAGACAGACAGACAGACAAACAGACAGAGGTATTCAAAATATATATGACTAGCAGGTTAGCCCGCCACCGGCGGCTTGTCCGAAACATGACATTTTTTTATATATTTTTTAAATTTTTAGCTCCACGCGTTTCAATAAGAAAAATTTGTACCCGGTAGCTCCACCAGTTTCCAGATCTGGTCTGCGTATGCGCGAAGCTGGCGTCGCACGGGCTCGACGACCCGATAAAATTTGTACCCGGCGCAAGATACATTCACATGCCAAATTTCAAGTCGATAGCACCACCCGTTTCCGAGATCTCGTCTGCGCATGCGCTGCACGGGCGTCGCACGGGCTCGGCGACCCGATAAAATTTGTACCTGGAACAAGATACATTTACATAGCAAATTTAAAGTCGATAGCTCCACCCGTTTCCGAGATCTCGTCTGCGCATGCGCTGCACGGGCGTCGCGCGGGCTCGGCGACCCGATAAAATTTGTACCCGGCGCAAGATACATTCACATAGCAAATTTCAAGTCGATATCTCCACCCGTTTCCGAGATCTCGTCTGCGCATGCGCTGCCCGGGCGTCGCACGGGCTCGCCAATACGACAACGACCACCGCCTGGTCAAACTACACACACGTACCAAGTTTCGTCCCGATCGGTCGAGAATCGTAGATTTGTATGAAGTACAACACACACACAAACATAAATATATAAGAGAGATATGTAAATTAGATAGATTGTATCAAAATATATAGGAGAGATATGTAAATGATCTACACACCATTACTGGTGTTTGTCAAAGTTTAGTGGGGTATATCAATACTCATTCACGATCATATCATTGAGGTCCGGAGGGTGTGGGCTATCTCTCGAATACAAGGAGTTCTCAAAATATATAGTATAGAAGATAGAAGATAGAAGACTAGCCGATGAGCCCGACGTTGTCCGGGCTATTAAAAAAACAAATTTCAAGTCGATAGCTCTATCCAGCCCGAAATTTCAAGTCGATAGCTCTACCCATTTCCGAGATCTGGTCTGCGCATGCGCGAAGCTGGCGTCGCACGGGCTCGGCGACCCGATAAAATTCGTATCCGGGGCAAGATACATTCACATACCAAATTTTAAGTCGATAGCTCCACCCGTTTCCGAGATCTCGTCTGCGCATGCGCTGCACTGGCTTCGCACGGGCTCGGCGACCCGATAACATTCGTATCCGGGGCAAGATACATTCACATACCAAATTTCAAGTCGATAGCTCCACCCGTTTCCGAGATCTCGTCTGCGCATGCGCGAAGCTGGCGTCGCACGGGTTCGGCGACCCGATAAAATTCGTATCCGGGGCAAGATACATTCACATACCAAATTTCAAGTCGATAGCTCCACCCGTTTCCGAGATCTCGTCTGCGCATGCGCGAAATGGGCGCCGCACGGGCTCGCCAATACGACAACGTCCACCGCCTGGTCAAACTACACACACGTACCAAGTTTCGTCCCGATCGGTCGAGAATCGTAGATTTGTATAAATGACATACATACAGACAAACATACAGACAAACAGACAGAGGTCTTCAAAATATATATGAGATATATAGTCAATATATCAAATTGGAAAACGTAGCATAGTTTAAACATAGGGGAGTTAATTGTTTTCCGAGCATTTTTACACCAACCCCTGCATAATGTAATGATATCTGAATACATGAACGTTGTCCGGGCTATTCAAAAACCAAATTTCAAGTCGATAGCTCCACCCGTTTCCGAGATCTGGTCTGCGCATGCGCGAAGTTGGCGTCACACGGGCTCGGCGACCCGATAAAATTCGTATCCGGGGCAAGATACATTCACATACCAAATTTCAAGTCGATAGCTCCACCCGTTTCCGAGATCTCGTTTGCGCATGCGCGAAGCTGGCGTCGCACGGGCTCGGCGACCCGATAAAATTCGTATCCGGGGCAAGATACATTCACATACCAAATTTCAAGTCGATAGCTCCACCCATTTCCGAGATCTCGTCTGCGCATGCGCGAAGCTGGCGTCGCACGGGCTCAGCGACCCGATAAAATTCGTATCCGGGGCAAGATACATTCACATACCAAATTTCAAGTCGATATCTCCACCCGTTTCTGAGATCTCCTCTGTGCATGCGCTGCACGGGCGTCGCACGGGCTCGACAATACGACAACGACCACCGCCTGGTCAAACTACACACACGTACCAAGTTTCGTCCCGATCGGTCGAGAATCGTAGATTTGTATTAAGGACAGACAGACAGACAGACAGACAAACAGACAGAGGTCTTCAAAATATATATGAGACTAGCCGATGAGCCCGACGTTGTCCGGGCTATTCAAAACCCAATTTTCAAGTCGATAGCTCCACCCGTTTAAAAAACCAAATTTCAAGTCGATAGCTCTACCCGTTTTCGATATCTGGTCTGCGCATGCGCGAAGCTGGCGTCGCACGGGCTCGGCGTCCCGATAAAGTTCGTATCCGGGGCAAGATACATTCACATACCAAATTTCAAGTCGATAGCTCCACCCGTTTCCGAGATCTCGTCTGCGCATGCGCGAAGCTGGCGTCGCACGGGCTCGGCGACCCGATAAAATTCGTATCCGGGGCAAGATACATTCACATACCAAATTTCAAGTCGATAGCTCCACCCGTTTCCGATATCTCATCTGCGCATGCGCGAAGCGGGCGCCGCACGGGCATGCCAATACGACAACGTTCACCGCCTGGTCAAACTACACACACGTACCAAGTTTCGTCCCGATCGGTCGGGAATCGTAGATTTGTATTAATGACAAACATACAGACAAATATCAAATAGGAAAACGTAGCATAGTTTAAACATAGGGGAGTTAATTGTTTTCCGAGCATTTTTACACCAACCCCTGCATAATGTAATGATATCTGAATACATGAAATAGCATGCTTGTTTTATGCTCCCAACAATGATGTCCTTCCCCGTCCCTAACATGTTTAAAGGCACATGCAATACAGATGCTACCAAAGTGGGAGATTTGTGTATGGAGTTAGTCAGCAAACAACATGTACATGCTAATAAAAACACACGCTCACATAACAATTATACCTGTTATAGATATACATTTGTAACGTACATTTATGTATTATATTTATAACGTACATCTCTGGCTTGGGTAACCATAATTTACAGTATTTTTGACTGTGAGTATGTGCCAACCATGATGTCGAGTCAGGGATATAAGGGAATTCCACAGAGGTACACGATTATATTTAATTTAATTTTTTGACTATAATAAAAAATATATCATTCTGATGATGTGCCCAATTCAACGAACAATCTTTTACTTAAATACTCATAACAGTTTATGTTAAATTATTGGATCGAAACATAATGTTACTACCCAAATTGGTAGTTATTCGTCGACAATGAAGGAGAAGCCCTCTTCAAATTGGACGTGGATACTGAATTGGATAGGGTACCGAATGCGATACGAAATTGGTCCACGGCTCGACAGACAACGACCTAAAACTAGATATATGTCAATTTAATACATTTTCTGTCCCTAAAGAGTAATACGCTCTTTGATGCCTTTATTGGATTCAGATTGCACTTTTATTCAAATAGTGGATCAGACAATGAACTGCACTGGCTTTCTCAATGTTATAATGTTTGAATGACCACTGGATACGAGGCGACCTCTGTAATTATACCCAGGCAAGTAGTATCATAAGGTGTCCAAACACATATTCAAAGTTGCATCCAAATAGCGGAATTCACACTACGCGGCATGTGGTCACTAAGCAAAGTAGATGACACCACCTAGCCGGTTACCCCGCGCCGACCACGTGCCAAATTAAGATAAACAAAGCCTCCAGAAATGGCGCGAGAAGTAATGGAAATGACAAGTGAACTGAAGCGTCCCCACGTGAATATTAAGGAATGTCGTACTTGTGTTGGCCGATTGTGTAAATAATGTTATGGTGATTTGATGAGACTAAGTAATTAATAATGATTATGTGTATTGTGTTATTCGAACCGGGAAATTAAAAACATTTTTCTATGAGGTTAATGGAAATGGGAAACATACTACAGAAGATGATAAATTCGATTTGAAGAAGGAGGGTCGTTTTACACCGGATAGCGGTTGGGATATTGCCCTGGACACCTATATAAAACTGGTGAATAATGACGTTCTCTCGAATGTGAAAAGAAGTTCTGTCCAAAATCTGACTCCCGAAGAACGTAAAGGCATGAAGGACTTGATCAATAATTCCAAGATAATAATTCGACCGGCGGATTAAGGCTCAGATGTCGTAGTACTCAATAAAAGTGATTACCTGGAGGGGCTACGTGGAGAGGTTTCGACGAATAACTCTTATAAGATCACCACTAAAAACGCGTGGAGAAAGCAACACCGAATGTTCGGTCGACTTTAAATAAAATGAAAAAGTCAGAGGTAATCTCCAGTACTCTACATAAATATATGAATCCGAAAAATCTGACAGAAGGAGGGCATTGATGCTTGTAGAGAAGAACTTGACCAAAGGAGCGACAAACACATACCAACAGACCAAGTTATTAAAATGATAGAATGTGTTTTCGACAACAATGTGTTTAAGAGCATTTCATCCAACAGGAAGGTGTAGCGATCGGCTCCAGACTGTGTAGGAAATACGCGTGTTCATATATGCGGAAATGGGACGAGAAATTGATGATGTTTAAGGAACCTCCTGCATTTTATAAGCGCTATATTGATGACGGTTTTGGAATCTGGAGTGGATCTGTAGATAGTCTGATGGAATTTTATGGCTATGCAAACAGCATACATCCAAATATAAAAGTGGAATTGAGATACGACAGGGAGAAGATTGATTTCTTGGACATGTATGTAACATTAACCGACACAGATATTTACACTGACTTATACCAAAAACCCACTGACAAACAAATGTATCTTAATAGCAAGTCTGACCACCCGACACATACCAAGAAGTCGATAATATATGGATTAGGAGTGCGAATTCGGCGGATTTGCGAGAAAGAAAAGGACTATGTGCGGCAGAGGGGCAAACCAAAGAAGCAACTCCGATTACGTGGATACAGCTCCAAATTTATTGAGATGCAAATGACAAGAGTGTATAAATTGTATAGGGATGTACTTTTACACAGGAAAAAGTGCGAAAAGGTTGCAATAGCAAGGGTTCCTCTAGTCGCCACGTTCTCAAATAACCTTCCGGACAATAGGTCGATAACGCAAAAACACATGAACGGATGAAAAAAGTGTTCTCTGAGCCTCAACTTGTTGCGTTCAAGAGAGACTCAAATATCTGTGATATATTGGTTCACGCAAAGACGAAACGTTTGGTCTGCTCGACACCGGGTCCTGTTCCCCTGTGCGGTAAAGACTGTAAAGTATGTAGTTCAATTTCATTTGAACCAGTAATGAACTCCGTGAAAACAATGTCGTATACTGTTAGGCATAATATTAATGGTTAAACTCAAAATGTGGTTTATTGTTTGTCATGTAGGAAATGCGGAACTGGTGTCTATATTGGTGAAACAGAACGCACATTATGGGAGCGGGTGAAAGAACATATCCGGGATATTGACAATATTGAGAAGCCTGTTTATTCTCATTTCAATTCAAATGGATACTGTGCCCATGACCTAATGTTTTCCGTTCTGGAGATGGTAAATGGTGGACTTCAGTTGCGCATCGTGAAGGAAGAGGCCTGGATCAGGCGCTTGGACACGCGGATTCCGAATGGACTGAATTTGCAATCCAATTCGCGGCACAGGTAAAAGCAACGTCATATAATTACGTCATCGTCGATCGAGGCACAAACGTCGAAGCAAAGGTGTGACTATGGAACGGACGTGTTAAATTGGAGTCAACATTAATATTGATTGATTGTACCTGTATAACTTGTTTTGACTGAAGAAGGCCATGTGGCCGAAAATTTCCAATAAGAGTGTTACGTTGTTATTTGTTGGATAATATATTTATTTTGAGTGATCTGCTTTACTCTCAAGCTATCTGCGCCAGTTATTCTGGATACGAACTACGAACACTCGCTGGGAACGATTATCTGCTGAGGTTCGGGGATTCTGATGTCGGGGATTTTCGCCGTAATCTTAAGCGGACTGGTCGCGGCGATGAGCGAATTGAGACTATGTCGTGCTTGGGTGACACTCCACAGTTTCGAATGATCAGTAGCTTATGCTGCAGCATGGCATGACGTGAATGTCATAAGTTTATTTTTTCGTCTAAATAATACATATTGAAGAAGGCTTAAGCGATATGTTTGAGGAACGAATTCATTTAATTATACACAAGTACAGGATCCATTCTCTCCGGGATCATTTTTATATTATTTATTATATTTTTTAAATATATCGGACGAACTGTTTTAAGATAATATGACATCATGTGGGTAGGAATTGCCGTTTACTGTCGTGGGAAAGAATAATTCCAATGTAGTATGACCCTCCATGGAAATATAAGGTGGAATATCGTTAATGTAGGAACAACAAGAATTTTGGATCTAGAGAGCGTCAAATTATTTCAGACCGTTTTTTCGTCAACAAGGTCAATGTCAAAGATCGCGTGCAGGGTCGATTGTGTTAGTAACGCGGGATGTGTGTCCTGCTCCTTGGATGATACCTTTAATGAGACCACATTCTATCTGCTAGATTCGACAAGGGTAAGTGTCAGTCAGAACAGTCGTCTACTTAAACGGACATAGCTTATTTGAACACCAAAGCGTATTATGTGGCATGGATATTACGTGAGTGACATCGGTTTATTTTCTGGTCGAAAAATATTATCTAACTAAGAATGCCAGATTTTTTAATTCAGCCTTATGCCAGACAATGGATACATTAGTGTTAATCCTCATTTCTTTTTTATTAAATTGTTTGATAGTGCAAAGCCAAGCGTTCCTTTTGTTACCCATTAATCTGTATCACCTAATTCAATCAATAAGCAGATTTTCATACTGTAATTTTGATTCTCATGTCGCTCACTTCATAAAATCAATTTGGGTGTTTGAATTAGATTTCCGAATTTGGGATAAATCATTTTTTTAAATTTGTTTTGCCCATTTTCGAAGATAGTCAATATAGGAGCAAATAACACAGTTGAATAATGGGCCGACCAGTTTTTCACACGCACCCTTGAAACATGTAATGAAACAAAACCAAGAACTATGATGTGTCTTATAATTTCTTACACTCATGTGTGTGATTTACTTTGAAAACGCCGTTAATTAAAACTGTTAATGTCACATGTGAATGATGCTATTTCTCGTGTTGTCGCTTACTGACCTAGCCTGCATTTTCGGTGGTTGTGATCTCTCTCCGAACAGGGACTTTCATGCATTAATTATGGATGTTTTAATCATATTTGGCGAACCCAATCGATACAAAAGTGTAATAAATAGAGTAATCAGTTAGTTCCGAGAACTACGCTAAATAATTCACTCGATGCGAGAGACGTTTAGGTAAGAAACTCGTGCGCTAACGCGCAATCGTTTCTTGCCGACGTCTCTCGCCTCTCGTGATTTATTTAACGTAATTCTCGAAACAAATTGATTACTCTCTATATAGTAATACCATGGTAATGTAAAACATACTCAAATAACATTCATACCGGTTATGCATATACAATTGTAACATATATGGGGTATCTCTTGGATTGGTAACGTGTCGTGATAGCGTATAAGGCCAAAGCCGCCTAGTCACAGTGGTCTTTGCTATCTGTGATATGGATGTTCAGGGTATCAAGTTTAGTGTTAATACGTAACTAACTTGTATCCCACATAAATTTGAAGTGGGGGTTTCTAAATAAGAGATAGAAGATTATGTTCAATTTCATTTTGTGACTGTAATGACAAAATTAAAAAGTTAATACATCACTCAGATGATGTGCCTAATTTAGCAATAATTCATTTGCTTAAATACTAATAACAGTTTTAGTTAAAATATCGGAACCTACCATAGTAATGTTAATTCCCAAATTGGGAGTCATTCGCTGGTAATGAAGGAGAAACCCTACTTCAGATTGTACTTGGACACCGATCTGGACTTGGTACATAATTTGATACCAAATGGGATATGACATACAGCAAGCTAATAAAAAGGCGCTGTCTCAAACGCTGGTCTTGATATTTGTCACTTTAATACTTTATCCTCTAAATAGTAATAAGCACTTTAATGGAGATATTGGATTAAACCGGTAGTTTTATTCAAACCATGGGATCAGATCTTGGGTTGTTCTGTTTTCTCAATATGTATAGTTTGAACGATCGTTGGATACAACGCACCCTCTGTAGTCCGGGAGCTAATAGGGGTACCATTGCACCCCCCCTCTGGGACTTAACTTCACCCCACTCATTTTGTTCCCTATTATGTCCTTCAACTTTTAAGTAATGTTAACAAGAACAAAAAGTGGCCGTGTAGACTCCAGACAAAATGGCGTCCATCATGGCCACCGTTTTTCAGCCCATACCCTAAGTCAGTTTATGCAAATTATAGCGGGAAAATCTTGTAAAATGTATACAAATGTATATATTTTCGTAAAGCTGAGACATAACGACACATTTTTGAGCCAAAATGTAAACTCACCATCCAAGATGGCCGCCACAATGGCCACCGGAAGTTGAAAATATAACATTTTTTCACAAATGTCTTATAGATCAATTCATGCTGTTTGGAACTGGTTGAGTAATGCAACTTTATTTTGTGTTTGGTATATTAACTGATCATTGGAGCAACGAAATATGCAATTATTGGGGTCCTAACCCCTTCCGATCCCTCAAAAAATCGATTTTACAGAATGCGGTATAAAATTTCACAAAAAATCACAATTGGGATTCTAGTCATATTCAACAAGAAATGAACAGAACTTTGTAATGTAAGTGAGGCATATCATTAACTATTAATATTCCAAATCACTGGAACCAAAATTCTTACTTTGGCTCAAAATGGCTGCCAATATGGCTGCCAAAATATGGAAAATGGTAAATATTACACCAGCGTGTCCTGCAATTGCTTACAAGTTGTGGTTGATGTATAAAATTGGCTATTCTGCATTCTATACATTGAATACTAACATGTCGGATGCACCATGGTTAATTGTTACTATTGTCACCCCTGACATCGTCAAAAATATTGGACTTTTCTCTCAAAAATTTGACATAAATATGGGCAAAAATTCACTTTTCAGGTTTGGACCATTTTTTCAAGTAAAATTTAACTATCTTTGGATTGAAAGGTGTTTATTGTTTTGGTCTATTTTAAATGTATCACATTACAGCGTTTATAGACTGAATTGCTCAAGATGGCTTCCAAAATGGCAACCAAATTTGTAGAATGTTAATTTTTTACATATATCCCGAACATTCTCTGCATTATCCGAAAAGGTAGCATATTGTGACTCACTTGGTTATTATACATGTTATTTAATTAACTGACAACTACATGTTCTATTCTGGATGTTTCAGTACCTTTTGGAGCATGACAAATTCATTTTAAAGTATGCAATTTTGCTGAGAACCACATTTGTAATTTTGGCCACATTTATTGAAAGGAAATAGGCAGAACTTTGATACAGAACTGAAATGGATCATAATCTTTGGCTATTCTGGTCAATTATGATACAAAAAATGTCAACATGATACAGTGTGGATGCCAAGATCATAGCCAGGGAGTTACTCTATGATCATATGTGAGGTGAATATGTATACAGGGAGTTATTGTATGTCATGACTGATGTGAGTAGGTATACAATGAGTGACTATATGGTTATTAGTGGGTTGTCCACGGTAAGATGCATCTAGGTATACAGGGAGAGGTCGTGGTCAGGTGTGAGGTCAATCGGTATGCATGTAGTGACTCTATGATGTATGATTGTGTATATTCAGTAGGGTTGCAACCGGTGTACCTGTATGGTCATTGGTGTGGTGTATGGATATAGCTACATGGTCATCTATGTGTTGATTATGTATATATGGAGTGACTGTAAGGTCCTGGGAGGTATGTGCATGTGTTATCTGTATGATCATGGATGGGGTGTGTGGATAAATAGGGAGTGATTTTATGGTTACGGGTAATATGTACAGGTATACATGGAATAACTGTACGGTCATGATTGAATATGAATACCTGGAGTAAGCTGGGTGGACATTATCGAGGGTGTGGTTATATAGGGAGTGTCCGTGTGGTAATGGTGGGATGTATATTTATATATCTCGTGGATGTATTATCATTTGTGGGTCTATACGGCTTAGCTGTATTATCATGGATGGCGTGTATGATTATGCAGTGAATTGCTGAATTGTCATGTGTGAGGTGTATATGCAAGTATGGAGTGTTTGAGTGGTCGTGTGTGCGTTTTTTGTATATCTGGAAGGGCTGAATGGCCTTAGTGAGGTTTACATGTATACCTGGAGTAAATCTATAGTCTAGGGTGAGCTGCATATGTATATCGAGTGGTTATATGACTATATGTGTCAAATAGGTATACAAGTAGTGACTGTATATATCGTTAATAGTGAGATGAGAACATGTAGGTATACAAGACAGTAGTGACTGTATGGTCACAAATGTAATGAACATCTATACAGGGGGTGACTAAATGGTCATGTGTCAGGCGTATGAGTATACCTGGTGCTCCTGTTTGGTGACTCGTGGCGGTATGGTCATGTGTAGGTTATACCAGTATAACACGTGTTGCTTTATTGTCATGGGCGAGGGATACGTGTATATAGCGAGTGGCTATATGGCCATGGCTGAGGTGCACATGCATACATGGAGTGACTATAGTGACATGGATGGGGTCTATTAGTATATATTGAGTGGCCATTCGGCTATGGTGTGACAAATAGGGATACAAGGAGTGACATGGCCAATGTTGAGACGAATATGTATACAAGGATTGACCATGATCATGTATGAATGTTTTGAATAGGTACACACGGGGTGACTATATGGACATAGATCAGACGAAGGAGTATACCAGGTGACATGGGTGAGGGTATGAGTATGAAGCGAGTGGCTATATGGCCATTGGTGAGGTGCATATGTATACCGGAATGACTTTATGGCCATTGTTGTGGTGTTGATGTAGATATTGATTGTCTATTTGACCATGCGTTTGGAGAATAGGTATACAGGGGGGTGACCTTATGGCCAATGGTGAGATGCATGGGTATACAGGGAGTGACTATATGGTTATGGGTCATGTTTAGGAGTATACGCGGTGTGCCTGCATTGTGACGCATGGCTGTATGGTCATCCATGGTCATGGATCAGGTGTACATGTATACAGTGGGTCACTATATTGTTATGTCTGTGGTGTTTATGTATATATGTAATGACTGTGTGATAATGGGTGGCTATCGCTTTCCACGCTTAACATCCCCATCTACATACACATCATCAAGATGGAGAACACTCTGACATGACCTCTTTATTGATTAACATACCCTTGAGTTATTGTAGAAAGCGATAGCCACCCAAGATACAACCCACCCATTACCACCAATATATAACCCACCATTACCCAAGTCACTCCATATGTACATAAACACCACACAAATGACAACATAGTAACCCACTTTATACACGTACACCTGATCATGCAGCCATACTTGGTTATACCCGTACATACCACAAATAACGATACAGCCACGAGTCACCGTGCATGCACACCAGGTATACACCTACACCCGACGCATGACAAAAAGTCACTCTATTTATACATATTCACTACATTCACGATCATACAGTCACTCATTGTATACATATTCACCTCACCATGGACCATACAGCCGCTACATGTATACCTATTCGCCATACACATGACCATAGAGTCAATCCAGGTAAACATATTAATCTCAGTTCCGTCTCAAAGTTCTGCTCATTTCCTTTCAATAATATGTCCAGAATCACAAAAGAGGTTCTCTGCAAAATTCCATACTGCAACTTTAAAATGAATTTGTCATGCCCCATAAGGAACTGGAACAAATATAATAGAACGTAGTTGTCAGTTAATTAACTAATACGTAAAATAACCAAGTGAGTCACAATTTGCTATCTTTTTCGGATAACGCAGAGAATAATGTTCGGGATATGTTAACTTTTAACTTTTTACAAATTTGGTTGCCATTTTGGAAGCCATCTTGAGCATTTCAGTCTTTAAACATCACAGTGTGACACACTTAAGATAGACCAAAACAATAAACACCTTTGATACCAAAGATAGTTGAACAAATGGTCGAAACCTGAAAAGTGAATTTTTGCCAATATTTTTGTCAAGTTTGTGAGAGAAAAATCCCATATTTCTGGTGATGTCAGTGGTGACAATAGTAAAAATGATCCATGGTGCATTAGACATGTTAGTATGCAATGTATAGAATACAGATTAGCCAATTGTATACATCAACCACAACTTGTAAGCAATTGCAGGACACGCTGGTGTAATATTTACCATTTTCCATATTTTGGCGGCCATATTGGCAGCCATTTTGAGCCAAAGTTAGAATTTTGGTCCCAGTGATTTGGAACATTAATAGTTAATGATATGCCTCACTTACATTACAAAGTTCTGTTCATTTCTTGTTGAAATATGACTAGAATCCCAATTGTGATTTTATGTGAAATTTTATACCGCATTCTGTAAAATCGATTTTTTGAGGGATCGGAAGGGGTTAGGACCCCAATAATTGCATATTTCGTTGCTCCAATGATCAGTTAATATACCAAACACAAAATAAAGTTGCATTACTCAACCAGTTCCAAACAGCATGAATTGATCTAGAAGACATTTGTGAAAAAATGTTATATTTTCAACTTCCGGTGGCCATTTTGGCGGCCATCTTGGATGGTGAGTTTCAATTTTGGCTCAAAAATGTGTCATTATGTCTGAGCTTCACGAAAATATATACATTTGTATACATTTTACAAGATTTTCCCACTATAATTTGCATAAAACTGACTTAGGGTATGGGCTGAAAAACGGCGGCCATGATGGACGCCATCTTGTCTGGAGTCTACACGGCCACTTTTTTTTCTTGTTAACATTGCTTAAAAGTTGAAGGACATAATAAGGAACAAAATGAGTGGGGTGAAGTTAAGTCCCAGGGGGGGGGGGGGTGCAAGGATACCCCTATTAGCTCCCGGACTACTGTATTTATTCCCAGGTGAGTCGCATCCAAAATTATCCAAAACGTGAATAAAAGCAGAATTTACACTATGTGGCATGTGGCAACTAATTACGTAGATGACGCCACCTGGCGAGTTACGTCATGCCGAGCACGTGACTAGTTATCATAAACAAAGTCTGCAAAATGACGAGAACAGTAGTGACCATTAAGAGTGAAATGAAGCGTCCCTACGTGGATATTAAAGAATATCATAATTTGCGAATGTGCGATAATGCAAGCACTGGTATGGTTACTTGACGATACAAGGTACTAAGAACTATTATTGTTGATGTATTTTGTTATTTGAAGCCGGGTATATAAAAGTGACGACTCCCGTCACCATCAGACCAAATATTCAGAACGGACATGCATATCTTTTCTTAAGGGGTATTATTCAAGTGAACTTACCCAGTGGTCAACAACAGTTTTCTTACTGATAATTTAGTAAGAAAGGGCAGTTAACCTTGTTAAATGACGAAAAACAAAGCGTAGTTTTTACAAACATTTCCCCCTAGTAGAGCAGCTCTAAACACACATTAAACGTGGCTTTCTAGTGATCTTCATGGCATCTTTTCAGTAAATGACGGAGAGCAGCAGGAGCAAACGACTGAGTTAACAACTACTACAACAGTGCCCCGCACCACCGCAGGTATGACATCAGGATATTGATAGTCTTTTACTTGTCAATCGAATATGAACGTCAATAAGAAAAAATATATACCGGAATTGCATTGCTGGATAGACAGGGAGTAACCAATGTATTATACTGTTTATTACACACTTTCTACCATTGAAAATCGTTTCATAGATAACATGTGAAAAAATAGTCCCTGAACAGCTGATTATCCAGTGGTGAGCCCCCAACTATATGATTAATATTTGTAGCGTAATGATTTCGGTTGACTCAATTTTTCGAAGTTGGAACTGTCAATACTATAAATACTTTAACTCATCTCTCACACGTGCATACTTTGTATTTGGAAGCGGTCTATTTCGTATATTGAAAATAATGTACTATAATTGTGACGAGATGAACTATCTTGTTGACTTGTCCATAGCTGTTCCGTCAGTCATTTTGACATTCGAAGGTCTACATTTATGCTAAATCAAATCAAACGCTTCTTGTTGGATGACGTGAACAAACACAGTTCCGACATTTGACCGGGTTGTGAGTTGTACAAATCCGGGACGTAATTCACAGATATTACCCTTTTTATTTCACCGCGAAATGCTTACAAATAACATACATATGTTTAATAATGATATGTAATCACATTAACGACAAACTCACAAATCGATGGGAACTCATAAATTCAAAGGTCCCAGATACTTATATCTTAATCGCAACTTACACACCAGGATTGCGATTCCCATGTGATTTATGCGTCCTATATATGTGGATATTCCGAATATATCGTTGTTGTGTTACCAAACGTAACCATGAGAAATTCACCAAAAGGCCCTATCATGTCCGTAAGTTGTACCACATAATTATGCTTGGTACCATGTTAACTTGTGACTTTTGAGAGAATTCGGATGAGCTAGGGTCTTAACAAACTGTTTTGCGACAATCTATCCCTACCATTCTATCCCTTCACAATATTCCAAATAACTATTAACACGTTAAGCGTTATTTTATTAGATATCGTGTCCTTTAATCTCGCTTGTTAATTTGCATACTTTACACTCATTTATCTCACAAGCAGATGAACATGTACGCATGATAACGCTAATCTTATACAATTAGTAAACATGGGATTAAAAGTTAGACATTCAGTAACACAATCATGTAACTACAGTTTCGTCTGGTATGAAACAATCTTTCAAACTCGCCTATTCTGCAACATATCGCATCACCGATGATGATGCAGAAATTAATATAAACCAAACAAGTGTCATGGTCATAATACATTTATATTGAGTTATCTTTCCTCTTAAGCCATCTGCGCCAGTTCTTCTGGATACGAACTACGGACACTCGCTGGGAACGATTATCTGCTGAGGTTCGGGGATTCCCCTGTGATTGGTGATATCGCATGGATGTGTTGTGAGGACGACGGAGCTCATCTCATAACCATTGAGAGTCAGGCAATGCTGGATGATGTGGCACAATTACTAACGACGCTAGGACATGACAAAGGTTAGTGTTGCACACATGCATCTACAACGACGATAGTGACGATGATAACAACGACTATGATGGTGTTGCATATAAGGACACCAACGATGATAATAATGACGTAAACGAGGAATAGTTACATCACTGGATATCACCTCGTTTGCGTCCAGTTCGTAAAACGCTATTGATATTCTAAAATGTCGGGAAGTCACTCCTTCCGCATTCACTGACTTATATTTTAAATTGGTGACCGATATATCTGAACTGTATCAATCATAAGGGGGCGATTAAAATTTGTTTAAGCTTGTTGTTGACACCCCCGGAAGTACTCTTCCCCCAATAGGATAATGAAATACTGTTGTATAGTTGTGCATGTGTTATATTTGGAAAATTAAACATGTTTGCATTAACCATTTCCCAATTCAGTTAGTACAGTATACATTGGAACGGTCTATTGTTCATTGTGGGATATTCTGATGAAGAGCAGAATCATTCATATTAAATGGTGGAAACTGTTCTGAAAATAAGCTCAACAAGTAACCTTTCACTGAACTTATTATCTAAACATTTACTCAGTGAACTACTCGTCGATGAGTGCTTAGTATATAGCTTAGTAAATATAACGGGTTAAAATATATTCCAATCGTTTTATTGTGTTTTGGTCATCGGGATGTGAAATTACTAAATACATTGAACTTTTTGGAAAGTTTTATGCCTTCAATGCAACAAAGACGATTACACAGTTTTCTAGACGAGACTGACGACATGAATTATTCATTAGGAGAAGACAATGACGGATAATTCAAACTTATGATTTTGACGCGCGAAACATGGCATGACCCACTAAGCTTAAAGGGCCATCTATCATCTGCCGACGGGAGTAAATGAAGATTCGTTGAATTAGATATGGCACTAACATGTAGAAGAAAACTCAGAGGACCCAACACAGATCCAACCCTATGGTATGCCAAACCGTACATATCCAGATTCAATTGACGCCTAAACAGTCTACATACTGGATTCTGTTTTCAAGTATGTAGTATGATCAACGACACCTTCGGTAGGTCAAGGAAAACGGCTAATGTCGAATGTTTTGATGATTTATACAATTCTGTGTGGTGGCATCTAAGAGACGAAGAACGGGACGCATGGTGTTATGGTTTTAACTGAATCCATATTGATGCTTATAACGGACGTCGAATTTCTTCAAATGGTTGGTAGTCGTTTATTCGTGGCCTTTCAATTAGTTTGGAAAATACCGGAAGAATACTTATGAGTGCATAAATATTGAAATAATATTGATGGCCTCTTTTTTGGTACAGGTATGGCGCTTTATCTGGAACAATTCCGATGTTGAATGACTAATTGATCATCTAAGAGAATGGTTATGCTATTTCTCTCGAAATTTGTGTCAGACTTTAGGTTGACAACTCATCACAATCCTTGCTAGATTTTAATTTCATGTTTTGTAGTATTGATTTCAATTCACTGCGGACCATATAATGTATAAACAAAGCATCACTATACTATTCGGTAAGGAATGGTTTGCAGTTATGATATTTTGTATAGTTCTAATCGAATTTTCACCAACCGATATAAACAAGTTGTTGAATTCATTTGATATAGCAGTTATGTTAGTAATTTCTGTTTCACTTATTTAAACTTTTGGGTTGTGTTTTCTGTTCTTTTCCACTATTTGTGATTATGCTAAATGTGTCAAGAGCATTTTTCATACTACAACGATTTCATTGAGGGGATGCCTGTACTAATTTGATTTTTATTTCTGTTTTGGCTTTATTGAAAACTTTGCAGAAGTCTTTGTATTTTGTTTTTGTCTCATGATTTGGGTCCTTCATATATTGCTTGTATAGTTCTACTTTGTGTCAGGGGCTTTGAGTAACACGTCGGTCATTCTTGATTTGTTATTTTTGGGTTTAATTTGTTGTACTGAAACTCATTATAATGTGCCCAATTGCATAAAAATATGAAATTAGTATACGCTTCATAAACTGACGTCTGTTGTAAGCATATCTTGAAATGCTCCATATAGTGGTGGGAGTAAATTCTGCTCAACGCGGTTCGGTGTTTTTGAATAAAACTAGACTGCTCTATGGCAAAGGCACCGAGGAGATCCGACTTATCCGTTTTAAAATACCGGCTTTCTAATGTTGTTCGATCCGTAAGCTTAAAATACAGTTACCCTGGTAGTTTTTTTAATAAGTGGTATCACCCGTTGGAAAAGGTTATGTTAAAATGTTCTTTCGAATTTCGATGGTGTCCAATTTTCAAAAGACATATACATATAAATCGTCCAATAAGTATGCCCGTTTCCCAGATTTATTCAATTTGTCTGTTAACTCGTATACTATTTTATACATGTATCTAAATCAGCCATAGGATCCGTGTTTGGTCGGTAGACTACTTCTACAATGAATTCAGTTTTGTTGTAATATCTGAACAAATTCCAACGAACAAGGAATCGTATAATAAACGTGCCAAGCCTCCTCTATCGTCATCAGAATCTGGTCATGTATGTGGATATCGTAAGGTATTTAAGCTATCCCGGTTTGCATGTATACTTTGTCAATTAATGTGGATCTGTTTGTTATCTTCACCGTTAAATGTGCGGATGACATCACATGACCACTCATAACTGGTTTATGGTTCTGATAATCCACTACATATTTTAGTATATACTAATTCTAGGTTGACTGATCATATTTCCGAGTTTGCATTCAGATCAAGATTGGATAAATAAGCACTATACAGCTACTGTTCATCCCACATTCGCATGCATAAAAGCGACTCAAACGGTATATCACTTACGGTTGTTTCCATTACGTCGGTAATGTGAAGCTATTCGAGAAAGTAAGCGATACAGAAGAATTGATTCCATCTACTGAAGGGGCAATGCGCGTTCAAACTGGGGGTGTAATAAAACATTTGCAGGAACGTATGCTGGTGTGTGTGTGGTACAAGAGGAAACAACGCATTGTTTTACTATCTCGAGCTTTTGTGCCAATATTTGACATTTGTAACAGGCTAACACAGTATAACCGCAAAAGCACCATATTTATGCTACTGGGACCTCATATGGGCCATCGTGGAGATGACATCAAGCTATGATATGTTGCGCATGGGACGGTGATGTTATACAATTCCTCCCTGTGTAAAACTGAACTAAATAAACTTGTCCTGATGTAGATAAGGCCTTTAAACCCACATCCGTGTGTGATGGAAAAGATCTAGAAACTGTCTGAAAGATCAATATGACTATGATTGGCAACAAGATAACTGTCACCAATGTATCAAGCTAATCAATGAATTATGATATGTTACTCTCACGACACCTTTTTGTAAAGTATCCAAGTCTGGCATAGTGATGGCTTCTTAGTTAGTACAACATAATTTGCACCAGTAGACTGACAAAAGTTGTATGGAATAATGCTAGATAATAGGCTGGTTGACAGACTAACCAGGAAATAGTTAGAAATTATGGAATTGTGCGTATCGTGAACAATGATCTATGTCTGCAGATATAAATAATATGTCCAATTACAGCCTGGTAACTATCCTCTACATGTATTTATTTTCAATGTGTCAACTCTAATTGAATTTGAGCTTAACAACTGATATGTCAGTAATTAAACAAATAATTGATATTTGCCTGCATTAACCATTAATAAATTAATACAGCGACTGAAACAGGTTAAACTACCATTTTAACCTAAAGGAGATAATTTCCAGTCATATGAGTGATGTCAGTAGGATATTGTGTGGTTTTAAACGGAAAACTTTCATGCAAATGTTTGACTACCCCCTGTACAGACACGGTCTTATTTCAGTGGCAGATAGAGTTATTCATCCTGATCCACAAACATCTAGACAGACACAATCATGTCTACAATTTAGTATTTCATTTATTAGTGTCAGTGAACGGATATAATTAATGTATATAGTACTGTGTGACCAGTAAATATGGGGTATAGATATAATCATTTCAAACGGTTATGCCTATCTAGAATATAGCTTTGTTAACAAACCAAAGCCCGACGCTTTGGGTTGTATATAGACTAAATATGATTTTACGAGGTCACCAAATAGTATCTAACACAACGCTGTTTTGAACGTATGCCACCAATTTGGTCGCGCAGTAGATCGGTGGGCTTCAAGCATTAATGTCGTGTTTTGATTACTGAATTACAATTTAAGTTCATTCGTAGCGGTAGTTTACCTTTTATTGACAAAATAAGACAGTAAATAACGACACTACAGTAACTACATACTACACCATGCGGCCCGAGTGAAAAGTGATCTAAAGTCCTGATGTGAAATATAATAAGATTGACATCACGAATTTACCGATCTACTGTGCGAAGATGGGACTTTAATGTACATCTCTTGGTACTGCAAGGTACTGAGCAAAACGAAATAACTATTTAATATGGAGTTAATTGTTATCATAAGACTACATAATATAAACATGCATGTGATAATCCATACATATCATACCATTTTCTGGAATCGAAAGAAAACACAAAATTATGAACAAATCAGAAGATACATTCATGCAGGATCAGGCGAACTCGGCCAATGGGGAAAGTTACACGATGACGTCATTCGTCGAATTTCGTTGAAATCGACACGGTGACGTCTTATGAATGAAACGAACAGCTATGAAATTGATACATTTCTCCATATAGTAATCTCAGCCGCATATATTTTGTTTCCAACTCTATGTTTAAATATACGTTGTGACAACTAAAATGATTTCAGACTTATATACTGGGCCAATATAGAGCATTGATCAATAGAAGAGGATCATATATGTTAATATTTGCCCAATAATTGTTCCTTAATAACACAATATCATGGGATGGGTCCCATCTGTTACGAGGAAAGAATTACACTGAAAAAAGTAGATAATCAGTTCTGATTGTTGTTTTTGACACTAAATTATCGCTGCGATGCCAAGATCAGCTCATATAATTGTCAGTAAAAAAATATCATGTCCATAAATAGACACAGGAATATTTCATAACAATCTAAAAGTTCTACATAAACTCCGCTTTATTTATTCAGACGGCCTACAAGCTCAGACACCCGTTGTTACTTGATTATACAATTATGATCGCCCAAACGCGGACCGTAGCACACTGTTTTGTCAAATTCCATGCATCCATACGATTCTTAATTATGAGAATCATAGTGAAATTAGCACATCGGTGCCTTTCATGGGTAAATTGTAAAGCTCTATTCTTCTATATGACAATGGCGCGCTGAAGTACTTTGAATACGCAGTTTACATACTCCGCTTGACAATCTGAGATGATAAGTCGAATATGTATACAGCCAAATGTTACCAGCGCGCCATAGGCTCTGAAATTTAACGGAAGTACACACTCAATGTCGATATACATGTAGTACAACTCGACAAACGGAGTCCATTGTGTTAATGTATATTTATTTATTTATATGCACATATTACCACTTTCGTGATAATCTCTTGAAAACTGAACCGATATCTACTGGAAGAATGTACGATCTCCCTTTACTACCTAATATTCTCAACTATCTTCAACTATCTACCACTTCGTTAATCTATCTGCATACACATTGACTTCACAATAGGAATGTGTGCTCGTTTCACATTTATCCATTTATCCATTAATATATTATCAACGAACTGTCGAGGATTGGGTGACCAGCAAAAGCTTATGGGTGTAATTGACTGCATAAAGAGTAGAAAAGCATACAGTTTCTGCCTACAGGACGTTAAATTTTGTAAACAGATCAGACACAAATAATTCGACCAGAATTCGGATATGAATGCTATTTTAGTTGCAATAATACTTCTTCTAGATGAGTTGCAATTATATTTTGAAATACATTCGAATATAAAATCCTTAATAAAATAATGATGCACTAGGCAACTACTTAACCATTAACATTGAGAAAAATTAAGAACGATGTGCATTACTGTCCGTTTATGGACCATATACGGATCAGCCATCATCTTATGAGAACCAGAATAGTCTGTTAACATACTACGAACTTAATTATATGTGTGGTGACTTCAATAGAGTACTTGACCAAGATTTAGATTCACATAAATATGTACACGTGAACAGCCAAAACGCCACAAAAGCCCTTAAAAACTAATTGATAGGAATGGCCTAATTAAAATTTGGAAACAAATAATCCCGAAATGTGGAGATACACTTGGAGATAAACCAACCCTGTGCAGCAAATACGTTTAGATTATTTCTTGATATCCGACAATGTGCAATCCCTCGTTGGGAATACAGACATTGAATCTGGTTACCAAACAGATCACCCCTTCACAATGTTAGAAATAAAATTCGTCAACTACAAAAGGGGTCATGGTTAATGGAAATTTAATAATTCATTGTTGAAGAATGTGGACTATGTAAAAGAAATTAATTTTACCATTGATACCGTGATCGTACAATACTCAAATGGACTTTGAGAAGACAAGAAAACATCTAAGGTAAAGAAGAACCAAATCCTTATTGAAACAATGCTAATGTAAATAAGGGGCAAAACTATCTTTCAGTTCAAAATTGAAAAGACCAAAACGCAACAGAAACTTTACTTAATTCTAAAATAGGCGAAAACCGACACAAAATCCGTAGAACAAATCGAGGAAAGCATGCAACAATTGAAAGAGATTAGAAAAACAAATTTGAAGGAATATGATTGCGATTATTCGCAAAATAGTTCGCTGAAGCTGAACAACAAAGCAGTTATTTTCCAAATTTAGTAAAAAGACATTTTATGAATAAAGCTCTTACAAAACGTGATGGTTAATTGATCAGGGAAACGTTATATCAGAAGCTAGCAAATTCTATGCCAGTTAACAAAGTAAGAAATGAACAAACGGATATTTCTGGTATAAAAAATATATGTGAAAACCTGGCCAACCAAAGTCACGAAAAGCCGAAACAACTCTCTAATTCACGGCCTTAAAATTGGAAGGAAACATAACTGAAACCGTAGCGTTGAATTACCTAAAAAAAATAGTAACAATAAAAGCCAAGGCTCAACTAGTTTTTCTGTAAAACATACTATAAAGTGTTTTGAAAAAATATAGGAACCTACTAATTCAGATCTCTGAACCTTGGTCTCTCAACTGGTGAATTATCATCCACTCAAAAAGCATGGTGATGTCACTCTTATGCCAAAGGGAAATAAACCTCGACAATTTTCAACAAATTGGAGACCGGTCTCACTACTCAATGTAAACTACAAACTTTTGTCTGGGATCTTAGCTGAAACCAAATAGTATACACGAGGACCAGAAAGGCTTTTGACTGGCTGCGTCATTGGCGAAAATATTCCCCTATTTATAGATATATTACCAAATACAAAAGATAAACACATTCCTGGTCTATTGCTCCTATTACACTTTGAGAAGGCGTTCGATTCTGTGTCCAGGTCTTTTATGAAGTCCTCACTATCTTGCTTTAATCTCAGTTCCAAATTTATTGGTTTTATAAATACTCTGAACGTAAAAATCAGCTCTTATCTGAATATCAACGAGAATATATCACCATCATTCCCAATAGAAAGACAAGGTGATCCTATTTCAGTTTACATTTTTCTGATATGTGATAAGATGCTGAGTAATGCCACAAAGAACAAGAAATTTATAAAGGGAATACAATTTGACGACTCCAAATTCAAGGTCAACCAATATGCCGATGCTAGCTATCGTTTTCGGGATGGCAGAACACAATTTCCCGACAGAACATTTGAGCTGCTAGAAACGTTTCGTCATCTTTCTGGGGTGGCGATAAATTATAATAAAACATTTGCGGTGTGGATAGCAAGTAAAAAGGACTGTACGGAAGTGCTATGTGACTGATGGAAAATCAACTGGAATCCCAAGACATTTAGTCCATTGGAAATAATATATGATCTATCAAATAACGATATGTTTCTGAACAACTACGATAACGCATTTCTCGATTCTGAAAAAAATAAATAAAAACGTGGAATCAAAGACATTTGACACCCGTCGGGAGGACAATTGTTATAAAATCTTTAATTCTGTCGAAGTTATCTCATCTTTTCCAGGCTATACCAAATCCAGCACCGAAATTCATTACAGATTTAAATAAGATGATTTTCAAATTCAATTGGCAAAAATGAACCAGACAAAATTTACAGATGCCAATTTAAACAAAACTATTCAGCTAGAGGATGCAGTTTCATTATGACATCATCTGGATTACCATCAAGCTGGTTCCTTTTAATTCCAATGACAATTCGCCAGTATAGTAAGAGTATTAGGACTAATTTCTGGTCAGATGTACTTATAGCATGGGCCTCATATTGCGATACCATTAAACCAACACCCACATGAGAACTTCTTAGTAACGTAATATATGATAACGGCAATATCTTCACAAAAGATAAATACTTTTCTTGATCATGATAACAATGTGATTTATATCGATGTATTAGAGAGGCAAATCAAGTGCAAAATCAACTTCCTGGCATACAACAGGGATAATCGAGGTCTCAAACAATTCATTGAAGCTGTGCAAAACGGACAGTATTCAACAATTACATAAGCCACGAATCCCATTTCAGTTAAGTACATTAATTATGGGTAAATCTAAAAACAGTTTTGATGAACTGACCAAACAAACGCACGTCATGAAGTTTCAGAAAAAAAATAGGAATGCGAATTGAATATAACACGTTGGTCTATAGTTCTGACAACACCATTTATTTTCACTTCTGAGTCGACATACAAATGGTTCCAATATCGAATGAATACCAGAATTCTGGGAATCAAATCTCTTCTTGAAAGAATGAAAGAATGACAATATATATACGTTTTGTCGATCATAAAAATAAATATTTATGCTGGCAATATAATGTTAATTAATACAACTACAAACTGGAAAAGACTTCATATTATAGCTACTGTCTATACCAACAATTCGATAAACGCAGGTCAAAATGGGAAAATCTATTGAAATACTAAGACGGTAACTTAAATATATGTGATATAACTACAATGTGTACGAAACACTATAATAAGTGTAGACATACATAGTCACTTAACATATAGCTCAGTCTTGTTATCGTCCATCCACACTGCATACCCCATGAATATTAGCCCAATTTAAATATGTGGCTTATGGCATATCCTCCATACAAAAGTTTCTTTTAACTATACTTAGCGTGATTTTACATTGCTGTATATCTGTATACATATATGTGTGAAGTTACTTGTCGCAGATTACTGCGATCACAATATGATTACTTATGGTGAACACGCGCTCATCAGTACTCTGGTAATTGACAATTCACTATGAATCGTGTCAGTTTAGGCCAGACAATAAAAGTGAACATGAAAATGAAAGCAGTTTGTTCTTACACCTGTTGATAATGGTTCGAAGAAAGTATGAAAGTAGCATGAGAACAAATCACATAGGAATACACAATAAACAACAGTATACACAAATAGAAGTAGGGCTAGTTCATCTACGTCCCCCATCACAGAACTATGCGAAATTCCCCATCTAATCACAACGTTGTGAGCATATAATAACAACATGACCTAGATTATATGCTGCGCCAGTCAACGTCAGCGTCAGTGATTGCGGCCTTGTTATGCTTTGCTTTTGCGGTCGCCCTGTTGTTCACTGAGTGTACTAATATAAGGTATTACCAAACTCCAAGAAGAACGAAATATTAATAAGATATACAGTATATAGTAAAAACTCTACTTTAAGTGTTTTGTCACCACACGCAACAGCACACATATTCTCGATTACACATTGTAAAATACATGGATTGAGTAAAGATTAAGCACATTCGCCAAACCAGAGTAACAGTTAATCAATCAGATTTGCCTGTCGCAATGCCTCGGTGTTGACCGTGACTTATAACGGACACGTTTTTTGCTCACACGAACGAATACAGTTTTCTTTCTGTGTGCATTTCTATATCAACCCGTTTACACTAGTATGCACGTAGAAGTGTATACAGATCTACAGCAATGTAAACGTGCCCTTATATGCAGTCGACCACATCTGAACATATTATTGGATGTATACTTATATACCTTAGATCAGTCGCGTTGAAGCATTGTCAAATCTTATCTTTCCAACACCTGATGCACCCAGTCATAAACATTAGCTCAAATTCTACATAAATACACGTTATCCTAGTATACATTATGCACGTGATATAGCCACACATGACTCTTGCGAAGTCTTCATAACACAATTCAAATATATACTTATTGATATGTATCAATCTATTCAACTGACAAAAACTCCCACTTCATCTCTCAGCCCTATCTATCTTCAATACTATTCTTAAAAAAACCTTAATCTTGAAACACTATATACGAATTCACCTTACAATGTATATGTATAACAAATTACGCATATTCATTACCAACCCATTGAAGTAATGTTCTTGAGTTTAATAAAACATTTTTAAAAAGCTCATGTAATTCTTCTGGTGTTTTAAATGGCATGAATATTGAAAGATAAACAGATTACCTGTATTATTGTATGTTCATCGTTGGGTAGATGGAACCTTGGGAGTATATATCTACCAATATGTAAAATCTGAGTGCACGTGTTGTATAAATGTGTGTCCTACAATTACTTGTCATGACACAGACTGCATGATTAAACTTATGTAATTAATACAGAGATTGTGCGACGATTCAGTGACGGTGTTTTACATACACATCTTTGTCGCATATATACTGCGGGTAATCTATGGGTATGAATTCTGAGCCTTCTGAGATGTTTTGTGCTTATCATTAAGCTTACCTGATTGGCATTTCATCAGGATCGTTATTTAAAACGTCCAACGTCCTATTTTAACCCTTTACCCAACAAAACGGCCAAAAACGCCCAAATAAAGCTTCAACAGCCTAAAATATCTTCGGTCTGTCTCAATAACACCATACAAATATGGATATCATTGGAACCGGTTCATTGACCACATTGTGATGGTTACAGTTATGCCCTGTGCCAATGCATTCTCTTATATATGCAAGTCGACCGTAGGTCGCCTCGCATATATAAGAGAATGCATTGGCCTAAAAAAATTCTTTTGTTAACACTTTTTACCATTGTTTTCTTACATTCTTTAACAATTTTATAATTTTTTCTTACATTTTTTAACAATTTTTATAATATGTTTCTACATTGTTTGACATTTTTATCATTTTTAATATGTGTTAAGCCAATGCATTCTCTTATATATGCGAGGCGACTTATGATCGACTCGCATATATAAGAGAATGCATTGGCACAGGGCCGTTCTGTTGGGTAAAGGGTTAAAGGATAATGATTTTTCCCTTCAAATTGATTGGGTGAGATTGAGATTTTTGGAATATTCACGAATGGCCTTCTGAGAATTTTATAGAGTGCCTGTCGCATTGATAACCAGTTCTATCATTATTATTCCAGATAGTATGTGGACCGACGGGAGAGATATAAATGGGAACGATGTCATGTACTCGTGGAGTGGTTCTGTTCTCCCATTCATCGCGTGGTTGTCTGGGCAACCAACCGGTGGACCAGAGGACTGTGTGGGCGTGATATATTCTAATTCATACAGCATGTACATGTTTGCGGATGGCGGGTGTGTCAAAAACCCGTACGTGTTCATGTGTCAAAAATGATTCAACATTACCGCCGTGACTGGCGCAGCCGTGATGCTGGATTGAACCTGATACATGTACATCTGAATCATACCATCTGAAGTGTGTGCGGAATGGAATGTTGTCATGAATATTCTACAAGTTTTATTGTTTAACACGACTGGTGCACTTATGGTGTGGGTTTGAAACGTTACAGATGTCTCTTATGTAATGACCCGCTGTTCCCCGGTTAATGTCCGTAATTAGATAGTGTCGGAGGTTTGTAATAACTGTCATACCAATGAGACGATATAATATATTAGCAGGGAAAAGCTCTGGTCTGCTCGCTGTGTGAGAATCGTTCAGCTCAAGCAGGGACCGACAACACTATAGTCAAAACTATAGGATTAATACTACCTGTGGGCGTAAATCGTCTCGCTCGCCGTGTGACAATAAAAAGCCGATATTACCCAAATACGATCGCTAGCCGTGGTGCAGCGTATAGCGTGTATGAATAGTGATTTACATTCCATACATCATGAATCTGACGTCGCGTATACAATATGGAATTATACTATGGGGTAATTTGACAATTTTTAACATACGCGGTTTTTTCACTATCACATCAAGATAAAAAAAATGGCACGGATATAGTAAGGATTTATGAAGAGACATCGTTCTCAGATATTCTAAGGCAGTTTTTGGGGAACACCATATTTTGGATTCTTTATTTAAATCTTAACAATCATGGAATCCACACAGACGTGTATACTGTAACTCACGATATGTTAATTGTGGTAGTTCAGGCTACAAGTACAGTCACAACTTCCTCAAACCCGTAAAACTTCTTACATGCACATTGTAGATGACCATACTCTTTGGTTTTTATTTCTCCAACACAGTATTTTCTAGAGCAATAAGCATTGTCTGGGTATTTTTCAGAGTTCATTCGAGGTCGTCAGACCGTAATAGAAGTTATATAACTGTAACATGTATGGAACTGAATATTAATGTAAATTTCAGAAGACGGGACAAAATTGTTGGGCGTAGTAACGTGAAGTACGATCGACAAAAACATGGAATGATTCAGCTCTGAAATAGACACCACCGATAAATGATATATGGTCACTCGAAGAACAGTTTTTCGTCAGATTTCATTATAACATAGAGCTCACATGGACACCTATGATGAGCAAAAGATAACACTTGCAGACGAAATTGCTATACCAGGGGGTGTCGGACAAATTTTTCAAACACATGATACATAAACATTGTAATGGACCCACATCTCGATTTTGTTTCTGACCATCCATAAACAATTATCGGAAGATCATAATAATGTGTACCACTTAATGTAAAGTTCCTGTGTATTACCTACACTCTGAATAACGTTTAGTTACGCGTGACTAAATGTAGTCAACTTTTAACTAAATTATTGGGTCAAAACTCCTCCGACCAAACAATTGGTAACTAAATATTGACTAACAAATTTTTAGTCAATTTTTAACTAAACGATTTTCTGACTAAACATTGGGTGTATATACATGTATAATATGCATTACTATAAATAATAAACCGGGTAAATATATACTAACTAAATTGGGTTATCTCGTTTTCCTCCTACACAATTAGTTGGGTCAAAATGAATTAACAAACTCTTAACCCAATATTTAGTCAGATTTTAACCCAATATGTAACTAATCATTGTGTTACATAAAGTAACCCAATGGAATTGGATTATATAACTAACTAAATATTTAACAGCCTTTATCTAAAATTGAGTCATATATTACTATACAAATTGGGTCATAGGTGACTGAAAACTGGGTCAAACGTGACCATAGCCTTTCTTAACACATATAAAAATATGAAAAACAACAAAGAGCTCAATCTAACTTATTTGGTTGTGATATAAAATAATACACATAAAACACTGAAGGGTTTCTGTTGTTTCTTTAATACTATACATGTAATTGCTCTTGTGATATACAAAGACACGTTTCTGATTTTTGGTCAATGAGCGAGATCACTTATTCACAGCGATGTTGGATTCATCCAGCCCCCGTTCCGCGGTGTGCTTGGGCGATGGAACTTTCACTTGGCTATTAATGATTCAATACATGTATATGGAGCTTTTGAATATTCATTGCATACCATATATAGGATCATTGATATTCTAAAGTTCCATATCTTTACACTGCGGAACGGGAGCTGAATGAATCAAATATGATGGCGACTTAGTGATCTCGTTTATATTCCCACATCCAAAGAGGGGTGCGAATTTTTACCATCTTTCTTGTATGCTGATGTAACCACTTCCGATAGGCAGACACTACAGGGGTTAAATTCACCAAATATGAAGACGAGTAAGGTCGCATTCATCTTTAATTCAACGTATCGCGATACACTTTCAAACAATATGCACATCACATCGTGTCATGTGTATCGCGACTCAGGAAATCAAGCAATGTCCGAGGATGAGTTAGTGTAAAAAAAATCAATATATATATATGTACACTATGTATACTCATCTAGACAACAATTAAACTCCATTTTAGTTTTAAATGAACTCTACCTCCAGTTATAAACTTGTTGTTTCTGATATTTCAGGCGTTATTCATTTTGGAAACACTAATTTAGTGTATCGTGATATGTATCGTATCGTTGATAATGTATCGTGATTCTTATCATATCGTGACAAAGTGTATCGTTGCAGGCCTAAAGGTGAGCTCCGCCCCTGTAGGCGTTGGTAGTTCACAATTATATATGTGGTGAACTACCAACCCCTACAGGGGCAATCAAAGAACAAACTGACGCACGTTGAATCCATTGTTATGTAAAAAGAACTGTTACAGTGATTTGTCAACAAACAGTTCTAGTCGCTGAGAAAGTTCAAATAATCTAGTCTAAATATTATCATTAGAATATTTATCAATAATTGACCTTTTTAAAAAATTGGGATCTTATTGAACTAATTAGACATTGATCAACAATGCCACTCAGACCGTAACAGTAATGTTTACATAACAATGGCTTCGATCTGTGAAATCTTGTCATTGGAGAGTTATTAATACTGAAAATAAGAACATTGTAGATAGTGCATAGTGAAAGTCTAACTGCGAAAAATTATCCATGAATTTGCTTTATACAGTAAATACGTATACAATGCATCCTGTTCTCTCGAAAACCCGCTCATGAATTGCTTATAATAGGACTTGTTTTAGGTAGTTAGTCTGCTTAGAATCGCCTCATTTTGAGTCGATAATGTGCTGAAAATGAGAGCATTTTATTCACATTATCGACTAACAATAAGGCGATTTTAAGCAGATTATGTTCGAAAAATGACACAAATTCACGACTTTTCAGGTGCACGCTCTTTTATGTGTGTTTTCACTGTGGCCCGCGCCTTAAAACGTATGACTGATATGACGCCATTATCTGCTTATTTCAGAATCAAATAATTACATTATCTACCTATTCACTATATGTCGATTATGTGCGTATTTTTGAGAGGATATGTTATACAGTCGTTGTCGTTTTTGCGATGCAATTGTTGTTGGCTCCACATGGATTTACAATGAATAGCTAAATGTAGTCGTAACTATATCCATCATTTGCAAAACCACCCCATGTCTAAAAACAAATAATGATGGTGCCGGAAGGAAAACTTGTATGGTCGGGTGAGTGAAAATTAATTAAATTTGTTTAACATTTTTTGACTTGGCGCAACAGCTGATACATACATACGCACAGTACACATATAACAGAAACAATAAGCACATTACTGTGCGTATTTATTGGAAAAAGATGAACATGCATGCAGCATTTTGTTTTTTTACAAAACCTGTTTGCTGAACTGGCCCGTATACACAAGGGTGCCACCAAACCCACAATAATACAGACCGGTGACTGATGACCACAGTTTTACTACAATCAGATATTGATAAATTTTTGGTCTGGTTTCGCTTATTTTGCATTTATTAAATTTGTTCACGGTGTTAAAAATTAGTAGGGGCGGATGTCTGAACTAGGGGTGGTAGTGTTACATGAAACACCACCATTTGTTCAGGTCTAATGCAAAATATTTCGACCAGCTGAAACATACAAATCAGGCTTCCCCTTTTGGAGAGAAGAAAGAAGAAGACAGCAGGTGTTGCAGTTGAATATTATTCAAATTTTTGTAAGGAAATCTAGAACCACTGTTGAATTATGGCCATGCTCTAATTAATTGAACCTCCTTAACAAAATCCCAATATGCATAAATATATGGTAGGGTAGCATGAAGAAAATGTGAACATATTATAGTTTGCCGCCTATATTGACCCCACGATGAACGGATCCTGAAATTAGAGTAGTTGCGCAACGCATATATGGTGGTCGCTGAAATTCCACTTCCCGGTGACACCTCGTGTAATGAGAACCCATACTATTCTGACGGACGGACTGGCGAACTAACGGACAGGTAGACGGACGGAGCCTCGGCTATATGTTCCAAACCCCATACGTGGGCATAATAACAAACTGAGTGGAGGTAGTGGCTCAGTGTGTGTTCATTGATTCACATGTGCGTGAACACATTATCAATACCATTATTATCGATACGATAGACTGAAATTAAAACAAGGTAGCTTCAACTCTTGAGACATAGTGTATTGATATCTCATTCTTATGTTTTTTTCTGACAAGATTGGGTCCGATTGCTTTCTCGCAGCTATATATCATACTCATAATTTAGAAAATAGCCTTGCATTCTTTTAAACTTACTCTGAGTATATGGCTAACATAAAAGGGTACATTTGCCCTTGGTATTTCAACTGATATCCAGACCGTAAAGTAAAATGAGTGTGTTGCCAAGAGTTTCAGATTAAGCGACCCCCTTTTAGAGACTTCTAACGGTCAATGTGAAACATGGGGTTTGGATAATTGAGGCAATTTAAAAAAATACTTACAACAATCCATCGCAGCGACACTAGCAAACTAATTAGGGAGAGGAGGGTATTCTAAGTGCTTATAGCACTTGTCCTCCAATCCCTTTTGTCATATTCATTATGAACACATACAATATGTTTAAACTAATGAAAGTGCTGTTTGATTGCAAGCTGTTCTGTAACTTGTGTCTATTAGATCTCGCTGCTATAACCATTTGCTGTTCTGTAGGGATTCTGTCTTAATATACTGCGATTGTCGGGAACCGTTTTCGCACAGACTGTTTCTGTGCGTCATGAATCTGAAGTTTATCGATGTTTCCTCTTAGTGGTTCGTGCTAGCAACAGTAGTACGAGTTATTGAGCGGACTCTAACTCCAACATTAAAGCCGACGGACAGGAACAGGTCGATTTAGCCAGCTACTGCATTCATCATGCAAGAGTCAAGACCATACATACACGTAGAGTAACATCACCGGTGAGCTTGGCCTTCAGAATCATGTAGAATATATATTAATTTATGGAAGTCGGCGCTAAAATATTTCGTAAATTTTGGTTCCCGTCCCCTCTCCAACTCCTGAAACGATCGGCGCTTCAGATGATTTTGAATAAGTTTGGTGGAAATCAGCGACAGCAAAATATCATAGATGTGTTGCTCGTCTCCCTTGTTCTGTCCCAGACAGCGTCACTTTATCAATTTTGAACATGCACCATTGCCTTCCTCGTAAATATGTACCCATTTTAGACCCCTTTCGAGCCCTATATAAGGTCCACGTTAATTTCTATAGCGGCCAGACATACATTCGAAAAAATAGATGTACGTTTACAGTCAGGTACACGATTGTATTATATGACCGACGCAATATTGTCATTATAGGCATCAATGCACTCAAATAATGCGATGTTGTCAACTTTCCACCCAAATTGTTTCCGTGATGGATATTTCATAGTACACTGAATTGTCGTTTGATTGACTAACTCTTCGCAAGAGGATCCATGCATATAGAGATATGGGGCGAATTGCCGTTCTTATATCGTATGCTAAAGCAAGATCTCATATTGAAGATATGTGGACCAATTTATTTGAATACAATCAATTATTTAGTATCTAAACAGTATCCGCATTGGAATAATGTAGCAATGAATTAACGTAGAACATTTCAACCACATCGACTGTACCGTTTCATGAAACACAACTGTTGAACTGCGCAACATGTAAATATTTACTACTTTATTCGGGACGCATAAACATTACGAGAATTATTGCGTAAATAATGGTCACCACATGCCGTATATAAGTAGTTCATAACAGCGTTTCTGACTATTTAGATATCAAAATGATAAAAATAACTGATTTTGGAATGATTATATGCTATCCTTTTCCGAACACATCAGTGGAATGTTTCACACAACTGCCATGTTTCAACTCACGAAGACGATAGTGATTTATGACTGACCTGATGAATGGTTAATAACAACAGCCAGGGGGTCTTGAAGACATTTGCAGACACAGTGTTGAACAAAATAATTTCCGCAACCTGGCCACCCACCCAACCCAATGTGCAATATTTGTTATTTTGTCCAAACCAACATTTTGGAACCCACCCAGGCAATTCTTCAAGGATTGGCCATTTATAATAGGAAAATCCGTACCTAAAATGTTCGTTAATTAATGGACAATCCGACCACGCGTGTCACGCGAGCTTGGGATTGTCCACTAAATGACGACATGTATAGCTAATCCTGCATGTTAGCTTCATATTTAATATGAAGGGCAATAACTCTATAAAGAATGTTAATTTACTAAATAACGGCGATTTGTATGAGAAGAAGTGTTATTGACGAAATAACGGAGATATTTTAAGAAGATTGTTTTTGACGAAATAACGGAAATATTCGAAGTGTTTTTAAAGAGCGTACCCCAAACCTCCCCCAAGCCCACCCACCCAAGGGAATAATTTGACTTATATTTCACAAGAGTTACTTTGGTATTCAACGGACCTCTGATATATGCATGTTTTATATCATTATGCTTTGAAAAGGCTGCCCTCTATGTTCTAAAACACAAATCATTCGTTTAACCTAATCCGAAGACATACCGATACAAGCAAGATAACTTAAGCCCACGATTCTGGACATAATGACTGCTATGAAAGAGTAACGGGATATGAATCGGTCGAGAACAGCATCAACACAACCGACATCCGAGAACCGAGAAGACTTGGTCTAATGATGTACAGGCATGTATTACAAGCATTAATCAACATATTTTACAACACACAATTTTAAATGTCCATACATACATGAAATGAAAGCGTCAATGACACTGTAGCTCAACTTGGAAATTGGATCATGCCAGATATTGCAATACTGGGAACTCGAACAGTTTACACGTACATGTGTATGCGTATGTAACTATATGTTACCCTTGAGAAACATACATAGTTTGGAATTAATCGGATGAACAAGTTTGGCTGAATGGAGTGTCAAAGGATGCAGTTACATGTACACTACTAGAAATAGTAAAATCGGAGACGGCTCCCATCTACATGTCATGCACCCGAAGATCCATATGAAGTTTAGTGATGACAGGATGGGGGAGTTGGCCTTTTGGGTAATCAGAAGGATTTAGTCACACAACGAGTAAAATCCAAGATGGCCGTTGGCGGCCATGTTTTTCAACAAAATACATAAAAATTGATGGCTCACACCTAACCAGTGCATTATCTTATATATCCGAGACTCCCTCTGCATTGGCACAGTATCTTTAACGTTGAAGCAGCGAACTTCCTGTCATGATGGGGTTAGTTTTTAATGCACTAGTGTCAGTGGGATATTATTTCATATGAGTGTAATGGTTACATTATCTATTTATGAAGACCATTCATAAAACACAAGTCATACCTGTATATTTATCCTCATGATGTCCTTATCAGTGGCTATTTAAGTCGGATAGGGTTGTCGTGATACATGTACAGTTTACAATAAACAATAAACACTGCGACGACCAGAAAATTGGCTTGGAAATAGGACATTCTTACCAATTTGGAGACCATTTTAAATTGTCCGATAGGCCATCATGCAGCTTTAATTGACGCCAAACACCAAACATGTACACACACTTGGTTTAAATTGATTCAATATAGTGTATGAGCTGCTGTAAAGTTATTTGAAGTACGTTCATGCAAAATTAGCGAGTTTGCGATACCCGTCCGACGGGAACGGGTATGGGTAAATCGGTGAACATCGTCACGGTCACTTGCGTACTTTAAATGCAGCTCATAAAGCCATAGCGAGTTGGAACGGGTAGATGTGTCCCATTGACCGGTAACATTTCACAACGATGTTCTCCCTTATAGGTTCATGAATTACAGGAATTTCAAGTCATCTATGCGTTAACCTATTTATTGCAAGATTTCATTGGCAAACATCATTTATAAAGTTGTCATTTTAAGCCAGGTTTTATGTTCAAACTTTCGAGGCGGCTTCTAGCACTTAGATATATACGGAAGGCAGATCCTTTCAATAAAACGTTGTTCACTGCATTAGTTACAGGTTGTGGTTAGTCGAGTGAGTAGATGGTGCTATAGACGCAGTCTCGACCCATTACAGGGACGTGGCTATAGCTTGTCTCCGCGTTAGGAGGGCTGTCCACCTTCTAACTACACCCCATTGAACCATATTATATCAAATTCACAAGTTTGCGCGTAATTCCATTTGCATGCAGACCACCCGTCGGGGTTTGATTTTTCCCAACTGGTCCCTCACATCCGCCTGGATGGTAGCATATTCTAAATGAATCAGTAGTCTTTTTGTCACTAGCCGGTGGCATAATCCATTGGGCCGAACAGTACAAGAAAATGTGTAGATCTGAGCCTGAACAATCGTAATATTCTAATATCTATAACGTCATGCAAATTACCTCGATTTAAAAATAAAATAATTATCAGTTTCTGACTGGCCACTGGGGAGGGACCGGGACACACCAAATCGACCATGGTTCGACCCGGTATGAGAACTATTTGAAATATGAACATGACGTTTGCTAAATCCTAGCATTCAGACTGGCATCAAGATTTCCATTTTTTTGATATTTTGAGACCTGACACCCCTCAAAAGGTTGGAAAATTTCCAACAGTTTCTGATTTCAGTCCAAATGTTTTACCAAAAATAGTAAAATATGCAAATGTTTGTCTAAAAACTACAAATTCTCCACTAATAAATTGTTGTAAAATTAAACTACGAGAACAATTTCAACCTATTGTTGGTGTGAATTTCCAACAAATGTGTCAGATATATCAAATTTCAAACTGTTGAATATTTGACCAAAGTTGGGGGGTGAGACACCCCTGTTGTCACGTCCCTGTCCCAACATTTTTGTACAATGGCATCAATATATCGTGGAATTATCCATGTATTTGAATTCGACCGTTTAGTTACTTTATCGTATGTAGGTGGGTACTGCTTTCTCATTTTAATATGTAGATATCTACCATCTGAACGGACATGGCACATTTGAACCACAATACTGGTGTATATTGTAGTGGGGATAATATAGGTTGCTAAAGACACAAAATACCTATACATACTCTACAAAATCTAAGTATAATCAGTGCGAGTTTCAGCTGTTTGCTGTGTTTCTCACAGATGGGAAGTAAAAACTCTTTATTCAATCCGTATAATAAAACAGACTACATTTTAACACATCTTATAGTTACCAAGTTTAACTTTTCAACCTACCTCTTGCTTTAGATCCCAAAAAAATCCCTATTCTTGTGATAAATATTCCCTTGCCCCAGACCCTTCGATCTGTTGAAAAATTCCAAACCAAATTAATGTTTTCTTAAACGGCTCATTCGAAACTCCAGATTTTGTCTACATAATTTGGAGGGACGGACACGATACGTCGATAAATACACGAAAGATTGGTATGCCGGCTTGATATGCTTTGAAAAACACTTGCCAAAGTCACAGCCATTTTCCAGCCTTTGTCAATTTTTCGCCCCGTCAGACAAATGCTCTTTATTGCTACCATATCAGGAATACATGTCGTGCAAATGGCTGTTTTTTGTTTGGGTCCCAAACACCTTGTTTATACTTGCATTTTCATTACTTCTATGCGTCTTTTTTGGGTTACAGAATGCTCGTAGAAAGTTAGTTAAGCTATTTATTGACCTACTTCGATACCGGGAAAAATTCAAAAACTAATACTATTATTTGTATTTTGGAGCGCAAACCGCCATGTGACTTTAATATGACTAAATATTCCTCAAACAAAATAGGGGACACATTCGGTCTTATATCTGACTGAAAGTACATGTTGGACATTATTAGACCCTGAGGCTAAAACAATACATTTTACACCGAATATTGGTTGGAAAATTTAACTATAACGTAATTGTATATTTGAGCTATCATAATCTATTTTCTATGTCTGAAAATTCCAACCGATGTATAGTCAACAGTCGATCGGTCTATGACTTGCAGAATCCAATTGTTGAAAAGGTTACCAAGATGACTGATAGAAAATCACCAACCCCATCCAACTGCCTCCTCGTCCTTAATGAAAGCAACTGATTATCATGAGGCCCATTTCTGTTTAATATAAATAAAAATTTCCAACAATCCATAACGGTAAGTATAACAGCGGCCAATAAACCCTAACACAAACTTTCATTGCTGGATAACATCAATAGTGAATATACAATTCTGTAATCAATAGACCAAGTCTTCTTGGTTGGAATATCGGTTGGGTTTGATGCTATTTCGGACCGATTCCCATCCCGTTACTATTATATATTTACATATTCCGTCTGTGTTACACTAAATCCTATTCGATGATTGGTCGCCCGTTTTATATCACAACTAGCTGAAACAGGCTCCCTTCTGGAGCCTTTGTTCAGCGTCGAATGGACCAATGGGCCCCGTATGTGTCCATAATCGAGTCAATCCTGGACCAAGTGGTCAGTCAAGTAAAGGCAATTTGCTTATGAGTGCACACCAGAAGCGGCATCTGAACCGTTGGAAGTGGGCAACCATGCAGAGGGACAGCTTTTAATAAAGAAATGTATTACTTGCATTGCTTTTTTTCAATGTCATACACTATAAGTTTAGGATTGAAAACTATGTGTATAGCATATCTGGTCATGCAGTAGCATCGTTTTGGTGTCAAAATTAAAACGTTGAACCCTTCAAATGAATTCGTAGAAAACAACAGTATTTGTGATTGCCACAAGCCACAAAACAACAAAAAACCACACAAGATAGTTGTAAAAATCATATTGAATGAACATGTTCATATCTGAGCAAATTCACGGGGGAATGAATCAACTGTGACATGATAACACCAGTCGGCAGTCGCCACTTAGACACGCCCTCACTCGAGATAATTTACAGCTCCATCCTTTGACTGATTGTTTGACAATTCTAAACCGCGGTGAAGAAAAGACAGATTCGTTATCCCAAGATTAGCCTCGGTAAAGCTGGTTTAGCTGGACAGCCGAATTAGAGGCGGTCTACATTAGTAAAGTACGATTAATTATCTCGACGATACAGTGACACTACTGCTAAAACACTGGTCTGGCTGGACCAGGTTTAAACTAGATACGACGAATGCGTCACTTAGGTTTAAACCACGGATTTAGCTGACTCACTACCGTTTAAGCCTAGAGGTTTGTGTAGACAAGGCTTAAACCCGAGATGACGAATCCGGCCATTTGGTTCTGATATGAGCCCATAGTGGACTAATACCTGTTATTCTGTTTGATGGCGCGGGGCACAGTGAAAACACACCCATAAAGAGCTGGTGCTGATGTAAGCCCACAGTGAGCGTATTTGTTTTTTATTTGCTTGTTATTTATTTAATTAAATTTATAAAATCAAATTTTGAAAATCTAACGCCGTCATAGTGTACGCAAAGCGTCCATTTGACCTAACCCGAAGAAGGGTTACAAGCTCGGACAATTTATGTTCCGAAAACAAATTAACCCTTCCATGACTCGAGCTTATTGATATTTTTCGAAAACCCTGTGCCAAGCTTGTTGTTCAACCGCACCGTTAAACTGCAGTTAGAAAATACACCGCGGATGAACGGTCAGTACCGCGGTGTTAGTGAACACTAGACTGAATCAATCATGTCATGGCGTACATGTAGTAATAGTAACTACAGCGAACGCTTGTCTTGAACGTGTGTTCTGGTGGTTACACATGTACATATACATTCCCATATCCTGAAACAAGTGGCGTAGTGGTCATTGATAAGTCAACTACCATTCAACAATATTAACAAAGCTGTGAGTCATGCTGCTGCAATATCTTTTCTAATTTGAAATCGCAAATTTTTTAATTTTTCTACGCGGAAATAAATGAAACTTATTGAATTATTTTCAAACCGGAAGTCAAAGTGAAATAGTTAAATGAATTTAATTGGCTGTTAATAATGTGCACAGAGCCTTAGCGGTAGCATTTCTATTCAGCATGTAGAATCATATGAGGACTTTTCACGCGGAAGTACATTTAAGTACCGATATGTGCCGATATTAATCGCTCACTCACGCTAGTGTACATTTACTGGTATGCTTTGTTTATAGACTCGATATTGGCGCAACTTCCGCTTAATTTACTTCTGATCATGGTACAGCTATCCTCAAATTACCCCGTTAATGACTGCTGTTTTACCGGTAGTATACGTCCACAGCGGTAACGAGTTACATGTAGTCATTGCGGTGAATGTACGGTACCGTGCGGTTCTGTACACTAGTGGGTGGTCACAATAAGAGTTGAAAAAAGAATACGTCCATGAGGATCTTCTTAAAGATGGATAATCCGATTAAATGCCCCTAAATTACCATTTCCTTGGCTTCGTGGCTAAAACATATTTGATTAGCGAATCCACCCATCAAATCTCAGAGTTATAAGATATCGATTTTTGAAATATGTTATTTTTCACCACCCGGAATATTTGGCGGCCTGACAAAAATGAGCTGTCATACTTCTTACAGAAATAGTACAGGCATGCGCGCCGTTATAGCGCATCGGTGACGATAGCAAATCAATTAGGAATGAAAATGCAAATATCATATCGTGCTTCGTATCGGTGCGAGTTTTTATTGGTAATACACTAATTTGGATAACTAAATCGGCTTTGGTGAAATTTCGTTGTTATCGTAACTGGGTGAGATGGTGACCGTCGTATCGGTTTGTGTACCTTTAAGTTACACATAATTAAGGATAATAGCTGAGCTTGATGTTCATGTCTGCATGTGTAAAGCCAATAAATGCAGCCTGGCATCAGGTGATGGGTATAGTTTATAATTTGACAGCCCCGAGGGTTCAGCCGTTTGGTCACCCATAGCCCTTCAATATATCCTCGGGCAAATAGGTTAATATTGGACCTATATATTGAGATTGGTTCATATTGGACTTATTTGGTTCTGATTTAAGCCAAAAGTAGACTTATACCCGCTATTCTGTTGGATGGCGCGTTCTACAATGAAAATACATTTATGAAGAGCGTACATCTTGTGCTGAACTAGTCCCATAATGATTTGTTTTTGTTTTGTTATTTATTTAATTAAAATGTTTTAAATCAAAATTTTGAAAAACTAACGCCGCTATAACCTCAACAAGGGTACCCGAGTCATTACACAAAATTTGGTTGAAATCGGACTGACAGAAGGACAGACAGATCCAATTATATTTGTATCTATACACATATAGAGTATATATATAGCAGATCCAGATTGTATATATAGATAATACACACACAATAACGTATTAAGTGGGCCCCTTTGTGATTGATTTATTTAGGCATAAAGTGCGCTTTCACTTGTTTTGGTTACTGTTTCTTTCCACTTTAATGTTTTGATTGTGCGTATGCATGAATTATATTTGAATTTGTTTGGCCGATCTCTCCATGCAGGTACCATTTAGTATTGATTTGAAAGAGTTAATGGTAGGTGCTGAGACACATTCTTATGGTATGCTATTCCAGTATTGATGTTTGTGAGTACAAAGTTGTCATTGGTCAAAGTTTTATAGGATCATATAGTCACCAATATTTTGCTATCACCTCTATTTCCGTCCTCCTTCTTAATTGACAATGATGGTAAATTTGCTTTGATCTTCTTTGTTCAAGACATATTATCTGTATCATATTATCTGTATCATATTTCCCCTTTCTCTTGGAATTCCAAGATCTTTCAATCTGCCGTCATATGTTTTGTGGTTGGTCAAGTGAATAGTGATTTCCATGCAAGTCGCCGCATTAAACGATAGAAACGAAGCTGTTGTCTGGGAATTAACGTATCCCTATCATTAAACAGACATAGCAATTAACTGGCTAAAACTTTATTTTTGAGATTGTTTTTTCCGGAATTATACTTGCCTAGTTTTGAAAAATCAGTATCAAATTAAAAAATAAACTAATCTTCTAAAGGAACAAGTTCCAAGTCAACCCCCAGATAAATATGCATAATAATTGTGTTCAATAAGTCACACCCATAGATATTTGCATGGAAATGCCCATTGCAGATTGGTCAATTGCCCTCTTAAATAATTTATTTTTTAGATTATTTATTACAGGTTCAACAATGAATTTTTGTGTGGAAGTGATCGTGGCTCCAAAGTGTTTTGCGTCGACAGTGAATGGTAAGGCAACAGTTCTCCGCGAAACACAACACAAAGCCATCAGCACCACAGATGAGGGATAGCTTCAATCTATCCAGGCTCACAGCTCCTTGAAATGCGGCAGGCTATGCTCGGCATTGGATGTATGCCACTCGGCCTCTTTCAATAGAGCGACGAGCGAGTGTCGGTTATCGTCACACTGGTATGAGGACCCGGATGGCCAGACAGACACAAACCCAGACAGCAACTTCATGCAGAAGGTGGGGGTATTTCCATATGATCATGTTATGTTGGTTGCGTTGAGGCATACACATGACCCTGGAAATAACTTATACAATTACAGTTTGTATGTGTCCATTATGTCACAGGACCCTTCAACGTGCTCTGCTGCGGAGTATTTTTGCATTGCCCCTATACGCCGACAATATATAGCGCCTGCTTTACGTTAATATTACCATGTATATGGCAAGGGGAACAATCCGCCGTTTTACCATCGCTCGGAAATCGGACACATTTAGCCCATTTATCCGCGAAATGGTATCGATATCGCCATGGGTTTCGGCGAAGGATTCCTCTGTCAATACTACAAGCACACACCATTTACATTTCTATTCATAGAATTTACATGTAAAACATTTTTGACCACCGAATATACGTAACCCCCGAGAATATAGCAGGTTGAATAATATAGCCGTCGTATTTTTTATCAAAACCGATACCAGCGTAAAAACTGGGTCGGACAAGCCATGATGCATGTATACTGCGCACTATCCGACAGTGCAAGACAGTGTTTCTCGCGCTTGTTTAATAGTTCGGAATTGGAAATTGAATGTGTTATTCTTACAATTGATGTGTAGTATCAGAAATATAACTGCGTATAAATAATACGGTGTTTTCCGTCAGCGTGGTTACCACGTCCGATTCCACGATCGATATAACTAAAAACAAACACCCTACAAAATCCACACCTTTCGAGCAAGCGTGTACACATTGATTATGTATAGGATATTCCCCGAGCTGTCGGCATTCGAAAAAATTATTCACCGAGGCGAAGCCGAGGTTTTATTTGGACGAATGCCCGACAGTGAGGGGAATATCAGTCTTAAACCTCAGTATTTAAAGAATAACAAGACGAAATTTAAACTTTTCGCTATAATTTTACTTAGAAATTTGTCAATTATATTACGATGTATGATATATTTAACTAAAATTCAAAAAACAAAAATTAACGAAAAATGTGAACATGACCATTAACAAGTTCCGACAAATAAAGATTTATAAGCGAACTCAGTTGCTACTTTAAATAGTGATCCGGAGATTTGGGATTGAAATCGTCCTTAGAAATGTGTCAATCAACCCCCCCCCCGGCCCCATGAACACTGTTCAATCCAATGTATTACCGGATTATGGAAATGAGACCAACACTCACCGACTACCAGGGCTGGCAGATGAATCTGAACTACACCAAGTCATGTACATATACACACTGTTTGCACTTGTGTTCTATATCATGCCACATACGTATGTACAGCGTGGAATGTTGGTTATCGTATTATAATTATGTGAGGGTTAAAACTTCTTCACAATGGCTCGCAGTTTCGTATTATCCATACAATCGCTGAAACAGACTCCCTTCGGGGGGGGGGGGGTATCCAACCGCGTATTGGGGCTTGCGAAAACAAAACAATTACTTTTACAATTGTTTTTAGATTGAACTCCTTGAAAACCTAACGCCGTTATATAAGGATTAACTGTCATGTGGACTGTTTTTATGGAGATGTAACCGTGAGGTAAGTGGACATAACTTGTGTAAAACGCGAAGGGATTTACATACAAGTTATGACCACTTACCTCACGGTTATATCTCCATAACAATAGTCCACATGACAGTTAATCCTTATCTTTATATACATTTAGCGAAAAAGCCACTTTTGTAAATGTATTTAAATCGAAAAGTGTATCGTGACAAAAACAGCCCAAAATACCCAATAGCACCCTTGGCAAAAGTTAATAGGAACAATTTCTCTTCATATTGAAACCCGATGATGTATTAAGTCAATTCTGCGCGATTCCAAATGCGCCCAAAACATTACGCGTTCGTCTTTCCAAACCCAATGACGTATCGATGATGTTATGAGCTTGGTGTTATGAGCCGTTGTGCATTCACCGAGAAATAACTGCAACTAGCCACGTGGGCGCCGACCAATCAGAATGCTGGATTTAGTGATGACAACACTTAGTATGTAAATATAATGAAACGAGGAATACAATAATCAGGGTTAAATACGCCACATTTATTGCCGTTTGTGTCAAGGATAGAGAGAGAGAGAGAGAGAGAGAGAGAGAGAGAGAGAGAGAGAGAGAGAGAGAGAGGAGGGACACCGACATTAATAAAAATGGTTTAGTCATCGATATCCATCAAATTTATATGTGGTCATCTCCATAATTCGTTCTAAGGAGGTTTTCGTGTTCATATTTCACAACCTCGACAAACGGTGGCCTAATTAGGTTACTGGAACAATATCTTCTCATGTTACTCAAGTTACTCAACTGTCATATTCATATGGGGACGGGAGTTAGGGCATTCCTATATTGAGCTAGCAAAAACAGATACATCGACGAAAGCAATAAAAGTATAGTTATCATTCTGTTTTAGCGATACATATATATTCTTGCAAAATGAGGGCCCTTGAACCGTCAGAGCATGGCATGTTAGAATGGCTGATGTATAACAGTGTTTATTCTCCACAAAAAAAGAGATAAAATTTGTCAAGAGAGATGGAAATATATATAAGGCCTGTTCAAAAATAGTGGTCACAGTATGCAGTTAAATATAGTTCCATCTGAGATAAAAGATAACTTATTAGCGCATGAACATTTCACACCCGTTTTGATTCCTCGTATCACTGGAGAAGAACGTGTATGATGACAGCAACTTTCAAATTATTGATTTCAAGCATTTGCTTTGGGGAATTCCCAATGCAACTTCACATTTTGCAGGCATATATATCTGCATCTAAGCGATTTGATCCTGGCTAACATTCAACGAACACAAATTATAGACTCGTCACATCATATCCGATCACCGAGCCTATATGCCAAGGCAGACGAATATTGAATAAATAAATTCTACCACCGATTACATTAAACTGACCGAACAGCTCAGACGGTGGGACTTCCGGTTAAGATGGCCGACACCGCCTAAATATTTTCGCTGAGGATACAAATCGCTAAAAATAGAAATAATCGCGAAAAATCGGATCAGACTTGATGAGCACGTCCCACACTGTGCCACACACTTCACACACTATATCCACCCATATATCATACTCTGAAATGGCTGAAAATCCCAATGAACATACTGTTTGTTTTTCGCGGGAGAATTCGGGACGGTTCGGACTGGACAATGTCCTAAATGGACTCAAGAGAGTTGTGGACATTAAAGACATAAAAGGAATACAGATCACACAAAAGGTCTGCCATATAGCTGTGAGCAACAGTAGTGTGAGGGACCAGCTTATGGAAACGGGGTTTCGTGTTGGAAACACTTATAAGACCATCGGAAGTTGAAAATTTAAACACACACGTCACGGTTGTGGACACACCCCTATAGGTCAGGGATGAAGCATTCACAAACGTGTTATCCAAATATGGTTACATAGTACATGGCTCGTGCAGGAAATCCAGAATGAAAATAACGGACGAAAACACGGGTATGCAGATTGAGCTTTATATTTTCGGCCCTAGAAACCAAGTCACACTGAGCAAATTGAGAACAAGTAATCACAAACTACCCATTGAAGTTGGTAGATGGAAAAAGATTGATTTAAGGGATAGAAAATGCAAACTATGTAGGAACAGTAGACTTGGAGATGAATTTCATTACCCCCTAGCGTGCGAAAAATTTAGAAATAGAAGAATAAATTTCCTACCTATTATAAGTACAACTAAAATTAACACAGAAACCATGTGTGAAATTCTAAGCACGAAAGACCCTGCAGTTTTGAGAATGTTCTGTTCATTTATTAGATTAGTCCTAAAAGAGTTTGAAGTTGAAAATTCGTAACCCCACATGATAAATCCGATAACAGAATAAACACGAATACATTTAATTTGTTGATAAAATTGATGACAACTTGATAAGTTAACCTTTATGGCACATTGAACTTGAAATAAAATATAAATTGTATTGTTATTTACCATTTGGTTTGTATCTAACATGATTGACCTAGATTGTGAACAGGATTATCACTTATAGTGTACTATTGTACTAGTTTTATATTGACTGTATTCATTATATACATTCTGGCGAAAATGTCTTACAGACTAGAAATTAGAATGGAGCAGTATGAGTCTGACTTCTCACTAAGCTTAGCTCTCAGCTTATATTGAAAAAGTTATAATTTATATATTTAGTGTAACAACAGATGAATATTTTATTGGTAGCTATGGGTGGACATAGGCTGTATAGCGAATATACTAATTAGTATTTATGCGGCTTATGCTCACCCATAGCTGGCAACAACCTACACACAGGCCCAGCTCGTGACTATTCCGGGTCTCCCATTTTCGAGTTTGGCGACACGTGCAGAAAGCTTGGAGATAACATCACTGTAACAATACGCAAATAAATGAAATTAAGTTTACTTGGCCAAATTTCCTGACAGAAAGTTATATACGAAATCAGGCGACATTAAATTTACGAAAGATAACTCTAGACAAAAGACAATCAACGATCCGGTCAATAAATCGCCACGACATTTATCCGGCCACTGTAAACAACTGACAACAGAGTCAACTTCAATACAACTTAAGAGGAATCAGAATGTATATAATTCATGTCTATATGCTACCATCTATGGTATTGTACATATCTTTTGTATGCACACTCATATATCTCAATATCATGTAACATTTGATACGAGAATAAAGCATTAAAACAAATACCGTAAACATAACAAGCATATGTGCCAGTTATAAATAATTAGAGTCCACAATAGTCAGTTTTGATATCCATCGAGGAGCGACAAAACACCCTAGGTACAGACACAAAACCTGGCTACCATATGCAAACTTTAATTTGTTTTCTTGGTCAAATGTATGCAACTTGATCATGTATATATTCCTTGTCATCTTGTTGTGAGTCGTAAGTTGTAAAAATTCCCAATCCCGTCGTAAATGCATTTGCAACAACAGTTGTTTAAAGTATAAGAGGCTGGGTTAAAGGTAGTCCAAGTCTTCTTGTACTAAAACCAGCTAAGATATTGGGATGGCGATTTGCTGTTTTTAGTCCAAGCCCGCTTGCATACTAATCCTATCACACGAGTTACGCCCACGATCTGTGGCGGGAATCTGTGGTGTATTTTACTCGATTTACCTAATGAATCAATACATGATGCTATATACATCGGAAAGAGAGACATATTATGGTCATAATGGTGTATAATAATCTAACTTTCATGTTAAATTACGCATAGAATATTCCGGTTGATTGTCACCAACATCGCTGTTTTTTCTGTTTGTTTACTTAACTGAAAGCCGAACTCAGGTTCCGAAGAACTTCGGCATTGTCCGGTGTTTGTTCTGAGTATTCTAGTTTCCGTTTCTATATATAGCGCGGGGTTTTCCGAACAAAATAGCGAAACCCGATCGCCGCAAAGTCCAGTTTCCAATGTGCTTTGAGAACAATTCCCGCACTAAAAACTTAATGACATAATGGAGGATCAGAAACGTAGTTTTGTTGACAATTTTACAAGCAACTTGTCAAAATTGGAGCAAATTAGAACTCTTGTGTCTGACTTGCCATGCGTGTGATTTTCATCCATGTGCATTTTGACTTTTGTGTTGATAAAATAATCGGAGAACCGAATCACACAGTTTCGAAATATAGTTCTTCCGTTTTAGTGGGACTTTTCAAACTTAAGGTTAAAAATTTATACAAATTTTGTTTGATTTTTTGTGTGCTTAACAAGAGCAGTATATTGCTCTGTTCGCTTAGTATATATCTTAATTTCGCTGAAGTCCACCAAATGTGGGAAATGTAGCACCATATTATTTATTCTAATGGTCGTTGTGTTTACACTGTTTTAAACTTTGAGAGGGTTGTAATTCCCCGTAATTTATTTAATGTATTACATTTATATCTTCAATGTTTAATTAATCTATTTATTTTTTATTTATTGACACACATAATTACGATTACAATGGAGAATTCATCGTAATTTGCGTGGTCAGTCGAAAATCTACGGAAAATTTTCAACGGAAAATGCCGAACACAGTTCGCGAGGTCAACTGAGTTCGCATACTTTTAAAAATTTGTAAACATTGCGGTGAATGTCTCTTTTCGCATTAAATTACCGCTTTCAATTCACAACTGATGTGGGTTTCAGATCAAATAGCATGTCTTCTGCGGAAAATATCCGTTTATTGTCGCAATTGTGATATTTTATTTCATATAATTGTGGTTTTATTTGAACGGGTCACAAACGCTTAAGTCGTGTCATAAGAATGCATGGGCCTGGAACTCGGACTAAAGACCGGCACCTCCATCCCAATATCTTAGGCGGTTTTAGTACGAGAAGACTTGGACTAGGTTAAAGGATGAATTATCTGTCGTTGGAGGGGCCATGTAGAGTGTGGCATAGTCTTGGATTTAGAAGATGAGCTCGAGTGGTCTTTGTGTTTGCCATTCCTATTGTCAAATGCCATTGCCACAATGCCATTGCTACTTTGACTCTGCCACATTACCACTGCCACATTGCAATGGACTATGTTGTATTGTTTGTGTTGAGGATTAGTTTTCAGCCGTGGATGAGCTGTTTTTGCCGTACACACTCACATTAGTGTACAATGCGCCAGGTTGCGCACGCGCTCTCTGACGGGTTCTAGTTCTCCAGATATAGAAGTTGGGTCCAGTACGATGCTTGAACGGCTACACGCATGAACTCGTTTTGACCGACATGTAGCATCGTCGCGGAGCGATTCAATGATCGACATGTAGTATCATCGTGGAGTGATTCAATGATCGACATGTAGCATCGTCGCGGAGTGATTCAATGAACGACATGTAGCATCGTCGCGGAGTGATTCAATGTCGTGTTCGCAACACAGGAACTCGTTTTGATCGACATGTAGCATCGTCGCGGAGCGATTCAATGATCGACATGTAGCATCGTCGCGGAGCGATTCAATGATCGACATGTAGTATCATCGTGGAGTGATTCAATGATCGACATGTAGCATCGTCGCGGAGTGATTCAATGAACGACATGTAGCATCGTCGCGGAGTGATTCAATGTCGTGTTCGCAACACAGGAACTCGTTTTGATCGTCATGTAGCATCGTCGCGGAGCGATTCAATGATCGACATGTAGCATCGTCGCGGAGCGATTCAATGATCGACATGTAGTATCATCGTGGAGTGATTCAATGATCGACATGTAGCATCGTCGCGGAGTGATTCAATGAACGACATGTAGCATCGTCGCGGAGTGATTCAATGAACGACATGTAGCATCGTCGCGGAGTGATTCAATGTCGTGTTCGCAACACAGGAACTCGTTTTGATCGTCATGTAGCATCGTCGCGAAGTGATTCAATGTCGTGTTGTTAACGACAGCTGCATAGTGCATTAATGCTCTCACAAACGTTTGAAAATTCTAAGATGTGTGGAACTGGTAGCGCCACATGGAGTTCTTCTCATAGAGATCGATCGACAAACAATAGTCGTTTTGATGACTCGTGAATTTGCTCTCAAATTTGCGCGTGATCAAAGCCGATTCAAGAGCAATAACCCTACCACATGTTCTATCTTGTGAAGACACAATCACAATCACAAAAAAACACATAGAATAGTGTTACGCTTCTTGAATGATATGTTTGTGTGCGTGTGCAGAGAAACAAGAATCCGCAAAAAATACCCTTCATAAATATAGCGATACTATTAGAATAAACGGACATGAAGCTTCTGGATGGGTCCCGTGTGGGTGGAAGGGTCTGGGTAATATTATGTAGATGATGGCGAGTCCTGTATTTGTGGAAGGGTCTGGGTAATATTATGTAGATAATGGCGGGTTCTGTATATGTGGAGGGGTATGGGTAATAGTATGTATATGATGGCGGGTTCTGTAAATTCAAGATTTTAGTTTAGAAAATAGCTCCAGTATTTTCTTAAAATATGACAGATTGATATTTGGGACAACTTTATGCCAAAAAAAAAAATCAAGTAACAAAAACGTAAGAATAAAACATATAAACCAGTTCTTTCTTGTTTAGTCGATTTAATGGCACCATAGCCGACCTGATAAAATACCTACGGTTAGGACTGCCATGATATTGTCATACGTATCGGTAAGAAATTAGATGATGGTCCAGTGCCAAGAGGAATACACGTGTTACTCCTCAAATGTGGAAAAATATCAAAGTATATTAGTAACATTAGTACATTAGTAGTATTCTTCCCTGTCTGTTTGATGCCATTTGGCGGACGTGTTGCATTGCGAAATAGTTTGGAAAATATGACACTATGTGATTCCTGATCCATGATTTAACCCATTCCATAGCAAATGGATTCTTCCTTCAGATACAAAGGTATACATAGGTTTAGTCTAGTATTAATTTGGAGGGACGTTCACGTTCAGGTTTTAAAATCAGACGATAAACAGACGAAAAGCTAATACACGTGCAGAAATATATATACTAGCACTGTCATCCGGCGTTGCCCAGGTTAAAGTGATGTGAATCCATCTGGTATTGACATTTGGTGGGAATAGAGAATACGCTTGATCAAAGTGTTACACATATTCTCAGACATTTTAGACAAGTGTACGTCTTCAGAGTCTGACGATGTTCATGTATCAATGTGATGAGATCGTACATCTGTGTTGAAGATGTACTTCCGTTAGCTCTTCGATTGGAATACGTCTTCGTCGAGGAAGATGTTGAATTAAGTACCAAGTCGACAGTGTGTCTGTTTGCATGGTTTTTGACAAGTGCGTGTCCTCGGACTTTGATAATGGTAATTTATCAGTGCATATCGACCATATACTGGTGTTGACGATGTACTTCCGATATATCATTGATGCATACATCTGTATTGACGATGTAGTTCTGTTATCTCTTCGGTGGGAATACACCTTCGTCGAGGAAGATGTTGAGGTTGGAATTGTAAACGCTGAAGGATATTCCTTTCAATCTATAAGAAAGTAACACGATGTGTATGGAACAAAGGATTCCATCAAAGGACTGATACTTCAACAGAAAAATATGGGGTATATTATGTTCCAATGACATCGATATGGCTCAGCAATGTCTATTGTACAGGACAAATGTGGATGGAGTATCTACAACATGGCTATAATGACACAATATACGCTACGTATGGATATGATACCGATCGGTTAGTCCCGCAGCCATCCCATTGAATTTTGCAACGAGAATGATTTTTAACTGATATGCTCAAGTTTGTCGTGTAAATTATTATACAATAATATATTTTGAGTGTAATGTCATGATATTATATATTTGTTTATTCGAATGTAAACAAAGTGTCTGACCCCTAGCTCTCGCACATACATCGTATCATGATGATGTACATGGAAATATATATGGACTAACAATAATAATACGCCACAATAACGGGTATAATATAGTTGTATCGAGTTGAATATGCTAATCTTAGACTGCAGCCTTCGACACTATTGATCACGGTGTTCTCTTACACATACTGGAACATCGAGTGGAAGTTACTGGTCTTGCACTAGAATGGGTTAGGTCGTACCTCCTTGGGCCGCCAACGATAAGCGGTACAGTAAACGATTCTTGTTCGGATATTTTCCAGCTGAGATACGATGTGCCCCAAGGATTAGTACTCAGCCCGATTAATTTAAACATTGTTTATTTCCATATAATTTAATAATTTTACATGAACATTTTATACATGGGTTGCCAAATGACTGCTGGTGGATTTATGTATATTATATGTACCTGATGAGAGGGAAGAACAGTTACGCAAAACATGTCGTCTATGGAAGTCGTTCCCCAGTTATGTCTTTTGGGCCATATAAAATGTTACATGGCTCGGCAGTAGATATACATTGAAAATCGGTTTGAATTGTGCTCTGTGAGTAGGAAAGTAGGATTGAGAGAGGGAGAGGTATGATGGTACAGGGCAAAAGGCTCAATATAATGTTACACATAATTTATTTCTGCGGAACAGATTCTTTGTTTTTTTTGTACATTGCTTTGTAAATACTTAAAATGCCGGTATATTTTGTTTAAAATACTTTTTTTTTGGAGCTTAAGATGACTATTGAAATCGATTTGTATGAGTTATGTATGTTTGAAATTCTTCGAAAATATATTGATCCGCTTTCACACTTATGGTGCCGTCTCCACTAAGAAAGATACTGGCAAATGGGATTGGATGGAAGATTGTCAAGAACATATCTTGGCATACATTGGAATGTAAAGTGGTGGTTATCTTCCGTTTGTCAGCATTCAAATCACAGCAGCTCTTTCGAATGTGTGCGTGAAATACTTTGGCTTTCTTGTGTAGCAGTATTTGAAACATGGGGTTTTCTTTATATATTATTTGTTTATGGTCGCTATAAACTCATCTTGGTCCAATGTGATCGCGGCATGGAATTTCAGAGGGCTGCTGTGTTCACTATGAATGACTTGTCGTGGGAACTTGCGTGGAATTGTCTGAAATTATTGGCGTTCGGGTGTTTTTATACGACTGACACCAATGTAGGCACTACGTCTTGGGGATGCACGTGGGCAGATTATGAATATCTTTGTGGATGAAATATTTAGTTTAGAATTTTCTCGTCACTTTTTATGTGTTCACAGCCAACCTCAAAATAAAAGAGTTCTCTCCCTAGCAGAACTAGTACACACATAGACAATTTGTGCTGCCTCGAGTTGTTTCCAAATTTCCCGATTCTGATGCAGTGCAGATATCCCAAATAGAATTTGCATAGTCTAAAGTTGGTCGTATATATGTGAGCTAGACATTATGTAGTGCTTCTCTGATAAGAATGTACTTCAGTTTTTGTAACACATGTATTCGTTGCTATGCATTTTAGATATATATTCGATATGAGCTTTCCAACTGCATTGTCTTCAAAACACGTTTATGGTTGGATACTGTTCGTAGTGGTACGTTACCCATATGCAGGTCCAGATAATTCATAGTAGTTTGTTTGCATTATATGCACATAGCTTCTTATTTAATACCATTACAGTTTACCAGCTATTTCTTTGAACATGACCCAATGTGTTTGATCACTTTGTAACATCTTCGCATCTGGAGATGGACGTATCCTTTTCCCCAACCCGCATATCGCCACACCAAAAGACAACGGAATCCGACAACTAACCCAGTGTTGCAAGGTGATGTGTTCTAATATGGTCTCCCATTACAAGATGTGTCTCCAGAAAGGGGAATGTCAGCGACCACCAGCTTTATGCTGTCCAACTATTCTAATTTCAGGATCCGGTATACGTAGTTGCATATAGGGGCAAAATATGATTTTTTCACATTTTCCTCATGCTACCCAACCTTACTTTTATGCATGTTTCGAGCTAATTCCTGTGATGTTCGCCAGTCTAATTAATATAAGCTTTTTAATCTATGTTCAATTTGACTTTTCTTTATTTTATCTTGCGAGTGGTGCTGAAAATGGTTAAAAAGTTGCCAGATAATCGTTTGACGTTTGGAATGTTACCTATTTAGTTAATCGTGAACGTATTTTGTTTTCGCTGATTCAGCTAAATGTGTCAGTTTCAACTCCGTTTATCAGAAATTATCGGATATTTTAACAATATGTATGCCTTTTGTGATCTGAAGCATGCGGTTGTATTATTGTGACAATGTGGCGTACGTAGCGCCAATCCAGGGCAAAACATACCCCTCCCCCAAATCGATATTTCGTGACGCGTTTGGCAAATAGTATTTCTTATAGATTTCTTATGCCATATCAATTTTATTTTGTTTGCTGAAAGCGATCTTAAAACATATGTTATGCACAGTTTGTGTATTTTCAGGAAATACTTGTATCCATTCTTTAATTTTTGATTTGGAGTGTTGACCTAAACTTGGGTCAACATAATTTAAAGAGCGTTTAGTTTTTTATCGACAATGCCAGATGATACTATTTGGCGTATTATGATCGGTGCGATTTGAAATGTCACAAAAGTATGAACCACAAAGACATATTTGAAAATTAGGATATTATCCGTGGGTTCTTACTGGCTACATTTGCGATCAAACATTAACCTTGGACCGTATGGAAATGGTTGTATTTTGGATAAATGGCGCATTTTGCGTATGATATTGATTATATTTTAATTGAAATTTCTCAAAAATACTATTTGTGAAACTCATGCCCAGTTTGGGGAAAAGTTACTATTATCACTGGCTACCGTTGTGATCAAAATTTAACATTGAACCATATGGAGAATATTTCGTTATTTTTCGAGCGCTGATAGTATCACTAAACGGTCACCAAATGCTACTATAAGAAGGCTAGACATTCACTGTAATAATCAGTAATCTAATATTCTATTTCATGCAATAAAGTCGATATAGTTAAGCTTCTAGATGCTGTACTTGACAAAACTATGCGCATACTTTGTGGTGCCACTGCTAATATGCAGCCTGATGCATATGCGGAGTCAAATGCAAAATGATCATTAAGACTACGTTTTGACAGTGTGACTTTATTGTAAATTATTGTTTTAGTGATACGTGTTATCAACAAACAAGTGATTGAAGCCAAATTGTACATCATAACAAATTGTAATGTAACAAATACACTGGTAAATTGTACTCCGTCATCGTCGCTGTCAAGAGACTATCACGTGTACAGCAGGAGAGCATGTGTTTTCTATGGAAGGCCATAGCTGCCGTATGGGGTTGTTGCTATTTGATGACGACCATTCCCTCTTTGTATTGTGTACTTTCGCCTCTTATATGGTGTCCATTCATATTTGCATGATGCCCAATCACCTTTATGATATGAGCATTGTTCTCTATATGGTGTCCATTCGCCGTTATATGGTGTCCATTCGCCTTTATATGATGTCCATTCGACTTTCTATGGTATCTATTCACCTTACTATAGTGTCCATTCACCATCTTTCTATGGTGTCCATTCACCTTTCTATGGTGTTCATTCACCATTCTGTTGTGTCCGTTCGACTTTGTATGATGTGCATTCGACATTATATGGTATCCATTCACATTTCTATAATATCCATTCACCTTTACATGGTGTGCAAATGTCTTTATGTTATGTCCATTCACCTTTATGTGGTGTCCATTCACCTTTGTATGTGCCCATTCGCCTTTATATTATGTCCATTCACCTCTATGGTGCCCATTCGACGTTAAATGGCGTCCATTCACCTTGAAATGGCGCCCTTGACATGGTGATCATATGGCGTTATATTATTTCCATTCATATTTGCATGGTGTCCATTCACCTTTATGATGGTGAGCACTGTTGTCTATATGGTGTCCATTCACCTTTCTATGGTGTCTATTCGCATATAAGTGATGCCAATTCACATTTATATTGTGTCCATTCACCTTGATATGGTGTGAAAATGCCTTTATATGATACTCCATTCACCTTTCTATCGTGTACATTCACCTTTACATGATGTGTAAATGTCTCCGTATGATGTCCATTCCCCTTCATATTGTGTCCATTTGCCTTTAGCTGGTGTCCATTCAACTTTATATGGTGTGCAAATGTCTTTATATGATGTCCATTCGCCATTCTATGCTGTACATTCGCCTTTCAATGGTGTCCATTCGCCTTTATATGCAGCAAATTTCCCAAATTGCGGAAGAAAAACAAAAGTGGCTCAACAAAATGGGCTAGTGGCTAAAGCAAGTGGCTCAGAGAATTTGGGTGTGTGGCTCTTAAATCAACTGCCGTTCCACAGATTAAGTTTAACCATCAGGCAACACTATCCGGCCACGAGACAGTATGAATTAAAGCACTCGCTAATTGATTCCCGGCTTATACCAGAGCGGCTGGTTGTAATTGTATCGCGTAATGTGAATGGGATTCCTGCTTCTACTCGATAAAAACACACATTCATTGTATTGCTATCACATCGCCAAACATTAGTGGAACAAAGAAAGGACACATATCCTACACCAGACGTTGCATAAACACTATATTGTGTACCCGTGTCGACTGTGGAATGTGAGAGGGCCCTCTCATACCAACATTTAATCAAAGATAAACGGCGAAACAGACTTTCTGTTCCACATTTAAATTTATTAATGAAAATTGAAGGCCATCCAAATTTAGACTTTAATTTTGGTAATGCATTTAATAAATGGGCAGATGTAAAATCTCGCAGAATTTTCAATGTTTGATTATTTATATTGTTGTTAATATTGTTATTATTTTACATACCAGAACCTGTTATATTATACTAGAATAATATTTGAGTTCATTAGCTTGTGTTGTTCTTTGAATATGTTTAAGGGTACGGTTGGCCTTGGCGGTGGGTATCCTGTGAAAATATTTACACCCGTTAAAAACCGCCACAAACAGAAAGAACATCAAAATGTAGACAGACTTTGTCCGTATACAAATAAGAAATAGCGCATAAACAGTATGTTATTGTCATCTGTTTGACCATTGTTATGCAAACAAAAGCATAAAAAGTTACTTTTCTGGTGTTTGTTTATATTATGATGGTAAACATAAAGAGCGTTCGTTGTTGGTGAATTCCTGATATGGACTAACAAAGAGCGTGTATGCCATTTGTGTGTGATTAACCAGTAGCATTGTGCTGTCTTCTGTAACACAATCAGGCTCTTGCTTAGGTAAAATATAGTAGGTCTTTGTGATAACATGCTGATTACGCGATGGTCATGGTATATATGAACGAAACTGTATGCGTTTTAATGTTTTTCTGTTTACGGTGATTGGAACAAATATGAATATTTTCGACAACTAATGCCTCACGTGCCTTTAAATCAAAGCGGCTCAAACAAATATGGGTTGAAAAAAATGTGGCTCAAGTAAATGAAAAGTGGCTCAAAAACATTCACAAGTGGTGAATTTGGTGGCTCAAGAATATTTTGGGCCAGTGTGCATACTGATTATATGGTCTGCAAATGTCTTTATATGTGCCAAGACAACCACAGGGACATAACTTTCAACCCGGGAAGAAGATAGGAAATCTCTGTCAGAGGGGCGCTCGATTACCACACATATCAGCGTCGCTGTTGACCACATCTAGATCACAAAAGTACTGAGCACCAAATCGAATTAGCGAGCGTCCATGCAATAACATAGGGAAATGATTTGTGGAGTAAACAGAACACGGTCTTGAGGATTATCAAGACCAGATGTATCGCCTAGAAAGCTACTGAAACCAGGAGAGTTAATAGGACCCATGGGGAGATAACGATAACTCAATTACCCTAAGTACGATGAACCGACGCGCCGTGAAAATACACATGGCCGTGATTAGCAGACACTGGGTATTTTAGGAAGAAGAAGCCGACATGATAAGACAGTTCTAACCAGTTTCTATCTGACCAACACAAGCGATCATCACGAACCATCGGACGCTTAGAAGAGCAGAGTGGAGCAATGGACGGAAATACAAGGTAAACATTATGCTCTTGTATTTCTAACAACGCCCCACTGATGCGCCAACGGAGGAAGAAGAAGAGCAGACGACAGGAAGACGAACTCAACCGGAACTCAACCGAGTAGAAGACAAGCAGACACACACAACCTATGAAGACGGAAGAAGATCCCAACCCAAGCAGACGACAGGAAGAGAAACCCAGATACCGATGATTGAACATTATTGACTTTGTTATATATAAATAATCAAACCGTTCTGATAGCCTTAAGAGTTATATGTACCCGTATTGGCACATATCTCTTAACTGGTGCCTTCGAGCAAGGATCTGAACGCTAATCACAGACACAACGTGAAGCCAGAAGAGGAACAGTGTTCACAGAAACAGTGTGGGAAAATTCGCAAAACGTGAGTCTAATTGTTTATTATCATAATGGCTACCCAACAACAACAATCAGCTGGTGTTCTCGCCCCATTAACAGAGTCTATCAATTCTCAAATTGCTGCAATGGCCATGACTACGGTAACACAGGTAGTGACGTCATTTGACGGGGACCCCACGAAATACCACGGGTGGGTCAAGTCGATAGAAAAATGCGCGATCCTAACCGGCGCTAACGAAGCAAAGAAGCCCTATATGGCATTTCAGAGCGCGACGGGCCCCGTATCAGATTTTTTACAAAGATATTTGGCCACGAATCCTAACGCCACGTGGCAAGACACAAAAACTGAATTATCTAGTCGATTTGCCGAGATAAATGACATTCAATTCGCCTTTTCGATGCTAAGAAAAATCAAGCAAAAACAAAACGAAAATTTACATGTGCTTGCCGAACGGATTTTGGAGATCGCGATTGTGGCATACCGAGAGCAGCCCGGCGGGATCAACGCGGTTGAAGGCCAACTCGTAGGGTTTTATATTGACGCTTTAAGAAGCGACAGTTTGAAAATGAAGTTGATCAGGGATGCGCCGAAGACACTAAAATTGGCAGCCGACATCGCCATGCGGGAAATGGGGATCCGACGGGTATTCAACCTACGAACGGGCCGCGAAAATTACAACGAAAACGAACCGGAAGCAATGGAAATCGATAGTTTCAGAAACAAACGCGCGAGAACAACCTGCGATATTTGCGCAAGCGATAACCACACGACCAGTGAACACCGATCACGCCCGAGACAGGTGCATGTCGAAGCGGTGGTTAAACCACGAACAGTCGAATGTTGGACGTGTCAAGGTGACCATTTCGCTCGCGACTGCCCCTTTAAGACCGAAAACCGAAGGCACGTATCTTGCTGGGGTTGCAACGGTAATCACTTGGCTAGAAATTGCCCCTCTAAATCCGGAGATTCGAAGCAAAGGCAATGGAACACGCCAGTAACGCCACCTAGGGGAATCCGCCGAGATCAGCCGAACCGATCACGTGACCTATCCCATGATACACCGCGTCACAGCCGGAGATATCCGACATTAAACGAACCACCGCGACTAATGACCCCGCCCACATACAAAAAAAACTAAGGAATCCTCTCATTGAGGCCACATGTGAGAGGAAATTTAGTATCAACATTGTGGGGAACCCCAGCTCGTGTTTAGTCAGAATAGGGAAAAATAAATATCGCTCATTAGTGGATAGTGGAGCGGAAGTATCATTGATTCACAAACGCGTCTATGACGCATTACGGTTCCGACCAAAACTAACTAGGGAACATATCAACCTTAGCTCCGTGAATGGGAAGTCACTGGGCGTACTTGGTAGCGTGGAACTGACCTTCAGAATGGCGAAACTAAAATTAACCCATAAATTTTATGTGGCGAATGATATGACCCGGAATATGATCTTGGGGAGGGATTGGTTGACCTCTCGGGGGGTCAGACTATATTATGATCTGGGATGCCTCAAGGTCAGTGACGTGTACGTCCCATTGGAAACGGACGCGCACATAGCTTCCCTGCTGAGACTGACCAGCAAAGTTAGTTTAAAGCCCCGAACATCGACTTTATGTATGGGAAAATCAAAAAACTTAGCTTCTCTTCACAAGTCGACATTAATAGAGGTTGCCCAAATCAAGAAAGGTTACCTAGCATCAAAACCCGGTTTGGAGGTAAGGAATTCGATTTCGGAACTAGGTAAAAGACATCAAGTCCCATTGCTACTTGTGAACAACACTAATAAAACCGTTTATCTACGGCGCGGCAGTGTAGTTGGAAAATCAGTCACGTATGGACGAAGACGCAATCGTGCTGGGAAAGGTTATTGTCAAATAACATTACAGCAACAGCCTAAATCATTTATGATGGTACACAAACACGTGAAACAGGCGAAACGCCAACAAGCAGCGAAATTTAACAAAAAGGCCACAGACACCAAATTCGAGATTGGCGAGGCCGTCTATGTGAAGAATCATTTACGAAAAAGCAAACTTGAAAGCAAATGGAAACTTTACTTCCGCATAACCAAGCAAATAACGCCCGTTACTTTCGAGTTAAGGAATCAATTAACTGGGAAAGTCACACAATCCCATGCTGAACATATGCGCAAAGCCAACCTTGAATGGGAAATCCCCAAAACTGACAACAACAAGCGTGCTCAAACGTATGTTGTTCCCCCCGAAGACGAAGATAGCGACGTTCCTGCCCCTAACCCTGTGGGTGGGTCTTCTGGCGATGAAACAGAACCATTACCAGATGATGTAATCGCTCGATATCGGAGACAATGTTCGGACTCCGATTACGAAGATGTCCCTTTAAGCGAGCTTAAGATGCGCTTACAGCGTAGGAAAACGCAACTCGCGCGCTCAGAGCCGCTACAAAACCCTGACTCGTCCATGGACGAGAGACCAGAGCCGAGTGCCAAGGCACGACGCGCTCCAGCGCCTCGTCGACACGGGCGCAAAGTAACAAAGATGTTTACGAGTGAGGACAGCTCAGAGGATGAGTTAATGGAAGTGGCCGCCATTGAACAAAACCCTCGTGAGGCCCCACGCAAGTGTAAGCAGCTCATGAATGGAGCGCTTAGTGACATAAGAACCAAGCAATCATTTAAAAACCTGTTGTACTCAATGGCAGCAGTGATGTAAATAATAATGAAACGCCCGAACTATTTACCTGGATTTCATTTCGGAATGAATGAGACCCCACTTTTAACTGTCTTATTGATGACTGATGAGTCTAACCTGGCTTCGTAAATGTTGAAAATAGTTAGCCCGACGCCCCAGACCGAATCGCGAATAAATAGTCATGTTCGGATCAATGACAGGTCGCGCGCCCCATGAAACCCGGCACGTGCGCATGGCGATTTAATAAATAAAGCTTTGAACTTTACAATCACGCGCCGAGAGATAACGAGCACCGCGCCGACGTGCAAGGTTACTACGTTTGAGCGCACCCCGCTCAAATAAACACGATCGAAAATATGCTCACGACTGACTTAGTGAACGAAAAAGTATTACCCCAATGAATGGTAGAGATGGCCAGGGTGGTATTTTGCCCTAGTAACGTAGTTACAGTAGTAATTTTCATTATCTTGACCCACCGATTCTGGTGGAGATTTGTTAAACGACATTTACCAAGGTTAGCCATTATGTATAATAAGCAGTTAGACCAGCGACCTGAGGATATCCCGAATGCCGTGTTCAAAGGACCCATCGACGAAGCAATGGAGACGGATGCACCAAAGCCGTCTGCGCTATTCCGGGACAACACTCAGGAACGCCTACATGTATATCCAATTATAGCCGTCAGAGGCTGACCACATCTGTGGCGGATTTGGATTAGTATTAATTATGTATCGTATATTAATGTATTCCGAATTTCCTCCGTAATTATTGTTGCGCGGATATCAGAATCATTTGCATGTATATAGACATTTATGCATTTCATATATTTCAAATATTAATTGTTGCATAACGATGTCCAGGGCATTATAGTGGTATAATCATCAGAATGATTATAGCAAGCGTTGAATAGGGACTATAAATCCCGACATTCAGTCATAAGTTTTGATAATTGAAATCAATCACCCCGACTTATCTTGTGTTTAACTGTTCGTCAACCAATCCATCTATATAATTAGTTGTAAATTACATTTTCGTATTGGGCCGATCTGACGACCCTCAAGCGATACCGATAAATTGGAAAAGTAACCATTGTGTATACTGACTGTGTCATTTGTTCTCAAACCTCACACAAATATCCGTTTGAGTATTACAGGCTGACCATGGCGGTGGAACAAGGGTCGACCAGTTGTCAGAACCTACCCCCATACTCGGACATTGAGGACGAAAATACCTCGACATCCGATGATGACGATATGACACCCAATTCAGATGCACGACCATCCACCAGCAGGCGGCCGCATGAAAGCTACCTCGACATGATGCCGCGCATGCAGTCACCCACATCCTACAACCAGCCATGGGTACAGCCTTACAACGAGCATAGACGATATTACGCGATGCAGTCACCTCCCCCGCCTTACAGCCCGCCCAGAGAATCTGAAGATGCACTCATCGACATCGACCCCGATTGGTACTACTTCACGGACGAACACCGACAGCCGATCCAGACTCGCCAGCGAACCTACGCTAGAGCACGACAGCAGCCGTACCAACGACACCGACGGACATACGAACAACAGAGGCCTCTCATTCACCGATGCCGCTGTTGCGAAACACTTCGACGAATCATCGACCTGCTGCGCAGCGACGAATTGGACTTGCGATTTCAAGATCAACTTTAAATCGAAAAAGTGAAGGAGTAATGTGCCAAGACAACCACAGGGACATAACTTTCAACCCGGGAAGAAGATAGGAAATCTCTGTCAGAGGGGCGCTCGATTACCACACATATCAGCGTCGCTGTTGACCACATCTAGATCACAAAAGTACTGAGCACCAAATCGAATTAGCGAGCGTCCATGCAATAACATAGGGAAATGATTTGTGGAGTAAACAGAACACGGTCTTGAGGATTATCAAGACCAGATGTATCGCCTAGAAAGCTACTGAAACCAGGAGAGTTAATAGGACCCATGGGGAGATAACGATAACTCAATTACCCTAAGTACGATGAACCGACGCGCCGTGAAAATACACATGGCCGTGATTAGCAGACACTGGGTATTTTAGGAAGAAGAAGCCGACATGATAAGACAGTTCTAACCAGTTTCTATCTGACCAACACAAGCGATCATCACGAACCATCGGACGCTTAGAAGAGCAGAGTGGAGCAATGGACGGAAATACAAGGTAAACATTATGCTCTTGTATTTCTAACAACGCCCCACTGATGCGCCAACGGAGGAAGAAGAAGAGCAGACGACAGGAAGACGAACTCAACCGGAACTCAACCGAGTAGAAGACAAGCAGACACACACAACCTATGAAGACGGAAGAAGATCCCAACCCAAGCAGACGACAGGAAGAGAAACCCAGATACCGATGATTGAACATTATTGACTTTGTTATATATAAATAATCAAACCGTTCTGATAGCCTTAAGAGTTATATGTACCCGTATTGGCACATATATGATGTTTATTCGCATTTAGATGGTGCCACTCACCGTTATATGGTGTGACAATATCTTTATATAATGTCCATTCACCTTTATGAAGATGAGAACTATTATTTCTGTGCTGCCCATTAACGTCTATACGGTGTCCATTTAGCTTTATAAAGTTTATATGGTGTCAATTTATATTTACTAGGTGACCATTCACCTTTGTCTGTTGCCAATCTACCTTTCTACTGAACTTCAACTGTATATGGTGACCATGTGTGATGATGGCAGCCGTTCTTTATATGATGCACATACGACTTCATGTGAGTGTATACGACTTTATATGCTTATATGGTCTGTACTATAATGTATAGCATCATGATAGTGAATGGACACCACAAAAAGATATGTTCACGTCATATAAATACATTTCCACACCATATGGCTACAACTTAAATCATATACAGATGATTGGACACCATATATAGGTGGAACAACATCATACAAATACCGATATATATGTAGAGCATATGTCACCGTCTTAATGGTGAACATACATCATATACAAGTAAAAGACACCACGTGAAGGCAAATGAACAATATATAAGGATGAGTTCACACCATATACAGAACAGTACTCTTTATAAAGGCATACACGACTTGCACACGACACAGAGGTGAGTGGTCACTACCAGGAGGTGAATGGACACCAAATAAAGGTAGAATGACATCACAGGGATGCTACATAAGGTAGTTATGGTGTTCCATAGAAAACACAGATTGGCTGGATACATGTGTGCTAATGATGGAGTATCATTTGTAAGTATGTTTGTCACATTACAACTCGTTGTGGTCTACAATTGGTTTCAATATAGTCAGTTCATAACAGGTATCAATAAAACAACAATTGAATATATAGTCACATCTTAAAACAAAGTATATTATAGTCTTGCGATAATGTTTCATATGACTCAACGTATGATGACTGTATGGTATCGGGATCATTAACAACCATTATGTACATACTTTTGCCAGGTAATAACCATATCGACTATTGCATGAAATAGATAACTGATAGTTACAGTGGGTCAAACGCGATTGTCTTGTCTTGATATAGCAGCACGTGGTAGCCGTTTAGTGAAATTACTATCAAAGGTCGAGTAATATAATAAACTATTTGCCGTAGGTTCAATGTAAAGTTTTGATAGCAACTGTAGTCACTGAGAATAATCTGACCACATCCGATTTTGTTCAAACTGCGCCTGAGTTTCATACATAGTATTTTGAGAAATTTCAATCCACACATTATCATCCACAATTGCGCCATTTATCACAGATACCAGCATTTGCACAGTGTTCAATGTTCAATTGTGATCGCAATTGTAGCTGCAATAATCCACTGATCAGTTGTCACATTGACGCCGCTTCCTGGGGCTGAAATACGTCGATAAAAGCTATAATTGCATTTTACTTTCAATTTCGGGTAGTTGGATAGCAAACGTTGCCGGGGAGTGATCGTGTGGCACTGTATCCCGATCTTAAAATACTCAGTGGACCATGGGAAACATACATGTAAATTTTCACCATTCAAACATAACCAACATATTGCGCCTAAACAGTCTACAATAAATCAAAAATAACACACTGTCATGGTGTCGATCGTTGTGGGGAGCCAGGGTTTAACTGGTTAATGTCAAACTTATAAAGTCTTTGCCTGCTGAGTTTATATTATGAACATTGAATTGAGACTTTTTGTATTAGATTCAACATGGGCCAACCGTGGTGGTTCCGGAATCAATTGAAATTGAAATTCAGATTGTTGTATTTTTTGTTGCTAGATGTGGCCAATGCGAATCTGTATTCTTTTCGACGGATGATCCTGGATTTATGACTGAAATAATAGTATCAAACATATTGAGATTCGAGAAATTGTGCACCATCACAAAGACTGTACATTCATCGGGTACAATGTCAAAACAAAACTATGTGTCCTGCTCAAATCTGATACCGAGGCACACAATTCAGCTCCAAATGAGTGGAAGGTGTTGCAAGTCACAAATGTAAGTATGTATTTAAGGTAGTTTGCATAAATCCAATCAAAAATGGCAATATATTTTCAACAACAACATGTTAATTTCACGGACAATCATCTTCATTGTATACAAAATCTGACATATCATTAAGATACAATACAATGGATTTTAATTCAGTTGAAAGGTTGAAAATAGCAGTAACTGCTAGACTCATTATAAATTCCACACAACACTCAAATCACAAAATAGCTTATTGTCTTCGCCCAATGAGAGGCGGCTTCATTTGTATCATAATGTTAAGTTATATTTTAATTGCACAACATAGCATCATAACCCCATATATTACACTGAAGAATAAGACAGTCACAAATATTCCACCCCAATGAAAACAAATGTTGATACGCAATGTGGTCCACTCAAGCGGGGATAAACCAACTGGAATTAGGTCACAGTGCAACGCTATATGGTGATCAGCTTTAACTTGGTTATGAACCCATGACCCATAACTCATCTCAGCCCATTTGTTCATTGATTAACGGCCATGAGATGAACATTCGAACATATAGCACATTATTTATGGGGTAGTTGCCTTTCAAATAGAAAATAATCAATATTTTTTTTTTAAATTGTCTATTTTACATAAATTCTTGGTGCCGGAAAACAGTGAAATTTAAAATATTGTTCTTGGCCTAAAACAAAAGTAAATGAGGTTATAACATCCAATGGGTCGATGGTTCTTAAATATCATGTCACACATGTGCCAAATTTATTTCACGAAGATATTCCTGACACATTTTGAGAAAATCCATTTTGAAATACCAGGAAATTTGGGCAAAACGTGTGTCTGACACTTAAATTACCACAATAAATTATTTAATGTCATTATGAAATTGGCGCTGCCATTTGATGTTCGTCTCGCGATATCCCAATCACAATGATATGTTTATTAAAAAAATATGTGTTAGTTCAACAATTGAATTATGATTAAAGATGACCTGTCTGATTTGTCAAAATAAAACAACCGTACGCACGTTTTCTATACCAGAACATAATCATAACATATCAATTTGCACATTAATATGAGGTCTTGATGGCCATGTATCGATTTAAAAAGCGGAATCTTTTTTATATTTTTAAGTCTACCGCGACTTATAAAAGCGTCCATGCTTCCGTTGTCCAAAATCGATAGATGTTATAGAGTGGTCTAAATTATGAGCTTTTGTGACCTTTTTCAAATTATTATTTATGGATGCTTTTGTAAACTTTCGCCCCATGTAGGTATTGATAACATGTCAGAGGTTTTCGATGGACTCTCAAGAAATCGTCAACAATGAGCTAACAATTCTTGTTCTAGAGTATAACACCTGAATTCCGATACCAATACAACATCTCATAACACACGTTGGTGCGTAGGATGTAAGATCAATTATTTCCTTTCGGAGCAACCAGCAAATATTTTGTTGATCACTAAGACGAATCATGACGAAATAGGTGCTGTCGTTAAATGACTGGCCAATCAACTTATTACATTTGACTACTGTCGGGAAACCAGGGATAATTCCATACAACCTTCCCACAGCAGGCGCCACGTTAGTAAGATTCAGTGAATATTATTACATGGATAATTCCTCGTCTGATTAAAGTTTTCTCAACATGGGAACTTGTGCCACAGACACTTACTTTTAAAATTACACTGTGAAACATTACAGGAATAATTCCTCGCCAGATTGAAGTGTTCTCAACACAAGAACTTGTGCACGGACACTAACTTTTAAAATTACACTGTGAAACAATACAGGGATAACTCTTTATCAGATTAAAGTTTTTTCAATACGGGAAGGTATGTCAAAAATATTAAATTTTTTAAATGAAATTTTGAGCGATCACAGATAATTCCTCCTCTGATTAAAGTTTGTTCAACGCATCGTGATGTACCACAGACCCTTAGTTTCACAGTTACATTATGAAACACTCACCGGGATAATTCCTCGTCCGATTAAAATGTGCTTAACACAGGAAGGTGTGCCGAGATTATCGTATTTTAAAATTAAATTGTAAGAGATCACATTCATAATATCTCGTGTGATAAAAAAGTGTGTACCGCATGATGTTATATGTAACATATAAATTGTGTAACGCATGATGCTATATGTCAAATATAAATTGTGTAACGCATGATGTTATATGTAACATATACATTGTGTAACGCATGATGTTATATGTAACATATAAATTGTGTAACGCATTATGTTATATGTAACATATAAATTGTGTAACGCATGTTATATGTAACATATAAATTGTGTAACGCATGATGTTATATGTAACATATAAATTGTGTAACGCATGCTGTTATATGTAACATATAAATTGTGTAACGCATGATGCTATATGTAACATATAAATTGTGTAACGTATGATGTTATATGTAACATATACGTTGTGTAATGCATGATGTTATATGTAACATATAAATTGTGTAATACATGATGTTATATGTAAAATATAAATTGTGTAACGCATGATGTTATATGTAACATATAAATTGTGTAACGTATGATGGTATCTGTAACATATAACTTGTATAACGTATAATGTTATATGTAACATATAACTTGTGTAACGTATGATGTTTTATTATCCATCCCTTAACTAACATCATTTCCGATTGGGCAAAAGCCGCCACGTGATAGTCCTGGAAAAAGTCATATTGGACTCCCGAAAGTCATATTGGACTGCCGACTGTACAATATGACTTTTCATATTGGACTCCGTGACGTCACGAATTAACTCTTGCGAAATGAATAGGTGAAATTGTGATGCGCGCGCAACATTGATGGATTTTAGCAGACGTTTCACTTCCGCATTGAGTGTTTTCTCACTTCCGTGTTAACATTTCCAAATCATGCTTTCTGGTGATCAATATACGGTACAGGCTTTTATAGATAATTAAATGCCGACAAATACCAAAAATAACCACAAAAGTTTTATTTCCAAAAATTTGGATAAACATACAGATGGATAATAAAAATGTCAGTATACAATGTTGTGTACAGTATGAGTTTTTCTTGTACTCGTCCAGGTTGTGGTGAAAAGTCATATTGGACTCGACACTGGCGTGGCTCGTCCAATATGACGTTTCACCACAACCTGGACTCGTACAAGAAAAACTCATACTGTACACAATATTGTATAATAACTTTATATCATTATCCATCCCTTAACTAACACTCTTTCCGATTGGGCAAAAGACGCCACGTGATTGTCCGGGAAAAAGTCATATTGTACTCCCGAATGTCATATTGGACTCCCAAGTGTGCAATATAACTTGTTTTATCGGGACTCTGTGACGTCACGAATTAACTATTGCGAAATGAAACAGTGATGCGCGCGTAACACTGGTGGGTTTAGCATACGTTTCACTTCCGCATTGAGTTTTTATTTTCATTTCCGTGCTTTCTGATGATCAAATACAGTCTTTTATAGAGAATTACGTGCCGACAAATACCAAAAATAACCACTAAAGTTTTATTCCCAAAATTTGGATAAACATACAGATGGATAATCAAAATGTCATTATACAATGTTGTGTACAGTATGAGTTTTTCTTGTACTCGTCCAGGTTGTGGTGAAAAGTCATATTGGACTCGACACTGCGTGTCGAATATGACTTTTCACCACAACCTGGACTCGTATGCAAGAAAAAACACGTAATGTACACAACATTGTATAATAACTGTATAATATGTAACATATAAATTGTGTAACGCATGATGTTATATGTAACATATAAATTGTGTAACGCATGATGTTATATGTAACATATAAATTGTGTAACGTATGATGTTATATGTAACATAGACAATGTGTAACGTATGATGTTATATGTAACATATAAATTGTGTTACGCACGATGTTATATGTAACATATCAATTGTGTAACGTATGATGTTATATGTAACATATAAATTGTGTAGCGTATGATGTTATATGTAAAATATAAATTGTGTAACGCATGATGTTATATGTAACATACAAATTGTGTAACGCATGATGTTATATGTAACATATACATTGTGTAACGCATGATGTTATATGTAAAATATAACTGTGGTAGACTGATCTGAGAGTGGATACACACTTGCATGTAATTTTTGTATGTAAATTACAACTACTTTACATGGTCACGCCAGTAATTGACAACAGTTATAATTGCTGTAATCACCTGTACGCGAGAGGATTGCCGTTAACAGGAGAGAAAAGTGTGTAGAGATAAGCGATTGCCAATTGACTGTTATCGAGAAATTTTAGGCCAGTTATAAAGATGTGTTCTCTCACAGGTACCGAAATGAATCAATCCTATCTGATACCTGGTATTTTGTTAATGCATGAACACCCGAAGCGTCATTTGAACAGGAGTTGGTGGAATACCCCTGGAACTCGAATAATTCATATACATGGCGAATCCCATGTTAAGAGAGCGTGTATTGATGCGACTTGTATGTTATTTCTAGATAATCGTATGTCATGGACGTTCATTAGTCTAATTGACGCCGAGTCTAGACAGTTTTTTTTTCGATTATGCATGGTCTGAGCTCAATTCTAACAAACCGATACGGTGCTCACATGCCTTGAATAACAGGCATTGGCTGGATGGGAACTATCAAATTTTCTGTATTTCGTTGAAAAACATGGCCGGCAAAGGCCATCTTTGATTTTACTCTTTGTATGACTAAATCCTTCTGATCACCCAAAAGGCCAACTCCCTCATCCTGTCATCACCAAAATTATTATGGATCTTCGGGTGTTGTCGGGGAATTAGCATATCCATATCATTAAACAGACATAACAATTAACTGGCGGCTGGGCAGGTAAATTGTCAATTTTTGCTATAAATTTATTTTCGAGAATGTTTTTCCGGAATTATACTTGCCTAGTTTTGAAAAATCAGTATCAAATTAAAAAATAAACCAATCTTCTGAAGGAACGAGTTCAACCCACAGATCTTTATGCATAATCGTTGTGTTCAATAATTCACAGCCATAAATATTTGCATGGACATTGCAGATTGGTCAATTGCCTCTTAATTGTTTTTTTAGATTATTTATTACAGGTTCAACAATGATTTGTTTTGTGGAAGTGATCGTGACTCTAACGTGTTTTGCGTCGACAGTGACTGGTAAGGCAACAGTTCTCCGTGAAACACAACACAGAGCCATCAGTACAACAGATGAGGGATACATCCAATCTATCCAAGCTCACAGCTCCTTGACATGCGGCCGGCGATGCTCGGCAATGGCTGTATGTCACTCGGCGTCGTTCAACAGAGCGACGAGCGAGTGTCGGTTATCGTCACACTGGTATGAGGACCCGGATGGCCAGACAGTCACGGATCCGGACAGCGACTTCATGCAGAAGGTGGGGATATTTCCATATTATCATGTTATGTTGGTTGCGTTGAGGCATGCAAATGACCCCGGAATATGTTATACAATTACAGTTTGTTCTTTAGAATTACACCGAACAAGATAAAAGAATGACACAAGTGCGGTGAAATGTTTCGGTTATGTCACAGGACCCTGCAACGTGCTCTGCTGTGGGGCATTTTTGCATTGCCCCTATAGGCCGACAATATATAGCGCCTGCTCTACGTTAATATTATCATGTATATGACAAGGGGAAGAATCCGCCTCGGAAATCGGACAAATTTAGCCCATTTATCAGCGAAAGGGTATCGATATCGCCAATGGTTTCGGCGAAGGATTCTCTGTTAATACCACAAGCACCCACCATTTACATTTCTATTCATAGCATTTACATGCAAAACATTTTTGACCACCGAATATTGTCGCCAGAGAGGGTACAAATCATGATTGGTACACTGCCAAAAATATTTTCTCAATTCAGGAAAAAAAAAATCTTGAAATAAGATATTATCTTGGGAGAATAGCTAGAAAAATAAGAAAAAACATATTTTCTAGGTCAAGAAATGAAAGGGCGGGAAAATTTCTTGTCTGAGAAAATTTCTTTAAGAAAACACAGTAATCTTAGTAAGAAAATCCTAGTAAACAAATCTTAGTATAGATTTTTTTTCTTAATGTAGGAAAGATTGTTTTTCTCACATAAGTTTATTTTTCTTGAAATAAGATAAGTTTAAGATACTGCGATTATCTTGGGAGAATAGCTAGAAATTTAAGAAAGCTATACAATTAATCTAGAACAAGAAATTATATTTTCTATAGTTAGAAATATCGTCAAGATATTTTTTCTTAAGTGAGCCAATTATTTCTAGAATGAGATTTTCTCAAGCAGGAAAATAAATCTAAGTAAGGAAAACAAGTTTTCTTAACTAGGAATATTTTTCCCAATTAGGAAAGATATATTAGAAAACAATTCTTAATTAAGAAAAACATTTAATTTTAAATTAATATATAATTTCAATTGTGTTTTAAAATATACAATTGACATTTATTCTGAATATAAAAACTTCTATAATAGAGACAATAAGGGGGCTTAAAGGCACGGGAGGCCTTAGTTGTCGAAAATATTCATATTTGTTTCAATCACCGTAAACAGAAAAACATTAAAACGCATACAGTTTTGTTCATATATACCATGACCATCGCGTAAACAGCATGCTATCATAAAGACCTACTATATTTTACCTAAGCAGGAGCCTGATTGTGTTACAGAAGGCAGCACAGTGTTACTGGCTAATCACACACAAATGATATAAATGCTCTTTATTCGTTCCATATCAAAATTCAGCAACAATGAACGCTCTTTATGTTTACCATCATAATATAAACAAACACCAGGAAAGTACCTTTTTATGCTTTTGTTTACATAAGAATGGTCAAACATATGACAATAACATACTGTTTATGCGATATTTCTTATTTGTATACGGACAAAGTCTGTCTGCATTTTAATATTCTTTCTGTTTGTGGCGGTTTTTGACCGGTGGAAATATTTTCACAGCATACCCACCGCCAAGGCCTCCCGTACCTTTAAACTTTAAATATACAATCAACAATTTCTGGTTACAGTTATGGGTTTCTAAAATTGCAAGTGGCCAAACTAGATACTGTGTACATTCGCGAAATGAAACTATACAAAGTACCTGTATCTTGTTCTGCCTCTTAAAATTGTATAAACCTATATACGCAACAAAAAATATATTGATTGCTAATAATTACATCCCGACACATGATTTTCAATATATTTATAGAAAGAGTTACCTCAAATCTGTCGGTTGAAAAAAAAATATATAACAATTTCTGTTATTTGAGTATCCAGTTCAAACGATAGGAAAACAAATCATCACACATGACAAAACAAGCACTGTATGTGCCTTAATAAACATCGTAACCCTGTATTTTTAAATGCACATATTCTAGGACGGGTGATGTGTAATAAACACAGAAAGACACTTGTATTAATGGATTTGTTGATACGGCACTTGTGCCATTGAGGAAAGATAGAACTCTAGGGTGTGCTGTTCATTCCGTCATTGTGCGCTAGCACTCGTGTCATATCAACAAACCCATAAACAAAATTGTGTAATTCTGAGTATATACAGCATGGTTTCAATAGCTGTTTCATGAATCATGCAGATTGCAGGTTTACTGTTCAGGTACTAGCCCAAGTCTTTTCGGTATGCAACAGTTTGAGATATCGAATACAGTAATGCCCCGAGTATAATCGACTCCTTAAACACAGTAGAATTATGGGTAACTTTTCAGGATTTAGTCGGATATATGGCTTGTTGCCATTCATCGGAAAGCTCTCTGAGAGCTTTCCGATGAATGGCAACAAGCCATATTTCCGACTAAATCCTTAAAAGTTACCCATAATTCTGCTGTGGTTAAGGAGTTGATTACTTAGAGCATTACTGCAGTTGAAACTGTTTTGGATCGAGTCCTGTCCGGCTACTCTTCTATAACCTCTCAAGATTTTGAAGTGTTGAATGGGTCACCATGAATCGCTCAATTAAACAATCGCAACGGTGTTGAGTGTTTTGCTTATCGCTCACTATTTACTGCTGTATATAAACAAACGATTGACTCACACAAAGTGTGTTTTGTGGATAATAACGCATTCATATGAACATTATCCTATACTATTAGTATATTCTTGGGAAACTTTTTGTAAATGTTATTTATAAATTATAACCTATAACGAAGGCCATCCATTCCTTTAAGTTCCAAAGATATAAGGAGAATCACTGCATTTTAATTGCATACCGCATCCATCGTGGTGCTGTTTTGTGTTCAAGTGACAACCTTGCCATGGTGTTGGAAATTACTGCAGTGTAATACCACAGCATTACCTGGGTAACACCACGTTATAGATGGTCAATTACTTTAAGTATATGCAGGTTTGAAATCATCACGCTTGGAAAAGGCTGCCCTCTATGTTCTTATAAAAAAGCGTCACTTTGACCTAATCTGACGAAATACTGGTAGTGCTACAATCAAGATAACTTCAACCCACAATTCTGGGCGTAAAGTCCATTATAGAAGAGTATCGGGATGGGACTCGGTCCAAAACAGCATCAACCCAACCGATACCACAAGTTGTGGACAGGGAAAACTTGGTCTAAACAGGTACTAGTACATGCATGTATTACAAGCATTAAAGGGTACACTAAATCCGGCCATTTATGAGAGCATCTCCTTGTATACTCAACAGAATATATGCAACAAATGAATGAATTTTGCCCATGGATAAGTGCAACACCTGTGTGCTCTATGAACAATGCAAACATGGTATTTATAATGATAATGAATTATTGGCTGGAGTCATAAATTCATTTTCATTATAATTTATACCATGTTGTTTGCATATATTCTGCTGAGAATAAAAGGAGATGCTCTTAATGCTCAGTGTAAAACACTGCAAATATGGAACTTAAAGAGCTTTTCTCTATCTTCTACTGGAAACAACTGTTAAATTTATTAAGACTTTATCAAGTCTTTTCACAGTATATAGTCTACATGTTTAATAGTATAGCACTAGTACTCACTAGTATTTCCAGACTTTTTGTGATAAAAATGCGGATAAAAGTGCAGAATTCTAAATTGATGCATTAAGTTGCAGAATTTTAAATTGATGCATTAAGTGCATGAGCGGCTTTAGAGTTCTTTGAAGTGCGGTCATGCAAAATAACATAAAAGTTTGTAAAACAAGGTACATGTACATACTATGATTATAGCGGTATGAAGTGTCTGGAGCACCTTTGATGGATAAAAGCGAATGTATACAGGCCTTAAAATTTTGCAAGAATCAAACTATAGCATTTCTACATCAAATCAGCTGCTTTTCACCAGACTCAAACGAAGAATCATGATTCTGACTCTCATCACACTAAAATCCCTACAAAATAATCTACTGGTGTGCAGATATTTCATTGAGTGTTTCAAATCATTTTAAAGGGACCCAAGGCACTCATAGTGAGTAAATATGCCAAACATGTAACATACAACAGTTCGTAAAAACATCACCACTCAGAAAAACATGAATTCCTGATTCCTATATTAATTATTGAAAGTTTTCCAATAACGAAATTTCTCCTGTTGGAACCATTGCCATGTAAACAAAACTGTTACAGTGATTTGTCAACAAACATTGCTACTAGTAATCGCGTAGAAGGTTAAACATATTTTAGTCTATTAAAATATTATTTTCAGAATATTTTTCAATGCTTTGGCCATGCAATGTTTAACCCTTTCATGATGGGAGCTGCGCTGGTACAGCATTAAAGATCATGTACCAGTGAATTCTTGTATATATGCAAGTCTCACATAGGAAGCCTCATATGTATAAGAGAATGCACTGGATTACAAGGTCAAGGTAAATATTGTTAGGCCATGTATTCTCTTATATATGTGAGGCTCCATTTTGGAGACTCGCAAATATAAGAGAATGCATTGGCGCAGGGTTTTAGCAACATTTCAAGAATCTCCAGTCATGGAAGGGTTAAGTTTTTATTAAACTGTGGCATCTTATTGGACTTATTCAACATTGGATGGTAATGTCACTGTAACAGTGATGTTTATCAGAATTGCTAGCATGCAATGACATTCTTTCATATAAATTAATTAACTCACAGAATATCGAAAGACCAGATGTGAGTATAATATAAATTTATCACCCCATTTTATAAAGGGATACAAAAAATAAAGATAACATATGTTATGCTTTAAAGTCAGCATGGACAATTAAAGGTAAACAATCTGAATTGATGGTCTCCATACCATCAGATTCCAAGAACAACATTTCTTAATCGATTAAATACCAAAACATAATGCTAACTAAGTACTGTCAACTCTAGTGTAACATTTTCCAAAACATGTTATATATCAACATTTTGTTCATCGCAACTTGGTATCAAGATTAGGTCAGTCGACTCAGTCGGCTCGTTGAATATTTGCTAGGCCGGGAAATATTCAAGGCGGTGAAAAATAACAGATTTCAAAAATTTATATTTTGTAACTCAGAACTTTAAAGGGTGTGTTCCTCGACTCGAATAAATTATTTTTACCCCCGAAGCCAAAGAAATAGTAATTGAGGAGCGTGAACTCGGATTATCTATCTTTAAATGTGCATGTATGGTACATGTATAAGCCACTTTAAGCTCATTGTACAGATTACTTGGTGATACAGCAGGTTGACAAAGATAAAGGAACATTAGAATATTTTGATTCTGTTATGGATTTTAAGGCCTGTATGTGTACATGAATCTGATTATATTGACATACTGCAATAATATGTCACTTAAAAGTTCATATCCTTCAGATAAGCTCAGAAACAAGGCTTGAGACTGTTCCATGGGTACTGTTGTGCTTTGTGTGGAGATTTGAAACTGGTACACCTCCAAATTCTGGTCAATGTAGTATGAAATATAAAAAAAATTATGCATACGCTGGATGCCATAGTGCACATTTTCTGAGACTCGATGAAGCATACAAGTACACGTCTGTTGTAGAATTGAATTCACTAACTTCACTTGCCAAGATTTTCACCACATAAGTCTGATAAAATGTAGAGGTCACTGATCGGTCTCCATCAAGGAAGGACTGCATACATATATGTGTCATTTTTGCCTTTGATGAACACATTGATCGTCATTTGGTTATAAATTAAAGCCTCCCCTTCGCTGCAGTGTGCACTAGTTACCAGGTAAGCATGGTACTGGATTCAGTGCATACCGACCGTAGGTATACATATGGTACATGTGTATAGCCAGGAGACTCAGGACTCACTGTCCCACAGCAACAACACACATGTCATCATCATTGTCATGCATGAACGAATACCGATAACATCTACAGTACATGTATCCAGTACATGTACACCGAATAACATTTGAAATCCTTCCTCATCCAGTCTTGGACAGAATTAATAATATTGGTATTAAGGGTCACCATGCAGTGTCTGCAAGAAGCACTCTGACAGGAAACATGATTCTATGATTGGTTATCAGATAATCATATCAGGCCTTGAATGAAATTTTGATGTCTCAATCCAGTCAAGCAGCTCCTCCTGTCTGAAAAAAACCCAGATTTTAATGCTTGTAATGACATCAGAAAAGAGGAATGACTGATCATATACATATTATTAAGATACATCATCCAAATTGATCACCCGGGGGCCGAGTTATAACAGTAAATTATATCCATTCAAATGCTGCATGATGGTCAGAAACAGCTACAAATACATGTACCGGTATCATATACCGGTGTAACAGATATCTCCCCCTGGATATATCCCCCACTCTGGATACCACCCCCCATGAATGACTAAATTAAAATTTCACTCATTTGATATATGTTACTTGAACAAACAAAAATAAAAAATAAAAAAACAAACTTAAATCTCATAAAACATTTCTTTCTGGCCATTTCAGGGTCAAACGATATAAAATGAGTGAATTTTCTTTTAGTCATACATGAGGGAAAATGCCCAGGGTGTGCGAGTGAGATATCTGAGGACATTCGCAAATACACTCCCCCATGGAGGAAGATATCCAGACAGGAGGGGGTGACGTGTTACACCGGCAGAGGCGGACTGGGCCAAGAAACCGGCCCGGGAAATTAATATAATACCGGCCCATCTGTTTGGTCCACCTTGGAAAATTCCAACTGCACCCTCCCCCCTTGAATCAGAATCAGACCAAATACATGTTTTTGCATAATTAATTCCATTTGCACCTCTGGTCTAATATCATATATATTCATAAACCATGGTTCTATATATTCCCGGTGTAACACGATATCTCCCCCCCCCCTGGGTATCCTGGAAGATACCCCGGGGTATCTCCCCCCCCGGGGGGTAACATAACCCGGGGTATCTCCCCCCCCACCCTGGGTATCTTCCCCCCCACTCTCGTATATTTTTTTTCACTCACTTATTTTATATTATTATGGTAAGATTTTATTGCTTAATTTGCTTTATATAGTTATGAAATGGCGAGAAATTAACTTTATATGAGCGAAATTTGATAGAGTAAGAATTTGGGGTGGGGGGAAGATACCCAGGCCTGAGTATCTTCCCCCCACCCAGCACCTACATATGACAAAAATTAAACGTATGATTTTATTGCTTAATTTGCTTTATATAGTCATGAAATGGCGAGAAATTAACTTTATATGAGCAAAATTTGATATAGAGTAAGAATTTGGGGTGGGGGGAAAGATACTCAGGCCTGAGTATCTTCCCCCCCCACCCAGCACCTACATATGACAAAAATTAAACGAATGATTTTATTGCTTAATTTTCTTTATATAGTTATGAAATGGCGAGAAATTAACTTTATATGAGCGAAATTTGATAGAGTAAGAATTTGGGGTGGGGGGAAGATACCCAGGCCTGAGTATCTCCCCCCCCCCCCCCCACCCAGCACCTACATATGACAAAAATTAAACGTATGATTTTATTGCTTAATTTGCTTTATATAGTCATGAAATGGCGAGAAATTAACTTTATATGAGCAAAATTTGATATAGAGTAAGAATTTGGGGTGGGGGGGGGAAGATACTCAGGCCTGAGTATCTTCCCCCCCACCCAGCACCTACATATGACAAAAATTAAACGTATGATTTTATTGCTTAATTTGCTTTATATAGTCATGAAATGGCGAGAAATTAACTTTATATGAGCAAAATTTGATAGAGTAAGAATTTGGGGTGGGGGGAAGATACTCAGGCCTGAGTATCTTCACCCCCCCCCCACCCAGCACCTACATATGACAAAAATTAAACATATGATTTTATTGCTTAATTTGCTTTATATATAGTCATGAAATGGCGAGAAATTAACTTTATGTGAGAACAATTTGATAGAGTAAGAATTTGGGGTGGGGGGGAAGATACCCAGGCCTGAGTATCTCCCCCCCCCACCCAGCACCTACATATGACAAAAATTAGACGTATGATTTTATTGCTTAATTTGCTTTATATAGTCATGAAATGGCGAGAAATTAACTTTATATGAGCAAAATTTGATAGAGTAAGAATTTGGGGTGGGGGGGAAGATACTCAGGCCTGAGTATCTTCACCCCCCCCCCCACCCAGCACCTACATATGACAAAAATTAAACATATGATTTTATTGCTTAATTTGCTTTATATATAGTCATGAAATGGCGAGAAATTAACTTTATGTGAGAACAATTTGATAGAGTAAGAATTTGGGGTGGGGGGGAAGATACCCAGGCCTGAGTATCTCCCCCCCACCCAGTACCTACATATGACAAAAATTAAACGTATGATTTTATTGCTTAATTTGCTTTATATAGTTATGAAATGGCGAGAAATTAACTTTATATGAGCGAAATTTGATAGAGTAAGAATATGGGGTGGGGGGGAAGATACCCAGGCCTGAGTATCTTCCCCCCCACCCAGCGCCTACATATGACAAAAATTAAACATATGATTTTATTGCTTAATTTACTTTATATATAGTCATGAAATGGCGAGAAATTAACTTTATGTGAGAACAATTTGATAGAGTAAGAATTTGGGGTGGGGGGAAGATACCCAGGCCTGAGTATCTCCCCCCCCACCCAGCACCTACATATGACAAAAAATAAACATATGATTTTATTGCTTAATTTGCTTTATATATAGTCATGAAATGGCGAGAAATTAACTTTATGTGAGAACAATTTTATTGAGTAAGAATTTGGGGTGTGGGGGGATACCCATGCCTGAGTATCTCCCCCCCCCCCACCCAGCAGCTACATATGACAAAAATTAAACGTATGATTATATTGCTTTATATAGTCATGATATGGTCAGAAATTAACTTTTTATGACAAAAAGTTGATAGAGTAGGAATGACTATATAAAGCAAATTAAGCAATAAAATCATGTTTAATTTTTGTCATATGTAGGTGCTGGGTGGGGGGGGGGGAAGATACTCAGGCCTGGGTATCTCCCCACCCCACCCCAAATTCTTACTCTATCAAATTTTGCTCATATAAAGTAAATAAATTTCTCGCCATTTCATAACTATATAAATCAAATTAAGCAATAAAATCATGTTTAATTTTTGTCATATATAGCCACTGGGTGGGGGGGGGGGAAATACTCAGGCCTGGATATTTCCCCACCCCACCCCAAATTCTTACTCTATTAAATTGTTCTCATATAAAGTAAATTTCCGGGGGTCGGAAAAACATTTCAGGCACGTATGGCATTTTTTCCCTTTCGATCATTTTTTGTACCCACCCACCCCCACCGCCAATTTTTTTCTCCGTTTTCGGCAGTTTTTTCCGACCATTTTTTTACACCCACCCCCCTTTTAACACTAAAACAGAGATTTGCGGGGGGAAATTCACTGTAAACAGCTGTATATGAATTTCTGTGCATACTATTTATCATGGATGTTAACATGGACATGTAAATAGGAATGAGTCATTTTGAGGTCATTCGGCCAAAAAAACATGGCTGCCAGCGGCCATCTTGGATTTCAAAATTTGCAACAAAATACAACACGATAACTGCCTGCAGTCAGTTTACAGTTAGAATTACATTATTTCTGTCATTCAAAGTGGTTTTGAAGCCCAATTCATTGCCAAAACACTAAAAAACAAGCAGGAAATTTTTTTTTTAGTTGGGGGAAAAAATTGCTTGTTGGTGGCTTTGACCACCCACCCACCCCGGCATACGTGCCGGAAATTTTTTTTCACCCCCCCCCCCCTGGTTTTCTCGGCATTACTTACCATAATAATATCAAATAAGTGAGGGAAAAAAATATATGAGTGGGGGGGGGAGATACCCAGGGCGGGGGGGGGGGGGAGATACCCAGGGGGGGGGGGAGATAAACTGTTACACCGGTATGAGACCATTCAGATATTTTTACCTGAAAAATTGCATAAAATCTAACATCTAGCGGTCTAACTCCAGACAAATGCACACGGCTACGGACAAGAGACCAGGACACACCAGGCTGTTCATGGTTGATCGGCCCGGGGTGAGAACATTTTGAAAACTATACAAGAAAATCTCGAATCCGATAAACTAGACTGGCATCAACTGAAGCGTTCCTATTTTCTTGTAAATTTCAATTGGGGGAGGGGTGCGTAAGAATATTTTTGGATTTACAGCTGGGAGTTACCGTTAAAATCTCGAGATTAATGGGGTGTTTACGTGGTGTTATATGATGCCGACAAGTTCATTTAATGTCAAAATTACGATTAGCCAATTCGGCTGGTTAAACAACACATGTGGCGGCCCACGTCCGGAATTTTCCCGGTCTCCCGATCGGCCATGCAGTCCGCCTCTGCCCTCATGAATTTATGTGAGAAGAGTACCATCTTATTGGATACACGGCTGTTTAAACAACACATGTGGCGGCCCACGTCGGTTTCATTTGCGGCCCAAGTGGTGGTTGGGCGGCCCAACCACATATACCCCCCCCCAAACCGTAAAAAAAACCCTCGGATTCTCGCTTGATAGAAAATCACGTGGAATCAGAATTTTCCCGGTCTCCTGATCGGCCAGTCCGCCTCTGTACACCGGTACCTGCACCAAATATTCCCAAAAACATTCCAGATACATGTATATAGGTACCGGTATGATATCATATTGGTCTTGTAAATATCATATATTTGTAAATGTTTTAAGGCAAGTTAAACAGCTTGGGGGGGGGGGGGTGAAAAAAAAATTCCGGCACGTATGCCGGGGTGCGTGGGTGGTCAAAGCCTCCAACAAGCAATTTTTTCCGCAACTAAAACAAAAATTTCCTGCTTGTTTTTTTAGTGTTTTGGCAATGAGTTGGGCTTCAAAACCACTTTGAATGAGAGAAATAATGTAATTATAACTGGTAAACTGACTGCAGGCAGTTATCGTGTTGTATTTTGTTGCAAATCTTGAAATCCAAGATGGCCACTGGCAGCCATGTTTTTTTGGCCGAATGACCTCAAAATGACTCATTCCTATTTACATGTCCATGTTAACATCCATGATAAATAGTATGCACAGAAATTCATATACAGCTGAATTTCCCCCCACAAATCTTTGTTTTAGTGTTAAAAGGGGGGTGGGTGTAAACAAAATGGTCGGAAAAAACTGCCGAAAACGGAAAAAAATTTGGGTGGGTGGGTACAAAAAATGATCGAAAGGGAAAAAATGCCATACATGCCTGAAATTTGTTTCCGATCCCCCCGGGGGGGGGGGGGGGGGGGGCAATGTATCAATACAACATTTGATTTTATCATCTTTACTTGAATAGGTGAGTTCACAAATACTCTATTTCCATGCATATACTAGTAAACACAATTATACATAATCATTGGGGAATTGAACAAATTATACTGTATAATATACAAGCATAATTATGTATACTAGAAGATAGCAGCACAAACTAGTACTTCTGCATGTCAAATATCACACATACCAGTATATACCACTTATAATGCGGATTGACTTCTTTAAAAATATTGGCCGTCATATCAGGGGGGATTTCCGGGCACGTATGCCGGGGTGGATGAACTTGATGGGACCAACAAACATTTTTTTCCGCAACTAAAATATTTTTTTCCTGCAAGTCGTATGACTGTTTGGCTTAAAACTCATTACAATAAGAGAAATACCGGTATTTATAAAACAGAAATGACAAATTTCATGATGATCAGACAAACAGTATAGCTTGTAGCTCATGCTAATGGATTGAATTTTGAATTCCAAGATGGCCACCGGCTGGTGACCGGCAGCCATGTTTTTTTGCTGAATGACCCCAAAATGAGTCGTTCCTATTTACATGTCAATGTTAACATCCATGACAAATAGTATTCACAGAAATTCATATACAGCTGTTTACAGTGAATCTCCCACACCCAGAGGCGGACTGGCCGATCGGGAGACCGGGAAATTTCCCGATGGGCCGGAGGCCGGAAAAATTCTGATTCCACGTGATTTTCTATCAAGCGAGAATACGAGGGGTTTTTTTTTACGGTTTGGGGGGGGGGGGTATATGTGGTTGGGCGGCCCCAACCACAACTTGGGCCGCAAATTAAACTGACGTGGGCCGCCACATGTGTTGTTTAACCTGCCGTGTATCCAATAAGATGGCACTCTTCTAAGAATATATTGATTCGGAAATTATTGCACATGTCAAATGTTTTACTTCGGATAATGTGTACTGCCAATATATATATATATAAATATATATCACCCGAGAAGCGGAAAACCGGCGAGGAAAGACAGAAGTTACCTAAATTGGGAAGTTGGCAGGTTCCCCATGTGAGCATAATGTGACGATGGGGGGGGGGGGGCAGAGGCGGACTGGCCGATCGGGAGACCGGGAAAACTACGGACGTGGGCCGCCACATGTGTTGTTTAACCAGCCGAATT